>JACAVU010000003.1:42853147-44053147 GCA_014183005.1 Castanea mollissima
TCCAGCTATTGAAGGTTTCCAGCAGACGGAGGAGTACAACTCTGTGCTCTTCAGCTGGTACTTCAAGGGGTTCGAGCTTCTAAGGAGGTACTGCCTCAAGCATCCTTCTGGGATCGACCTGGAAACATTGGACATGGAGGAGGTGGACAGGGAAATCTCAGCTGACGAGGCTGCCCAGGCCGCGGTTGCTGATGCTCCTGAAGGCCTTCCTGCTGCTGATGTTCCAATCGTTGAAGCATCTGTTCCCGAAGCCCCCGCTGAAGATGACGTTGATCCAGACCTTTGAACCTGTTCAAGAACTTATCTTCTTCCATTTTTTTGTGTTTTTTTTTTTTGGGTGCCCTTATGTTGTAAGGCTTGCCTTCCAGAACATTTTAAAGGTTTTTATGTGTATTTTTAACTTTAGTGTTTATGGGTTTCTCTTTTGTTTTCTGTACAAACAATGGCCTTTGGTTTTTAGGCTTTTATAATATCATACCTGCTTTCACATGTTCTGCTATAAATAATGTTTTGTATCCGTCGGTAGTGGTCGCCCATTTGGTGGGAGCGTTATTACTTAGACGAAAGTGCTTTGCTTTTGTACTCGTCAGTAATGTACGCCCGTCCATGCGGAGTCTTAGTACTTAGACAAAGGTTCTCTGCTTTTGTATGCGTCAGTAATGTACATCCGTCTACGCGGAATCTTATTACCTAGGCATTTTTTTTTTGTCACTGCCTTCGTCAGTAATGTACATCCGTCGAGGCGGAATCTTATTACTTAGGCATTTTTTTTGTCATTGCCTTCGTCAGTAACGTACATCCGTCGAGGCGGAATCTTATCACTTAGGCATTTTTTGTCATTGCCTTCGTCAGTAACGTACATCCGTCGAGGCGGAATCTTATTACTTAGGCATTTTTTTTGTCATTGCCTTCGTCAGTAATGTACATCCGTCGAGGCGGAATCTTATTACTTAGGCATTTTTTTTGTCATTGCCTTCGTCAGTAATGTACATCCGTCGAGGCGGAATCTTATTACTTAGGCATTTTTGTCATTGCCTTCGTCAGTAATGTACATCCGTCGAGGCGGAATCTTATTACTTAGGCATTTTGTCATTGCCTTCGTCAGTAATGTACATCCGTCGAGGCGGAATCTTATTACTTAGACACATTTTTTTTTTTTTTGGTGTTTGTTTCTAACTCTCCGATATTTGGTACCTGTATGAACACATTATTTGAATCATCATTTCATTAATTTTGAGGAGTTGGTACATTCTTGATCTATATCTGTGGGTGGTACTTTTTCAAGTGTTCTATGTTCCAAGGTCGCGGGAGTTTTTGTCCGTCCAAGGTTTCCAGATGATAGCTACCTTGACGGGAGTAGTGCACGACTTTGTAAGGTCCTTCCCACGTGGGACCGAGCTTCCCGTGGGCAGAGTTTTTAGTTGCGGCCGTCACCCTGCGTAAGACCAGGTCGCCGATATCCAGTCTTTTGAGCCTGACCCTTTTATTATAGTATTCAGTCACCTTCTGCTGGTACTTCGTCATCATGTCCGATGGCCTTGTCTCTAACCTCGTCCAAACAATCCAGATTGATTCGAAGCTGGTCGTCGTTGTTCTCCTCGCGGAATGTTTCTCGTCTGGTGCTGGAAACACCCACCTCGACCGGGATTACTGCTTCAGCGCCATAGGTGAGCTTGAAAGGCGTTTCTCCTGTGGGGGTTCTTGCTGTTGTTCTGTAAGCCCACAAGACGTTGGGCATTCTTCTGGCCACGTGCCCTTAGCTTCGTCTAGTCGTGCTTTGATGATTTTAAGCAGTGTTCGATTGCTACCTCCGTTTGTCCGTTCGACTGTGGGTGCCCAGGTGACGAGAACTTATTCCTGATACCTAGTCCCGAGCAAAAGTCTTTTAATCCCTAGCTATCGAACTGTCGACCATTATCCGAAATGATTGTTCGCGGAATCCCGAACCTGCAAATTATATTTCTCCACACAAAGCTGCGGATCCTTGCCTCTGTGATCGTTGCTATTGCTTCTGCTTCGACCCATTTAGTGAAGTAGTCTATAGCGACGAGCAAGAACCGTACTTGTCCTTTTCCAAGGGGTAATGGGCCGACGATATCGATTCCCCATTGTGCAAACGGCCATGAGGGTAATCGTTGTCATCTTTTCTGCTGGTAGCCTCTGGACGTTTCCGAACCTCTGGCACTTGTCGTACCTCTTGACAAGATCTGTTGCGTCTGCCTGCATGGTTGGCCAGAAATATCCTGCTCTAATAACTTTGTTTACCTACGATCTGGGCCCCGCGTGGTCTCCGCAAATCCCTTCGTGGATTTCGTGGAGGACGTATTTAGCTTCTTCCTCGTCGACACACTTCAATAAGGTAGGGAAAACCTCTTTTGTATAGGGTACCATTCAAAATGTAAATCTGGCTGCCCTTGCTTTAATCTTCCTGGCCTCGATTGAGTCATGAGGGAGATTCCCGTCTTGAAGGTACGAGACGATTGGTGCCATCCAACCACCTATGTTTCGGATGGGGAACACTGGGACCTCCTCAATGCTAGGGTATTTCTGAATCTCCATGAGAATCTCATTCTTCGTTGGTTCTTCTATGGACGAGGCGATCTTGGCGACCTCGTCTGCCTCTGCATTCTGATTTCGCGGGATCCTGACGAAATTCAACTTGTCGAACCCACGAGCTAGTTGTCTAACCAACTTGAGGTACTTCTGCATCCTCTCTTCCTTCGCCTCATACTCTTCCCTGATCTGCCCTATTGCCAGTTTCGAGTCGCTCTGAATGAGCAGGTTCTTAATCCCGAGAGCATTGCCAAGTCTTAGTCCCGTCAGTATGCCTTCGTATTCAGCCTCGTTGTTGGTTGCCGGGAATTTCAATTGGACCCCATATTGGAGTTTTTCTCCATTGGGGGTGTTTATGATAACCCCTACTCCTCCCCTCTTTTGGGCTAACGATCCGTCAGTCTGAATCGTCCAATGCTCCACCTCGTCCATGCCGTCACCATCGTCTGGGAGGGTGAACTCTGCTATGAAGTCTGCTAGAGCTTGCGCCTTGATGGCCGTTCTGGGATGGTATTCGATGTCGAATTGGCTGAGTTCGATTGCCCATTGGACCATTCTCCCAGCTGCTTCGGGCTTGCTCATGGATTTTCTGATGGGTTGGTCCGTCATCACAAGGATAGGGTGTGCTTCGAAGTATGGTCGTAGCTTTCGTGAAGCCACTATTAGGGCGAAAACAATCTTCTCAATCCTGGGGTATTTGGCCTCTGCTCCCTGGAAGGCTTGACTGACGTAGTAAACTGGGAGCTGCTTCCTGTCCTCTTCTCGGATTAAGGCCGCACTGACGGCTGTGGATGAGGCTGCCAGGTATAAATAAAGGCTTTCTCCTGCTTTTGAGGGACTCAAGATAGGCGGGCTGCCTAGGTAACGCTTGAGTTCTTGGAAGGCGGCCTCACACTCGTCAGTCCAGGCGAAAGCTTGCTTCAATGTTTTGAAAAATGGGAGACATTTGTCCGTCGCTTTAGAGACGAACCTATTCAGTGCAGCTATCCTTCCTGTGAGCTTCTGGACTTCTTTGACAGTTTTGGGTGATGCCATGTCGAGTATCGCTCGCACCTTCTCTGGGTTTGCTTCTATTCCCCTTTGGGATACCATGAATCCTAAGAATTTTCCTGAGGCTACCCCAAATACACACTTACTAGGGTTCAGCTTCATCTGGTATTTTCGGAGGGTATTAAATGTTTCTCCCAGGTCGTCTAGGTGAGTGAACTCTTCTTTGCTCTTGACGAGCATATCGTCCACATACACTTCCATATTTCTTCCAATTTGCTTGCTGAACATCTTGTTCACCAATCTTTGGTACGTTGCTCCTGTGTTCTTCAGTCCGAAGGGCATTACTTTATAGCAGTAGAGTCCTTGGCTTGTGATGAAAGCGGTTTTTTCCTGATCTTCCTCGGCCATCTTTATCTGGTTGTAACCTGAAAAAGCATCCATGAATGTTAGTAACTTATGTCCAGCTGTAGAGTCTACCAACTGATCAATCCTTGGCAGAGGAAAGCTGTCCTTCGGGCAAGCCTTGTTCAGGTCCGTGAAGTCGACGCACATTCTCCACTTTCCATTTGCTTTCTTTACCAGTACGACGTTGGCCAGCCATTTGGGATAATAAACTTCTCGGATGAAGTCTGCCTGCAACAACCTGTTAACTTCTTCCATGATTGCTTGTTTCGCTTGGGGGTGAAGACTCGTCGTTTCTGTTAGACGGGTTTTTTCTCGGGGTCTGTTTTCAACTCGTGCTGGATCTTGGCATGGTATACCTGGCATGTCTTCGTGACTCCATGCAAATACGTCCAAGTTTCCTTTAAGGAAACGGACTAGTTCATTCCTCATTTCGGGCTTATGGTTGTACCTATCCTCGTCACCTTTGAGTTTTTCCCCTCAATGAGTTCCACGGTTTCTAGGGCTTCCATGTTGTCTTCTTTTTCTCTCTCAATCGTCCATGTGTGGTTTTCTCCTGCAGCCAACACGGCCTGGTAGCATTCTCTGGCCAAAACCTGGTCCCCTTTTACTTCGCCGACTCCGTCTTCGGTTGGGAATTTTATCTTCAGGCAGTAGGTGGACGTTGCCGCCTTCCACCGGTTGAGCGTGGGTCTCCCAATGATCACATTGTATGAAGAGGGGCAATCCACAACCAGGAAGTCCAGGTGACGGGTCTGCTGCTTCGGGTAGGCGCCTATTGTGACTTTTAGTGTCACAATGCCCTTGGGGTATACCCTGTCACCGCTAAAGCTGACGAGGGGGGACTCAAACGGGCGCAATCTACCCGGGCCTAATTTCAACTGTTGGAAGGCCGATAGGTACATAATGTCTGCAGAGCTACCGTTGTCGACGAGGATCCTTTTAGTGTTGAATCCTTCTATTGTGAGTGCTATCACTAGTGGGTCGTTATGGGGCTGCCTGACTCCCCTTGCGTCCTCTTCACTGAAGAATATGTCTTGGTTCGTCCTTCTCTGTTTCAACAGGGGTTCCATATGGACACTGTTTACTTGTCTTTGGCAAGCTTTTCTGAGGGACCTGTATGATCCTCCCACAATAGGTCCTCCTGCTATTGTGCTTATCTCCCCGATTACTTCTTGTGGTTGAGATTGACGATTTTCGTTCTTGGACGAGGGCTCTTGTTGGCTTGTATGGCCCTCCCTGAACCTACTAGAGTCCCCCTTCTTTACGTACTTCTAGAGCTTTCCTTTCCGTATCAATTCTTCTATCTGCCCTTTCAGGTCTCGGCAGTCTTCCGTGTAGTGGCCGTGATCCTTGTGGAATCTGCAGTATTTGCTTTTATCTCGCACACTTGGCGACGAGTGCAAGGGCCTTGGCCACTTTAGGTGGTGTTGATCCTGGATCTGCGTCAAAATCTTGTCAACAGGCATAATCAAAGGTGTGAATTTTACCGGTCGTGGGGCTTTCTCGTCTTTTCGTCTGTCAGCGTCACCTCCTCGTCGACTTGGGCGTTCCCTCTTCAGTCCTCTGCGTTCGTCTTCCTTCCTTCCATCCCTCTTCGGCTTTTCTTCGTCTATGATGGCTGCTAGCGCGTCTTTAGCATTCATGTACTTTTGAGCTTTCAATAGCATCTCCGCCATTGTCCGGGGTGGATTTTTGCCACGAGACAACGAACTCCTTGGACTTAAGCCCTGCTTTAAATGTTGTCAGCTGGACCTTATCGTCCGCGTCGTCCACCTCTAGGGTCTCTCGAGTGAAGCGTTTCACGTATGACCGCAAGGTTTCCCTTTCTCCTTGCTTAATAGTAAGTAGGTGATCCGCTGGTCTCTTGGGGCGTTGTCCCCCGACAAAATGGCGCAGGAAAGCATTACTTAACTGCTCGAAGTTGTCGATGGACGAGGTAGGCAATCTCGTGAACCACTCTCGTCCAGCTCCCTTCAGCGTAGTGGGGAATGAACGACACATGATCTCGTCCGAGGGCTGTTGAAGGCCTAACGTCATCTTGAAGGTGTTAAGGTGATCTTGGGGACCTTTGAGCCCGTCAAAAGGCTCAAGCTGAGGTAGTCGAAATTTCGCTGGTACTGGTCGTTCTAAGACCGTCGTGGTAAAAGGGGAGTCCGTCGCTCGGACCATTTTATCCAGTTTTGATCGGTCTTTTCTTTGATGGCATTTCTTAATTCGTCCATTTCCTTCCTCATCTCTTGGAGGATGTCAGAATGCTGCTCCTCCGGGGTTACCGTTCTCCGTCGGCCACTTCTTGTATGGCTATCCCCTTCGTCCTCTTGGACAGCTCTTGACCAGTTTCTTCTTGCTGTAACCTCTGTCTCATCTCTTGATTCTGTCTGGTAAGCTCTTCGACGGTGGCTGCAAGATTTCGGACTTGTTGTGCCAAGGCCGCTGAGTCTTGGTTAGATTCCATTTGGAGCTGGTAGGAACCACGTTCTTGTTGTATGAGAAAGTCGTTTCCCACAACGACGCCAAGCTGATGGAGCTATATCTCGTTGATTTGCTGAAACTCGTCCAGATGGTTCCTAGAGGTACTCTGATGACCCTGCGAGAGCAAGAACCTACTCAAGTGGTCACCGGTGTGGTGCCTGCCACAACACCTCCGATGATAAAGTCAGTATCGAAGGAGATAGAAATATCAAAGAAAATGATTCAGATTGTGATGTTGTTTTTTGTACATGTTTCGGTGTTTGTGAGGGCTTTTATATGCCTATGGGGATTATACCCGTTGGGGTATTAATGATTCTCCCTGTAACGTCTTTAGGGGAGTAATGGGAGTTAATGCCTTCCCGTTGGTTCGTCCAGCTGGTCCTGTAACGGCTGAGGCTTTATTGATAGCATTTAAAGACATTAACTCTTCCTTTGATGACGACGATGAAGAGATATGTTCGTCTGTAAGATAACTTCGTCCGTGTATGACTTCGTCAGTCCCATCAGATGCCCCCCGGGTTTCACGGTCGTCAGTGACGATCGTGGAATCCTAACAGTTTTTTTTTGAATTCCGTGCCACATTGAATGCGTGGTGGCGGCGTTACGTGGGTCGAGGTCACGTGGCATGATGTGGTTGGTGGAGAATTATGTCCCTTGGGTTTCCCGCCGATTTTCAGTTTCACCTTCATTTGGTTTTTAAACTTCTTCTCCCTTACTTTATCTTACACATTTTTTTACTTTTCCATTCGCTTTTCCTAGCTTTTTCTTCTCACCCATTTCTCCATTTTCCTCTGAGCTGGTGCGCGTTGGACTTCTTGTTTTCTTCTCTTCGAGGTATGTTTCTCATTCCATTTTTCTTTCTTCCCTTTTTTTTTTTTTTTGCAAGCATTTGATTTTGTTTCCGTTCCTTTGTCTGTTTGTGTTTTTTTTTTTTTTTTCTTTTCAGTACTTTCCTATTTACCTGTGTTTTTCCTGGGTGTCCATGGTTGGTAGTTCAGAAGTTAGAGAGACTTGCCCTTCGATTTATTTTCTTTTTGCTCGTTTAGGAGGGTCCTTAGGCGTTTTTCCCAATTTAGAGGGTTCGTTTTTGAAGGTAATAGCGTGGGCATTGTTTTGGGCGATTTGTTTCCCCTGCTTCGCCGGTCAGTTGATTGGTTTGAGGGTTTATTGAGGGAACAACGGCAGATGTCTGAGGTTAGGTCGAGTGATCTAGAGACGGGGTTATCGACTAGTGGCGATCTCATGGAGGGGGATACTGCCGCGTCGTCCTTTAGGGAAATTAGGGCTTTCCATGCCCTCGTGGAGGCGTGTGGCCTAGATTCCGAGGCTGTGGGTAGGTTAAGGGATAGGTTTCAGTTCCCGGAGCGAGTTCGGGTTCGTAGGCCTGCTGACGAGGAGAGGGCTTGTCAGTTTTTCCCCGGTGAAGTGTGCTTTTATGAGGCCGCTTTCACTTGTGGGTTAAGGCTCCCCGTCCACCCCTTTGTAATGGAGCTTTTAGCTTATTTGGGTATTGCTCCTGGGCAGCTCATGCCCAATTCGTGGAGGATAATAGTTAATTGTATGGAGATATGGTTGGCTGCTAATGGGGACATGATCAAGGTAAACGAGCTTGTTTATTTGTACCGTTTGAAAGAGTCAAAGGAATATGGGTATTACGAGCTTGTGCCTTGGGAGAGGAGAACCAGAATCGTCAAGGGCTTACCTTCGTCCTTCAGATACTGGAAGTCCAGATTTGTCTTTGTGTCAGGGGACGACTTTGAGACCCCGTCTAACCAGGATTGGGGTGATATCCCCCGATTGCTTCGTCGGTGGGGAACCCCGACTTTAGGTGCGTCAGTATCCTTTCTTTTTGAACCCGGTCTGATCATTGCTAATTTCTTCTCTCTCTTTTTTTTTTTTTTTTTTTTTTTTTTTTTTTCGCAGCCAAAAGGAGACCAAAATTAAAAAGCAGGTACAAGGAGCGTGTGGAGGCAGCTATTGTGTATTCTCAGTCTATCGAGAATTGGGACGACTTGGTAGACCCTAGGACGCTCGCTTTTTACAACTTAGGCCCCGATCCATCTCCCTACGTCCTTCGGAGTCTTAATATCGAAGGGAAAAAGAGTAAGTATTTGGGCTCGTCAATCTAGTAATCGCATTTAATTGTTCTGTTCTTTCACGATACCTCCTTCTGTCTCAGAGATGACGACTAAATTCAATAAGGGCATGTACGAAAAGATGCGATCCAAGAAGGACGAGCCTCTGTCTGCCATCGGGAAGAAAGTGGTTCGGGTGAAGGGGAAAGTTTCCTCCGTCATACCAATTACTTCTCCTGCTCCCGTGGTCTCTGGGGCCGATACTACGAGGACGACCTCGCCGGCTACTTCGATAGAGGAGATCCCGACCCCTGCTTCGAAGAGGCCACGTACAGCGGAGAAGGGGAAGGAGACTGCTTCGTCATCGACCATTTGGGATGACGAAAAGCTGGCAATGGACCGGGCCCGTGGCGTCGTGACCGTAGAAGACCTAAAGGTGTTCTCGGGTGTGCCCACAGGCGAGTTGATGGGTCGTCATCTCCAGAAACTCGTCCAGGTAACTTTGATCATTCTTAGTGACTACATACATGTTTGTTCTTTACGCTGGTTTGTTTCGAGCTAAATGTTGTCATGTATAAGCTGACATACACATTTTTTTTTTTTTTAGGTTCTGGGGGAGACTATTCACCTTTCGTCTGAGTATCTTGCTCAGGACGCTAAGGTTGAGTCCTCGCTTTCCCGGATCAGGGTCTTGGAGATGGAGAACTCAAAGCTGAAGAGGGAGCTGATTGCTTCGATGGAGGACGTCCAGCAAGTCAAGGAGGAAGCCAAGAAGCTAAGTGACGAGCTGAAGGTGGAGCAGCAGCTTGTGCTCGAAAAGGACGGTGAGCTGGCAGCTGCTAAGGAAAAGATTAAGGTCGTTGCTTCCAGAGCTATTGAAGGTTTCCAGCAGACGGAGGAGTACAACTCTGTGCTCTTCAGCTGGTACTTCATGGGGTTCGAGCTTCTAAGGAGGTACTGCCTCAAGCATCCTTCTGGGATCGACCTGGAAACATTGGACATGGAGGAGGTGGACAGGGAAATCTCAGCTGACGAGGCTGCCCAGGCCGCGGTTGCTGATGCTCCTGAAGGCCTTCCTGCTGCTGATGTTCCAATCGTTGAAGCATCTGTTCCCGAAGCCCCCGCTGAAGATGACGTTGATCCAGACCTTTGAACCTGTTCAAGAACTTATCTTCTTCCATTTTTTTGTGTTTTTTTTTTTTTTGGGTGCCCTTATGTTGTAAGGCTTGCCTTCCAGAACATTTTAAAGGTTTTTATGTGTATTTTTAACTTTAGTGTTTATGGGTTTCTCTTTTGTTTTCTGTACAAACAATGGCCTTTGGTTTTTAGGCTTTTATAATATCATACCTGTTTCACATGTTCTGCTATAAATAATGTTTTGTATCCGTCGGTAGTGGTCGCCATTTGTGGGAGCGTTATTACTTAGACGAAAGTGCTTTGCTTTTGTACTCGTCAGTAATGTACGCCCGTCCATGCGGAGTCTTAGTACTTAGACAAAGGTTCTCTGCTTTTGTATGCGTCAGTAATGTACATCCGTCTACGCGGAATCTTATTACCTAGGCATTTTTTTTTTGTCACTGCCTTCGTCAGTAATGTACATCCGTCGAGGCGGAATCTTATTACTTAGGCATTTTTTGTCATTGCCTTCGTCAGTAACGTACATCCGTCGAGGCGGAATCTTATCACTTAGGCATTTTTTGTCATTGCCTTCGTCAGTAACGTACATCCGTCGAGGCGGAATCTTATTACTTAGGCATTTTTTTTTGTCATTGCCTTCGTCAGTATGTACATCCGTCGAGGCGGAATCTTATTACTTAGGCATTTTTTTGTCATTGCCTTCGTCAGTAATGTACATCCGTCGAGGCGGAATCTTATTACTTAGGCATTTTTGTCATTGCCTTCATCAGTAATGTACATCCGTCGAGGCGGAATCTTATTACTTGGGCATTTTTTTTGTCATTGCCTTCGTCAGTAATGTACATCCGTCGAGGCGGAATCTTATTACTTAGGCTTTTTTTTTTTTTTTGTTGTGTTTGTTTCTAACTCTCCGATATTTGGTACCTGTATGAACACATTATTTGAATCATCATTTCATTAATTTTGAGGAGTTGGTACATTCTTGATCTATATCTGTGGGTGGTACTTTTTCAAGTGTTCTATGTTCCAAGTCGCGGGGTTTTTGTCCGTCCAAGGTTTCCAGATGATAGCTACCTTGACGGGAGTAGTGCACGACTTTGTAAGGTCCTTCCCACGTGGGACCGAGCTTCCCGTGGGCAGAGTTTTTAGTTGCGGCCGTCACCCTGCGTAAGACCAGGTCGCCGATATCCAGTCTTTTGAGCCTGACCCTGTTATTATAGTATTCAGTCACCTTCTGCTGGTACTTCGTCATCATGTCCGAGGCCTTGTCTCTAACCTCGTCCAAACAATCCAGATTGATTCGAAGCTGGTCGTCGTTGTTCTCCTCGCGGAATGTTTCTCGTCTGGTGCTGGAAACACCCACCTCGACGGGATTACTGCTTCAGCGCCATAGGTGAGCTTGAAAGGCGTTTCTCCTGTGGGGGTTCTTGCTGTTGTTCTGTAAGCCACAAGACGTTGGGCAATTCTTCTGGCCACGTGCCCTTAGCTTCGTCTAGTCGTGCTTTGATGATTTTAAGCAGTGTTCGATTGGCTACCTCCGTTTGTCCGTTCGACTGTGGGTGCCCAGGTGACGAGAACTTATTCCTGATACCTAGTCCCGAGCAAAAGTCTTTAAATCCCTAGCTATCGAACTGTCGACCATTATCCGAAATGATTGTTCGCGGAATCCCGAACCTGCAAATTATATTTCTCCACACAAAGCTGCGGATCCTTGCCTCTGTGATCGTTGCTATTGCTTCTGCTTCGACCCATTTAGTGAAGTAGTCTATAGCGACGAGCAAGAACCGTACTTGTCCTTTTCCAAGGGGTAATGGGCCGACGATATCGATTCCCCATTGTGCAAACGGCCATGAGGAGGTAATCGTTGTCATCTTTTCTGCTGGTAGCCTCTGGACGTTTCCGAACCTCTGGCACTTGTCGTACCTCTTGACAAGATCTGTTGCGTCTGCCTGCATGGTTGGCCAGAAATATCCTGCTCTAATAACTTTGTTTACCTACGATCTGGGCCCCGCGTGGTCTCCGCAAATCCCTTCGTGGATTTCGTGGAGGACGTATTTAGCTTCTTCCTCGTCGACACACTTCAGATAAGGTAGGGAAAAACCTCTTTTGTATAGGGTACCATTCAAAATTGTAAATCTGGCTGCCCTTGCTTTAATCTTCCTGGCCTCGATTGAGTCATGAGGGAGATTCCCGTCTTGAAGGTACGAGACGATTGGTGCCATCCAACCACCTATGTTTCGGATGGGGAACACTGGGACCTCCTCAATGCTAGGGTATTTCTGAATCTCCATGAGAATCTCATTCTTCGTTGGTTCTTCTATGGACGAGGCGATCTTGGCGACCTCGTCTGCCTCTGCATTCTGATTTCGCGGGATCCTGACGAAATTCAACTTGTCGAACCCACGAGCTAGTTGTCTAACCAACTTGAGGTACTTCTGCATCCTCTCTTCCTTCGCCTCATACTCTTCCCTGATCTGCCCTATTGCCAGTTTCGAGTCGCTCTGAATGAGCAGGTTCTTAATCCCGAGGGCATTGCCAAGTCTTAGTCCCGTCAGTATGCCTTCGTATTCAGCCTCGTTGTTGGTTGCCGGGAATTTCAATTGGGCCCTATATTGGAGTTTTTCTCCATTGGGGGTGTTTATGATAACCCCTACTCCTCCCCTCTTTTGGGCTGACGATCCATCAGTCTGAATCGTCCAATGTTCCACCTCGTCCATGCCGTCATCATCGTCTGGGAGGGTGAACTCTGCTATGAAGTCTGCTAGAGCTTGCGCCTTGATGGCCATTCTGGGATGGTATTCGATGTCGAACTGGCTGAGTTCGATTGCCCATTGGACCATTCTCCCAGTTGCTTCGGGCTTGCTCATGGATTTTCTGATGGGTTGGTCCGTCATCACAAGGATAGGGTGTGCTTCGAAGTATGGTCGTAGCTTTCGTGAAGCCACTATTAGGGCGAAAACAATCTTCTCAATCCTGGGGTATTTGGCCTCTGCTCCCTGGAAGGCTTGACTGACGTAGTAAACTGGGAGCTGCTTCCTGTCCTCTTCTCGGATTAAGGCCGCACTGACGGCTGTGGATGAGGCTGCCAGGTATAATAAAGGCTTTCTCCTGCTTTTGAGGGACTCAAGATAGGCGGGCTGCCTAGGTAACGCTTGAGTTCTTGGAAAGCAGCCTCACACTCGTCAGTCCAGGCGAAAGCTTGCTTCAATGTTTTGAAAAATGGGAGACATTTGTCCGTCGCTTTAGAGACGAACCTATTCAGTGCAGCTATCCTTCCTGTGAGCTTCTGGACTTCTTTGACAGTTTTGGGTGATGCCATGTCGAGTATCGCTCGCACCTTCTCTGGGTTTGCTTCTATTCCCCTTTGGGATACCATGAATCCTAAGAATTTTCCTGAGGCTACCCCAATACACACTTACTAGGGTTCAGCTTCATCTGGTATTTTCGGAGGGTATTAAATGTTTCCCAGGTCGTCTAGGTGAGTGAACTCTTCTTTGCTCTTGACGAGCATATCGTCCACATACACTTCCATATTTCTTCCAATTTGCTTGCTGAACATCTTGTTCACCAATCTTTGGTACGTTGCTCCTGGTTCTTCAGTCCGAAGGGCATTACTTATAGCAGTAGAGTCCTTGGCTTGTGATGAAAGCGGTTTTTTCCTGATCTTCCTCGGCCATCTTTATCTGGTTGTAACCTGAAAAAGCATCCATGAATGTTAGTAACTTATGTCCAGCTGTAGAGTCTACCAACTGATCAATCCTTGGCAGAGGAAAGCTGTCCTTCGGGCAAGCCTTGTTCAGGTCCGTGAAGTCGACGCACATTCTCCACTTTCCATTTGCTTTCTTTACCAGTACGACGTTGGCCAGCCATTTGGGATAATAAACTTCTCGGATGAAGTCTGCCTGCAACAACCTGTTAACTTCTTCCATGATTGCTTGGTTTCGCTTGGGGGTGAAGACTCGTCGTTTCTGTTAGACGGGTTTTTTCTCGGGGTCTGTTTTCAACTCGTGCTGGATTACTTGGCATGGTATACCTGGCATGTCTTCGTGACTCCATGCAAATACGTCCAAGTTTCCTTTAAGGAAACGGACTAGTTCATTCCTCATTTCGGGGCTTATGGTTGTACCTATCCTCGTCACCTTTGAGTTTTTCCCCTCAATGAGTTCCACGGTTTCTAGGGCTTCCATGTTGTCTTCTTTTTCTCTCTCAATCGTCCATGTGTGGTTTTCTCCTGCAGCCAACACGGCCTGGTAGCATTCTCTGGCCAAAACCTGGTCCCCTTTTACTTCGCCGACTCCGTCTTCGGTTGGGAATTTTATCTTCAGGCAGTAGGTGGACGTTGCCGCCTTCCACCGGTTGAGCGTGGGTCTCCCAATGATCACATTGTATGAAGAGGGGCAATCCACAACCAGGAAGTCCAGGTGACGGGTCTGCTGCTTCGGGTAGGCGCCTATTGTGACTTTTAGTGTCACAATGCCCTTGGGGTATACCCTGTCACCGCTAAAGCTGACGAGGGGGGACTCAAACGGGCGCAATACCCGGGCCTAATTTCAACTGTTGGAAGGCCGATAGGTACATAATGTCTGCAGAGCTACCGTTGTCGACGAGGATCTTTTAGTGTTGAATCCTTCTATTGTGAGTGCTATCACTAGGGGTCGTTATGGGGCTGCCTGACTCCCCTTGCGTCCTCTTCACTGAAGAATATGTCTTGGTTCGTCCTTCTCTGTTTCAACAGGGGTTCCATATGGACACTGTTTACTTGTCTTTGGCAAGCTTTTCTGAGGGACCTGTATGATCCTCCCACAATAGGTCCTCCTGCTATTGTGCTTATCTCCCCGATTACTTTTTGTGGTTGAGATTGACGATTTTCGTTCTTGGACGAGGGCTCTTGTTGGCTTGTATGGCCCTCCCTGAACCTACTAGAGTCCCCCTTCTTTACGTACTTCTAGAGCTTTCCTTTCCGTATCAATTCTTCTATCTGCCCTTTCAGGTCTCGGCAGTCTTCCGTGTAGTGGCCGTGATCCTTGTGGAATCTGCAGTATTTGCTTTTATCTCGCACACTTGGCGACGAGTGCAAGGGCCTTGGCCACTTTAGGTGGTGTTGATCCTGGATCTGCGTCAAAATCTTGTCAACAGGCATAATCAAAGGTGTGAATTTTACCGGTCGTGGGGCTTTCTCGTCTTTACGTCTGTCAACGTCACCTCCTCGTCGGCTTGGGCGTTCCCTTTTCAGTCCTCTGCGTTCGTCTTCCTTCCTTCCATCCCTCTTCGGCTTTTCTTCGTCTATGATGGCTGCTAGCGCGTCTTCAGCATTCATGTACTTTTGAGCTTTCAATAGCATCTCCGCCATTGTCCGGGGTGGATTTTTTGCCAACGAGACAACGAACTCCTTGGACTTAAGCCCTGCTTTAAATGTTGTCAGCTGGACCTTATCGTCCGCGTCGTCCACCTCTAGGGTCTCTCGAGTGAAGCGTTTCACGTATGACCGCAAGGTTTCCCTTTCTCCTTGCTTAATAGTAAGTAGGTGATCCGCTGGTCTCTTGGGGCGTTGTCCCCCGATAAAATGGCGCAGGAAAGCATTACTTAACTGCTCGAAGTTGTCAATGGACGAGGTAGGCAATCTCGTGAACCACTCTCGTCCAGCTCCCTTCAGCGTAGTGGGGAATGAACGACACATGATCTCGTCCGAGGGCTGTTGAAGGCCTAACGTCATCTTGAAGGTGTTAAGGTGATCTTGGGGACCTTTGAGCCCGTCAAAAGGCTCAAGCTGAGGTAGTCGAAATTTCGCTGGTACTGGTCGTTCTAAGACCGTCGTGGTAAAAGGGGAGTCCGTCGCTCGGACCATTTTATCCAGGTTTTGATCGGTCTTTTCTTTGATGGCATTTCTTAATTCGTCCATTTCCTTCCTCATCTCTTGGAGGATGTCAGAATGCTGCTCCTCCGGGGTTACCGTTCTCCGTCGGCCACTTCTTGTATGGCTATCCCCTTCGTCCTCTTGGACAGCTCTTGACCAGTTCTCTTCTTGCTGTAACCTCTGTCTCATCTCTTGATTCTGTCTGGTAAGCTCTTCGACGGTGGCTGCAAGATTTCGGACTTGTTGTGCCAAGGCCGCTGAGTCTTGGTTAGATTCCATTTGGAGCTGGTAGGAACCACGTTCTTGTTGTATGAGAAAGTCGTTTCCCACAAACGACGCCAAGCTGATGGAGCTATATCTCGTTGATTTGCTGAAACTCGTCCAGATGGTTCCTAGAGGTACTCTGATGACCCTGCGAGAGCAAGAACCTACTCAAGTGGTCACCGGTGTGGTGCCTGCCACAACACCTCCGATGATAAAGTCAGTATCGAAGGAGATAGAAATATCAAAGAAAATGATTCAGATTGTGATGTTGTTTTTTTGTACCTGTTTCGGTGTTTGTGAGGGCTTTTATATGCCTATGGGGATTATACCCGTTGGGGTATTAATGATTCTCCCTGTAACGTCTTTAGGGGAGTAATGGGAGTTAATGCCTTCCCGTTGGTTTGTCCAGCTGGTCCTGTAACGGCTGAGGCTTTATTGATAGCATTTAAAGACATTAACTCTTCCTCTGATGACGACGATGAAGAGATATGTTCGTCTGTAAGATAACTTCGTCCGTGTATGACTTCGTCAGTCCCATCACTATTTAAAGAGAGAGAGAGAGAGGAGAGAGATTACCAGACCAACTCCTTGAATTGTAGAATTCTCTCAAAAATTTGAGAGAAATGGAAATGTGTGGGACATCGCTCAGATACATGATAACATTTAAGTGAAAAGACTATACATAAGCATTAGATTTGCCAACTCGAGCTTGGAAGCTTAAAACATAATAATCATGAAAATAGGTTCTTAGGTTATTATTTATATGCATGATCTTGGTGCCCCAGTGCATATATAGAACCTTGTTAGTTATTACTCCTTACAACTTGACAATGTAAAGCTACTTGCATTTGTTATTGACAATGGAAAGCTACTTTATAAACTCCTTTTCATTTTTATTATTTCTGCCCACCTTGTGCTTTTTATGTTTCCTTTCCTACGTTAAATGTTAGTTGTAAACAATCATAAGTTTGTAACTGAAAAAGGATGAGTAATGGAATCTTTGGAGTAATTTAAAGATTGGGTAGTGCACATTTAATATGGAAAGTTTTCTTTTTTTAAGGAAAATTTAATATAGGAAGGTGGTGTACACTTTTTTTAATTTAATTTTTTTTAATTTTTTATCTATATATATAACCAAAGCCTCTAAAACTTTTACAATTTTTCATGTCAACACAATATTTAAATAAAATTATTTCTGTTTAGTTCAAACTTAACTAGAAGTGAAACTCTATCTCTTCACGTTAGCACAATATTTAAATAAAATTATCATTTTATTTAAATAATTTTTTTTTCAGTTTAAACTTGTTCAGGAGTGAAACTCTATATCTCCACGTTAGCACAATATTTAAATAAAATTATCATTTTATTTAGATAAAATTATTTTTCTTTAGTTCGAATTTAACCACGAGTGAAACACTATCTCTCTAATAAGTTCAACTTAAACTCAAACTTAAATGTTGATAATTTATATAAAAACAAAAATTATAATAAGACTTAAAAAAAAAACAAAGAAAAAAAAGAGACTCACGTTGAAAATAGGACTAAAAAAAAAAAAGAGACTCACGTTGAAAAAAGAAAAAAAAAAAAAAACTCATGTTAGATTAAGAAAAAGAGAGAAAGAGAAAGAGAAACAGACTCATGTTAAGATTCTCTCTCCTTTCTTCAAAGTCCTAACAATTACCACCTCAAAACCTTAAACTTAACTTCACTTTAGGATTCAAAAAAATAAAAAAGAGAGACTCACGTAAAAGAAAAAGGTTAGGATTAAGAAAAAAGAAGAAGAAGAGAGGACTCATGTTAGAAGTCTCTTTTCCTTTCTCAAAACCTTAGCAATTACCACCTCTAAACTCTAAACTTATCTTCACTTTAGGATTAAAAGAAAAAGAAAAAGAGAGACTCATGTAAAAAAAAAAAAAAGGTTAGGATTAATAGAAAAAGAGAGAGAGAGGACTCATGTTAGAAGCCTCTTTTCCTTCCTTAAAACCTTAGCAATTACCACCTCAAAACTCTAAACTTAATTTCACTTTAGAATTTAAAAAAAAAAAAAATAGAGACTAACGTAAAAAAAAAAAAAAAAAGCACTAGCAATTTGATTCAACTTTCTTCTTTGATTTTTGAATTTTTTTTATTTGTTTTCATATGTGCCTAAGATTTTTTTTTTAATTTTTTGCTTTTTTTTTTAATTTTTAATTTTTATTTTTAATTTTATTCTTTTGTTATGTTTAGAATTGATTTTTTTTTTTTGTGAGTATTTGGGTTAATCTCCATATTTATATTAACATTGTTTTCGTGGGTTTGGTTTTTGGGTTGAAATTTCTATTATTTTTTTTTTATTTTTTTATATTGTACATGACAGATAAAAAATCACCATTTTTTAGAGAAAAATCAAAGCTGCAACCTATTTCTTCCAGCCTAGGTAACAATAAATTTTTTATTTGGTATGTTATATATAAATTTGTTGAATTTGGTTTGGTTCTAAAGTAGAATTTAAGGATTCTATAAATTTTGAAGTTTTAAGTCTTGGGGTTTTTGGTATTTGCGTCTTAGTAGGTTGATCTTAATGCTTCACCTTAGATGCTTTTTATTTAGGTTCATGTGATTTTTTGTTTTCTTATTAAAAGCTATGATTTTTGATTGATTAATTAATTGTTTGGATTCAACATAAAAGATAATGGAATTAGGTATTATAATTTTGATAGTGTTCCATGTTTTGAATTATCTATATTGTTATTACTACGAAAAGTCATATTGTTACTCAAATTTGAAACTTAGTATATCTTCCTCATATCATTGTTTTTGTTTATATATTTGCAGTTTATATTAGTTTTGAGTGTGTGTGTGTGTATATATATAACTGTAAGAACTCGAAAATTGATGGCCCAAGCCCACTGAGAATAGTGAGGCCCGAACTTTCAAATTAAGCTCAAAACAATAGAATTTGCATAAAGAATGGGAAAATGATTCTGGTGTAGGTTTAGTTAAGTTTAGGTCTAAGGCCAAAGCTCCAAGTAAGAAGGGAAGAGATTGATTCGAAGAGTAATTGATATAAATGCTTTCCTCGGATCAATCTGAGGATGAGTTCTTATACAAAGGTCTACGCAAGTTTTAAGCTATATCCCTCACCACTGTTCTAGTTCTTATCTTTTTTCTCATGATCTCTTAGAAAAATCCTCCCCCTTTAGTTGGGGAGTTCGCCTCCCTTATATACTCCTTTTTTCTTTGCATCCTAGCCCTCTATTTGTATACTTCAAGGTTTTTCTAAGGACACTTATCCCATCAAAGTTTTGATGAATGTGGTAGAAGGGGTTGTTTAGCTGTGAATCCACTGTTTATGTGTTATTTCCTCATTAATGTAGCTGATAAGGTTGTTGTTATTTATTCAATGTGGAGGTAGTAGGTAAGCTTTTACAGGAAACTTCTTCCAGCTACCTTGCCCTTTGTCCAGAAGGCTACTTCGCCTACTCAGGCGCCCACGTGGCATTGCGCACCTTCCTCATCCTCTTCTCGGGTAGACCAACTTCTCAGGTCAAAAGTGCTTTACAAATGAATTGATGACGGACATATCGCTCCTTATCCTCCTCGATCCTCAGGCCTCCATAATACTTTTTGGAGTTTTGCTTTATTAATTTAAGAACTGTAAATTATTTTGTATGTTTTGGTAACTATGCATTTGCAACTCAATAACGTTCAATCTTAGACAACACTTCTAAACTATGGAAAAGTATAAAAGTTAAATAATTCTTCATTTAAAAAAAAAAATACTAACTAGAAAAATGTCTATTTACTCATTGTTGGATTTTTTTTTTTCTTTAAAGTTAATAGTTTTTCCATGCAGCGCACGGGTTAACGACAAGTTTTATATAAGATAGAAATTATACTCTAGTCTAAATTAAGTATATATGAGTGAGAAACTCCCTCTTGAAGACTTGAACTTTGGCCTTTGTTTCACCACCCCACAAGAACTTACTATTTATGGACTAACCATCGCACCAAGAGTGCACGGTAGTGTGGTGGACACTAAAAGTAGACGAATTTTAGGAGATCATTTTGCATTTAATTAATTGTAATGGTTTATATAAAAAGAACCCATTATATAATCTTGTCATATATTACTTTGTAGGGAGTAATTCTTAGCTATTTTCATAACACGAAAAATGATGCTTCCTCTTCTCACATTCATGATAGGGTCTACTTATATAAATTCATGGAGATATTTCTTCGTACTACGGGAGTACTTAAGAAATTTTCTTTTGTAGAGCTATTACTTCTAGAGCTACTTTGTAGAGATACACACACACATTTTTTTTGGTAAAAGACGATTCATTAAACAAACTAACAAACTAAGGAGCTACAAAAGGTTCAGGACAAAGCCTATTAGAGTACAAGCCATTTAGGTCATTCTCAAAAGTTTTAGCAACTTTGGCAGGAAGACTTTCAAAAGAAGTAAATTCTAAATCCTTGCTGGAGCTCATCCTTGCAAGGCTATTAGCACACCGGTTTGCTTGCCTATAGTAGTGATTAAACTGAATCCAGTAAAAGCGGGAGCCTGCAATCATGTAAAATAAGGGAAACGACATTATTCACATAATCAAATTTGCCTGAAACATGTACAATAACTTTGGCATCCAGCTCAACTACTAGATGAGATGAAATATTTAAATAGTAGAACATTGTTAACCTGTCCCTCCACAAATCTGCCACAAAAATGCTTGCTAGCCTGATACGCCTGGTAAATCCTGCCACCCATCTGCCTCAATCATCTCTTACTACACCCCCACATCCAGCTACACCCGAATTGCCTATAGACAACCCATCCGTGTTAAGTTTCATCCAACCCTCAGGCGGACACACCCAACGAATTCTATTAACTCTCTTGTAGATTGGTATTCTTGGAGAAGGTACACAGTGCATATATTCCATCACTTGATTCACTATCTCAGCAGCCAACTTTGGGTTTTGGTTTTTCCTTCTAAACACTATTTGGCTTCTACTCTTCCAGATAAGCCACACTGCAAATAGGAAAAGGATCCTCCATGGAGGATTTACAGGATTGAGCCTATAGTTAGCCCTTCCATTTAAATTAATCCAATCCCGCAGATTGCTCACCCAAAAGGCCCAATTCGACGTTTTCATCCCCAGTTAGGTCCACACAGGTTTGATTCTAGGGCAATCTCGAAGAGCATGGAGAATGGAATCTGACTCCCCTTGGCAGATGGGACAACTCTCCTCGTCCATAATTCCTCTTCTCACAAGACAAGTCTTTACCCTGATACTATTGTCTGCACACATCCACAAAAATGTTTTAGTTTGAGGAAGGGTGTCAGCTTTCCAATTTCAGATCGCAGTGAAAGGAAAATTGAAATCAAGACCTAAAGCAATCCTATATGCACTTTTTAAATTGAAGCTCCCTTGAGGAGAACTGGCCCAAGCTAACTTGTCACTCCCTCTACTTATAATTGTGATAGGGGTGGCCTGAATCATCATTTTAATTTCTAAGGGAAGCTCAAAGGAAACCCTATCCCAATCCCAACCACTTTGTAGAGATATTCAATATAGGAAACAATGTCGTTTTGAATCTTTTTATTATTATTATTATTATTTTTGGACTATAAACACAACAATCAATTAATAATACATCTAGGCTTTTTTGTAGTGGTGTTCTAGTTATGTAATATATTATAAGTCTGTTTAAAAAATTCTATATACTACTTTTGTGTTCATGTGTTCTAATAAGTATTACTATTTCCTCAACAACAACAAAAATTATGCATCTCCTATAATATTTTTAAACAAAAGCCGAAAAAGGAGTGTTCAAAATTGATTGACAAATCAAGTAAAAATAATTAAATATTTCATCAGTTAATAATTAAATAGATTTCAATTGTGAATTGAAAGATAATAATTGAAATCAAATTAATTATAAGGGAAATATGAACTAAAATGACTTTTTGTAAAATAATTTATTTTAAGTAAGTGACTTTTTTTATAATTAATTTTTTTAGAAACTTATAATTAGTTAATTATATTGTTCATTATCAAATCGTCAAATGTGAATAGTACTTAACGGAGAAAGAGAGTAAAAAATACTATATAGATGCATCATTAATTTTAAGAGTTTTAAATACAAAATATTTGTAATCCAACATTAATTTAGAATTAAATGAATCAGCACATTCATGTAAGATGTGTTCTGTTATGGACAGATTGCTACTTGCCATTTGATACTATTTGTCCACATCATTCTAAATAAATAAAAGATTGCGCCACTTGTCATCATTGTGTACATTTACCAGATGAGAGATCCAAATTTTATAATATTATATTTATAATTATAGTATGTGTAGTATGCACACTGACCTCCCTATCCTCTCTTCGTTCGAGGTTGAGGAAGCGGTCTGGCGCTGAGAGCCAACAGACTCCTCCCGATTTGGCCTTGAGCCTACCATAGTTAAACATTAAACGCCCTAAAATTTAAGCTTTCCCATAGATGGCGTCAATTGTAAGGACTGGATTTGGCTCTTGAGCCCAAACAACGGGAGGAACTAGGCCCAAATAGCCCAACACAATGAATTTGTTAGAGAGAGGGCTCTAAGACTAGACTTTTATGGGTGAGATAACGCTTACTATGGGCCAACAATAACAAGGAGACAAGGAAAAACAGGAGGCAACCACAATATTTGAGAAGGATAATTCTCTTCGGCCAAGTCTAAGGAGATTTGTTCTTGAATATATCACTATGAGATTTATTTACAGTTCCAATTCTTTGTTCTAAAGTGTTTTTCTCTGCTATTTTTCCGATCATTTCTCTCCAGGGGACCTTCTATCTTATATAGACTCTTTTCGATGATTCTGACCTTCCATTTGTTGATCACGTAGGCCACCACTTAAGTGCTAGTCCCATCAGGCAACTTTCCTGAACCCCTGTGAGATGCGGCAACTAAGACAGCACTGCTCAATGGTCATCTCCATATAAATATAGTCAGGAGGTTTGGTGGGATGTATTAAATGTGGTGGCAGCTACTAGCTCTTTAATCACGTCAGTGCTAGTTCCCTTCCCAAAGCTCTTTCTGTACCGTAAGACTTCATTTGATGACGTATTGATGACGTGATTAAAGAATCTGAGGACATAGACTCCTTGGCACAGTAACTACCCTTCTCGGCCATGCTATGACATGTGTTGTAATTACCTTACTCAGAATTCTAGTACCCCACAATAGCCCCTCAAAACTCCAATTTGTTCCTCCCATCCAACGAGAGAAACGGGGTTTCGACTTTAGGTAGGTAAATTAACACGTGTCTCTAACTCCTATGCCTGCGAATGTCGTTTCGCGTGTCCCGTAACTGTACTTGACGCTTCGGAGTCCGTAACGCTTCATTAAATGCTCCAAGCGGCGTCTTGTTCCCCACATCTAATGGTGAGATGAAGATCTTACGATTGACATTTCTCCTCGAATTTTGGGTGGGATAACTCCCACCCAAAATCCGCCTCCTATATAAGGCGTTTGGAGAGTTCATTTCACTCACTTTACAAATCTTCGAACTCTCTAGGCTTCCCACACTCCCAAGCTTCCAAGATTTCCTAACTCTTCCCATTCTTAAGAAGTTCCTAAGGCGTACCTCCCCCTTATTTTTGTAAGTTCTTCATCTCTAGACTATTTCTCCTCGGCCAGTCTCCTCGGCCTTCTATTTTCTACCTCCTTTTCTTAGACACCTCCTTCACCTCTCTCTAGTCTGTTTAGATGGGTAGATTCAAACACCTCGTAGATTTCCCTGCCGGTATGGAGGGATTTAGGGCCAAATACCACATCCCCCCAAGAGTTTCCTTGCGATATTATGCTCTGAGGCAGTGGCATACTGATACGAACGAGGGGGAGGTTGTCATTCCCATGATCACCTTTATAGAAGGGGGAATTACACTCCCCGTAGGTAGGGTAACTAGGGATTACCTACTTGCCCATAGGTTGTCCCCCCACCAATGCGCGCCTAACCTATTTAGGGTTTTAGGCAGTGTAGACGTCCTTAATGCACACATGAGTTTGAACCTCACCTAGCACGACATTTTCTGGATGTATGTGTGCCATTCACTCGGTGACTTGGGGTATTACCTCAAGTCCAGGTCCTCAGCTGTCAGGCTTGTGTCACGTCTTCCCAAGTCCAACAAGGGCATGAAAGACAATTATTTAATTGCCTCTGGGAATGGCATGACGGTATTCATTGCCCAACTTGGGAGAGGGAGCCAGGTGGGGTGCCCTAGGTTTAGGTCCTTCGTCGTGAGACTTAGTTTTGTGATTCTTCCCATTTTTTTGACTATGTGTTCATCTTTCTGACCGTGATTTTTCTTCTCGGCTGTGCAGATAAGAGATACGTGGCTCCTAACATCCGATTTGTCAACGTCGATGACCTTAACAAGGTGCTCAGATCCGAGGTGTTTGTGAGTGAAGACAGGTAATTGAGGGTTGTCCACCTCATCCTTGACTTCAAGCCCTTGTCCGATATCTTTCAGGAGGCCGGAAACGCGATCTGAGCGGGCGATCCTCGGCTTAACCGCATAAACGTCAAGGTGCCAGGTTTTCTAGCTCGAGAAGACGTAGTGCAAGTTGTCCAACCTCCTTCATGTGTTCCTCTAGGAACAACGATTCCAAGGGAAGAGATTGCCTCCTTTCGATTGTCACTCGAGGAGGAAATCGACTAGTTCCGTCTTGTGGAAGAAAAGGAGGAGGCGGAGGCCCTTTTATCCACCTTTTGGATGGAAAGGACGAGTTGGATAGGACCCCAGGTGCTCGTACCCCCGGCCTTATAATCGCATGCATAAATAGCAGTATAGAAGAGGAGGAAGAAATGGTACTGAACAGAAAGAAGGGTTTAAAGGAGCTCTTTGTAGATAGGGCTAAGGGGCAGACGTCCAAAGACACTTCGGTGCCCCAGCCTCCCGCTTTAAAGAAAATGAGGCAGTAAGACCTTTTCTTATCCCTGAAGAGGGATCTTGCCTTGGTAAGTTCCTCAGCCATTATTATTCACACTCGGTTGGTTATACTTTTCTACTTTTTCTTTCTTTTGAGTAATGTGCTTGTACGTTGCCTTTGTGCAGGCGATATAGAAGGTGTTTACCGCTGAGGAATGGGTGAATGATGCTCGAAACAAGGCTAAAGCCGAGGCTAGCCTTTGGGCCAATGCTGACAAAGCCCTGGGTGTGGCAAAGTAGAAAGTCCAGGAGCTTACTAAGAAGCTGATAGTGGAGGAGGGGGAGAGACGAAGCGTTGAGGCCGGGCTTAAAAATGTTGAAGAACAGGATGAGGAGGAATGCAAGAAGCTTCATTATGCTGATATAGAGTGAGCTATGGCCCAGCAGCAAGTCCCAGAGCTGAAGGTGGAGCTGGCCAAGACCAAGGAAGAGATTGAGATCCGTCTGGTAGAGGAGCTCACCGAGGTCTGCAAGGACTACTGCCAAATGGTATGGACAGAAGCCCTTAATGTGGTAGAAGTCCTAACTACTTCGGAGTGGAGGAAGGCTGAGAACGTGTGGTTTCTCCTAGACATCCATGTGGTTCCAACTGCCCTCCCACCTCCAACTGCCCTTGAGCCCATTCCCCTTGTGCAGCCCTTTGCCACCCAAAGCTCTCTCCTTCTCCCTAGGGTTTCCACAGGGCCTGGACAAGTTGGTGACCAGGATAGGGGGCTGAGGTGGCCCAGAGCAAGGGGGCTGGTCAAGGTGGTCCTCGGCCAGAAGAGAAGCTTAAGGGCAAGGAGGCTGAGTTCTTGCTAAAGGTTAAGAGTCCAAAAGCTGCCCTTAAGCTGAAGGAGATCGCTCCCAAGGCCAAGGATGTTGAGGCTAAGTCCATGGAAGAACCCCCTCCCAAAGCCAAGACATAGTTTTAGGATCCCTTTCTTTTCTTCTTTTGCTATTGTAATTATAATTATTTTGTTTCACTTTTTTTTTTCCTTTTGTAGTTTTCTTTCTTCTTGGCAATCTGCCTCTATCCGTAATGTAATTATTCCTTTATTTAATGAAAATATTGACTTATATTCTATGAATATCTATTTTTGTTCGCGATATTTATATTTGATTAACTAAAATTTTCACTTAGCCCTTTGTCGAGGCTTCAGGTTAGTGTTGCCTCTAAGTGTGAATACACTCATTTCAACAACAGTTAGTGCTGATTACTTGTGGTTCACTCAGACAGAGTAGCACCATGTAAATGATGAGAAAAAATAGCTAAGTGTTAATATTGACAGCTGCGTAATTAACAGGGGAGGCCCAAGTCCTCAGAAGCAAGCAAAATACTTAGTTGGGAATGAGTACCTTATCTTAAAAGCATTTTTGTGTACCCTCAGAGTAGCTTTGCTAAGGCCTAGGCTGGGTCCTTGTTTTTATGTGATGATGCACATGCTGGGGTTCCACCCTTGGTAGATTCACTGAGTGTTAATTTCCTCAGGGCAGGTAATTCGAGGGTTCACATAAGTAATGGATAGTGTTAATTCACCCTAGGCATATGGTCTAAGGGGCCAGGCATAGCCAAAGTTCCAAGGTATGGGGTCCAAAGAGTCAGTCATGACCAACGTTTTGTTTAACGCTTAGAGAAATAATAAGAAGTATTAATTTACCCAAGGTATGTGGTTCGAGGAGCCAGGGATGACCAAGGTTCTGTTTAATGCTTAGAGAAATAATAAAAAAGTATTAATTTACCCAATGTATGTGGTCCGAGGAGCCAGTCATGACCAAAGTTCTGTTTATTGCTTAGAGAAATAATAAGAAGTATTAATTTATCCAAGGTATGTGGTCCGAGGAGCCAAACATGACCAAGGTTTTGTTTAACACTTAGATAAATAATAAGAAGTATAAATTTACCCAAAGTATGTGGTTCGAGGAGCCAGGCATGATCAAGGTTCTGTTTAACACTTAGAGGATTAAATCGAGGTGTTAATTTACCTAAGGCATGACTGAGGTTCACTAAGTGTTAATTTCCTCAGGGCTGGTAATCTGAGCGTTAACATAAGTCATGGATAGTGTTAATTCACCCTAGGCATGTGGTCTAAGGGGCCAGACATAGCCAAAGTTCCAAGGCATGGGGTCCGAGAAGCTAGGCATGACCAAGGTTCCGTTTAACGCTTAGAGAAATAATAAGAAGTATTAATTTACCCATGGTATGTGGTTCAAGGAGCCAGGCATGACCAAGGTTCTGTTTACCCAAGGTATGTGGTTTGAGGAGCCAAGCATGACCAAGGTTTTATTTAACACTTAGAGGATTAAATCGAGGTGTTAATTTACCTAAGGCATGACCGAGGTTCACTAAGTGTTAATTTCCTTAGGGCAGGTAATCCGAGGGTTCACATAAGTAATGGATAGTGTTAATTCACCCTAGGCACGTGGTCTAAGGGGCCAGGTATAGCCAAAGTTCCAAGGTATGTGGTTCGAGGAGCTAGGCATGACCAAGGTTCTGTTTAACGCTTAGAGAAATAATAAAAAATATTACTTTACCCAAGGTATGTGGCCCGAGGAGCGAGGCATGACCAAGGTTCTGTTTAACACTTAGAGAAATAGTAAGAAGTATTAATTTACCCAAGGTATGTGGTTCGAAGAGCCAGACATGACCAAGATTCTGTTTAACACTTCAAAAAATAATAAGAAGTATTAATTTACCCAAGGTATGTGGTCTAAGGAGCCAGAAATGGCCAAGGTTTTGTTTAACACTTAGAGAAATAATAAGAAGTATCAATTTACTCAAGGTATGTGGTCCGAGGAGCAAGGCATAACCAAGGTTCTATTTGATACTTAAGTGAAATGACATGAAACATTAATTCACCCAAAACAGGTGGTTCGAGGGACCAGACATAACTAAGGTTTTGTTTAATGCTCGAGTAAGAAGTGTAACGCATAGTGTAATAAACAATATAGGACAACAAATTCTTTAATTATAATAATACCTTCCTAAGTTATTTACATTTCAAGGCATGATACAACATTTTCATCTAAATCTTTAAGATAATAGGCCCCTATTCTAGCTACCAAGGTGATGTGGTATGACCTTTCTCAGTTGGGCCCTAACTTTCCCCATATTAGGTTCTTTGCAGTACCCAGAACCTTTCTTAGTACCAAATCCCCAAGTGCTAATGGTCTTAACTTCAAGCTTGAGTCGTACACCTGCTTAAGTTTGTGTTGATAATAGGCCAATTGAACCATGGCATTTTCTCTTCGTTCTTCAATCAAATCCAAGCTCTTCTCTAACTGCAAATCATTATCACTTGGAGTGAAAGAGCTCTTCCTCAGTGTTGGGAATCCGGTCTCGAAAGGAATTACGACCTTGGCTCCGTAAGTCATTGAAAATGGTGTTTCCCCCATGAATTTGAGAGGTGTAGTTCGATATGTCTAAAGGACATGTGGCAACTCTTTACCCATTTTTCCTTTGCATCATCCAACCTCTTTTTGATTCCATTCACTATGACCTTGTTAACAGCCTCGGCCTGTCCATTCCCTTGTGATATGCCGAGGTAGAATATCTATTTGTTATGCCTAGGTCACAGCAATACCTCTTGAAGGCTTTGCTATCAAATTGAAGGCCGTTGTTCGAGACGAGGGTATGAGGAATCCCAAATCGAGTAACAATGTTTTTCCATACAAATCTCTTGGCGTCCACATCCCTGATGTTTGACAGGGGCTCGGCTTCAACCTAGTTTGTGAAATAATCAGTGCTGACCAAAAGCCATTTCCTGTCCCTTGCTACGTTAGAAAAAGGTCCCACAATATCCAACCCCCATTGCACAAAG
This sequence comes from Castanea mollissima, assembly GCA_014183005.1. Classification (NCBI taxonomy): domain Eukaryota; kingdom Viridiplantae; phylum Streptophyta; class Magnoliopsida; order Fagales; family Fagaceae; genus Castanea; species Castanea mollissima. Next base: position 42,881,660 of record JACAVU010000003.1, read on the forward strand.
GGCTAGGGACTAGAGAGAGGATTTAGAACACCCCCAAGTTGGTGAATGTTTAGGGTGAATCTCTGGCACTGGTCACACTTCTTCACATATTATTGCGCATCCCTTTGCATATTTGGCCACCAGTACCCCTAGGTTAGGGCCCTGTGAGGCAGCGACTTGCCCCCCATATGACTTCCACAAATCCTCTCCTGAGCTCTTCTAAGAGGGGGTCCACTGCCTCAGGATGAATGCACAACAAATACGGTCTAGAGAAAGAACATTTGTATAACTTTTGATCCTCGGATATTCATAACCGAGGGGCTTTTCTTCACACTTTATTAGCCTAGCCCATTTCCTCGGGCAGGATGTCATCCTTAAGAAATAGCATAATAAGATCCATTCAGCTAGGCTCCACCCTAAAGTCGGCTTGTGAAGATCTTCAACTAGGATCACCCGAGGCAAATCATACACCGAGGAGGTTGCAAGAGTGGCAAGGGAGTTTGCATGTGTGTTTCTGCTCCTTAGGACTTGTTGCAAGGAGAAAGACTCAAACTCTGCCTGCAAGAGGTTGACTCAATTCATGTTGTCTCGCATTCTTACGTCTCGGGCTTCCAGCTCTCCCTTCACTTAGCCTACGACCAATCTTAAGTTTGAAAATATCTCCATTACTCGTCCTCCCATCTTTTGTACCATAGCCATTCCTACCAACAGAGCGTCATACTCAGCTTCATTGTTCGTGGCAAAAAAGCCCAGCCTTAAGGATTTTTCAATGGTAATCCGCTCAGGAGACACCATAACTAGCCACTCTTTGGATCCTTTCTGATTGGCCGTGCCATCCACGTACACCTTCCACAACAGAAGCTCCAATACGACAACCATTCCAACTAATTTTCCATCCATGACTGACCTTTCCTCATTTTCTACTAACGAAGGTTCAGCAAACTCGGCCACCAAGTCCATAAGGATCTGGCCTTTCATGGAAGTGCGTGGCATATATTTATTGTCGAAAGCTCCTAGAATTGTCCCCACTTTGCAATCCTCCCTATATAGTCCGCTTTCTGAAGAGTGATTGAAGAGAAAGCTGGGTTAGAACCACAACCGTATGTGCCTGGAAGTAATGCAAGAGCTTTTGTGTAGCGTATATTATTGCCAAGATGGCGTTCTCCAGGGGTAAATAGCGGACTTCTGCCTTGTGTAGTGATTTATTCACATAATAGACTAGTTTTTGCACTCCATTATCGACTCGTATCAGTACCAGACTTACCGCGTGCGATGCCATTGCGATGTTGGCTAATAGAATCTCCTCTTGCTCGAGTTTGGACATGATGGGTGGCCGAGAAAGATATTCCTTCAACTACTGGAAGGTTGAGGAGCATTCCTCCGTCCATTCAAATCCCTTCCGCTTGTGCAATAGCTGGAAGAAAGGCCGGCACTTGTCTGCTGATAGGGAAATGAACCGATTCAAGGCGGCAGTCATTCTTGTTAATTTCTGGACTTGCTTGGGGTTTCAAGGGGTTGTAGGTTGCTGATCGCCTTGATCTAATTAGGATCGACCTTAATCCCCCAATAGGTAACCATATAGCCTAGAACTTTCTAGAGCCAACACCGATAGAACACTTCGAAGCATTGAGGCATAACTTGTGTTTCCTTAATATTTCAAAAACGTTTTTGAGGTCGTTTATGTGCTCGGATTATACTTTGCTCTTTACTATCATGTCATCTATGTAGACTTCAATACATTTGCCTAGCTGTGGTTTGAACATTCTGGTCATCATTCTCTGATAAGTGGACCCTGTGTTCTTCAGCCTGAAGGGTATTACCTTGTAATGATAATTCCCTGTAGGTGTGACAAAGGAAGTCTTTTATGGTCCTCTAGGGCCAATGGTATCTGGTGATATCCTTAGAAGGCATCTAGGAAGCTCATTCAAGGATGGCCCACGGTTGTATCTACTAGCTGGTCTATCCGAGACAGAGGGAAGGGGTCCTTTGGGCAAGCCTTATTTAAATCTTTGAAGTCCACGCACCCCCGCCATTTCCCACTCTTCTTTTTTACCACTACCGTGTTGGCTAGCCACTCAGAGTTGAACACCTCCTTTATGGCTCCAGCCCGCTTAAGTTTAAGTACCTCTACCGTGTTAGGATAGATTTTATTATATTCAATAAGTGAGTATGAGTTGAGTGATGACTTCTCTCATATGTTCATTTATTTGTTGTGGTTTTGTCACGGATTACCAAAGGGGAAGATTGTTAGGACATATGTGTTTCACTTGTTTAGAACATATGTCATTCATTATTTATGTAATTGGCTAATCCTTTGTCAAAACGCACTTTACTTGTAATTGGGTAGATTTAGGTGAGGTTAATGCTTCAAGAAATAAGGTTTCAAGATCAAGTGTTAAAGCCATGCAAGTCTATCCAAGAAACAAGTTGAGAAATACTTTTCATTAAAGCTTGATAGTTGGCTCGACAGCTACATCTATCGAGCTTTAAGAAGCTGTTCTAGCCCCGAGGCTCAATAGCTGCTCAACAGCACCTCGACACCTATAGTTGTCGAGATTTAAGAAAAACAGATTCTTAGTTCTGTTTTGATTTTAATCCGTGGATGTGTCTTTGGGCCTTCTTTTCTCCTAACCCTAGACATATAAAAGGATTATTCTAAGGGCCGTCGAAGTGTGACAAGTTGCACAAGCATTGAGAAATCTTTGTTCATGCAAATTGTAACTTGAGACGAAATTCTTGCCCTAGTTCATCTCTTTTGTGAAGAAGTTATTGTGTCTTTGCACCGTAGGGTTTTGTAACTAAGCATCTTCTTGATCTTCATCGTGTGGATGAATTAAAGAACTTTGCAGCCAACAATCTTCTCTACTTGGTGATTGAAGTCGCGTACTGGGATCCGCGCATTTGGTTAGTTACGTACTTGGGAGCCGTGCATTGAAAGGAGAAACTGTCACTATAGAACAAGTCCAATTGGGTATTGGGGTAAGGTTTCAACTATAGGTTAGTAAGGTACTTGAGATTCTTTTACTTGTAACCGCTTGTTGTGATAATAGTGGAGTTTCGGGAGTGGTGACCTTAAATTCACCTGGTGGGATTTTTGCCGTGTAGGTTTTCCCCATTCGTAAACAAATCACCGTGTCAATTTATTTTCCGCTGCACTTTAGTTTATTGGTGATTTGTTTATGCTACCATGCGTTTGCATGTTGATTTGATTAATTAATAACTTGGCTAATTAATCAACTTAATTCATCACAAGGGGTCAATACGTTTTTGGCTTATCAAGTGGTATTAGAGCAGGCACACTCTAATTAGGGTTTAATCTTTGTGTGTGATCCATTGACCCCTGTTTGTCATGGATAGAGGTCAGTCTCTTATCATACCTCCATTGTTTGATGGTTCTAACTATGCATACTGGAAAGTACACATGAGAGCTTTCTTGCAGTCTCTAGATGAGAAGGTGTAGCAAGCTGTGGAGATAGGTTGGACCAAGCCTAAAGAAGCGCCGGCCGATTGGGATGAAGCTAAGATCAAGGCGGCAAACTTCAACAGCAGAGCATTGAATGCCTTATTCAGTGCGGTCACTAATGAGGAGTTCAAGAAGATGTCCTTCACTGAAACTGCTAAGGAAGCATGGACCATCCTCCAGACAACCTATGAGGGAACAAAGGCTGTCAAAGATTCGAAACTATAAAGGCTCACTACAAGCTTAGAAAAAATTAAGATGGAGGAGGATGAGTCATTTGATGAGTTCTATACCAAGCTCAAGGACATAGTAAACTCAGCCTTCAATCTTGGGGAAACTATTCCTGAACCCAAGATTATGAGAAAAGTGCTCAAATCTCTACCTGAGAGATTCCATGCCAAGATCACGGCGATAGAGGAATCAAAAGATATTGACAAGATTCCTCTAACTGAGCTGGTTGGTAATCTGTAAACCTATGAGCTAGGATTGACAAGAATTGGCAAGTCGGGAAAAGGCAAAAGCATGACACTAAAGGCCAAGAGCAGTGAGACAGATGAGTCATCAAACGATGAAGACTCTAAGATGAAGTCCTACATCACCAGGTAATTCATGAAAAATGCCAATGGAAAAGGCTTCGACAAGGACCGTAGGCAATCTAGTTCTTTTCAGTTCAAGAGCCAAGATAAAGGGAAGAAGGATGCAAGGGATGACGGTCAGTACACTGTTCCCGTAGGACCCAAGTGCTTCGGATGTCAAGGTTTCGGTCACATGAAGCAGGAGTGTCCCACATATCTCAAGAGCATTGGGAAGAGCAAGGCACTAGCTGCTACTTTGAACGACACTGAGCCTAAGGATGATTTCGATAATGAGGATGACGGAATCTTGAATGCCTTCACTGCCACTGTCAATCCTACTGAAAGGATTGTTGAAGATGTGGATGAAGAAGAGGAATTGGTGGAATATAAGTTTGAAAAGATGGATGATCAAGATGATATCCATATAGCCTATGAGAAACTGTACAAGCTTTGTGAGAAGCATGAAAAGCTCTATAGGCTAGCCACCAAGAAGCTTAATGATGTGAAACTTAACCGTGAGGAACTTTCCACAAAGTTTGATGAAGCTAATCAAACTATTGGGGCACTGAGATTCGAGAACAATTTCTAGGCTGAGAAGATCAAGGAACTTGAAGCGGAGCTGTTTCAAGTCAGAGCTCAATTGGAGAGGGCACCAAGTGCGAAGCTGGATGAGATGCTCAGCATTCAGAAATCTGCTTTTGATCGAACAAGACTGGGGTATGAATTCTCTTCTTCTAATATTGCTTCTGCTAGTACTATTGTTTTTGTTTCTCTTGCTAATAATATTAAATTTGAAAACAATGATGTTAAAACTAAATTAACTAGTGAGAACCTAGACAAGGGTAAATCTATCTTAGGAGCACCCCCTAAGCTTGAGAAGAAGGACATTAAAAACCCTTGGACTAAGAAGGCTAACTCTCAAAAGCCTAAATAGAAGAAGCAGCATCTCTGTCATCATTGTGGTATTGCCGGTCATACTCGACCAAATTGCTATAAGTGGTTAGCCACTTAACAGAGCAATAGCATGATAGCATTGGGAACTAGAATCAGCTTCAAACCTCTCTTGCTCCTCTTGGAGATCTTCTTAAAGCTCTAATGTTCCTTTCGAACTTGAACGGTTTCAATCCTTTCCCCTCATCACCAGTTCAAGGGTTCGCTAAGAGGAAAGGCTCTTCCAAGGTGTGGAAGGAAAAGGGTTCCAAGTGATTTATTCACTTTTTCTCTCTCTCCCTTTCTTGTTTTTGTTTTGCATTACTTGTGTGTTTTGCTTTCTGTTTTTGAGTCAGTCTAGTTTTATGCATTGTTTTATCTTGTTTAACATGTTTTTGTTTGTATGTTTTCAGTTTTGTTTTATTTTTGTTTTAAAAAAAAAAATTAAAAAATCAGAAAAATACAAAAATAGTGTGTTCTGTGTACATCGGTTCTTGTGAACCTTAAAATGGCCATTGAAACAGAGTTTTCTAAACTTTGTATCTCTTGTATCTTAGATGAGCATTCTTATGCACAACTAAGCAAGTGAGCTTTGTAGCTCTTTGTTTGTGATGAGTAAGGTTAAGTGATCTCTTGAACTTAACACTCGTATCACTTGTATCACTCTTTTTGACGGGTAGGACTAGAAAATCTTAAGAGAAAGGCATAAATAACCATCTCATCACTGTTACCCACCAATCATGATATGGCATCTGTATGCTTCGGCATAGCAAAAGCGCAATGTCAAAAGGCTTAACATAATTGAGTATTTCTTTTCTCTCCTTTGTATACTCATGCATGATTTGCTTAATAAAAAGAAAATATGCAAAAACAATAAAAGCAAAAAGATCAAAAATGCTTTAAATATGATTGCAAGCGTGTTTTCTAAGAGATGTGGGAGTCATAGGATGTACCTCAAAGGTGATAGTCCCCATCAAATAGTTATGATTGTGTGTGAGTTAAATTAATTTTCTCATATCTCAAATTGTCATAACATAGAGACACTTATGTAATCGTGCGATGTTTTCACACACAACACGCAATATTCTTTGCTACTCTTGATACATGTGCAGGTACAATGTGATTTGGCCATCACAAGGTTTACATGTGTTGATGTATGCTCACTAAACTATCTTGACTTGTTTTTGAAATATAAAATCGGTTAGACTTGTTTAGTGTGTGAGTGTGTATTTTGAGATCCCTTGCTTAAAATTGTTGTTGAGAGATGATTTTGAGAGTCTAATATGTTGATTGGATCATTAGTTGAGTTGTATGCATGATTTCATTCATGTTTATGTTTTTCTCTTCTCGAAAAACTGTTTTGAAAAGTTGGCTCGACACCTCCTCAACACCTGGCTGTCTGTCGAGCTTCTCAGTTTTTTCTTATTGCAATCTCGATAGCTTCTTGACATCTTCTGGATCGATCAAGAAACCTTTTGTCCTCTCGATAGCTTCTCGACATCTTCTGGATCGATCGAGAAACCTTCTGTTCTCTCGATAGCTTCTCGACACTTGGTGGATCGATCGAGCATCTGTTCTCGTGTCCTGTCTTTTTTCCTCGACACCATCTCGATAGCTGGATCTGTTGACGTTGTATTTCTTGACACCTACCTCGACAGATGTCTCGACACCTCTCGATACTTGTATTTGTCGGGATTTACTAAGGTCCTATTTAAAGGTTCTGTGTGATCCGGTTCTCATTTTTCTCGATCTCTCTCTCGACAGATTTATCTTTTCACCTTCCCAATCTCTCTCTCTCACTCCAAATCCTTTTCTCAAGTTTCTTCAAGCTTCTTCAAGTTATTCTTCACTTGGTAAGCTTCTATTCCCTCATTCTCATGCATTTCATGTTTTGAAACCTAGAATTTGGGGTCTTTGAAAAATTTTGGGGTTTTTCAAAATTGATGGGTTTCGGTTGAAACTTTTGGGATGGGTTTTGTAGTTTTGATCTTAAAAACTCCATGCATTGCATCACATTCGCATTCTAACAGTATTCTCATGCATTTAGATGTGTGAAATATGTTTGTGTGCTGGTAGGATTGGGCTGAGCCCATGATGTTTTTCATATTGCATGTCACATGTTCATGCATTCCCCATGCATACGTTCTATCTTTTCAATATTCTTGTTATATTTGAATTATGTTGGAACTTTTCTGAGTGTTTCTTTCTCCCCCCTCTCTTTTTGTTTGCGTTAGTAGTGTCTATATCACCAAAACGTAAGTCTATTCCGATCCAGAACCCTCTTCGTTCTAGGGCCTTTTTGGCTTCTGATTCCACTCCTCTCTTTGTTCAGTTCCGTGATGAGAAAGCCCATCAGGACTTTTTAGAGAACTTCTCTAAACGAGGTATTCATTCGAAACGCCACCTTGTTCTGGCAGACTTTGCCAACACTGACCTTCCCGATGTCTTTCACAAACGAGAATGGGAGTCACTGTGTGATGTCCCGGTCACTTGTCCTTCCGTGCTGATTCAGGAGCTTTACTTCAACATGCATGGATTCGATTATTCAGTACCTCTCTTTCTCACTCACGTTTGAGGTACGCGCATAGTTGACACATCGGAGTTGATATCCGATGTGCTTCATGTTCCGAGGGTTGCGCATCCTGACTACCTTGGTTGTGAGCGTCTAAGCACTGTGTTCAAAGATGAGGTGATTTTTGCTTTCCGTGAGCTCCCTTCTGATTGGGGTGAGCGCCAGTTTACGTCATGTTGACCTTTTGCTAAAGGTCCTCGTTTCTTAAACATGGTAATGACTTTTGTCTTGCATCCTCTCTCTCACTACAACTCTATCATAGAGCCTCGTGCTCGTTTTCTGTTGTCTCTTATTGGGGATATTACCGTTGACTTTCCTTCACATTGCATCTTTTCCATCTTAAATGTATATAAGGATACGGCTACCCATGATAAGCTCATCTTTCCTTCCGCTGTCACGAGAATTTAACGCCATTTTTCTATCCATTTTCTTGTCTTCGACCCTTTTTCTGTCATGGTTGCCATAGATGCCGCTACTGTAAAACGTAGTGAGGCACAGTTTCGGTCGCGTTAGACAGGTTCGGCAGCTCCTTCCTTCTGTTCCGCTCCATCCAGATCTGCTTGTGCTTCATCCGCTCCCTCCTCTTCTACTAGCGATGTGTCACTAGGAGATATCATAGTGCAGCTTCAGCACATGGATGCTCACTTGGATACACTTTCTACAGAGTTGTATCAGGTGAATGTTCGTGTTAGTCGCATTGCTAGGCGACAGGCGACCATGGGCGGCTTTGCTCTCGAGGTTTCTCCTCCACCACCTCTTATGGCTTCCATGTCTGGGGATGATGATGGTGATGACGATGATGCTTTAGATGATGGTGATCTCGATGATGCTTCGGATGATGATGATGATGGAGATGCTAGCTTTACTGATGAGATGTCTACTTGACACTCTACCCTTTGTCACTCGTGACAAAAAGAGGGAGTAGTTTTGGGTTATGAAAGTAGACATTTTGATAGGAGGAGTGTTGAGTGCTGAGGGATGTAGTGAGGATTACTTGTATCTTTTTATTTTCTCTACTTTGGATACATTTTCTTCTTGTACCTAGGTCTTGTGACCATTATTACATACATTGTGCCATTTTTGTTATATATATATGTGATGTTGTATGTTTCTTTCACCTATTTTTACATGTATTGTCTCTTTTCTCTCTTTATACACATGATTCCCTATTTGTATGCAATCTATTATTTCAGTTTCACACTAAGATGCCTTGATAAGTTTTGTTTAAAGTGTTTCAGAAATACAGGTTGTCAAAGTCTACTTGTCATAAACTCTCTTCTTGCAAAGTTTTTCAAGAGTTTGTGTTAGGATAGATTTTATTATACTCAACAAGTGAGTATGAGTTGAGTGATGACTCCTCTCATATGTTAATTTGTTTGTTGTGGTTTTGTCACTGATTGCCAAAGGGGGAGATTGTTAGGACATATGTGTTCCACTTGTTTAGAACATTTATCATTCATTATTTATGTAATTGACTAATCCTTTGTCAAAACGCACTTTATTTGTAATTCGGTAGATTTAGGATGAGGTTAATGCTTCAAGAAACAAGGTTTCAAGATCAAGTGTTAAAGCCATGCAAGTTTGTCCAAAAAACAAGTTGAGAAGTGCTCTTCATTAAAGCTCGACAGCTGCATCTATCGAGCTTTAAGAAGATGTTCTAGCCCCGAGGCTCGACAGCTGGTCGACAACACCTCAACACCTGTAGCTGTCGAGATTTAAGAAAAATAGATTCCTAGTTCTGTTTTGATTCTAATCCGTGGATGTGTCTTTGGGCCTTCTTTTATCCTAACCCTAGACATATAAAAAGATTATTCTAAGGGCCGTCGAAGTGTGGCAAGTTGTACAAGCATTGAGAAATCCTTATTTATGCAAATTGTAACTTGAGACGAAGTTCTTGCCCTAGTTCATCTCTTTTGTGAAGAAATTGCTGTGTTTTTGCACCGTAGGGTTTTGTAACCAAGCATCTTCTTGATCTTCATCGTGTGGATGAATTGAAGAACTTTGTAGCCAACAATCTTCTCTAGTTGGTGATTGAAGTCACGTATTGGGATCCACGCATTTGTTAGTCACGTACTTGGGAGCCGTGCACTGAATGGAGAAATTGTCACTACAGAACAAGTCCAATTGGGTATTGGGGTAAGGGTTCAACTGTAGGTTGGTAAGGTACTTGGGATTCCTTTACTTGTAACCGCTTGTTGTGATAATAGTGGAGTTTCGGGAGTGGTGACCTTAAATTCACCCGGTGGGGTTTTTGCCCTGTAGGTTTTCCCCATTCGTAAACAAATCACCGTGTCAATTTATTTTTTGCTACACTTTAGTTTATTGGTGATTTGTTTATGCTACCATGCGTTTGCATGTTAATTTGATTAATTAATAACTTGGCTAATTAATCAACTTAATTCATCACAAGGGGTCAATACGTTTTTGGCCTATCAGTGGAGACTTTGGTTGTGCTTTGCGGGGTCTCCTCTCATCTTATTTGGCCACTTGAAGTATGACTCATTCTTAATATTTTCTAAGACCTCATGCACGAGCTCTCAGAACACGGTGCTAACTGCCTAGGTAACAGCTGGACCCGAGGGCCCAGCGAAATCCCTCCAAAGTCTGTTGTTATTATATCGATCCGTCCTGAAATCCCTCCTCTCCATGAGGATCACCTTATCCTTTCCTTTTCCTTGCTACTGGTCTTCTTCCACTTGCTTATACTTATCAATGCGATCCATGAGCTGGCGCATGGTTCTGACGGGCTTTCTTGTTAGGGACTTCCTCAAGTCATGCTCGGTGGGTAGGCTGACCTTAAAGGTGCTTATGGCCACGTCATTGAAGTTTCCCTTAATCTCGTTGAACATCTCCCAATACCTGTCGAAATATGTTTTCAGGGTCTCCCCTTCGAGCATCGTCATGGACAACAGTGAGTCCAAAAGCTGAGGAAACCTGCTACAATTGATAAAACGAGTCCTAAATGCCTGAGTGAACTCCCTAAAGGAGCTAATAGAGTGTTCCTTCAGGTTGCTAAACCACCTTATCGCCACGGGCCTCAAACTAGAGGGGAACACCTTGCATATTAGGGTCTTGTTCTTAGAATGTATGGCCATTCTCTGGTTGAAATGGCTCACATACTCTATGAGGTCTGTCCTACTGTTGTACATGGTAAATGTGGGCAGAGTAAATCGGCGAGGGAGTCTTCTTGCCTCGATTCTACGAGTGAAGGGCGATTGGGAGATCTGGTTCAACGCTTTGCTTATGCGGGATGAGCTCCGGTTTTTGCACTTATGATGGCGCTCCTCCTCTTTTGAGAAAGACTCACTAAAGGGAGTCCTTGATTTAGGCCCATAGTTGCCATCTTGGTCGTCTTCGGAAGAGTGGTCGGAGTATGAGGGAGTTCTTTTTCGCCTTTCACGGTGCAACTTCCTACGAAAGCGGTCTATTTCCTGCTGCATGCTTCTGGTATTTTCCTCGTGAGAGATGTAGCTCCCTTCTCGAGATTGGCTCTTGCTATTATATGTAGTATGCACACTGACCTCCCTATCCCTTCTTCGTTTGAGGTTGAGGAAGCGGTCCTGGCGCTGAGAGCGAACAAACTCCTCCAGGTTTGGCCCTGAGCCTACTATAGTTAAACATTAAACGCCCTAAAATTTAAGCTTTCCCACAGATGGCGTCAATTGTAAGGACTGAATTTGGCTCCTAAGCCTAAACAACGGGAGGACCCAGACCCAAATAGCCCAACACAATGAATTTGTTAGAGAGATGACTCTAAGATTAGACTTTTATGGGTGAGATAATGCTTACTATGGGCCAATAATAACAAGGAGGCAAGGAAAAACAAGAGGCAACCACAATATTTGTGAAGGATAATTCTCCTCGACCAAGTCCGAGGAGATTTGTTTTTATATATATCACTATGAGATTTGTTTACAGTTCTAATTCTTTGTGCCACAATGTTTTTCTCTACTATTTTTCCGATCCTTTCTATCCGGGGGACCTTCTATCTTATATAGACCCTTTTTGATAATCCTGGCCTTCTATTTATTGATCACGCAGGCCACCACTCAAGTGCTAGTCCTATCAGACACCTTTCCCCTTGTGAGATGCGGCAACTAAGGTAGCACTGTTTAAGAGTCTTCTCCACATAAATGTGGTCAGAAGGTTTGGTGGGATGCATTAAATGTGGTGACAGCCACTAGCTCTTCAATTACGTCAGTGCTAGTCCCCTTCCCAAAGCTCTTTCTGTACTGTAAGGCTTTCTTTGATGACGTATTGATGATGTGATCATAGAATCTGAGGATGCAGACTCCTCGAGACAGTAACTGCCCTTCTCACCCATACTATGACACGTGGCGTAATTACCTAACGTGTAATTCTAGTACCTCACAATAATATATATTATAGACAAATATAACTATAGATGATATATGGAGAAAAAAAGATCCTTTTATTTAATTTTACAACACTTAAGAGAAGCTTAAGTCTTCTTAAACTTAGGCTTCCATACATACATACATACATACACACACACACACACACACACACATATATATATAAACGGATGAGTAATGATTTATAAATATTAAAAATCTAATCCTTGCCAAGTTGATATTGGCCTAGAAAATTTATCTGAGGAGATGACAACCATTTGTGTTGCCTCTCAAGAAGAAGCAAGGTGAATGCGCTAAATTAAAAGTTTCCTTGATAATCACAAAAAAAAAAAAAAAAAAGGAAGAAAAGAAGCATTCACCAAACCATACAAACAAATCAATGTTTACAAGTACAAATTTCATCATTATAATTTTTAGCATTTAAACTGTTGCTAGGATCAGCTGTGAAAATGTTGTTAGTTAAACGTTAATATTGCTTTAGCAGATTTATTAGTGGATGATATGACAACTTCTATTTAAAATTTTCCCTCGTAAACCTACTAAACTTAAATAATAAAAATAATAACATTATAAAAAAAGGGTCTTTTTGGTAAATTCATTTTTTTTTTCAAAATAGTATAAAAACAATTTTCAAAAAAATGAACTTGAAACTAGTTTTTAGATAATAAATTTTTTATTATTCGTGTTTGGCTCCCACTTTTAAGAACATTTTTCAAAATACTAAAAACTAATTGTTTGGGAGACCATTTTTTATTTTTGAGATTTTTTTACAAAAAATAAAATATTTACAAAAAGTAACGTATAGAGTCTGTAAATTACTTTTTTTGTGTGGATAATGATAAGGGAATAAAGCTCATAATGTTTTTTTTTTTTTTTATATATAATAATACGTCTCAAATTTGAAGTATGTGAATTCTTTTTTATGATAAAGATACAAAAAATTTTGGACAAATATATAAGGTCCACTATTTTCAATTTATTTGCAAATATATCACTAAAATTATCTATATATATATATATAAAACCGAAGCCTCTGAAAATCTTATAATTTTTCATGTGAGTACAATATTTAAATAAAGTTATCATTTTATATAAACAAAATTGTTTTTGTTTAGTTCAAACTTAACAAGGAGTGAAACTCTATTTCTCTAACAAGTTCAACTTAAACTCAAACTCATCATTATTATTTTTTTAAAACAAAATTATTTTTGTTTAATCAAAACTTAACAATGAGTGAAACTCTATCTCTCTAATAAGTTCAACTTAAACTCAAACTCAAATGTTGATAATTGATATAAAAACAAAAATTCTAATAGGACTAAAAAAAAAAAAAACAAAGAAAAAAAGAGACTCACATTGAAAAAAAAAAAAAAAGACTCATGTTAACAAAAAAAAAAAAAAAGGTTAGGATTAAGAAAAAAAAAAAAAAGAGAGAGAGAAGGACTCTTGTTAGGAGTCTCTTTTCCCTCCTCAAAAAACCTTAGCAATTACCACCTTAAAACCCTAAACTTAACTTCACTTTAGGATTAAAAAAAAAGAGACTAATGTAAAAATAAAAACGCAAGCAATTTGATTCAACTTTCTTCTTTGATTAATGAATTTTATGTCGAATTTTTTTATATTGTTATTATTAATCAAATTTCAATTCAACATATATGGATATTTGTTTATATTGTTATTAATGAATTTTGTATTTTATGTCAAATTTTTTTATTTGCTTTAATATGTGCCTGAAATTTTCTTTCTATCTTACTCTTTTATAATGTTTATAATTGATTTTATTTTGAGTGTTTGGGTTAATCTCCATATTTAAATTGACATTTTTTTCATGAGTTTGGTTTTTGGGTTGAAATTTCTACTATTTTTTTTAATATTGTATATGGCAGATATAACATCTCTATTTTTTTGGAGAAAAATTAAAGCTGCAACCTATGTCTTCTAGCCTAAGGAATGATGAATTTTTATTTGGTATATTATATATAAATTTGTTGAATTTGGTTTGGTTTTGAAGTAAAATTTGGGGATTCTATAAATTTTGAATTTTTAAGACTTGAGGTTTTTAATAATTGCGTCTCAGTTGCTTGATCTTAATTCTTTACCTTAAATGTTTTTATTTTAGGTTCATGTGATTTTTGTTTTCTTATTAACAACTATGATTTTTGATTGATTAATTATTTGTTTGGATTAATTTCAATTAATTATTTGTTTGAATTTAACATAAAAGTTAATGGAATTAGGTATTATAATTTTGATATTGTTCCATATTTTGAATTGTCAATATTGTTATTACTACCAAAAAGTCATATTGCTACTCAAATTTTAAATTTGGTGTGTCTTCTTCATATCATGATCTTTGTTTATTTATATAATTGCAGTTTATATTAGTTTTGAGTGCATGTATATATAACTATTGAGAGTTTTGATTTATTAATTTAAGAATTGTAAATTACTTTGTAGATTTTGAAATTATGCACTTGCAACTCAATAATGTTCAACACTTTTAAATTATGGAAAAGTATAAAAATTAAATATTTCTTCATTTTTTTCAAAGTCAATAGCTTTTTCGTACATCCCATAGTTAGCGACTAGTTTACGTATCCTAAAAACACCTTTAGCCGTTTTCAAATCCTATTCTAAACTAAGAAAATAAGATATAATTTTTTTAAAATTGTATTTAAAAAATATTAACCAAAAGTAATTTTATGTAATTATTTATTTATCATCAGTACGGCTGTACCCACCCACTAGCTAATTTCCTTGGAATCTCAAAATCCCAACCTTTCCTTTCCATTTTTTCTTCACAAGTTACAGCCCAAAAAAAAACAAATAAGAGCTTCATTGAAGTTATTAAAAGGAATATTTTAGGAGTGTTTGGTATATGTGTTTAAAAATATGTATTTTGTTATTGAAAATATGTATAAAAATACGTGTTAAAAATATATATAATATTATTTAAAAATTAAAAATAACTGTAATGTTTTTTCTTTTTTGCACTTTTGTGTTTTTTCTCTGTTAGAGAGAGAGAGAGAGAGAGAGAGAGGAGTTTCTCTTTTGCACTTTTGTTTTGTTCCCACTTCCCAGAGGAAGAGAAAAAAAAAATAGTTTTTTCTCTTTTGCACTTTTGTTTTGTTCCCACTTCCCAGAGGAAGAGAAAAAAAAAAAAGTTTTTTAGTTCTATCTTTAAGAATATTTTAAGCTCACAAATGTAGATGAGAAATTTATTTTTCCTATTTTGCAGACTTGAAATCTAAACCATACACGTGGACCATAGTTGTAATCTAATCAGTAAACAGTAAACAGAGAGCAAAACCACTGGGATCAGTGGGATGAAGTAAAGAAGAAGACGAAGAAGTAGAAGAAGAAGAAGAAGAAAAAAGCAAGAGCAAACAGACCAAACTTAGCAAGTTAGGAAGCTGTAATCTCTTGGAGGCTCACAAATATTAAAGTCTGAAAAATGTGGAAGAGTTAAAATCTCACAAATGTAGATCTGTAATCTGTTGGAGGCTGGTGGTGCCATTACCTTCTACAGTCAACTCCAAAGTAAGCTAAAGATATATATATATTTTTTTTGGAGGAAGGGGCAAAAATTAGAACCATTTTGGGTTTCAATTAGTTTTGAGTGTTCAAAATTTTTTTTTGTTTTTGAGTGGTCAAAAGAAAATATTATATATAAATTTTTTTCCCCGCAGGTCAGGGTGTTCATTTGAACACCCTGCCTTCAAAGTGGCGCCGCCACTGGACATTGGTGAAAAATGTGAGCTGGGAATGGAAGATTGGGAAGGTGTGTTGTCTGAGTCCTCGTCAGGCCAAGATAAGTCTATTATGAGATTGATTATGGGGGACATTGAAGACCCATCTCTGGGTCTCAACAAGCTCTTGCATCAAGACATTGAATTCAACTCAGGTTTTGGTATGATAGATCAAGCTGCTACCTTTGGCTGTCTTGAAATGTCCACCAATTTGTTGCCTAGCATTGACCCTTCTGCTGATTTTCCATTCAATGGTGGTGGCACCAATGCAGCCAGGCTTGGCTCAGTTTCGACTCCAAATCACAACCCCATGTTCTCTGTTGCAACAAGTAATAATCTTTTGCCGGTCTCTCTTTCTCATTTACCAGCCGTGTTTCATCATCATCAACAACAACAACAACAGCAGGTGCAAACAATTGAAGATTTAGATGAGAAGCCACAGATTTTCAATCCACCAATGATGCAACAGAATCAAGCTCTGTCTTCTCAAAACCCGGCTTTGTTTATGCCTTTAACATATGCCCAATTGCAAGAGCATCACCTTATTTCACCGCCACTGGCGAAAAGGCATAATCTTGGGGGTATTGAGCCTAATTATCAGGTACCCAAGTTGCCATTTTCGGAACCAGGGCAAGAGCTTCTTCGAAGGCAGCAACAACAACAGCAAAATCAGCTTCAGATGCTTCCTCAACATATCCAGCAGAAGCCAATGATGGTTTCAAAGCAGAAAATGGTGTGCAATGAATTGGCAAGTCAACAGCAACAGCATGCACATCAATTATTATTTGATCAGTTATACCAGTTAGCAGAGCTGATAGAAACTGGGAATAATCCGGTACGTGCGCAAGGGATATTGGCGCGGCTCAATCACCAGCTCTCTCCAATTGGTAAGCCTTTTCAAAGGGCTGCTTTCTATTTCAAGGAGGCCTTGCAATTGCTTCTTCGTAATACTAATAATACTAATTGTAATGCTTCTTTGAGTTTGTCATCACCACCACCACCACCCATTAGTCTTATTTTCAAGATTGGTGCATACAAATCATTCTCAGAAGTCTCTCCTGTACTTCAGTTTGCCAATTTTACTTGTAACCAAGCTCTTCTTGAAGCTTTGGATGGCTTTGATACCATTCGCATTATTGATTTTGATATTGGGTTTGGTGGGCAGTGGGCTTCTCTTATGCAAGAGCTCGCCTTGAAGCAAGGCGATGGTCCAGCTCTTAAAATCACTGCATTTGTATCCCCATCCACACACGATGAACTTGAGCTTGGTCTCACTCAAGAAAACTTGAAACATTTTGCTACTGAGATTAATCTTGCATTTGAGTTTCAATTTTTAAGCCTTGAGTCCTTGAACTCTGGTTCTTGGCCACTGCCCCTTCATGTATCGGAGAGTGAGGCAATTGCAGTGAATCTGCCAATTGGTTCCTTTTCCAACTGCCCTTTATCCCTTCCTTTGATTCTTGGCTTTGTGAAGCAGCTCTCACCAAAAATTGTGGTCTCTTTGGATAGAGGTTGTGATCAAACCGATGTCCCATTTCCTGACCATGTAATTCATGCTGTTCAATCTTATTCGGGTCTGCTTGAATCGTTGGATGCTGTTAATGTCAATCTAGATGCCTTGCAGAAGATTGAGAGGTATTTTCTGCAACCAGGAATTGAGAAAATTGTGTTGGGTCGCCGCTCACCTGATAGAACGCCTCCATGGAGGAGTCTATTTTTGTCATCTGGATTCTCCCCATTGACATTCAGCAACTTCACCGAGTCCCAAGCAGAGTGTCTGCTGCAGAGGACTCCAGTTCGGGGATTCCATGTCGAGAAAAAGCAAACTGCACTTGTTCTCTTTTGGCAGCGAAAGGAGCTTATCTCAGCTTCAGTTTGGAGGTGCTGAGAAGAGTAGCATTGTGGAATTGGTTTTACAACTACCAATTAGTTTTTATTGCTAGGATGCTTCATAACTTACTGTTTTAGTTGATCTTTAAAATAAAACAAAAAACAAAAAAAAAAAACTCTCTCGCTTATGCTTCTCCTATGCTAATTGTGTATGCACATTTGGCCAGTTGCTCCCAATCAAGAAACCAAATATCTTAGTAACTGGATGGCTCTGTACAGGTGTCTTATGTTTAGTCTTTGAATATGGGTATTACTGTTATGACGTTTATTTGCTTCTAAGGCGGTGGTGATTGTTTGTTGTACACTTTTGACAACAATGCAACACTAGTTATCAAGAAAGGAAAAATTTTATCTCGGATGATATGAGTCTGTTTGGTGCATGCATCTTTTCACACTATTCTACATAATATTCTACTTCACACTATTTTATTGCCAAAGCTACAAGACTTGTGAGTGAATTCAGCGTGATTTTCTGATGATTGTGGGACGATATGCATGTGTAGCCTTGTACTCTCAAATTTTGTTTTTGCAATTCTTATATGCCAAATAATGAGGAGTGAAAATTTGTTTCTTGATATTGAAATTGTAATTCTGAAGTGTGGGGAAAGGGATCCAACAAAAGCACTTGTTTGCATGCTTCACTCTTGCTAGGATTGCTTGTAATTGTGATATTTCTTCCATGCCTAAGTAGGAAAAGGTCTTTGCAAATGTAATAGGTGAATGATACAACTAGCTTTACAGGATTGGTTGCAATTATGTATATGTGTGTGTGTGAGAGAGCTAATACCTTTGCATCTGGTTTAGTTCTAGCCCCCAAAAATTGGCAGTGTGGAGAAATTCCGAACATTCTCTTTATGATGGTTTGATTCATACATCATTTTGATAGGACATTTGTTTCAACCCCTTCTGTTTGCTACACCATTCTCATGAAATTTTAGTGAGATTTGAGTCCCCTTTAGGGTCAAATTATTTTGTTTTTCATTGTATATTTTGTCTCGACATAATTTACAGAGCCAATTGTTTAAAAACATTGAAAGCTGCAACGTATCTTACCCACTTGAGACAAATTGTTCTAAGAATAATGGTAGAAGATTATGTGGATCCATGTTCATAGATGTTTGGTATTGAAGGTCTCAATGATAGGATGTTGGACTAAATTCTCTTCAATACATGCATCCGTAGAAGGCACATCATGCTTATAATATTTTCTGCCGAATGTCAATTATGGTAGGTACAATACAATATATGATTGAATTAATTGTGTTTATTATACGGTTTGTGAATGTTATATTATGCATGCCAATACTTCGTATTTTTATTCAATGAATTGGATTTTTTAATGTTTCCCGTGATGAAATCACATGGGTCTTGTCAGAATTCATGCATACAACGAGCTTCATCAATGGCATGAACAGATCAGAGATGAAGAAGAGAGAGAATTATCTGAATATGCATTGAATTCTTATTCATCAAATAAACAGACTCTGTTTCTTATATAGGAAACACATTGGAGGGAAAAACTAAACACATAACCAACTAACAAAACTAACCAATGAAAGAAAGCCATTTGTCAGCTACTCCTAACTAACTCTTCTATACAGTAAACTACATGTAGCCTAACTAATTAATACATAAACGACTTGTAGTTCAGCTTTATGTACAAACTTTACACTACAGATTACAGTAAGGAATTGCAAACTAACATCTAACACTCCCTCTCAAGATGAACTGTATGTTGATCAAGTTCATCTTGGATAAGAGATACATGAATTGCTTTTGGTGGAGAGGCTTGGTGAACAAATCAACTAGTTGATGTCTTGTAGGCACAGGGAAGGTTTTGATCACTCCATCTTGAATCTTCTCTATAATGAAGTGACAATCAATCTCAATATGCTTGGTTTTCTCATGAAACACTGGATTTGCAGCAATGTATAGTGCTGCCTTGCTATCACAGTAGAGAGAAGCTAGTCCTTTGTGTGTATGGCCAAAGGTATCAAGCAAAGTAATTAGCCAAACTATCTCACTAGTCACTCTAGCCATGGCTCTATATTCTGATTCTGCAAAAGATCTTGAGACTACTTGCTGCTTCTTACATTTCCATGAAATCAAGGATTCACCTAAGAATACACAGATGCCAGATATTTTGACCTTTTGGTGTCAATACAAGTTGCTCAATCCGCATCACTATAACATTTTAGCTGCATTTCAGATTGTGCAGATAAGAAAAGGCCTTGTCATATGGTCTTCTTTAAGTATTTCAATAGCTTGTAAGCTGCTTGAAGGTGTGGCATTTTAGGAGCACTCATGAATTGACTCAACTCGTGGATAGAATAACTGATGTCTGGTCTTGTAAGTGTTAAATAGAGAAGCTTGCCTATCAACCTCCTATACAAGGAAGGATTTGGTACACTATCTCCACTAGAACTGCTTAACTTGAGTGATTGATCCATAAGGACATTTGAAGGTTTGCAAGCCAACAAACCTGTGTTTGACAGTAACTCAAGGGTGAATTTTCTCTGGCATAAAGATAACCCTTTAGTAGTTCTTGCCACTTCAAGCCCCAAGAAGAACTTCAAGGTACCAAGGTACTTAAGCTTAAACTCAAACTTAAACTTATTGTCTAGAAACTACTTAAGGCAGTCACATCATCCACATCATTGCTTGCTATCAAAATGTCATCAACATAAACTAGTAGTATGATAATGGAACCCTTTTGAACTCTGGTAAACATAGAATAATCTGATTTTGATTGAACAAAGCCATGATCAATGATGGTGGAAGAAGGTTTAGCAAACCATTGCCTACTAGCCTGTTTAAGACCATACAAGGACTTGCTAAGCTTGCACACCTCCCTCTTGTTGCCAAATCTAGGTGGCGGAACCATGTAAACTTCTTCTTCCAAGTCACCATGGAGAAAAGCATTGTTGACATCTAATTGAGTGAGATGCCAACCTTGAATGATAGCAATAGCAAGCAGGGTCATAACTGTGGTAAACTTCACAACAGGAGAAAAAGTTTCATAGAAATCAACTCCTTCAGTTTAAGTGTACCCCTTAGCAACTAATCTTGCCTTATACTTCAATAGACCCATCTGCTCTAAGTTTAATTTTAAAAACCCATTTACAACCTATGGGAACCTTGCCAGGTGGAAGAGGAGTCATAACCCATGTATGATTAACTTGCAAAGCAGTAATCTCTGCTTGCATAGCCTCTTGCCATCTAGGATTTAAAATGGCTCGAGCATAAGTATTAGGTTCTTTGTGAACAGTGAGTGCAATGGAAAAAGCTCTATCAGTGGGAGACGGTTTAGTATAAGAGAGAGTAGATGAAAGGGGATACAAAATACTTGAATTAGAAGCAAAGGAATCAACTGATGGAGTGAGAGCAATTGAGGCCAACACAGGAGCAGCAACAAGGTTACAATGATAATCTCTTAGGTAAGTAGGAGGCTTGTGAATTCTGGAAGACTGTCTAACAGGAACAACAACAGGACCATGTGACTCAAGAACAATGGATTCAGTAGGGATAAGACCAATGGAGTCAGCTTGAGTGGACATATCATTAGGATGAACTAAATCAAGGAAGTCATCAGGTGGCACAACAATATTAGAAAGTGTAATATGCGGAGAAAATTAAGCAGAAGCATTGGGAATAGAAGGTGACTGATCAGGACTAGAAGATTGAGTAGGATAAATAGAATGAGTAGGAGAAGGAGTAGTGACAAACTTGGAAATCCAAGATTTGAAAGGAAAAATAGATTCCTTAAAAACATCTCTAGACAAGAAACAGGTTTTGGTTCTTAAATCATACAATTTATATCCTTTAACACCTGTGAATAACCAAGAAAAATGCAAGACTTAGCTCTAGGGTCAAACTTAGTTCTGTCTCTAGCTAAGGTAGATGGATAATAAAGACAACCAAACACTCATAGGTGGGAATAAGTGGGTGGATGTCCTAATAACTTTTCATAGGGAGTAATGTCTTGTAACAAAGGACTAGGTTCCTGTTAATAAGGTAGGTGGCAGTAAGGATACAATCTCCCTAGAATTTTAATGGTAAACTGACTTGAAACCTCAAAGCTCTAGCCACACTCAGAAGGTGTTGGTGTTTTCTCTCAACAATGGAGTTCTGTTGAGGTATTTCAACACAAGACAATTGGTGTATTAGAAGCATAGAAAGAATGCAAGGCAAACTCTGGACCATTATCAGATCTAATAACTTTGATAGTTTTGTTAAACTGATTAACTACCAAATTGTAGAAAGATTGAATTAAATTGGACACATTAGACTTGTGTGGCATGAGAAAAATCCAAGTGCATCTACTAAAGTCATCCACAATAGTAAGGAAGTATTTTGAACCATTTAATGAAGGAGTGGAATAAGGTCCCCAAATGTCAATATGCACTAAATCAAAACAAGAATTAGAAACATGAACAAAAGACTGAAATGATAACCTTTTTTGCTTAGAAATTGGACAAATAGGACAATCAAAAGATTTATTATTTCTGCAATTGATAACATGAGGTACAAGAGATTGTAAAATGGCCAATCTTTGAAAGGAAGGATGACCTAAACTGCTATGCCAAAGGCTAGTACTATCTAATACAGAAGTTGAATTACATGAGTTTACTGAATTTACAAAACTGAAAGAAGATAGCTTGGACAGCATATCAGAAACAGATTTAGAAAGTACAATGCTTGCAAGCTCCAATGTATAAAGGCCTCCTTGCTTTCTACCCAATCCAATCATCCTCCAAGGCTAAAAGTCCTGGATAAAATAGTAATGAGAAATAAATATACAACAAGAAGAAGGGGATTGAGTTAGTTTGCTGATGGACACAAGATTAAAAGAGAAAGATGGAATGCAAAGCACATTCTCTAATGTCAATGTAGAAGTTAACTTGATAGTCCCTATATGAGTGACCTTAGCCATGTTCCCATTAGGAAGCTTAATAGAAAAATGAACAATAGAAGAGATTGAAGTGAAAAAATGAAGTGAATGGACCACATGATCAGTGACTCCATTGTCAAGAATCCAATCAGTGGAGCAAAGATGAGTAGTGTCAACTTGAGAAGAAAAAATTGAATATTCCAAAGAAGGAGAAACCAACCAAGGAAGGTGAGATAAAAGAGGAATGGAAGAACTGATACATGCCATCTCATGTCCTTGAAGATCCAAAGAAGGTTGTGAAGGGGATTGAGTGATAATAGTGGCTACTTGATGAACACCAGAAGTGGATTCTTGCGAAGCTTGAGTACCAAAATGGTTTTGAGAAACAATCAATCCAAGGAGCTGTTGATATTCTGTTTTAGTGAGATTGAAACTTTCTTCACTATTGCATTCAGTGGTAACAACATTACTGGCAAAAGAGGGATGTCCACCTTGCTGCCCCTTGTTCTTGAACTTGTAGCCAGGTGGATAGCCATGCAACTTGTAACATTTGTCAACAATATGACCCAAAGCTCCACAATGAATGCACTGAGGTCTACCAGACTTGCCCTTATTGGATCCTTTAACAAAAGAATCATTGTTCTTGATTGCCAAGGCTAAAGCTTTAGTGTTGAGATTCTTTCCTACTATCCTTTGTTTCTCATCTTGAACCAAGAGAGAAAATACCTTGCTTAGAGAGGGAATAGGGTCCATTAGTAGGATCTTCCCTCTCATAGTTGTATAAGTGTCATTAAGACCCATTATGGAGGACATCACACATTCTTCAGCTTGATGACCACAGGAACATGTCTTGTAATCTGATAGCTCATCCCACAGTCCTTTAAACTTGGTATAATAGGCATTGATGGTTAGATCCTCTTGACTCAAAGAAAACTTCCCTTCTTAGCTTAAAAATCCGAGGACCATTGCCTTGGGAAAACCTATGTTGTAGATTAAGCCAGACATCTCTTGCTATCTTGAAATACGCGACATTGGGTTGTAAATCTTTAGAAATTGAGTTGAACAACTAGGCTAAAACAGTACTATTGAATTTACACTAGGTTGTGTAACAAGGATGATCAATAGAATGAGGCTTTAGTATAGAGCCATCAATAAAACCCAACTTGGTTTTTGCATCCAAGGCAATAAAAACAGCTCTACCCCAAGTGCTGTAATTTTCTTCAGTCAAATGTTGAACAACAAGGAAAACTCCAGGATTGTCACTATTGGACAAGTAATAAGGGCTAGAAGAATTCTCCCATGGCTAAACAGTTGGAAACTTGAATTACTATCTGTCATGTCCTCAAACTCGGATTTTGACTAACCAAGAACTTCAAGATTACAATCAAGAATCACAAATCTTAAAGAACTAATGTTTCACATTCAAGAAACACAAAAACTCCAAACCACTGAACCAGAACAACCAAGAATTGGTTTATCAACAAATCAAGATCCTTAGACACAAAGGATCAAGTCACAATCCTTGCTGATTGTGGGATTTGAAAGAACAACAATCCAATTGCAAATATCATAGTCAACATGTTAAACAAAACCCTAAATTAAGAAATTCAATTTGCCAATCATCGCAAAGAAATCAAGATCTAGAGCAAAGAATCTAGTGCAAGAATCAAGTAAAAGTGAAGAACAACTTGATTTGAAGGAGAACACTAGCAACAAAAAAAGGAACAAGAGGAACTGAACTAAGAATTTCAGAGAATACCGAATTTGAAGATTCCAAAATTTAGTTCAGCTCTGATACCATGTTAGAATTCATGCATACAATGAGCTTCATCAATGGCGTGAACAGATCCGAGATGAAGAAGAGACAGAATTATCTGAATATGCATTGAATTCTTATTCATCAAATAAACAGACTCTGTTTCTTATATAGGAAACATATTGGAGGGAAAAACTAAACACTTAACCAACTAACAAAACTAACCAATGAAAGAAAGCCATCTGTCAGCTACTCCTAACTCACTCTTCTATACAGTAAACTACATGTAGCCTAACTAACTAATACATAAACGACTTGTAGTTCAGCTTTATGTACAAACTTTACACTACAAATTACAGTAAGGAATTACAAACTAACATCTAACAGGTCTTGTACCATTGGAGGCCCTAATGATTAGATTAAACTCTCTTTTAAAAACTTGGAAGCTTTTTATTTAAACTTGCTATTATTAAACGCAACCTTGATATGAAAAGTCTTCCGTTTATGTTATATATATCTGGATGATTTATGGGAAAAAAACTTCTTATTCAATTCCTAAACTTAGGCTTTCATTTTTATATATAATAGGACGAGTGATGGTTTTATTTTTTTATTTTTTGATGAGAGAGTAATGGTTTTCTTTAAATTATAAGAATGTTATTCTATTTACATTGATGGTTTGATGTAAATTGCATTTTTATTTTTTTTAATAATAGCATTTAAATGAGATATATAAACTAAACACTGCACTGTTTAGATTAGCTTATTAAAAAAATAAAAAACAAAAACCTCCTAGTTAATACTTAATATTGCAACATATAAGGAAGCTCAAAACTTATATGGCACAATATTATAAGGTAAAACAAAAGTCAAACTTCATCTGTGTTATATACATTATTGATTTACAAAAAAAGAAAAAAGAAAAGAAAGAAAATTTTATTTAATGTGACAACATGTATGAAAGCTTAGGTTTTATTAAACCAAGTGTTTTTTCTTTAAAAAAGTAACTTTTTTTAAATTTTTTTATACAAGATGAAATTTCTACTTTAGCCTAATCTAAGTGTATATGTGTATAAAGCTCTCTCCTAGAAACTTGAACCTCGACTCTTGCCTCTTACACTCCATAAGCACTTATACTTGTGGAGTGACTATCGCACTAAGAATATGCAGTGGTTAAAAAAGTAACTTAAATTTTCATTTACGTATGGAAAATGATCATTTGATAACAAGATAGTATAATACCACAAGAAACCTTAAATTAAAAAAGTCTACCGTATTAATTAGAGTATTAATGATCTAGTCCAATTCTAATTCTATTACTAATAATAATAATAATAGTTCTTCATGAAACAACTCGTAGCAGCACGCTCCCTTTGATGTCTTGATTTTCAAAAAATTTTATTATGTATATATAGAACTTGATTTTCAATGTATAATTCAACAACTATGACATGGATTTTTTCTTTTTAAAACCAACTTGGTACGAAATAGATTATTTATCCCAATTAATAAGAGGGTTTTGTTTTCTATTGTAGTTCACTAGGATTTTGCAGGGATCATGTCCGGTTTATGGATGGGCATTACTTACATCTGTCTATCTAAGTTTCATGCACCTAGGGTTATCAATCCTAATTAACTAAGTTGAATGCTGAGAGCATGTATCAAAATAATATATTGATGGGCTTGACATTACCCAAGGGATAACTCAAAAATTAGCAATTTCATATTCATTCAACCAGACTTCTAATTATTATAGAATATTTGAAAAAGAATATCCAAAGATATATTTGATAATATCAGTTCATAATTTAGGATGAAAATGACTATTACAACAGCAGAAGCAAGATTAATATAGTTAGATTGGAAAGAATTTCAAGGGCCTCCTAAAGCATATAGGTAATCCTTGGCCATATCACATTCCGGAAGGGGAAACTTTATCCAAAATTGTGCATGATTCTCTATCACGTAGAGATGAGAATAGATGGAAGATAAGGGTTTTTTTCCCATGTTTTCTTTGAAGTAGTAAATCATATTTTAAGGTAGGGATGTCTAAGGGAACCATTAATTAACTTGACCCACCCAAGTGACCTGATCAGACCCAAGCCAAGCTGTGGCTATTGGCGGCGAGTCAATGCTTCAAAACCCAATTTCTACTAATACAGTCTTGGTTTATCTCCTCCGAAACTTGAGCAAACTGACCTAACCAAAAACCCGAGGAAAATCTGAAGAGATCTAAGAAATCCAGTTAAATCCCAACCAGATTTAGTGAGATTTTGACCAATTTGTTGAGATATTTCACTAGATCCAGCGAGATCTCATTAAATTTAGTGAGATTTCTATTGGATCTAGTGCATTTTCTATTGGAATTGTGATTGCCTCCGCCTTTCTTGGTTTCGACTGAAATTGACTCGATCCATGTAAGAATTGACCCGTTGATATTACCAGTCAACAACAAGTCTCCTGTCCTACCACCCACCGAGATCGGGTTGAGTTTAAGTGAAGCCTTAACCTGATCTGTGGACAACCTTATATTAAAGTATGAAGATGCAATGTAATAGCATCTTAGAATATTTGCCAAAGCGAATAATTGCACTAGTTGTGAAAATGATTTTGTGTTTTCATTCAAAATTTAATAATTATTGTGCTTGCTAAATATTTTTAGTTTTTTATTGGTATGACTAAAAAAAAAAAAATTACACATGTTTCCATAAAAGAAGAGTTGCGACTTGGGACATAATTAGAATTTTATTTTTGGAGAGCCAAACCATTAAATAAAAAATACTGACCATTCAAGAATAAATATACTACTAAAATTCTCCAATTTAAAGATTATTGTAGGAGTTCTCTCTCTCGTGTATTGCAAGATCTCTCTCCCTTAGGGTTTCCTACGGGCTGCTTTCTTTTTTTCTTTCACGTTGCGGATTCCTTAATCATGGCAGACAACGTCTCACAGATTTTAGAGAAGATGACTTTGACTTTGGAGGAAGAAGAGACTATTATTATTTAAGATGAAGGCCGTAGAGAGGAATTAGAGAGCTGTGCTTTGAGTCTTATTGGAAAAATTTTAATGTGTAAATCCTTTGATAAAAGAGCTGCTCTAGTTACACTTAAAAAGGCGTGGGGATTGGAAGATGGAGTGCAAGTCGTTGAGGTGGGGTCAAACCTGTTCCAGTTCAAATTTAGATCCGAATTCGAGTTGGACAAAGTATATACATGGGGCCTTTGGTGTTTTGACAATCAAGCTTTGTCGCTAACCAGATGGAAATTGGGGATGACGGTGATGAATGTCAAGTTTGACTCAGTTCCTTTATGGGTGCAAATATGGGGGGCTCCTTTTGATATGAGATCTTCTCGGGTAGCAGAAGAGGTGGAAAACCAGTTGGGCAAGGTTTTGGAGGTGGAGAAGCGGTGCATCAATGACAGCCAAAATTTCTTTATAAGGGTCAATATTGCTATTTCTTTAGACAAATAAATATAGCGAGGGGCTTTTTTGGCAGATTCGAATGGGGAGAAACACTGGGTGAACTTTAAGTATGAACGGTTGCCAGTGTTTTGCCATTACTATGGACTTTTAGGGCATGACTTACGATACTGTACGAAGTACTTCAGTAAAACAAAAAATGGGATTGAAGTGGATTGTGGCTATGGGGATTGGTTTAAGGCAACGGGTGGAAAGGCACGTTCACCACTGAAACAGGGATTTGTGAAGAAGGGTAGTAGGGATGGAGATAATGGAATGATGAAGGGGACAAGTGGTTCACAAAGCACGGCGGAGATGGATGAAAATGGCGGTGGCAAGGATAGTTACCCTAACAAAACGGCTATGGAAATTGGTGGAGGTGCAACAGGATTGGTGGGAGCTGAATTCATAGGTCACGGAGATCGGGCCGAGAATCATGGGCTTGGGAAAGTGGATAAGGAAAACAGAGTATCATGTTTTGTTGATTTAAGTGTTCACAATTCAAGCCTAGATGTGGGGACTGATTTAGCGCCAACTAATCACAAAGAGCATGTGTATTGTACTGAAGAAGGGGCTGGTTTGAGCAGTAATAAAAAGAAGAATACTTGGACTAGGCTTGTACGCATGGATCTTGGGCCTATGGGAATATTAAAGGAAGGAGCTAAGTCCATCTTGGGTAAAAGAAATATGTTGGAGGTGTTTTCTATTGGGGAGACAGAGGATGAAAAATGTAAATGAAAAAGAGGGAAGGTCAGTGATGAATCAAACATGAATGAAGCGGCAGGGGTATTGAATCACCTTTGCCGAGAGCAATGAGGCTTTTAAGTTGGAACTGCCAAGAGCTTGGGAACCTTTGGACAGTTCAAAGCCTTCATAAGTCAGTGAGGAAACAAGCTCTCGATGTATGCTTCTTGATGGAAACCAGGTTGGATAGAGGCGGGTTTGTGAAGCATTGTGGTGATTTACCGTTTAAAAATAAATTGATAGTAGAAATTCCAAATTCAGGTGGCGGGTTGGTTTCACTCTGGAAGGAGGAGATGACATTAGATGTTATTAATTTCACCGATAACCATATTTTAGATAAGGTAGTGAAAGATGATGGTTTTGTGTGGTATCTCACAGGATTCTATAGGTGG
Source organism: Castanea mollissima (assembly GCA_014183005.1). Lineage (NCBI taxonomy): Eukaryota > Viridiplantae > Streptophyta > Magnoliopsida > Fagales > Fagaceae > Castanea > Castanea mollissima. The sequence continues at coordinate 42,910,434 of JACAVU010000003.1, forward strand.
CCAGAGGCAAATGAAAACTGGAAGTCTTAGGCTCTTTTATCTCATTTACGATTTTTCATTGAGGGTCCTTGGTGTTGTATAGGTGATTTCAATGCCATTCTTCATGCTTCTGAGAAGCAAAGTGTCCATGCACCTTATATAATCAGATGGAGGACTTACGGGTTGCCTTGGAGGATTACAGGTTGTCTGACTTAGGGTTCATTAGGCATAAATTTACATGGACTAATAGGAGGCCAGGTTTGGCTCATACAAAACAATGGTTGGATAGAGCTACGGCTAATAGGGTGTGGATTGACAAATTTCCTACAAGTTCAATCTCCCATCTATTCAACCATGCTGCTGAACACATTCCTATGCTTTTGAAAATCATGATTGATAGGTAGGTTAGGGGAAGGGGGGTTGGTGGTGTCAAGTTTGAAGAGAATTGGTTACTGTGGGCAGATTGTGAGGAAGCCATGACTGAGGCTTGGACAAAGGGAGGTTGTGGTAACTCGGATTTGAGTGGTGTACGGGATCAAATTCAAGCTTGTGGAGTTGAACTACATGCATGGGGTTCTTCTAAGACCAAAACCGAAACAGAAGAGATTAAAAGGCTTCAAAAAAAAATTGGAGGTGATGAACGAATGGGAGCTGACCGAAGAGAGCAAAAGTGAGTTTTTGCGTGTAAGCAAGCAACTTGATGACCTTTTGTTGAAGTAACAGATATTTTGGCGTCAGAGATCCCGAGTGTCATGGCTAAAACATGGAGATAGGAACACTAAATTTTTTCATTCCAAAGCCTCCCAAAGAAGGTGGCGGAATTATATTGAGGGAATTAAAAATGCTAATGGGGTTTGGATGGAGGAAGTTGAGGATGTGGCTAAGGTGGCGTTTGATTATTTCTTGAATATTTTAATGCAGGCTCTTGTGACAGAATGGAGGAATGTCTTAGCACAGTAAATCACAAAATTATAGATGATATGCTCAAGGTGCTTTTTAGGTAATTTAGTAATGAAGAAGTCAAAGAATCATTGTTTCATATGGGACCAACAAAGGCTCTTGGACCTGATGGTATGAATGCACTTTTCTATAAAAAAATTTGGCATATTATGGGTAATGAGGTGACTGATGTTGAGTTAGATTTTTTACATTCTAATAATATGGAGCCTGATATTAATTATACTCATATAGTGCTGATTCCTAAAGTAAAGAAACCGGAAAAAATGGCAAACTTTAGACCAATTAGCTTATGTAATGTGATTTATAAAATTATATCAAAAGTTTTGGCGAATAGATTGAAGCTGGTCTTGCCACAAATTATTTCTCCTTCTTAAAGTGCATTTGTACTTGGCCACCTTATTACTAATAATGTGCTAGTAGCCTATGAGACTTTGTTTGACATGCATATTAGAAAGAAGGGAAAAAATGGGGCATTAGCTCTTAAATTGGATGTGAGTAAGGCCTATGAAGGGTGGAATGAGGCTTCTTTAAGGGTATGATGATTAAATTGGGATTTCTAGAGGTTTGGGTGGATAGGGTTATGAAATGTGTGTCTACACCTTCCTTTTCAGTTAGGATCAATGGAAAAGCTTATGGGATATCATGCCTTCTAGAGGCATTTGTCAAGGAGATCCGCTATCCCCTTATTTATTTCTGATTTGTGTAGAAAGTTTTACATCGCTCCTTGTTAAGGCAGAATTAGATGGGAGGTTGCATGGTGTGGCAGTCTGTAGGAATGCTCCTCATGTAACTAATATGCTTTTTGCTGATGACTTTGATTTTTTGTTAGTCTAATAATGATGAAGTGCAGGTTGTATCAGATACTATACAGCTATATGCTGATGCTTCTGGCCGATGCATCAATCTTGAGAAGTCTTCAGCCTATTTCAGTAGCAATGTGAAGGTGGAGAAAAAGGCATGGATTGTTGACCAACTGAAGGTAAAGGAGGAGGCGAAGTCTGATTCTTATCTAGGGTTGCCAATTTTGATTAGAAGAAGGAAATATGACACTTTTGCTTTCATTAAGGAAAGGGTTTGGAAAAAGATTCAAGGTTGGAAGGGGAAGTTGCTTTCAAGGGCTGGAAAGGAGGTTTTGATAAAAGCAGTGACTCAATCTATTCCCAGTTATACGATGGGGGTGATTCAATTGCCTGGAAAACTATGTGATGAATTGGATGTTATGTGTGCTAGATTTTGGTGGGGCCAAATTGGTGAGGAAAGGAAAATTCACTGGAAGAGTTGGAATTTTCTGACACAGTCGAAGAAAGAGGGAGGGATGGGCTTCAGAGATATTCGATCTTTTAATCTAGCTATGCTAGCTAAACAAGGACGATGATTGTTGTAAGACAAAAACTCTCTTTTGTATAGCTGCTTTAAGGCAAAGTATTTTCTATACGTGGTTGGTGCCCGGGCCCATTAAACTCTAGGCCCTGGTCGTAAGACGCGATGCACGATCACACGCCCATTGGGCCTTTGGTCTTAATACGAACACTATTTCAAGCCCACTGTGGGCCCAAATACCAAAATAGGTCCCTCTCTTCTAGATCCTCAATAAAAAGCCCACGCCAATTAGTTGTGCGTTGATTGGAAGATGTGCATGCCAAGAACATCTTATGTTCTCGGCTGTCTGGTATTGCCTTGGGGAATATCACTGCCGAGCAATCTTTTGGAGGTTGAAACCAGTTCCAATGTCACTGCCACTGTTCCCAACATGGCATCTTCTTATAAAAAACAATGATACCAAACCCCACCCACACGAGTGAGGTCTAGAAGTAATCATGACCCCTCCACCCACCTGATGCTATAAATAGAAGAATAGAAGAAGAGGTAGGGATTGACAATTGGAGAGAGAAACAAAGAGAAAAAGAGTGATAGTATCAGTAGAGAAGAGAGTAGCTTGGAGAGGAAAAGAAAGTTCATTTAAACTAGGAGGTGCTATCGGGTCGTCGGACAAAGGACCATCTGTAGTAGGAAACTATTAAGCCCACTATACAAATAAGTTCTGAGCCCAAATATTGGCCCATCCTGATTAAAGCCTCTTTAGGTACGCACATTTTCCACGGTATAAGTTCCTTGAGGCGAAGGATTGTCAAAACAGCTCCAATGTTTAGTAGAGTTTATTAGCTGCTCAACTGGTATTGAGGAAAGGGTGTTATTGGAGAGTGGGGAATGGTGCTTCTATCCATGTTGTGAAGGATTGTTGGTTACCTAATCAGTCAACAAAGAGGGTTCTTTTCCAACTTGAGGAGGAAATTTGTTAGTGGAGGGTTTCAGATTTGATTGATTGGTAGAACCACCAGTGGGATAGAGATCGAATCCTTGCTTTGTTCCGTATGATGCTGAAACTATCCTCCAAGTTCCCTTGAGCAGGCGAGTGGTGCAGGATGTCTTGGCTTGGTCCTTTACAAAGAATGGTAGGTACAATGTGAAGTCCGGGTACCATGTGGCTAAGCAATTGAGGTTGGTGGAGAGTAATTGTGGGGATGCTTCGGTGCAAAGATCAAATATTTTCTTGTGGTCATGGATCTAGAAGGCTAAGGTTCCAAATAAGGTAAGAATTTTTTCATGGAGAGCATGCCAAAATATATTACCTACGAAGGTCAACCTAGTGTGAAGGAGAGTGTTAAGGATGCTCAATGTTGTTTTTGTCATAGAGTGGATGAATCGGCACTGCATGTGCTTTGGGAGTGTGGGGCAGCACAGACGTTTGGGCTGGTAGTGCAATCAAGTTTCAAAAATTTGGTACTATGCAAGTGGATTTTGGGCAACTGGTTGCTAGTCTCATGCTGAGGTTGTCATTTAAGGAGTTGGATTTATTTTGGGTGATCTATTGGCAAATCTGGCTTCAGCGGAACACGGTCTTGTATGGTGGTGCTTTCCAACATCCATCACGGTCATACCATCAAGCTTTGGATTATTTGAGTAAGTTTCATGAAGCACAAGAGCATCTGAGTGTACCTGTGACAGTGCATGTTTCAGCAAGTCAGGCATGGCAGCCACCGCAAGGAAATTTATTCAAGCTGAACTTTGATGGAGCATGTTTTAATAATGGAGCTGCTTTGGGTTATGGGGTTGTGGTTCGCAATGGGAATGGCAAAGTGATGGCTGCTATTTCGGCCAAGGGTGGGGCTGTGAGGGATAGTGAAGAGGTGGAGGTGCTGGCTTGCCGCAAGGCTCTTGAATTTGCTATAGATGCTAGTTTTATTGAGGTGATTCTAAAAGGTGACAATGCAATGGTGATGAAGACAGTCGCACAGACTCAACCAGATTTAGCTCGGCTTGGGTTTATTTATGAAGATATTTGGTGCTTGATTGCAGGTTTTAGATCCTTTTTAGTCAATTGTGTTAGGCGTAGTGCCAATGGTGTTGCTTATGCATTGGCAAGATTGATTTGCTAGATTATTTGATAATGAAACTGTATGGTTGGAGGAGGATCCTCCACCAGCAGTTGATGCTCTATATGTGGATTCTAGTATTCTGCATTAATAAAATTCATTTGGTTCCGGTTTCAAAAAAAAAAAATTCTCCAAATTAATAGTCTATAAAAAATAAAATTAACATGTATGCAATCGTAACAAATGTTCACGAAAGAAACGTAACAAAATAATTTTTTAATATATTTCAACATCTTCCATTTTTTGAGAGGCGTAGTTATGGAAATATTCAAGACTAAAAATGTTTATTTCATAGTTGCAGTATAAGTTAGGTACAAGAATAATTATTTTATAAATAAGTTTATAAGCTATTAATTTTCTTAGTCTTATAAACCACTGGCACAATAAGATATTTTACTTTTTTTAAGTGTTTGAACTATCATCAATTCCAAAACATTCACACACTAAAGAAAAAATAACCAACTTTATTTTATTCTCACTAAAATAAAGCTAATAAAATATCCACTTAGTAATGAGGTTCAATTGTAAATTAAACTTGTTTAGGATGAGCTCGATCACGTCTCTCAACATAATGAGCATTCAAATAACTAAGTGTCGTGCCAAAAACAAATATAAGTTAGATGGTCACGTAATTATATTATTCTTTGGGGTCTTTAAACCAACTACTTTCAATTTAAATTCGGTCATTTTTTTTTTTTTTTTTTTGGGTGAGAGGATATAAATTTTTTGGTTAGAGAACAGTTCCTTCTTTAATAGCAATTTTACATGGTTTTATATAAACCACTTCTTTTTGAATCTATCCATTAGTAATATTAGTAATAGAATAACATAAATTTAAGCATCCTATTAAAACCAAAAATTAACATCTACTTAAAATGAATTACTTTGCATTCTAGTAACACTTCTAATAACAAATGTTTTAGGGCTACTATGAGTAGAGAATTTTGTGGGGGGTTTTAAAAATTTTTCCCCTTTCATTTAATCTAGAAAAATTGTCATATTATAATATCATGTGTCTCACGTATAATGAGAGAGATATTTTATGAAATCATCGCATAAGATACATTCTCCCATATAAGATGGTACTAATCGAACATGAGAAAATATGCATGTTCAAATGGTCATAGTATATAATTTTTTTTCTTAACAAAAAAAATTCTCCCAAATATTGAACATGAGAAAATATGCATGTTCAAATCCTCATAGTATATTATTTTTTTTCTCAACAAAAAGAAAAGGTCATAGTATAATGTTATAAACCTCCATATGAAATAGCACTAATGAAACGTTAGAAAATACACATGTTCTTTTTTATACTTTATTTTTTATGGTGAAAAAAAAAAATGTAGTTCTTAGAAAAAGCTTGAACAAATTATCCCTAAAAATTCCTCAATCAATGTTTGGTTCCTGCTATAAAATTATTATTTTTTATATTTAAATTCACAAAAGTAGAAAACAGTCTAAATATACATTACAAAACGTGGTTTTAAGCTGGCTTTAGAGAATTTCTTAAAAAATGACATGCATTTTCCTTGATACATTGCATGTTTTCAAAAACGAAAGAACATCATGATGTTCCTGTTTAAGAAAAACAAATCTGTTTAAAGCTTTTTTTGTGTGCAAGTTCTCTTTTATTTTTTATAAAACAAAAAATATGTATTCATGATTAAAAAAGTATTTTTTTTTTTTTTTTATTAAAAAAGGTTCATAAGTGTGGTCACTAACCTTTCCCACTTCAACTCAATTTTGACATTGCGTGGATCATCTGAGTAATAGCATGCTTGCTACTATTTGAACCTAAAATCTCATACTCGTAAGATGATGGGATATAAGGACTTTTTATCACTAAGTTATCTCATCAGATAGTGTATATAGAAAAAGTTACTAAGTTATCTCATTAGATAGTGTATATAGAAAAAGTATCTGGGATGTAACTGCCATAGCTAGTGTCTCTATATTAAAATTTTGGGAAATTTTACACTTTATCATTCTAAACTATACATTAAATTATACTTTACATCCTAAATTATTCAAATGCACACTTTACACTCTAAACTATCACACTTTACTCTCCGAGGTTACTTTCATTGTTAAATTAGACAAAAATTAAGAGTGCATGTCTTGCACATGATTTTTGCTTAAGTAGCACATTGTTTAAAAATTAAAACACCCTTTTCACAAACAATTGAGAACATATACTTTTTTTTCCCAAGTCTTCCCCTCTCTTGCGTGCGTGCAGGAACAAGCGCCTTAATGCCCAAAACCACCATAAAAAACGCCTTAACCTTCGACAGTTGCCGATCGGCATCTTCACTCCCTTTATTGCCTCTCTCTCTCTCTCTCTCTCTGATGCAGCGGTTTGGTATTTTTACTATTTTTGGGAAACTATGATTTTTCTCTCGCTCTCTCTGACCCTTTGTGAACGTTGGTTTATTAGTTTTTGATGCGTGTAGGAACCGTGAACAAGTAGTGTGTATGTTTTTTGTTTTTGTTTTTTTGGGTTCAAATCTTGGAGACTCTTTTTGATTCGTTGAGTTTGGGACGCTTGTGGAGGAGTGGGATTAAGAGCACTTGTAGCAATGAAGCTAAAAAGTTATATAGTTATTTTAGCTCCACCAAAACACAAAAAACCACCATCCAGTAGTGGAGCTATAGCTATTTTTTTTAGCTTCATTGCTACAGTGCACATCTATTTATAGATGTGCACTGTAGCTTATAAATAGATGTGCACTGTAGCTTAGAGCTAAAAATAAAATAAAAAATAATTTTGTATTCCCTGCCCAGTTGTGTGTGTGGCTATAATGGTTGTGTGTAGTGAATATATTATTTTATTGTAATAGATATCTTATTTTATTGTGATGTTTATATTATTTTATTGTTTTGAAAGCTAAAATAGATTCACTGCTGCAGCATATGTGTAGGTAAAATAGATAAAATTACTTTTGTGGTGCCAAATAGCTAAATTTTTAGCTCCACTGCTGTGAATGCTCTAATGTTTTAGTTTTAGTTAATGGTTGGGTATTGGGGTTCAACCACTTCTTCTAAGTTCTAGAGCCCAACCCACTTAACAATTCGTTGATATAATGTATGAAAGGAGTTCATGGACATGCATCTAAAAGTGGAATTTAAAGACTTGCTGAGGGAGAGAGAGGGGAAGACCTGGGAAAAAAGAAATAAGCATTTGTTTTTAATTATTAGTGAAAATAGTGTTTTGGTCTTTAAACAATGTGCCACCTAATTAAAGATCATGTGCAAGTCATATTCTATTAATTTCTATTTAATTTAATAGGAAAAGTAACGTCAGGATGCAAAGTATGATAAGTGTGATCATTTAGGGTACAAAATGTGCATTCGAATAGTTTAGGTTGCAAAGTGTAATCTAGTTTATAGTTTATGATGATAAAGTGTGATTCCCCTAAAATTCACAGTTTTAGGGTGCAAAGTGTAGCCAAGAGTATAGTTTAGGGTGGTAAAATGTAAATTATCTTTTGTTTTAAAAAATTGAGAAGATGAGAAAACTTAATGTTGGGATGCAAAGTGTGACAAAGATCATAGTTTAGGGTCATGCATTTAAAAAGCTTGGGATGCAAAGTGTAATCAAATGTATAATTTAAGGTGGTAAAGTGTAGTTTCTCCAAATATGTGTGCATTGTCCTTTTTAATAAAAAAATATTCTTCACCCTCATTGGTAAGTGTTATTTTTAATCATATAATTTTATTTTAATTTATATAAAGAAGTAGTGTACACATTGTCCTTTTTAGTAAAAAATATTTCTTCACCCCGTTGTTGGTAAGTGTTATTTTTAATCATATAATTTTATTTTAATTTATATAAGGAAGTAGTGTACACATTGTCCTTTTTAGTAAAAAATATTTCTTCACCCCCTCATTGGTAAGTGTTATTTTTAATCACATAATTTTATTTTTATTTATATAAGGAAATAGTGTTTTAGTCTTTGAGTAGACTATTTCACTCTCTACACATAAGACATCTTGAACATCTTATAAATCTATAGTGTAGTAAATTGAACATGAAACCTCTCGGTTTAGGTCACACCTTAAACCAATAAGTTATCTATTTTAAACACAAACAGTTTTATGAATCATTGTGGGTTTTAGTTAGCTCAACTGGTAAAGTTTCTTATGGTTAATTAAGAGATCTGAGGTTCAATCCCCGCCTACACCAAAAAACCAATTGGTGTCTTGGACTGATAATAAAGAGCTATCAATAGGAGTAGACGTCATAGGTTGAAACTTGAAACTCTCTAAAAAAAAAAAAAAGTTTTTATGAACCATCAACTATTGAGTTGGAAGAAAACATTATTTGTGATAACTGAAGCGATTATTCACATGTACTTTAATTATATAATTTATATAATAATTATATAATTTGGTGAGTCATATACTTTAATACACATTGAAACCTATTTGCTAATGGCAATATATCCACTCAATAAAATTTTTTAAGAATGATAACAAATATTATCATCTTCCAATAATAAGCAACTGAGTTTTGCTAAGAAAAGAAAAAAAAAAGATAACAAAAGGCACGTGTCATCAAATTTTCAATTAGATAAATTATAAGTTTCAAAAATTTAAACCTAGAAAATCAATTTTTTTTAGATAATAAATAAAATACCTTACATCATCATTTCAACTTTCCAAGCATTACTACTATCTAAAACTCAAAATATGTGAAGAAAATTTTTGGGATGTTAAAATTTAGTGGGAGTATTTTAGACATTACACAATAAAATATTTTAAGAATCATAAGGTTTCATTAGTGTTTAACTGAGAGAATCACAATATGACATATTTGCTATTTTCTAAAATATTAAGGAAAAATTGCTTGATTTTAAAGTTTAAGAAAGAATTGTAAACTACCCCAAACATAAAAGATGAAAAGTGTTTTTATCAAGTTTTTGTTTTTGTTTTTATGTGTAAAACTATGTGTTTTTACTTCAAATGGTGCGTGAAGAAAAAAAAAAAAAAAATATATATATATATATATATATATATATATATATATATATATAAAGTCAACCCAAGAAAATTGTATGTGAAATTGTGAATTTTGGCTCAACAAAGTTAATTAAACTAATAAAAAAAGTTTCTAGAAACACAACATTTTCATAATACTTTTATAATTTTGTTATATTTTATATTGACTTGTAAAGAATTGATAGCTCAACAGTTTTGAAAATATTGTGATAACAGCAAAATGTCTTAACATTTTCACAAAAAAATATTATATCCACACAACATTTTCATAATACTTTTATAACTTTGTTATATTTTATATTGACTTGTAAAGAATTGACAGCTCAACAGTTTTGAAAATATTGTAATAACAGCAAGATGTCTTAACATTTTCACAAAAGAAATATTATATCCACGACATTTTTATAACAAATTATAATTAGTAGGCTGACCATGATGTGACATCTTCCATTTTGTCTTGGTTGAATTTGAGTACTCTACCTTCACCTCTAAATCACACTTTTATTACTCTTATCCCTAAGACAAATTCTCAAGAGTATGTACATTAGTTTTGCCTCATTGGCCTTTGTAATGTGTTATATAAATTTTTTCCAAGGTGCTTGCCAACAAACTGAAAAAATTACTTCCCATTATTATTATAGAGCACCAATATGCTTTTGTGAAGGATAGATTAATTTCCGATAAAATTCCTGTGGCTTTCGCGACCTTACATTGCATGAAAAAAACAAAATTCTAGCTCACATGATTTTATGGCACTTAAACCGGATATGAGCAAATCATATGACCATGTTGAATGGTTTTTTCTTGAAGAGCTTATGAGGAAGATGGGCTGTAATGAAAGGTGGATCAACTTTATTATGGTGTGTGTGAAGTCAATCGCTTACTCAGTTTTGGTGAGTGATGAACCTTGTGGCATGATCCATCCCACAATAGAAATAAGGCAGGGTGACCCTCTATCCCCCTTTCTCATCCTACTTTGCATTGAGGGGCTGAATGGGCTGATTAAATAGGCCTAGTTGAATGGGATATTCATGGATTCTCCCTTTGTAGGAGGGGTTCAAAGCTAACACATTTCTTTTTGCAGATGATAGTTTTCTTTTTTGAAGTGCAACTTTGGAGGAGAGTGGCAAAGTCTTGGAGATTTTGGATATGCATGAGAGAGCTTTAGGCCAAAAAGTGTACAGGAGTAAAATAACTCTATTTTTCAGTAAATCCGCCACTGTTGATGTTAGATCACAAATTAAAGAAGGATTGAGTGCGTTGGAGATAATGCATTATGAAAGATATTTGGGACTTTCGCTTGTTGGTAAGTGTAAGAAGGCAAGCTTTAGTTATATAAAGGAAATGGTGTGGCGAAAACTTCAAGGATGGGAGATGAAGTTACTCTCTCAAGCAAATAGAGAAGTATTGATTAAATCTGTTATTCAAGCTATTCCTACTTACACTATGGAATGTTTCAAAATCCCTCTAGATTTATGCCATGAGATTGAGGCATTAATTAAGAAATTTTGGTGGGGCCAAAGGGATGACTATAGGAAGATTCATTGGCTAAAGTGGGATGAGATAACCAAATCTAAAATGGTTGGTGGAATAGGCTTTAGAGACCTTGCTCTATTCAATGATTCACTCCTAGCAAAGCATGCTTGGCGATTATTGCACAACACAACTTCTCTTTTCTACAAAGTTTTCAAAGCTAGATTTTCCCCCAAATAACTCTATTATGGAAGCAGTTGACTCTAGGATGGGTTCATATGCATGGGAAAGCATCCTTAAAGATAGAGATGTCCTACAATGTGGTGCACGATGGTGGGTTTGCAATGGTGAAAAAATAAAAATTTGGTAGCATCTCCCATAAGTAATTTCTTCACCCATGGAACCCTTTGAAAATTGAATTGTGGATTTACTTATAGACCCGACTACAAGACAATGGATTGATGAATCGCTTGATGACTTATTTGCACCTGACGAAGCTGAATTCATCAAGAAAATCCCACTAGCACGAGTTGCTTTTGAGATAGTATGATTTGGCCCTACTCACATGATGGAAAGTACAATTGTAAGTCTCGCTACATGTTTCTAAAGGAGGAATCAGATTTGCTTTCTTCACAGCAACCTTCATGCCATGATAAGCAACTTTGGAAAGGGATATCGTCCATGCATGTGCCACAAAAAATGAAGAACTTACTATAGCGAGCTTGTCGAAATGCCATGCCAATAAAGGAGAACCTTGTTCGACGTACCATCATTGAAGACCCATGGTGTGACCACTGCCTTAATACCTCAGAAAATCCACTCCATGCGTTATGGTCATGCAAGGAACTTGATATTGCCTGGGCTAACTCGGAGCTGTGGGGTTTTTGAAGCTCAATCCAATTTCAGAATTTCAAGGAAGCTCTTTCATGGATTATCGGCCATGGACAACATCCTGAACTCTTTGCTGCCACGGTTTGGGTTATTTGGTCTCAATAGAACAATGTCCGACTCCATAAACCAGCATGCGCACTCCATAAAGTACCACAAATTTCTAGAGACATGTTGACAGAGTATCGGGCTAGTTAGATTGCCCCAGAAGCTTAGTATCATTCATCAGCTCGCCACAAATTTCGATGGAAAGCTCCACCTCTGGAGCTTGTGAAGATAAATTATGACGGAGAAATTTTTCCTAACTTTAACAAGGCTGGGATCGGGATGGTTATTAGAGACAACCAAGGATTGATTTTAGTTTCATGTTCAAAGAAATTACCAAGGGCCTACAGTGGATAGGAGATCGAAGCTTTGGCAGCGGCTTTAGCCCTTTCTTTTGCTTCCAACATTGGCTTCTCAAGAGCTGTTCTTAAGGGAGATTCATGGATAGTGTATAGAGCTTTGATGGGTGATGATTTTTCATTGGCTTCGTTTGTATTATTGATTGAAGACGCTAAGGTTGAGGCACAAAAATTTGAACAATTACTCCACTCATTCAAAGAGAGATGATAACTCAGTTAATCATTGTTTAGCTAGATATGTCATTGACATTTCAGATTTTTTAGTATGGATGGAGGATGTTCTACCACAGTTTTAAGTTGATTTTCAAGTTGATTTAGAAAGCATACATTAATAAAAGTTCAAACTTTTCCTTCTTAAAAAAAAAAATTATTAGTAGATTGTTACAGGTTGTTATTGGTGGCAAAAAAGTAATTTCATTAACAAGTTGAAATTAGAACTAATAACAATTTATCACATATGATTTGTTATGAAAAATGTTGTGAAAAATGTTGTGAATATAACACCTTTTTATTTTCTTTTTCTCTATAATACCTTTATTTATAGTTATGGTTGATTTCAATATGATATTTTCTTATTTTATTTTGACTTAGAAGAAATTAACTCTTCAACAATTGTGAAAATATTGTATCAATTTGTTGTGTTAATATTTTATTATTTTGTGAAACATTGTGAATTGATCAAATCAAAAATAATGATGCAAAATTATTGAAGCTTTACGCATTCAAAAAAAAAAAAAATTGCCAATGAAACAGTGCAAATAGAACAAACCAAAAATATTGTAGCGAAACTACTGTAGCTTTAGGCATTCACTCTTTTTATATACATAATATAATATAAAAGAAAAACAAATTAGTGTACTTGAGAAGAAAAAAAATATCCTTCCCACGAGATTGACCAAATGCCTTTGAATAAGAATGAAATGTTTTGAATAAGAATGAAATGTTTTTTAGTAGAGCATTAGAATGAGTTCAAAAACTTGACTAAACCAAAACACCATTCCTATGCCTATTGGTTCTTTTTATATAGTTAATAGATACTTTAAACACATAAACACTCAGTTAAATGCATTCAAATGCACTCCAAGTTAATTTTGAAAATATATCTATTTTAGCATCTTGGAAAAAGATTTAAAAAAATATAGAAGGTTTTTCTTTTTGTTTTTATAAAAAAGTTTATTAGTACTGCAAAAATAGTTTATTCCAATAAATATTATGGTAAAATAAGGTTTGGTTTAATATTAGTCAAATTTAAGACATTTTAAAACGGATTAATTTAATCTTAAAATCTAACTTGGTCCCAACTCTCAAAGTGATTAGAAACCCAATTGGTCTGTTTTGAAATATATTACACATGAGTCACATGACTAACATAAGTTCAAATCTTAGGAATGTTGACTATGTTTTACCCTTCATAATATAACATCATTTTAGAAACTCTTAAAGGTTCAAAATTTTCATAAAGGGTCCATGACAGGACATTGAAATTTGCATGTATGGTGAAGTTTATTTTTACGCGTTATAAATGAGAGTGGGGCTAAAGTGTGAGTGACAGAGACCCAACCAGGAGAGATAACTACATCTACAGACAAAAACCACATAAAAAATTATAGAATTAGAAAACAAAGAAATTAGAGAGAGAGAGAGAGAGAGCACTTTACCACTTTTAATCTTTTATATATTGCACGCATCCATAGCAACCAGAAAACACAAGGAAGACAGAGTACTCCAAAGAGAAGAGAGAGAGAAAACCCCACCAAAGCCTGTTTTTTCAAGTAAACAACGCCACAAAGAAGAAAAAAGATGGTGCCAAAAAATGGGTTTGTGCTATGTTACAAAATTTTAGAGTCCTAAAGACATACAGAAAATAAGAAGTAGAAGAAGCATCCGCAGGAGTTTGAGTTTGAGCCTTTGAGGTGTGTGGTGAAATGGGTTTGTTCATGTTGAGCTGTGCATGCATATCACAAGTGTCTGTCTGTCTTTTGTGTCAGAAAATTTAAAGCTCCAAAATTTGATTTTGTTTCTTACCTTTACTCTCTCTCTCTCTCTCTCTCTCTCTGTGTATACGGTCTAGTTGATAAAATTCACACCAAACCCATTTCTGTTTTGTGCTTTTTGAAAGTCTTTGGTGGTGGGGTTCTTGTCTTTCAAAAACTGGAGGGTTTTGGGGTATTGAGTTCTTGTGTATTGTTGTTGTTTTGGTTCACTTTCTTAGATGAAGGCCATGCCCCTACCCTTTGAGGAGTTTCAAGGGAAGGGGGTGTTAGATTTCTCTACCGCTTCTTCAGATTCATTACCCCATCTCCACCATCTTTACCAACAACAGCAACTACAAAAGTGGCACAACACCAACAAAGAAAATTGCTATGTGGGCACTGAGCCCACCTCAGTTCTTGACACAAGAAGAAGCCCCAGCCCTCCAACTTCAACCTCAACTCTGTCTTCCTCTCTTGGCAACGGTGTGGCTTCAACAACAACAACAGCAACAGCAAAAGCAGCAGCAACGGCCTCAGAGAATCACCACCAACCTTCTTCCCAAACTAGCTTAGACATAGGTGAAAAATGTGGGCTTGGAATGGAAGACTGGGAAGGTGTGTTGTCTGATTCCTCATCAGGTCAAGAACAGTCTATTCTGAGATTGATTATGGGGGACATTGAAGACCCATCTCTGGGTCTCAACAAGCTCTTGCATCAAGACCTTGAATTCAATTCAGGTTTTGGTATGATAGATCAAGCTGCTGGCTTTGGCTGCCTTGAAATGCCCAACAATTTGTTGCCTAGCATTGACCCTTCTGCTGAGTTGCATTCAATGGTGGTGGCACCAATGCAACCAGGCTTGGCTCAGTTTCGACCCCAAATCACAGCCCCATGTTCTCTGTTGCAACAAGTAATAATCTCTTGCCAGGCTCTCTATCTCATTCACCAGCCATGTTTCATCATCAACAACAACAACAGCAGGTGCAAACAATTGAAACTGTAGATGAGAAGCCACAGATTTTCAATCCCCAGATGACACACCCGAATCAAGCTCAGTATGCTCAAAACCCAGCTTTGTTTATGCCTTTAACATATGCCCAATTGCAAGAGCATCACCTTGGTTCATCACCACTGGCGAAAAGGCATAATCTTGGGGGTATTGGGCCTAATTATCAGGTCCCCAAGTCACCGTTTTTGGAACCGGGGCAAGAGCTTCTTCGAAGACAGCAACAACAACAGCAAAATCAGCTTCAGGTGCTTCCTCAGCATATCCAGCAGAGGCCAATGATGGTTTCAAAGCAGAAAATGGTGTGCAATGAATTGGCAAACCAACAGCAGCAGCAACAGCAATTTTTGTTTGATCAGTTATACCAGTTAGCAGAGCTGATAGAAACTGGGAATAATCGGTACTCGCGCAAGAGATATTGGCGCGGCTCAATCACCAGCTCTCTCCAATTGGTAAGCCTTTTCAAAGGGCTGCTTTTTATTTCAAGGAGGCCTTGCAATTGCTCCTCCATAATACTAACAATACTAATAGCAATGCTTCTTTGAATATGTCATCACCACCACCACCTATTAGTCTAATTTTCAAGATTGGTGCTTACAAATCATTCTCAGAAGTCTCTCCTGTACTTCAGTTTGCCAATTTTACTTGTAACCAAGCTCTTCTTGAAGCCTTGGATGGCTTTGATACCATTCACATTATTGATTTTGATATTGGGTTTGGTGGACAATGGGCTTCTCTTATGCAAGAGCTCGCCTTGAAGCAAGGAGGTGGTCCAGCTCTTAAAATCACTGCATTTGCATCCTCATCCACACATGATGAACTCCAGCTTGGTTTCACTCTAGAAAACTTGAAACATTTTGCTACTGAGATTAACCTTGCATTTGAGTTTGAATTTTTAAGTTTTGAGTCCTTGAACTCTGGTTCTTGGCCATTGCCCCTTCATACATCGGAGAGTGAGGCAATTGCAGTGAATCTGCCAATTGGTTCCTTTTCCAACTACCCATTATCCCTTCCTTTGGTTCTTGGCTTTGTTAAGCAGCTCTCACCGAAAATTGTGGTCTCTTTGGATAGAGGTTGTGATCGAACTGATCTCCCTTTCCCCCTCCACATAATTCATGCCGTTCAATCTTATTCGGGCCTGCTTGAATCGTTGGATGCTGTTAATGTTAACCTAGATGCCTTGCAAAAGATTGAGAGACATTTGCTGCAACCGGGAATTGAGAAAATTGTGTTGGGTCGTCGCCGTTCATCTGATAGAACGCCTCCATGGAGGGGTCTTTTTTTGTCATCTGGATTCTCCCCATTGACATTCAGCAACTTCACCGAGTCCCAAGCAGAGTGCCTGGTGCAGAGGACTCCAGTTCGGGGATTCCATGTCGAAAAGAAGCAAACTTCACTTGTTCTCTGCTGGCAGCGAAAGGAGCTTGTCTCAGCTTCAGTTTGGAGGTGCTGAGAAGAGTTGCATTTTGGAATTGGTTTTACAACTACCAATTAATTTTTATTGCTAGGGTGCTTCATAACTTACTGTTTTAGTGGATCTCTTTTTTTTTCTTAAACTCTCTCGCCTGTTGTTCTTCTTTGCTAATTGTCTATGCACATTAGGCCAATGTTGCCAATCAAGAAACCAAATATTTTAGTAACTGGATGGCTCTGTACAGGTGTCTTATGTTAGTCTTACTTTGAATATGTGTATTACTGTATTGATTTTTTTTTTTTTTTTGCTTCTAAGGTGGTGGTGATTGTTTGTTGTACACTTTTAACAACAATGCAAAACAAGTGATCTAGAAAAGAAAAATTTTAACCCTACTGATGGAGTCATTTTCGGTGCATACATCTTTTGCATTTTTCTAATTGAGCATCATGGGGCTGTTTAATTTGATGTTCCCTTCTCTTTTTGTATATGCTCAAGTTGATTTTTGAACTGCACTCCTCTAGCTTGAAGAAGTTATACATATTATTCAACTTAAGCAATTTTTTTGCCGAATTTTACAGGACTTGAGAGTGACTTTAGCGTGATTTTATGAATGATTGAGGAATGATATAGCCTTGTACTCACAAATTTTGTTCTACAATTCTTATATGCCAAATAATGAGGAAGAAAATTAGTTTCTTGATATTGAATTTGTAATTCTGAAGGGTGGGGAAAGGCATCCAACAAAAGCATTTGTTGTTTGCATGCTTTACTCTTGCTAGGATTGCTTGTAATTGTGGTATTTCTTCCATTCCTAATTGGGAAAAGGGAAAAGGTCTTTGCAACCGTAACAAGTGAATGCCACAACTAGCTATATAGGATTGGTTGCAACATAATTATCAATGTGTGGTTCTCTATGAAAGTTAATACCCTTGCATCTGGTTTAGTTCTAGCCACCAAAAATTGGCAGTGTGTAGAAGTTCTGAACATTCTATTTATGATGGTTTGACAGTCATTTTTTTGGGGCCAAATTATCTTGTTTTTCATTGTGTGTTTTGTCTCAATATAATTTACTGCCGTAGTTTTATGAACATTGAAACCAACAGCATATCTTACCCACTTGAGATAAATTGTTCTAAGAATAATGGCATATAAGTAGAATGTGGATCCATGTTCATAGATTTTTGGTATTGAAGGTCTCAATGATAGGATTTTGGACTAAATTCCTTTTAATACATGCATCCGTAGAACTCACATCATGCTTATGAAATTTTCTGCCGAATGTGAATTTGGTGGGTACAATTACAATACAATATATAAGATTAAATTAATTGTGTTTATTATATGGTTGTATGTATGTTGTGGACAGTGTCAATGCTAAATTATGCATGCTAATACTTGTATTATTATACATTGAATTGGATGTTGTTAGATTGGATTTTTTTAAAGGGCTCCAGTGATGAAATCACATGGGTCTTGTACTATTGGACACACATATGATTAGATTAAACTCTCACTTTTAAAAACTTGGAAGCTTTTCATTTAAATAAGCTATTATTAAACACAACCATGATATTAAATTATTGAGGCCATGTTGTATGACAGAGGTATTTGGGGCTCTTGTTGTAATATCATAATTATTACCTGTGACAATGTATAGAAAGGAGGCAAACACGTCAGCTCCACAGACAATGCATACCCTAAATTAGCGCGGGAAACAATCATATAATAATAATAATCAATAAAAAAAACATAATCTAACTCTAATTAATTGTATTTTTTTGAATAGCACCACAACCCCCGCTTATTTTATTTTATTTTATTGGTTTCCCTCTTGATGAATTTATTTTTAAAAATTGTATGAAATTATAATTGTAGTTATAAAAATTTTAAAGAAAATTATAATTAACTAAATAAATAATCGAATTTGATAGGGACACTTCTTGTGCAATTTATTGAAATGACAAATTGATAGTAGTAGATAATTAATTTCACGTCGTCCCTAGGTATTCTCTACCTACCCACTTGTGTCAATTTCGGGTACAACTCACCACTTAAATCATTTTTATTTTTAGTATTTATATTGTGTCATTTGAATAAAATTGTGGAAAAATTTACAATTGAAGTCGTGTCTTTTTTTTAATTTATTAATAAATAAAATATGAAAAAGTTAGCTGGACCTAATAAAATAAGCTAAAACAAACATACTCTTAAACTTTGAGCATGATAAGTCTAAATTTTTTAAGACACTCACCCAAGTAAAAATATAATTACGAGCACTCTTTTACTATGGGTTCTTGGAAATTGGAATTTCCCTAGATTTACTATTTTTTTCTTCTTCTTGTAGGCCATACAAGATCAATTCCAATCAAAACACATAGTTAATTGATTAATGATAATCTAATACTATTCTAACACATAGTTAATTGATTAATGATAATCTAATACTATTCTATCTAACTCTGATTGAGAGAAGTATTTTACTATTTTATAATTTTAAATTCTTAATTCTTAATTATGTCACATCATTTATGTCAAGTTTTACTTGATTTTCAAATTCAATAATAAAGATATGGAAATAAGTGATAATAAGTTAATAACACTATATATTGTGCCCAACCACATGCTCCAGAATTTTCAATTCTCTCTCCTTTGCAAGTTGACTACAACTCTGCATGAAACTTGACAAGAATGAACATTTTAACTTTTGTTTGATATCTTTTTGGTTTTTTCACTAACCCTCAGTACATATTTTTTTAGCAAAACGGTGATATGAGTGGATATTATATTAGCTAGCTTAGCTAACAAGTCTCTTATCAGTTTAGTAGAGATTTGGGAATATATCTAAAATATATAGTCTAATCTATATTAAAAAGAGCATAAGGCAACTCGTTGTGTATCCCATACTTAGACTCGATACAAAGTTGCTGCATGTATGAGGACAAAGTTTAGTTATAAATTTGATTGTATGTATCGGCTATAACTTTGAGATTTTTTTTTTCTTTTCTGGATTAAAACAAATTTATTCTTCAGTCAAAGTATATAGATTATTAGGCTGAGCATTACATATAACTAATGATAAAACCAAGCTGTATAAAGGCGAGCAGCCCTTATAGTAACAACAAAAAATCTACTTATAACGCAATTTTCCCATTTTATTTTCAGGGATAATTAACGACATAATAATTTCAAAGGTAGCATAATTGGCTATAGAGTCTAGATCCATCTCATCAACATTTTAAAATCTTAAACAAAATTGGTGAAAGGGACCTTATAGCAATATGGTAAAATTGAATTGAGGATAGTAAGATTTTATAAACTATGAAAGTAGTTAACAGTATTATAGCAAATATGATATTGAATCATTATTTTTTTTTTTCTAAATTTTAGGCTGATATTGTAAAAATACATAGAACTGATAAGTTTAAGATGGGAGTCTAAAAAACAAATATTTTATTTAGAAAGAAACAATAAAAACGTATTTTGGCTGCTGATTCTCAAAAAAAGAAGAACAGCATTTTGGTTGCGATGATGGAATTATTAAGTTTTGCCAATATTGATTGAACCTTTACTAAAACCGCTTTTAACTGGTAGTTATTGTAAAGTTAAATGCTTTAAATAAATTGAAATCATTGTTAAAATAAAATTAAAATATAATCATAACATTCTAATTCATTATGCATGTGAACCTAAAGACAAAATAGTAAAATTCTAATAATTTTACTGATAAAAAAATCATAAAAAAGATTGGAATCCTACAAAATCTCATAATATAAATTACAATCTTAATGGGATCTTGCATATTTAAGATTTTAATTAACGTATAGATTGCTATTAGTTTTTTTTTTTTTTTTTAGATTGTAACATCATAAGATTTTAATTAATAACCATGCATTTGAAGAAGTAAATAGGGGTCATCAGTTTGAGTCTTCCTTAAATCCTTATTGGTCCAAAGTACCAACATTTCCAAAGAACTTGTAGCTGCCAACTAATTTAAGGTTAACATCGTACCAAGGATAGAATCCAAAATTGATGGATCTTTGGTTGCTTCCTTGGCCTCGTGATCAATTTTCTATGAGAAGCATGCACACACCAATCTCTAGTTCCTCACACACCCACTAAGTCTTAACAAAAGGTTTACTATGGTGTAACAAAAGGATGAAAGAAACTGAATGTTTTAGACAGATCGTAGGTATGGTTACTATCCTGATTCCTGACCCACTTCAACTCAAATTTAACATAACGTGAGACAATTGGAACACTAATGAAACTTATTATTCCTACTCGAATCGAACCCATAATCTCGTACTCACGAAACAATAGAGCACAAAAAATTCTTATTACTAAAACTTAGGGTCTGTTTGGATACTGCTTATTTTGTTGAAATTGAAAACTTATTGTTGAAAGTACGGTAGATAAAGGTAAAAATTAGCTAAAATAGTACAATGAGATAAAGGTAAAAATTAGCTAAAATAGTACAATAAGACCCATAAATAGTACCAAAAAGTACAATGGGGCGCATGAGCAATAGCAAAAATAAGCTGAATAGTGAAATAATTTTCATTTTTCATTGGTATCCAAACAGAGGATAGAGTGTGCTTAAATATCGCTTATTTGCTGAATGCTGAAAACTGAAAACTTATTATTGAAAACACTATAGTTAAATAATTTTTAAAGGTGAGAATAGTACTATGGGACCCAAATTTACCTAAAAATTTGTAAAAAAATGAGTTTAATTGTACATAAACAGTATCTATAGGACGAGAAATTATAAAGTCCTCATGGTAGATAAGTGATGTGGTCCACCATTCCAGTAAAAAACTCCCACTTGTTTAAAATTGTGGAGTTTTAAATAAAAACTGAATACTAACTCAGCATTTTAAATAGGTGGGAGTCTTTTACTGGAATGGTGGACAAATGACGTGGTCCACCATAACGTGAGACAATTGGAACACTAATGAAACTAATTATTACTACTCGAATCAAACCCATAATCTCGTACTCGCAAAACAATGGAACACAAAAAATTCTTATTACTAAAACTTAGGGTCTGTTTGGATACTGCTTATTTTGTTAAAATTGAAAACTTATTGTTGAAAGTACGGTAGATAAAGGTAAAAATTAGCTAAAATAGTACAATGAGACCCATAAATAGTACTAAAAAGTACAATGGGGCGCATGAGCAATAGCAAAAATAAGTTGAGCAGTGAAATAATTTTCATTTTTCATTGGTATCCAAACAGAGGATAGAGTGTGTTTAAATATCGCTTATTTGCTGAAAATTGAAAATTTATTATTGAAAACATTATAGTTAAATAATTTTTAAAGGTGAGAATAGTACTCTAGGACCCAAATTTACCTAAAAATCTGTAAAAAAAAAAAAAAAGAGTTTAATTGTACATAAACAGTATCTATAGGACAAGAAATTATAAGGTCCTCATGGTGGAGAAGTGATGTAGTTCACAATTTCAGTAAAAAACTCTCACTTGTTTAAAATTGTAAAGTTTTAAATAAAAACTGAATACTAACTCAGCAATTTTAAATAGGTGGGAGTCTTTTATTGAAATGGTGGACAAATGACGTGGTCTACCATAAAGACTTTATAATTTCTCCTATAGGACCCACTAAAAAAATAACGCACCGATTAAACAAAACGCCCAACCCAAACTCACGCCAAGTCACCTCGCTGGATGATAGGAAGGTCTAGTTAGTAGAAGTGGGTGTAGTGTACCAAAGCACCAAGTAAAGATTGTGACTGGTTGTCTCAAGTGTTATAATTGTTGGGGACAGTAAGATGGGAAAGTGACACATACACATACACATACACATACAATGATGTGCAATATGCAATCGATACAATCCCCCTTGAACAAATACGGGTGGGATCCAGATCATTGAATGGTCATAATCCAATGTGTGATGACACGTGTACGGCTGGTACACAACAACTTGACAGATGACAATGTACGTACACACATTATATAAGATCCAAAAATTAATCTACGGTCGTAGAGGATACAGTGATGGCGGGGTTCCTCTTCGTCTTCGGCTCTCCCTCCCAAACGCTGCCAGCTGAACGTGCATGGGGCAGAACGTGTCTCTCTCAATCGCCTGATATGTCAATATCATATTGATCAAGTGATCCTCACCGTTGGATTTTTGCTCTTTTTGAGTAATCACCGTTGATATCACCTAAAAGTATGTTTGAGTAAAATGGGGGACTGTTAAATGATTGGCCCCCTTTTTTTTCTTTTTTTTTTCAAAAGTCTTGATCCATCAATTTTATTTGGTAAATTCTACAATGATTTGACCCTCCATTAACCTAATAATCGGTCGAAACTAGATTTCTTGATTTATCAGTTGCACTATAATATATATCATATTTTTTTAATATATAATATTTGATGAGATAAATGGTAATTAAAACATCAAGTTGATCTATTGGTAATATTATTTTATTTTATAAAAAAATATTTTTATTAATATTAATTAGCAAATATTATCTCAGTTTTTGCATAAAAATTTCCATTGACTTTCAAAAAATGTTACTAAAAAAAAGTTTGGCCAAAGTCAATTCCATGAATTTTTGGGGCAAAACCTGTATTTATTTATTTTTTAATTGCTGTAGATTGGATAAAAAAAATTCCAAGAATTACAAAAGAATAATCTATTAGATTATTATAAATAAATATTATAGTTCCCATTTATTTATATATATATATATATATAGAGAGAGAGAGAGAGAGAGAGAGAGAGAGAGAGAGATTTGTCACTACTCACAATATTGAACATAATTTTTTTTTAACTTTCATAAAATAATCAAAATGGCATAATTTTCTCCTAAAATAAATGGCACAATTTTGTTTACATATCAATATTACATGTTGTCACTACGTACATAAATGAATTTTGAAAACAAAACTACAAGCTGGGGGAGGCTTTCTCCATATGTTAGCCACACGGGCGTAACAATTTTTCTATAATTTTTTTTTTTCAATTTCAAAATTATGTCTTTAATTTTACCATTTGTAATTTATTGAAAATTCGGTCTTATATGCTGTATTTTGTTTTCCACAGAGCTCACTACAAACACTATACTTCTTTGTGATGCCTTTATCATGGGTCTCCTTTTTAACCATCGTAATATGGATTATGATACTCTATTCTTAAAATAATATTAAATATTGAAAATAATTTGTGTTGAAACTCTTTTGCTAAAAGATTTTTAAAAATTCAATACAATATATTTTTAAAATAATTATTTTATATTTTGAAAATTATAAATGATTTGGTACTCCATTTTTTTATATATCAACACTTGGATACAATAATTAAAAATTATGAAAATTTTACTAAAACATCTCAATTTTTAGTAATAATAAGTATATATTTTTTAGTTTTGAAAAGAAGGCTGTGACTTTATTATAGAATATTAGTCATATCGATTAGAATTACAACATTGAGGTGTGGAGAAAAAACTTTCATCCACACAAAAAGCTTGCAATTTTATGAACATCAAAATTCCTCTATCTCCTAATATGTGAAAAACTAAAAGCTGTGAAGATTTTTGCTAGAGATTTCGCTTCATCAATCAAGTGGCCATGAAAAGCTAAAGAAGCATCCTCACTTCAAAGTTTTGATGAATACCTTTGAATCTCCCTCTAGAATAAGGGATGCTAGTACAATATATTGAGCGAAGGTTAAAGCTTTGATTGCTGCCAAAGCTTCCATGGCTGCCACAAAATTAGGGAGGGCAATCTTCTTAGTCATGGAGGCTATAACCTATCCATTCTCATCCCCAACTACAACACCTATGTTAGTTGTGTTCGCATCTTATGCATAATTTTAGACTATAAAAATTTGAAATTTAAACATTTAATTGATAACATAACTATTAATCTTTTGATTTTCTAGAAATTTTGCAAGTATAAAGAATATAAGAAGAAAATATTTTTCAATAGTGGAATTATCGAAATTCATATCTAGTAAAAAAAAATATTGAGTGGAGTTATAGTTATTGGCTATGACTAGTTTATAGCCTAATTTTATCCATAAATATATAATTTTCTTATTATATCCTCCACATTCATAATTAAAAAACAAATCAAAGATCAATAGCTATATTATCAATCAAAATTTTAAATTTCAAGTTTTAATAATCTAATATTTTTTTTAAAAATAAGTTTATAGATCTAATAGTAAATAACATTTGATTGATATGAAATTTGACATGCATGTTAAAACTATAAGGAACACGCAATTTAACCGTTAAGTTTTCAAAATATGCAGTTATGTTAACTTTTGTAGTAAGAGTTGTAATTAGTTTGTAGTCAAACTTTGTCCTATATTTAAATGAAGTCTCTAACTATATATAACTAATATAAGGTCATTTGTGATTCTTTATGACTCAAGAAGAGTAATTGTTAGGCTCTTTTAAATATACATCACTGTTAGTTTATTTAAAATCTTTTTGTCTCTCCCCTTATATGTGTATTAAATACTTAGTATTCTATTTTTTTTTTTTTGATAAAAAGAAAAAAAAATTTATATAAAAATAATAATATAATCAAAATAACATCATTTTGTTCACAAATCAATTTTACATGTCTTACATTTTGTCTCTCTATGTATATATATATATTTTTTAAGAATGGGCGGGCTAACTTTATCCAAATGTTAGCCACACGTACGTTTGCAACAATTTTTTTTTTCCAATTATCAAATTTTGTGTCTGTAATCTGCGTTTCTTCCCCCACATAGCTCATTATAACGCTATACCTTGTTTGTGGTGCCTTTATCATGTATTTCACCGTAAGCATTAAACACTACATGGTCTATATTAACTATCGTAACATCTATTATGATCAGGGATGGAGCTACTTTTGGACTAGAGGGCCAATATGTGTACAATTTATAGTAATTTTGTTTTATAAAATTACATTTTTCTCTTCTTAAACAATATCGTTAATTCTTCAAGAGTAATGTCATACTCACAAACTTTTATATAACATTTTACAAACTGTTTTGGTAGCTACTTATTACATCAACAATTTTTAAAAAAGTTTTTAGCTCTAGCATTTTTGATAGGCCAAGAAAGTATTGACCCCTTGGGTAAATTAACTAATTAATTAACCAAGTAAATTAATTAAGTCAATTTAACATGCAATACTCGTGACAGCACAAACAAATCACCAAATAACTAAATGCAACGGAAATTAAATTTGACACAGGTGATTTGTTTACGAATAGGAAAACTACCGAGACAAAATCTCATCGAGTGAATCTAAGGTCATCACTCATGAGAATCCGCTATTATCAAAACAAGCGGTTTCAAGTAATTGAATTCCAGTACCTTATACCAACCTACAGTTTAACCCTTACCCCAATACACAATTGAAGTTGTAATGTAGTGACAATCTCTCATTTCAATGCACGGCTTCCAGTACGTGACTTACTCACCAACTTGAGAAATATGTTGGCTGCAAAGTTTTTCAGTTCATCCACACGATGAAGATCAAGAAGCTCATTGGTTACAAAACCCTACGTCATACAAACGCAGTAGCTTCTTCAAGAGAAAGATGAACTAGGGTAAATTGTCTTTGGTTACAATATACATGTAACAACAAGTGCAACAACCCCGAGACAACCCTTAAAATAATCCTTATATATGTTTAGGGTTGTGAAAAAAGAAACCCTACACAAATAGCTTAGATGTGTGTGAAAAAAACAGGTCTGGAAATCTGATTTTTGTAATTCTCGATAGATAGGCTATCTGTCGAGATGTTGTCGAGTTTCGGGCAAAAAGATTCTTTTAAATCTCGTTAGATATAATCTATCGAGCTATCTGTCAAGTTTCAAAATACAGCAACTCTTTATTTGATTCTTAAAAAGACTTACATGGCTTTAACTCTTGTCTTGAGCACAATGTTGCTTGAAAACTTAAACCATCTTAGATCTATCCAATTACAAGTAAAGTGTGTTTTGCCAAAGGATTATCCAATTCTAAATTACATATGTTTATAACAAATTCTACATATGTCCTAACAATCTCCTCCTTTGGCAATCTGTGACAAAACCACAACAAACAAATGAAATATGAAAGAAGTTATAAATCACTCAACTCATACTCACTTGTTGAATATAATAAAATCAAATCCTAACACAAACTCTTGAAAAACTTTGCAAAAAGAGAATTCACGGCATGATATAGATTTTGAAAACCTGTATTTCTAAAGCACTTTAAACAAAACTCATCAAGACATCTTAGTATGAAACAACAATTAAAAGATTGCATACATAAGAATCATGTGTATAAAGAGAGAAAAGAAACAACACATGGAAAGATAGGTGAAAGCGATAACAACAACATCATCATCATATATATATATATCAATGATAAATACAATGTTTGCTATCACTAAGTGGTCACAAGACCTATACATAAGGTAATCTATCTAAAAGAAAGAAAACAAAAATACAAGTAAGCCTCACTACATCCCTCAAGGAAACAACACTCCCCCTAACAAAAAAGGTCCTATGCTAACTTTCCCCCTAGATATATGACTACTCTCATACCTAAAACTACTTCCCCTTTTTGTACGAATGACAAAGGGCAAGTCATTATAAAACTATCATCTCCTTATCACCAGAAGAGCTAGCATCCTTATCCTCATCATCACCGAAGCCATCATCATCATCCTCATCCTTGAAAGCCTGTGGAGATGAAGAGGGAAAAGTAACGAAACAACCCAACTGAGTTTGATGTTATGCAATATAACCCACACGAGTGTTCACCTGACACAGCTTATCATTGAGAGTGTCAAGGAGAGCATCTATGCGCTTAAGTTAAGCCATGATGGCCTCGAAAGTTACACTACCCACAGAAGAAGAAGGTGTAGAGATGGATGGAGGAGTCGCCGTCTTGGTCCATGGCCACTTCAGTCAAAGCTAAGCCTCACTCCGTTGAACAGTACCAGCATCAATGGCACACATGATGGGGAAGTGATCAGACTTGGGATAGGAGACAAAAACATGGCAAATTATCTTTATGATAGCAAAAGAAAAGATAAGCATATCACGGGTCGCCGTATCCTTATAGACATCTATAACAAAGAGGAAGAAGTGGAAGGGAAAGTCTATAGAAAGATCCTTTAAGAGGGATAATAAAAAGCAAGCATGAGGCTCAATAATAGAATTATAGTGAGACAAGAGATATAAAACAAATGTCATCACCATATTCAGGAGCCTCGAACCTTTTACAAAGCCCAAGCATGAGGTATTTTGACGCCCACCCATGAAGAATGTGTCTCACAGAAGAGAGACAGAATTTCGTCTTTGGACACAATCCTCAGACGTGCACAATCGGAGTAATCAGGATGTGATTCCCTTGGAACATGTAACACTTCAAAGATAAGCTCCGGAGTTACTACTATACAAGTACCTCTAACAAAAGTGGAAAAATGAGGTACCGAAGAATCAAAATATTACATATTGGAGTAGAACTCCTATATGATCACAAGGGGATAGCTCATAGGCATCTCACATAAAGACTCTCAACCCTATCTGTGTATGACATCCGGTAGAGCAGTATCAGAGAAGTCTAATAGGATAACTTGGCATTCCGAATGAATGCCACTTATAGAAGTTCTCTGAGAAGTCCTTAAGGGCTTTCTTATCACGGAACCTAACATGAATAGGAGTAGAGACAAAAGACGATGCCCCAGAACGAAAAGGGTTCCAGGACGGAGTAGACTCTTTGATGCCATAATGCAAACTATCCCAGAGAGAGAGAGAGAGAGAGAGAGAAACACCAATCACAAAACAGTACTAGAATATGAAAAGAAAAGGTAAGTATGCATGAGTAATGCATGATCATGTAACATGCAACAAAATAACATCATGGGCTCAATTCAATCCAAACCTAACAACACGCAAGGTTTCAACATTGAAAACACGCATCTAAATGCATGAAATATTGTGAAAATGTAAATGTGATGCAATGCATGATCATATAGGATCATTTAAACATAACCCAACCCAAAAAAAATCACCAATAACTCATTAATTTTGAAAAAAAAAAAAAACCCCAAAAAATTTTAAAAACCCACAAACCTAGGTCTAATGCGTGAAATGCATAATGAAAGAAGGTTTAAAAGATCATACCAGAGGAAAAACACAAGATCTAGGCCGAAATCCAAGCGGGGAAGATGAAAGGAGTGAAAGAAAAGTGTGTGGGAGGTGAAAAGACAAGTTTTTGTCGGGAGAGAAAAAGAGAAATGAAATTTGATTTTGAGCTGAAATTATTTAAAGAAATCGCTTCTCAATGGATCGAAAGGTATCGAGAATCTGTCGAGGTGATGCCGAGAATCTTTTGACAGCAAAAGAACCTCGATGGATCTAAAAGCTATCGAGAAGCTATTGGTCAAACAAAAACTTTTTTGATGGATCGAAGATGCAATAAGATCTGTCGAGAAAAAGAAGTCCAAGGGTCTCGATGGATAGCTAGCTGTCGAGAAGTGTTGAGAAGTTGTCAAGCTTGATAAAAATAGATTTTTCAAGGAGGGCAAAAACACACAAATGAATGCAGTCAAGCAAGCTATTCAATTGTAAGATCCAATCAACATGTTAAGCTCTCAAAAACACTCTTAACAAGAAAAAGGTAAAGCAATTAAGATCCACACACTCACACAATAAGTCTAACCAATTTTATGTTTAAAAAACAAGTCAAGATAGTTAGTGAGCATATATTAACACTTATATTCCTTGTGATAGCCAAATCACATTGTACCTGCACATGTATCAAAAGTAGCAAAGAATTTTTGCATGTTGTGTGTGAAAAACATTGCAAGATTGCACAAGTTTCTTATGTTATGACGATTTGAGATATGAGAAAATCAATTCAACTCACACACAATCATAACTGCTTGATGGGACTATCACCTTCGAGGTACATTCTATAACTCTCACATCTCTTAGAAACACGTTTGCAATTATATTTAAATGTATTTTGATTCTTTTTGCTTTTGATTTCTTTGCATATATTTTTTCTTTTGAGCATATCATGCATGAGCATATATAGAGAGAGAAGAAAATATCTAATTATGTTAAGCTTTAAATATCATAATTTTGCTATGCCGAAGCATATATATGTTATACATGATTGACGGACTTTAGTGGTGAGATGGTTATTTATACATTTCTCTTTAAAGATTTTAGTCATTCCCGTCAAAAAGAGTGATACGAGTGTTAAGTACAAGAGATTACTTAATCTTACTCTTCACAAACACGAGCCACAAAACTCACTTGCTTAATTGTGCATAGAAATGCTCATCTAAATTACAAAAGATACAAAGTTTAGAAAATTTTGTTTCAATGGTCATCCAAGATACACAAGTACCAATGTACACAAAACACACACTGTTTTTGTATTTTTCTAATTTTTCAATTTAAAAAAAAAAAAAGTAAAACTGAAACAACCAAACTGAAACATGTTAACACGAAGCATAGCATAAAAACTATATTGACTAAAAAAGAAGAAGCAAAACACACAAGTAATGCATAACTAAAAGGAGAGAAAAAGTGAAAAAGTGACTAAATCACTTTGAGCCTTTTTCCTTCCACACCTTAGAAGAACTTGTCCTTTGTGCAAACCTTTGAACTAGAGGTGAGGGGGAAGAACTGAAACCATTCAAGTTCGAAAGGAACATGAGGGCCTTATGAAGATCTCTAAGGGGAGCAAAAGAGGATGGAAACTGATTCTGGTTTCTAGATAAGATCATACTATTGCTTTGTTGAGTGGCTAACCACTTATAGCAATTAGGTCGAGTATATCCTATAGCTCCACAGTGATAACAGATATGCTACTTCTTTTGTTTAGACTTTTAGTTATTTCCCTTCTAAGTCCTAAGGTTTTTAGTCTTTTTCTTTTCAAGCTTAGGGGGTGCTCCTAAGATAGATTTACCCTTATCTATGTTCTCACTAGTTAAAACAGTTTTAACATCATTGTTCTCATAATCAACATTATTAGCAGGTGGAACAAACACAGTAGTACTAGAAGAAGCAATATTAAGAAGAAAAAAAAATCATACCCCAAACTGGATCTATCAGAAGCAGATTTCTAAAAGTCTAAGCATCTCATCAAGCTTTGTACTAAAAGTCCTCTCCAATCAAGCCCTAACTTAGAACAGCTCTTCTTCAAGCTTTTTGGTCCTTTCAACGAAGAAGTTATCCTCAACCACAGTGCTCTAATAGTCTGATTAGCTTCATCAACCTTTGTGGAGAGCTCTTCTTGATCAACTTCTACATCACTCAACTTCTTAATGGCCAGTCTATAAAGTTTCTCGTGTTTTTCGGAAACCTTGTATAGTTTTACATAGGCTGTATGGATGTCGTCTTACTCATCCATCTTCTCAAACTTAGACTCCACCAAGTCCTCTTTTTCATCTACCTCTTCAACAATCCCTTCAATAGGATTCACTGTGGTAGTGAAGGCATTCAAGATTCCCTCATCATCATTATCTGAATCATCTTCAGGTTTGGTGTCACTTAAGGTAGTAGCAAGGGCTTTGCTTTTCCCAGTGGTCTTGAGATAAGTTGGACATTCTCGTTTTATGTGTCCAAAACCTTGACAACCAAAACACTTTGGTCCGGAGGGAACAGTGTACAGACTGTCATCCCTAGCATCCTTCTTCCCTTTATCTTGGCTCTTGAACTGTGAAGAGTTGGATCGCTTTGGATCCTTGTCAAATCCTTTCACATTGACATTCTTCATAAACTTTTTGAACTGCCTTCTGATGTAGGATTTCATCTCAGAGTCTTCATCATAAGAAGTTCATCGGTGTCACTGCTTTTGGCCTTCAATGCCATGCTCTTACTCTTGCTCTTGCTCGATTTCCCAATCCTAGACAAACCCAATTCATAGGTTTGCAAGTTGCCAACCAGCTTTGTCAAAGGAATTTGGTCAATGTCCTTTGATTCCTTAATGACAGTTATCTTGGCATGGAATCTCTCTAGAAGAGATCAAAGCTCCTTTCTCACAATCTTGGGTTAGGGAATTGTTTCCCTAAGATTAAATGCAGAGGTCTCTATGTCTTTGAGCTTGGCATAGAACTCATCAAATGACTCATCCTTCTCCATTTTAATTTCTTCAAAGCTTGTGGTAAGCCTTTAAAGTTTCAAATTCTTGACAGCCTTAGTCTCTTCATAGGTTGTCTGGAGGATAGTTCATACTTCCTTGGCAGTTTCTATAGAGGATATCTTCTTGAACTCCTCATTTGTGACCATACTAAATAACACATTCAATGCTCTACTATTGAAGTTTTCTACTTTGATCTTAGTTTCATCCCAATTAACCGGTGCTTCTTTTGGCTTGGTCAATCCTATCTCCACAGCTTGCCACACCTTCTCATCTAAGGACTGCAAGAAATCTCTCATGCGTACTTTCTAGTGCATAGTTAGTGCCATAAAATAAATGAGGTATAATTAAAGATTGTCATTTATCCATGACAAACAGGGGTCAATGGATCACACAGCAAAGATTAACCATAATCAGAGTGTGTCTGCTCTAATACCACTTAATAGGCTAACAATGTATTGACCCCTTGGGTAAATTAACCAATTAATTAGCCAAGTAAATTAATTAAGTCAATTTAACATGCAATATGCATGGTAGCATAAACAAATCACCAAATAACTAAATGCAGCGGAAATTAAATTTGACACGTGTGATTTGTTTAGGAATGTGGAAAACCACTGAGGCAAAACCCCACCAAGTGAATTTAAGGTCACCACTCCTAAGAATCCACTATTATTAAAACAAGAGGTTACAAGTAAAGGAATCCAATACCTTATACCAACGTAAAGTTGAACCCTTACCCCAATACACAATTGGAGTTGTAATGTAGTGACAATTTCTCATTTCAATGTACGGCTCTTAGTACATGACTAACCAATCAATGTGCGGAGCCCAATATACAACTTACTCACCAACTTGAGAAAGATGTTGGTTGTAAAGTTCTTCAATTCATCCATATGATGAAGATCAAGAAGCTCTTTGGTTACAAAACCCTACGGTGTACAAATGTAGCAGCTTCTTCAAGAGAAAGATGAATTAAGGTAAATTGTCTTTGGTTATAATATGCATGTAACAACAAGTGCAACAACCCCAAGACGGCCATTAAAATAATTCTTATATATGTCTAGAGTTGTGAGAAAAGAAACCATACACAAATAGCTTGGATATGTATGAAAAACAGATCTAGAAATCTGATTTTTGTAATTCTCGATAGATAGGCTATTTGTTGAGATACTGTTGAGCTTTGGGCAAAAAGCTTCTTTTAAACCTCGATAGATACAATCTGTCGAGTTATAAAATACAACAATTCTTCAGTTGATTCTTGAACAGATTTGTATAGTTTTAACTCTTGACTTGAACACAATGTTGCTTGAAGACTTAAACCATCCTAGATCTACTCAATTATAAGTAAAGTGCGTTTTGTCAAATGATTAGCCAATTCTAATTGATATATGTTCATAACAAGTTCCACATATGTCCTAACAATTTTCCTCATTTTAGTTACCATAAAAAATTTATAAATCTATAATCTAAAACAAAATATACAAGCCCCAAAAAAATTAGCTTAACAACAAAAATTACCAATAGTAGAATTAAAACAAATTAAGCCCAATCAACCAATTTTGTCCAAAATAAAAAACCCTACCCTTTAAAAATTCTAAACAAAAATAATTTTGTCCTTACACCAAAAAAAAAAAAAAAAAAAAAAAACTCAATGGTTAATAGTAGCAAAGTTAGAGGTTGAAACTGCCACACACACTCAATTATAAAGCCGCTTCCCCTAACTCAAAGTTCTGGGTCTATCCCTGATTATAATAGCATATAAAAATCTATTATCAAAAGTAAATACATTAAAAAAAAAAAAAAAAAAAAAAACTATTCCAGTTGAAACTCATTTACTAAAAGTTTCAAGAAATTCTTATTATCTATTTTTAAAAAATTATTTTAGTATTTTTTAATTTATAATTTTGGGTTTGATAAAATTATAATGTTACAAGTGAAATCATGTTATGTAGCTCGAAGTTCATTATACTACTTCCTCAAAAAAAAAAAAAAAAAAAAAATCATTATACTAGAAATTACACGTCATTCTTTTATTGTGCCATATATGGTGGTTTTTCTACTATGTATTTTTTTTTTTTTTTTTTAAGAATTTTCAATGATATTAGTTATTTGGGGAAAACGTACCTTCCCCTTCTATATTTGGGTAGTTTGCAATTCTCTCTATTATCTTTAAAACCAACTAATTTTTTCTTTTATATTTGAAAGATGAGTGAATACTCCAAAATCCAAATCCGTTTCTTTGTTAGTTAAATCCTATAGAATCACATTGATTACACCCAAAAAAAAAAAAATCCCAAAAAATTAACAATGAAATTCTTAAA
The DNA here is from genome assembly GCA_014183005.1 of Castanea mollissima. Taxonomy (NCBI): domain Eukaryota; kingdom Viridiplantae; phylum Streptophyta; class Magnoliopsida; order Fagales; family Fagaceae; genus Castanea; species Castanea mollissima. The sequence continues at coordinate 42,944,421 of JACAVU010000003.1, forward strand.
AAAAATTCTACTTGCTGCTCCTAGTTTATATAAGAGAAACCTTCTTCTTTTATATATATATATATATATATACAAAAACCAATAATTGAGCTCTAAATTTCAATATATATTTTTTCCATAATTAAGGGAAGACGGAAGTTAACTTACCTTCCTTCTCTATCCAAAAAATACCTTACTTTTTTCTCAAATAGAATAAAGAAAAAAAAAATGTGATGAGGTAAGTTACACTTTCCTTCCATGAAATATAAGGATCTTTTTGTATGTTCCCATTAATTTTAAAATTAAGAATTCAACTTCCTCAATTATAGGATTATTTACAATTTTCCCCTCTATTAATATTTTCCCACTTTCACCATTGTGCATCCTTAGTGCAGTGGTCACTCCATAAATATTAAGTATTTGCAGGGTGTGAAGGGCAAGGGTTGGGGTTCAAGTCTCTAGGATGGAGTTTCCTCAATTACAAGATTATTTACAATTTTCCCCTTTGTTAATATTTTCCCACTTTCACCACTACGCACCCTTGGTACAGTAGTCACTCTACAAGTATAAATATTTGTGGGACGTGAAGAGAAAGGGTTGGAGTTCAAGTCTCACACATATACATTAGATTAAGTTAGAGTGAAATTTTTATCTTGTATAAAAATAAAATAAAATAACTCACTTTCCATTATATTTAACTTTAATCTCTATATACTTATTATGTAATCATAGAGGAAAAAAGAAGAAGAAGAATTGAAGGTAAAACAATGGAGAAAAGATTATCTTTTGTTTATCTATTCATATTTTGTTGGTGAAAAGTATGCAAGTGAAGATTTCCACTCATTGATTAGCGTAAAAAAAAAAAAATCTACCCATTTCTTCTTCTTTTTTTTTTTTTTTTGTTTTTTGTTTTGGAGATTGTGAATAGTGATAAATAAAGAAGACCTAATTAGGTGTTACCAGTCTTGAGTGAGAAATTGTTACATAAGGTTTGGCTTGGTATGTTGTTATTATTATTATTATTATTATTATATTATTATTATTATTATTATCATCGTGATTAGAGGAGATTTTTTACCCCAAATCCAAAACTCTTTTATTATAATTTAGCAAATTTATTGACACTATGTTTGCTTTACTATTTTATATATATATATATATATATTATATATATATATATATATATATATATATATATATATATACACAAAAACCAATAATTGAGCTCTAAATTTCAATATATATTTTTTCCATAATTAAGGGAAGACGGAAGTTAACTTACCTTCCTTCTCTATCCAAAAAATACCTTACTTTTTTCTCAAATAGAATAAAGAAAAAAAAAATGTGATGAGGTAAGTTACACTTTCCTTCCATGAAATATAAGGATCTTTTTGTATGTTCCCATTAATTTTAAAATTAAGAATTCAACTTCCTCAATTATAGGATTATTTACAATTTTCCCCTCTATTAATATTTTCCCACTTTCGCCACTGTGCATCCTTAGTGCAGTGGTCACTCCATAAATATTAAGTATTTGCAAGGTGTGAAGGGCAAGGGTTGGGGTTCAAGTCTCTAGGATGGAGTTTCCTCAATTACAAGATTATTTACAATTTTCCCCTTTGTTAATATTTTCTCACTCTCACCACTACGCACCCTTGGTACAGTGGTCACTCTACAAGTATAAATATTTGTGGGACGTGAAGAGAAAGGGTTGGAGTTCAAGTCTCACACATATACATTAGATTAGGTTAGAGTGGAATTTTTATCTTGTATAAAAATAAAATAAAAAAACTCACTTTCCATTATATTTAACTTTAATCTCTATATACTTATTGTGTAATCATAGAGGAAAAAAGAAGAAGAAGAATTGAAGGTAAAACAATGGAGAAAAGATTATCTTTTGTTTATCTATTCATATTTTGTTGGTGAAAAGTATGCAAGTGAAGATTTCCACTCATTGATTAGCGTAAAAAAAAAAAAAAAAATTCTACCCATTTCTTCTTCTTTTTGTTTTTTTTTTTTTTTTTGGAGATTGTGAATAGTGATAAATAAAGAAGACCTAATTAGGTGTTACCAGTCTTGAGTGAGAAATTGTTACATAAGGTTTGGCTTGGTATGTTGTTATTATTATTATTATTATTATTATCATCGTGATTAGAGGAGATTTTTTACCCCAAATCCAAAACTCTTTTATTATAATTTAGCAAATTTATTGACACTATGTTTGCTTTACTATATATATATATATATATATATATTAAAAACTTAAATAGAATATTTATTACATAAATTTAATGATTAAGTTGTTAGAGATATCATGGCTCAGGATGTTCAAAGATAAATCAATTGTAAATTCATGTACTTGTAAAAAAAAAAAAAATCAAACACCAAGTTATTTTAGGGTTAAACTAGGATTCCCTAAGGTATATAACCTAAATTAGGTTCACTGTAATCAATTTTATTAAAAAAAAAAAAAGTAGTTGTTAAGAGTTTTCACCTGTGGATGCAAACCATTAGGACGGACTAGGTTAAAATCCTTGCTTTTGATCTTTGTTTTCTCTTCTATCTCTTTCAATCAGTCAATTACTTAACTTTAAGTTAATCATAAATTTTCTTATTTTCTTAAGGTGTCATTGTTGAAAACATAATCAACATATGATTGAATATTTGACGATTGTCTTATAATAGAAACCAATCATTACGTCAATCTAATGATTAATTCAACCAAATAATTTGTTCATATTTTTAAAGATAAAAATTGAGGAGAATAAAGGGTTTAAATTTGATATACTTGAGACTGTTTTCATTGTTTTACCTAATACTAAAAGATTTTAATATTGATATGTAGATAATGAATTCCATTTTTAGTAAAAAAGAGAATATATATATTATATGACTTGGTATAAGATGTTAGACCATAGTTAACAATATATAGAATGGAATATATATGAATATGGTATGAAATATTTATGTGTTTAATTATTTGGTTAAAAAATTTTACATAAAAAAAAAAACATAGATAGAAATGCATGACCTTTTTAGAATGTCTAATGTATTAATGGAGGTGGTCATTTTAGTTTAAGATTTCAAAGTATTTGGCTTGATCATATCACCAAATATTTTTTAAGACTTAAAATGCAATTTGAGATATAAGATTATCGTTCTTTATTGTGTCAATTCAAAAAATTATGATTCTGATAAGTCGTTATAATGTCACAATATCATAGATATAGGCACAAAACAATGAATGATAGATAAGTAGCAATAAGGTAAGCGGAGATGGTGATGAGAGAGAATAGGGGAGATAAATTTAAGGGAAATAGAGGAGTTTGCCATGATATTATGGTCGTAAAGCAAATATGTGAGATTATTTTAAAAATTAGAAACCTAGAAAATGTGTGTTGCAAAAACATTTATTTAGTTTTAAAATAGGATTTTTCAAGAATGTCTTCTACTATTTGTGAATTCAAAATGCGATTTATCGTTTTTAAAACATATTTTCTTAAAAATTGTAATACCAAACACACACAATTTTCATGTTTTTGTATGAAATGCAAGGTTAAACAAACATTTATTAAAGAAAAATTACTCAATATCAAGGAATATTAAAATATAAATCTCCAAGTGCCTGATGATGAAGAATCATATTTTTTAGATTAATTTTCATGTTGTTTTACTTACTTATAATGGTTTTCAAAAAAGCTCAATTAAAATGGTAGATGTTTCTATTAATTATATATAAGCTATAATTGTCATCAAATCAAAATTAAAACATTGATATCATTTTTGTGACCACGTAGTATTAGAATATATGTTTATATTTCAAGAAATAGGCACAAGTGATGTTTTAATGTAGAAGAAGTAATGTATAAACATATGTTTATTTATATGTTCATATAACTAATGTTTATTTTTTCATTTTGCCCTCAATTATTTTAAATTTGGTCTTTTCGTTTTTATTACTTCAGAAGTGTAATACAACACTATAATAAAGGATTATTCAACCTAGAAAAAAAATTATAATATGACTAAAAATTCATAGTCACTAATAATCAAATTAACACTTACTAGAAATTTTAACCTACAAATATCACCCAAACTTTGACACACACACACACACCCATAAAGTATTTCAATTCTTGAGTGGAAAATGTATTTTCTACAATATATTATCTTAACATTTTTTTTTTTTGATAGTTTGACCTATTTAACTTGGATATATTTAAGTTAACATACGTATTATACTTAGGTTTTGTATTCAACATGTGAAAATCATATATACCAATTTAAGAAAGTGTTAATTTGAATATATCAAGTCGATGCATTATAAATTTATAAAATTATTAATAATTTATTACTTTTCAACAAGTATAAACTTAATTAGAAAAATCACAAAATAGGAAATAAGTCAAATAAAAAATTTATGAAATTATTTACAAATGATAATATCAACAACTGAGATATGTGAAAAAAAAATTAATCGTACAAAGGATAGTAATAGAATTTGGTACTACTAGAAAGTAATAATTATGAAATTATGTTTTTGATGAAATTAAAACTAAGACAATTGAATTCAAAAGAAATTAAGGAAAAAAATTACAATTTAACTATGGTTATCTAAAAATAATAACAAATATATGTTTATAAATTTAAATTCTTTAATGTTGCTAAATGACTAGCTTGTGTTATTCATTAGAGATAAAAAAAATAATAATAAGGAAAACTATGTGTACATAATTCAAAATTTATGTTTTGTGATCTAAAACACATAGACATAAATAAATATTATCAATTTCATTAAAATATATAAAAAATCTTGGTACACACATATATTTTATTAAATATTCACCATTTTTTTCTTAATAGAAAACTTGTTTGAGAAAAGTTTTGTCATCTTACACTTAGTATTTTATTATGTTTACATTTTTAATTACTTGCTGGGTATGAGAACAATGTCAATTTAGATCAGAGGAAACATATTTCCTCCAATAATGACTATGAGGCAATGTTACTGCAATATCAAAATATTCTTGCATAGTAGAGTTTCAATTATTGAAATATTTAATATAATTTAGATGATGCATGAAATAGTATGACTAATTAAGGATAGTTAATTAACAAGGAGAATAAGGGTTTAAGATATTGGAGAGTATGTTGCATGACTTGGGGACAAATAATCATAGTCACTTATAACAACTTGGAATAGAAATTGTGGAAAGATCAAAGTGGCCATAGCTCCTCTACCTTGGATTTTTTTTTCTCAAAAAAGTATAATATAATCTATTATTATTTTTTTCATTTAATTACATTATGTGACATAAGTAGTAATAACCGTAGATGGTTTTTAACGAAATTTGTTGAATTCTTCAAAAAAAGACACAATTCAAACAGCATTAGTGGCATGCATCTGTATTTAAGTGATATTACATACATTTACGAGGCTCGGATGCAAAATTACATTTTGCATTGAACACAATGTAATTCAGTGATTACAATATAATGAAATACAAACCCTACGTGAGTCTATTAAGCACCTTTGATTCAATTGCAACCATAATTTTGGTAGACTTAGTTAGCTGTAAAAGATTCTAGTTTGTCTGCTAGCAACCTGAACAATTTAATAACTTGTAACCTCAAAAACTATTATTATTATTATTATTATTATTATTTTATTATTATTATTAAGTTTTGGTGACTCTGGATGTATTGTTTAAGTGTTTATATATATATATATATATATATATATATATATAAGAGAAAATTTTATCCATGTGTTTTATAACTATCAATTTCTTGGCATTATATCCAAGTTAAATCTTAAAACCCTTGGGAGCGCAAGTACCCTTCTTCTAAGAACCCATTATTCACAAGTTAAGTCTAAACATTTCAAAATGCAAATCAATTTAATGCCTCATGTATAAACATATTTATAAACATGTTGAAAATATGAACCTCATTTTATTGACATTAGAGTGCCTAACAAACCAAAAAGTAAGAAACCATGCACATATGCACTTTTATTTATAAACACCGCTATTAAAATGATGATATAGTTTATTATTATGTGGCTTAAATCACAACGGGCGTTTAATAGAGAAGGGGAAGAGAGTCACTCCTACTTAGCAACAATAATGCTTGAATCTTAAGGAAAAGATTCTTTAAAGGGAAGGAGAATTTTGTGTCCTAAGGACACATGTACGTTGGAATCATTAGGTGGTTTGTCATTATTTTCACAAAAAATGGGTACAACTATGATCTACGAGGGAAGAGATTTTGATAAGTGGACATATAATAATCTATTTCCATAAGTAAAGAAACTTAGCAGTATTGCCAATTAGACCTATGAGACAACGAGTGTGGGTGCAAGCGCCTACGAACCTAGCAGTTTCCTCATGAGAAGTACACCTCAGCCTAGAGTGGACTGGGCGGAGGTTATAAATGGAGTCATCTATTAGATTATGTCTAAGAACCATATATATAGCATCCTTATGGAAGGACTGATATTTAATAGAGCACATGTTTAGAGTTTAGGTATGGGGATTGGAAGGTGTTAGACACCTAACCCCACCCGACCCTAGATCACCCTCCACTTATCATATTCCAAATCCTAATCTCATCAAAGGGTCCTCTAACATGTTCATTTTATACTCTCTCTCTCTCTCTCTCTCTCTCTCTCTCTTCTCTCTCTCTCTCTCACTCTAACATACATCTAGCACACAACATGGCATATTGTCCCACATCCAAACATGAGATATCCTAACATTCATCTAGCAATTTATGCTTTATATCCAAGGCAACAAGCAATACATAGTTACATACAGTAATGTTCACGAGGTAGTAGCATCAAAAATCATCACATGCACATTCAATCATCAAAGCATCATAGCATTCATCTAACATATTTGTCATGTTCATCACTCAACTTATATTTTAAACAACCAAAAGCATGTTAATATGGCTTATACATGACTTACCACATTTACCTTTCTACATCATAGGACCTATGCATCAATGCATGTCATGTTCATATGCATGTTTTTGTTGTTCTTCAAAGCACATAAACCTTAATAATTCATCTAACAATTAAAGCAAATAAAACATGTTATCTCATTGACCTAAGACCTAGACATGGAAGAACTAGACTAAATAGAACCTAAACATGTGATAAATGTTGAATGAAATCAAGAAAATAGGAAGACCCTTGAATCTAGGTTTCTAGACATAAACATGCATGCGCACGCATGGGGTATGCATGAATGAAGAATGCGCACATATACACGCCTAGAAACTCAAACCCAGTAGCTTTAATCAAAACAACAATTTGAATACGACCTAAGATACTTCTAATATGAAAACTATAAACCTAAACCAACAACATATATATTAAAGTAGTAAAATAAAAAGAAGACAAACAAATCAAACAAGAATGAAAGAGGTAAAGTTAGACATTTACCTCGAATACTAGAACTTCTTTGAGTTTTTGATTTCACCATTCTCTCCAGCCAATCTAATCAAGACAATACCAGAAGGTTAGTAAACTCAATACTCGAAGGTCAAGACCAATTAGGTCCCAACCAAGCAAAACTTTAAGTTGAGGATGTTTTTAGAATAAAAGGTCCCATTTTGATTCACTATTTTAAAGTGAATTCGGCGTGTTTTGATAAAAGCCCCTTTGGGGCCTTTTATAGTGATCATAGAGGTTTAGGGTAGCTCCCAGCCAATGTGGAATTGATTCGCTTTACACAATTTTACGTCCAAAAAACTTTTTTTTACAGAAATTTGAAACCCTACATGCATATGCATACACAAGGTATGCGTGTGCATGAATCAAAAGTGCGTGCGCATACTTAGGATTTTCCTACAAGTTTTTCTTCACCAAAACATCCTTCAAGCTAAAGATTCACAAAATTGGACCCTAGATCAACCTTGAGCCTTTGAGTGATGTTGTTATTGGGGAACAAGGGCTCGAGTCATAAGAAGTACAAAATGAAGCGTCTACAACGAGATTCAAAGTTTTTGAGGTTGACTTGGCCCATTATTAGATGGAGTGGAAGGAGTTGAAGAGTTTGGGTAATGGCCCTCTTCTTGGGACATAATTCTTTGATATGTGTTGAGGTATTGAATTTTTTGAGCTACAGAATTGCATATACTTTATTGATATTACAGTGACTCATATTGGTCAATAACTAGTAGTGAAGGCATGGATATGGGCATCCATTACATATCCTATTCTATATACTATATAATAAAATTTGAGTTTAGAAGCCAATGTTGTGTCAAGTGGATATATTTTTTATTAAGAGAATTGTTATGTCTACAACATTCGTACAACAAATCTTAGGTGATAAATTATTACTATTTTTAAGTTGAACGCACCAATGAAATTAATTTTTTGTCCACCAGTAACAATCGACTACTTGTGATTTGTTGTAAAAATATTGTGAAAATATTATGGACAAAGTATTTTTCATTATTTAATTGCTAAGTAATTGCACTAAATTATAGTAAATTTTCTAGAAAGAAACAAAAGCTTAATTGTTTTCATCAAATTTTCCTTTACGGATTAATAAATTCTTTAGATAGGCAAAAACTTAATTGTTAATATAATTTTTTTTCCTCTTTCTCTTTATGAATTATCTACAATTTTTTTAACACAATATCTTTATCAACAAGTGTTAATTTTTCTATTTTAAAAATCTTCACTTGACACAATATCCAATAAGTGTTTTTTTTCCTTGAATTAAGAGATTGAGTTTGAGTTTAGAACTGATTTTTTTTTTTAATGGAATGACATGCGCTCACTCCCCAAAAGATTTTTTTTTTTTTGGATAGACCCGAGAATTTTTTTTTTTTTTTTTTAATAATTTGGATAAAAACGATTGTTGTATGTTAATGAAATAAATTTGGTTTTATGTAAAGCCTGTCTCGGGTGAGGTAACTACGTCTTTGGATTGAACACCGGTTTGGGAATGGAGGGATAGAAAGGGAGAGTGGTCATGGGCTATTTCATTCCTGTGCTTGGTTCATACATGGCTCAAGATTTTGTCGGAATGTACTTGTTCTTTGTCTAATTTCAGTTTGACATGTTGTATCTTTTAGTTAAAGTTGAGGCTTTCGCATGCTTCAAACAAAAGATTGCGAATCTGACCATTAGATTTTCTTTCTCTTCTTCTTTCACATGACAACAAGAGTCACTTTTTTTTTTTTTTACTAGTATGAAACACTATACCATACTCAATCCATATTGGTGGGGTTCATTTGTTATTTTTCTTATAGCATTAATATGCTCAATGACCATGCTGATCGATCACAAGGTACTTTTTTCTTGTGGCCTCACTTTTGGAGATTCCAATGTCTATACTTGGGTAAGTTCTAAAGGAAATTTGGAGTCTTTGCTATCTAAGCTATTGAATTTCTTTTCTCATTTGTCCAACAATGATATCAGTTTTGGTATCAATGTTGTGCATCAACTTAAGCAAACAGAACCCTATATTGAGAAGCATTTACCCCATCATCTTGATTAGTCATATCATTTTTCAGTTTAGTCTGAATAAAATTTCCATATTTGATAGGGTTTATCTTCCTTCTTGTAAAAGGGTTACACTTTTGGGACATAAGAACTACAAACAACAATCATAGAAGAGGTTAAAAACATCCACTACATCTACATGTATCACTTCACTGCTTACAAAATTTTGGTGCAATTGGTTGCCTGTACCTATAGACCAATCGAATGAAGTTTACTTGGCTATGAAGGGAGAAGGGAGAAGTGAGAAGTGAGAACCACTCATACTCTCTTTCAATGAGCCGTATGGATAATGGAATGTTGAATAATGTAAGTACTAAGAATATATATTTAGGTGGCATGCGTTTTTTTTATAAATTTTTTATTGGAAGGTTTGGAATATAAGGATTTATTGAACCATATCCCTTTTTTCGATTGTTGAATTGAGAGTGAAATAGAAAGAGAAACTCTTGCTGCAATAAAATCATTTGGGAACAAAATTAACATTTTCCAATAAAATCAACGCATCCATAAATTAGAATGAAATGATAAAAATAGATTGTTATTGTACCTCCTTCAAATATAGCTTTCTAGGAAATCCAAACATCTTAATAGGATGATATAAAACTAATATTAAAAGCGTACGTCATAAGTTAAAATTTTTTAAAAAAAAAATAGTAAAATTTACTTGAAAGTTTTACGGCAAAAAAATTTGCACTATTTGAATAATCTTTCAATGTTTTTGGCACGTTAATTTGTGTATCCTTATATTACATACCGACCAAAAAAAGTGAAAACTTTCAAGTGAACATCAACTTTCCCAACTTTTAGTACATATTGGTTAAACCTTCAACCAATGCTGTCTTTCTCACCAATGGGTAGACCCCAAAAGTAGTTTTGAGTATGTTCAGAAAGTTACATCAAATGCCACCTTATTCAACTATTAGATTGGCCACACAATTTTGAGCAAGCCAAATAGTGGAACAAAGCCATTGTTTCTCTTTTGACGCAGTTAAAGAGTTTAATTTTTATTAGAAATGCTTTAGAAACTTTTATTGAAGACGCATGGAATATGGGCTAGGGAGCAAAGAGAATTTTTCTATCTACAAATGGACTTTAATTAAAAGGTAATGTAGTAGAGTCATTTTCAGTTGAGGAATGTGTCAAGTACATTGAAGATGTGGAACTCTTGCCTTCCACAAATTTGTTGTATCCCCACATACATGTTTGGCCAGAGTAGCTTTCCAATGAGCTTATAGTACTTCATTAGGATCAAATCAACAGAAGGATAGAATGACCAATACTTTTTTCGTCTTTATCCAAGTTAATACTAAGAATACTGATTAGGGACTCAATTAATGGAACATGAGATGGTCTCAATGAAATTATCAAAATCTCCTCAATTAATATATATGGTTTTCAGTTTTTGTCTTTTGGACTTTGTGGCCCATTTGGGAGAGGAAAGTGAAAGATCACAAGCAAATTAAAGGAAAAGTGACTTTGCTTTTCTCATTCTCTCAAAACCAAATTTAATCCCTCCAGTATGGACCTGCCATTGTTGCCTTTAGTCACCTCAGTAGTTGAAAGCAGATTCTGTAAGTAAGGGAGTGAGCACCATCCAAGCATCTTGTAGATATGGAAGCCCATAAAAGTGACACTTTCATTTATTTATTTATTTTCAAGCTCTCCATAAAATCAACCTTCCTTGGAAAGTATAATGATAAAAAAAAACTTTCCATTAAGGAATTGAAGTAAGCACTTTTGTCATGCAGAAGCTTCCTAGGAGTGAGGGATTCAGTTTTATTATTATGAAGAACAAAGATATGCTAAAGACTTAAAGCCATTTGTCAGCTTTTGCATACAACTCTTCAATGTTCAAAAATGTTGGGTGGGTCACAACTCACAAAAAAATAAAAAATAAAAGCCTAATTGAACAGACACTTTCAGTCCATTAAAAGCCCCAAATCCAATTGCTTCCCAACCTTAGATATCCTCTACAGATTTTTTTTTTATTGTTTGTTTTGATAATCAATAATCTCTAGAGTTTATACAAAGCATAAATAAAAACAAATGGGACCCCATTGCTTGGTTAAAGAATATTATGGCACGTACAGAGAAAACCAATTTGTTACCCCAGGACTCAGTTCCTTTCTTCAAATGAGAGTGAAACTTAATTAGTCAAAAGTACCCTGTGTAGTTGAATTCAATATAACAGTAGTCGGTTACAAAAGTAACATTATTTCCACTACTATTTTATGACAATGATAAGCTTATTTCTCTTTGATAACCATGAATCTCCAACAGTTCTTTTTTTTAGGTGTTTCATCACTAATAACTACAACCACATACGTCACTAGAGCGAATCTTATTCATGTGTAATCTCCATTAGTCTAAAGATTTATTTTTATGCCTTTTAAAACATCTCAAAAACGTTCTAATTAGGTGCTTTAATTTTTATTTCGAATTTCGAATCTTCATTTGTTTTTTCGAAGGCCTTTTTATTTCTCTCACTCACTCACTCTCTCTCTCTTGCACCGCAAATTGGCAACCATGCATGGATGCATTGCACCCTATTACTTACATTAGTTGAGCCATGAATAAGTTATAGGGAACAAGGGTTGCCCAATTCACGTGGCATGAGCCATCATTTTGTCTTAACTCTTCAAGAAGATACAAATAAAATAGATTACAAAATAAGAAATAGTTAAAACACCAATAAATAATATGTAATATGTACATTATTATTTTAAAAAAAAACAGAGTGAGCTAAAGCCAAAAACCATGTGAGCATCCAAGGCAAATGGGCAAAGGAAAGTAATAAAAAGAAAAGCCAAAAGTTTGGTGTGTGAGGTGGAAAATTGTGTGGGGATGAGATGCATGAGTGTGCGTGTGCAAGAAAAGTTTAGGGTTTTATCATCAGACAATCTTTTACTTCTCTCTCTTTCTCTCCTTACAACTTTAGCTTTTATAGATGCTTGCCCACCATATCTCCCCATCTCTTTCTTTAAGTTTCCTTAAATGATTTTTTATGTTTTATTTCTCTCTCTCTCTCTCTTTATATCTTTTTCTTTCTATGATTTTTAATAGTCAGCTTGGAAACAACGCATTCCTTGCATCCCACATATTTTTTTTTCTAAATATATATACCAAAAAACCCAAAAAAGTAAGCACTCATATGATTGTCAAAAGTCACTTATGGTAGGTCCTCCAATAACATTACACAAACACTCCCAATTGGTCGCTCTCTCTCTCTCATCCTCTTCATGCTCACGACTCTTTCTTTGTCTCTCATAATAGGTGGAGACTCCTTTTGGCTCCGAAAGACTCAGCATGGGTGAGCTGGCTGCTCAGTACCCTCCAAATCTAATCCAGAGTCGTCTTTCTTTTTATCCTTTCTTCTTTATCATCTCCGGGCCAAGATCTTGTACAATATTATCCTAGCTAGGTATGGCATGAAATACAATACCTTATGTATGGTTGAGATAAAAAGTCGTTTGTTTTTAACTTCCATCTTATCCATCCAATTAAAGAAGGTAAAAATTAAGAAAGTAAAAACTTAAAAAGTTATTTTTTCACTCTATTCAGACAGCATCTCGACAATTTATGAGTATGCATCTCGTGCAATTCTTATACAATATTGCACGAGATCTAGCTAAATCATCTCCGTCTTTATTGTAATATGAAAATCTCATTAGGTTCAACGTACCTAGCTAGCATTCACTTCTCATGTCCTGTCCTGATGTCCTCTTTATATTTTATTTTCTTTTATATATATATATATATATATATATATAGGACTATAAATAATTCAAGCGATTCATAAAAAGTCCAGTATATAAAAAGTTTTTTATATTTGTTTGTTTATAAACAAGCCAAGTCCGAGTCATAATTTTAAGTTTGTTTAATAAATGATTCAAGCTTAAGCAAAAAAAAAAAAAAAAAGGTTTATGAATAGCTCGTGAACATTAGAGTTCGATACAAAATAAGCTAAGCCTACACCTGTTTAATGGGCTTGTAATTAGCTAAATATAAGCTTAACAATTAAATCACATCTTACTAAGATTTTAAAGTAATTGGGAGTTGTGATTACTTATCCAAACCAAATAAATTTGATATGAGCTTGATGATGTACTTGTGTCAGATCTCATGCTCTTAAAAGCATGATATTGAGCTCTAGTTTGAGCTAAATATTGAGCTCAATTTTGCTTGACTAATGAATCAAGTCAAGCTCAAATTTTTAGATTTTTTGATGAGCTCAAATTAAGTTTAAAAATTTTACATTCGTTGTTGAGCTAAAGTTGAACACTCACTATTGAAAAGGCTCAGCTCATTTACAACCATAGTTACTGATATAAATTTTTTACAACAAATTTAATGATTTTTAAAGTAGTTGATTGTCAGTGATGTATAAAAAGCAATGGATCAATAAATGTTAAATTTGTTCACCACTCATGGTCAACTAGTTCACTAATTATGAAATTTATTATGAAAAAAGTTGTGTCAATTATACAATTGTTTCAAATATTTAGCTGAGTAATACTATAGACACAAACTATTTTACAACATTTTTGCAAACAATTGATGTGACCAAATTTTTATTGGTTTTCATTTAGACCCACCATTAATATCACTTTTTCATTTACTAAAAATCATTCACCACATCAACAATTTTTAGAATTTTTTGTAAAATAATTTGTGTCTCTGTCATTATTCTAATTAGCTTAGGTAAATTTCGTTCCTTGTAAATGTTTCCATAATATTATGAATGTATAATGCATAATTTTTTTTTTTCAAAATTTAATTAAGTCCTCAAAAAAAAAAAAAAAGTCCATTAAAAAAACGTGGGTTTTTTTTTTTTTTGGTGATAATTCAATAATGTATGGTATAAATTGGTTCTCTTAATGATAAAAAGGAAGTTATGTCATTGACCTACAAAGCTCCCAACAACAAAAAGAGAAAATAAAAAGTTGCTCTCAATTACAACAATGCTATGGAGTATGGACATTCCTCAAGTTGCATGGAGTGGCTGCCGAAAGATTTTTTGTTGTAGTGGTCAAATATGAAATATCAGAAACTTATATAAGAAAACATTAATGTTATCTCCTCAAAATAAATAACAAAAAGCGAAAAAACGTCATTAGCTAGCTAGGAAGATAACAAGAAATGATAATTGATGCCTTCGAAAATATCGGAGGGAGAGACAAGTACATAGTTGGGCTGCCATGTCATTATTGGCTGCAAGTAGACACATATATGTAAGGCCAAGAAAAGAAGTTTAAAGAAGCAAAATCTCTCATGAAAATCAAAAAAGCTATGCAACTTCCCACTTTTAGTGATGTCCTTGAGTGGTTGTTGCCTAGAGAAATAATTGGGGACAGCTTTTCATCAATTATTTTAGTTCTTTCGGTTATAAGATAAGAGATTGACTTTCGTCTTTTATTGTTGTTCACTCAAATACAAATACAAAAACAAAAACAAAAATAAAAAAGTTGACTAGTAATGCTAATTCGTTTAGCCATGAAAACTAAACTTTAAAAGTGACATTGGTGGGTTATCTGAGAGCCCTTGTCCCAAGTGGACCTCTCTTTGCTTCTCTGGATTAAGGTTGACATATTTGAAGCAAAACCACTTTGGAAAGAAAAAAAAAAAAAAGTACTTATAATTTTTATGGGTCCAGGACTAGTGAAACCAATTGAATGATTGATACATTGAATTAATATTGGAAATGGGAAAATTTGACTGAGAAAAAAAGAGACACCAAAAAGAGTGAGTTAAAAAGCATATAGAGGCCTAGAGGGGTTGGGAGTTGGGACCTCTCTCTCCACACTTTGAAATTTGTTTGTTTCTTTTTTATTTAACTTTGGGGGTGGACCAAATGGTCGTGTAACATAGGGTCATTATCATAACCTCTGAAATGAAAAAGTTTATAATTAAGATAGAAGTAAGGTTGTTATTAAGATTATTATTATAAATTGGTCATGTTTTGTTGACTTTAAAAACCAGTAATATAAATATAGATATAAATAAAGAACATAATAATTGAGAAGCCAACTACATGCCGCGGCACTTTGTTGAGGTGTTGTCTATATATGCTGGCGCACTTCTAGTGGTACAGATTGAGGGACGGACATATATATCATAAAACTGAATGAACATATTTTGTAAGGTGTTCATGCTAAGTAATGCAATATACAATAAGGTTGTCAATTTATTTTTATATACCTACTTGCATAAAAGTATAATGGTTTTATAATTCCAACTCATTAGATTAATCACTAATTTAATTATGACAATATAATGTAGTTGTATAAGTGACATGATGATCACTTTATAAGGATAAGTTCTTATGGAGTGGGAGGGTCAAGGATTAGGGTTCAAGTTTTCAGAAAAAAGTCTCGTACATATACACTTAAATTATGCTAAAGCAATTTTCTATCTTAGATTAAAAAAAATGGCATTAATTAAGAGCATGGGTTAAAAAAACAGTCTTTCATGTTAAGTTTCGTCTCCAAAATTGGATTCATGGAACAAAGAACTCTAATCACGGAGAACTGTTCTTTTGAGCTGTCAATAATGCTGTAGTGTTCAAATAGATGCGTGATTCACGAAAAAAACATGTCTGCTCCTTCAACTCTTAAGGTTTTACCGACAAACATTTCGACAAAACATACCAGTTCATCCCATTGGAAAAAAAGATCTTGTGTGGAAATATATTTGGTCCAAATAAGAAAATTGATTTTGAAACTCATTCTCAATTAGACTACTGGAATTTGGAAAGGCATGCATCATTCACGGCACATGGCAATTGCACAGTGTACTTTGTGTGATTGGTGTACCTTTATATGAAAATTCATGATTTAATTAATTTTTTTTTTTTATATTTCCTTGTTTTGGTATTGATAAGGAGTTGTTCAATGATACTCGAATATGTACTTGTTATGAGTGCCTATTTATTTTCTATCGATATCTATGACGTGATCACAAGTCCAAATATGGTTAGAGCCCTTATGCATCTTAAACTTATACAAAATGCAGGTATATTTCCCTGTTTGGGTCAGTCCTTAATCTTGAAATGAATCGAAATTGATAAGGTATTATTCAATGATACTCAAACATGTACTGTGAGTACCTGTAAGTCCAAATATGGTTAGAGCCTTTATGTGTTTTGAACTTATACTGAATGCAGTTAAAATAATTTTGTAATACTTTCTGATTTTTTGAAGTCTGCCGATTAGAAGGAAATATTTTTTCAATTTTTGTTATAGCTATTGCAGCCACTGAAGCAGCTGTTCACGATTAAGTTCATTTTGGTTTATTTTCAATTTATCTTGTGGTGTTGCAACCCAGCAAAGGAAATATCTGTTGGGATGGTGAGTACTGCAGGTGATAAACGCTAAATACTGCAAACATGTTGTAATCATTACACCTAGTAGTACACTCCAAAGTGCACTAAGAAATGAGGTTGAATTCTTTGCCCAGAATATGATTAATCCTGCATGGGCTACACGAGCTCCAAGCAATTTCTCAGTCAGTTGGGCTTAGTCTAAAGGTCATTATTGAAACCAGGACTGTCAACGGATCAAACATAATGGGATCTTGAAATGACTACAGTAGATGTAGGCCCGAAGCAGAATTCTAAGTTCAATCAAGGCCTTGTGGGCCTGGTCATACATTAGACTAGTCATATGCAAATTCAGATACATGCATCTAACAAAAGTAGTCAAATCTAATAATGTACACTTCTAATCATATGAATGAAACAGCTCTAGTCAATAGACTAGTATATGCATATACGTCCAAAGCTTAGAAGATTACTGGGAAGAATCCAATGAGGTTTATTTCAGACAAATATAGTAGCCCAAACTCTTAATGACAAAAATAAATGTAGTTGCTTAGTCATAAATGTCTCCAATTCTCCAACAGCTCCACCTGTGTTTGAGGCTCCACACTTGCATCCGTTCAACCCCGAAGTTCTACCATGAATACGCATGATTAAAAATTTCACACCAACATAACATCAACCCTTTAGGAAGAGAACAAATCGTAAAATTTTAATTATCCAGCTATGTAGGGAATTACAGCAAGGCTAACAATACAGGAAGCCCAAAGATAGATGAACGTGGTGTTCTATTTTTAACAAAGAAAAAAAAAAATGAACTTCAGCACTTTAACCATAAATTTTTATTACAAAGTAGACATCCCATAAATCAAAATTCACTAGCAGGCATTGGCCTTACCAAGAAAACTAGTGTATTCACGGCCAAAAGTGACTTCATGTAGAGATCAGAATGAATGCGTTGACCCAAAGTCAGGCTCTGGTTAGCCTGAAGTGACCTCATTGAAAAGAAGTGTATAAAGTAGGCCCTCTTATATTCGGTGAGGATTATGAAAACCTGGAGTTGCAAATCTAATCTCAAGCCTCATCCCTAATAAGTTGATCCCCTACATGCTTGTTGACATTTAGAGTAAATGCTTATGTCTGTACTAGCTCTCCAGAAGAGAGCAGAAATTTCTCCTTAATTTCACTTCGCATCGATCAGAATTTTGAATTATACTCCATAAAGTGGAAGAATTTTGACAAATGAGTATGCAAGCGCACCAGTGAATATGTAACTGTCCACTCTGTCTAGTATTCCACCTGCACAAAACATCCCAAACAATGAACAAATCAAAATGCAGTCAAATAGATTCTAAAATTCAGACATAATAATACACAGAAATACCTTTTCTAAAGCTCTAAATTTTACAGGACACAAGAAAGAAAGTTTTTAAGTACCAGTGTTCACTTCACACTCATGTTCAAGGCAACTTTTTTACCCCCCTTAATCCCTATTTTTCATTAAGGCAGCTCCAACTATGTAACTAATGTCCAAATCCAAACCACACTTGATGGTATAAAAAATTAGTCACAGAACTGAAGAGTATCTTTCTTTTTGATAAGTAGGACTGAAGAGTATCTTTCAATGGAGAAGGATGTTGTGGTGAAATCAATATGCCAAGAAAACAGTAAACATGACAGGGTGATTGCAAGAGAGAACAATCATTCCTAAATTTCCGGTACAATTTATAAGGGACATACTACTAAATAATAGCAAGCAAGGAAGCAAACAATTTCTAGTGCAAGAGATTCATACTATTAACCTGATCTTGTTTCTCTGCTTTCAGTAGGTAAAATCAGACGACCTAAATTTGAAACCTTATCTAGCCTCAGTTTAATTCTCGTTTTTATAGGCAACTCTATTCTAAAAATGTGGCTCATAGACCTGTCTTAGATGATGTGGAATTCTCTAGTATCTCGAAGGAAGATGCCCATATGATATCTCCATGGCATTCTTCCAATCTTGCTGGAGTGTTTTGAAGACAGAAATTATGTAAGTGCTTCAAAACCTTCATACTTAGAATCTGTTTGAGAAGAGTCTTAATGCTTCTTTTCTTGCCCTATTCCCAAAAAGGTGGATGCTGTAAAGGTCAAGGATTTTCAGCTAATTAGCTTAGTTGGTGGGATCTACAAGATTATTTCTAAGGCGTTGGCTAATCAGTTTCGAAGGGTGGCACATGGGCTTATTTCAGATTCATAGAATGCATTTGTGAAAGGTAGACAAATCTTGGACTCCGTTTTAATTGCTTCAGAATGTATTGATAGTAGGTTGAGGACAGGAATTCCAAGGGTGTTGTGTAAGTTGGATGTGGAGAAGGCGTATATCATGTGAGCTAGGATTTTTTAATGTATATGCTTCAGTGCTGTGAGTTTTCAGATAAATAGAGAAAATGAATAAAGTGTTGTATTTCAACTGTCAAAGTTTCCATTTTGCTCAATGGTAGCCCATTTGATTTCTATGGAACCTCTAGTTGGATTCGGCAAGGGGATCCCTTATCTCCGTTGCTTTTTGATATTGTTATGGAGGCATTGAATCACATGTTAAATGTGGCTGCTAATGCTGGATAGTTCTCGGGCTTCTCTGTAGGTAATATGGCTGGTACATCGATAATGGTGTCTTATCTTTTATTTGCGGATGACACTTATTTTTTGTGATGCTGACCCTACTCAAATAGCTAGTTTGAGGTCGATTCTGGCTACATTTGAGGAGGTATCAGGTTTAAGTATTAACTCGGGGAAATCTAAGTTGGTTCCTGTGGTGAGGTGCACAATCTGGATGTTCTGGTGGGGCTGTTGGGTTGTAGGCAAACTTCTTTTCCTTTGAAATATTTGGACCTTCCTTTAGGTGCTAAATTTAAAGAGTTTCAATCTGGAATCCTATTTTAGAGAAGATAAAGTGGATATTAGAATGTTGGAAGAGGTTGTATTTATCTAAGAGGGGTAAGGTAACTCTTATTAAAAGTACTCTTTCCTCTTTAGCTACATACTTTCTTTCCCTTTTGCCTATACCAAGGAAGGTAGCAAATCGTATGAAGAAATTACAGAGAGATTTTCTTTGGAGTGGAATTAGTGGTGAATCTAAATTACACCTAGTTAAATGGGCTAAGGATTGTGAGCCTATGCAGGTTGGGGGCTAGGTATAAGACGGTTAAGGAGCTTTAATTCTGCTTTGTTAGGAAAATGGTTATGGAGGTATGGCATGGAAACAGATGCTTTATGGAGGACGGTTAAAGAGGCAACATATGGGAATGTTTGGGGCGGTTGGTGCATGAAAAAGGTGACAAGTGCTTATGGTGTTACCTTGTGGAGATTCATTAGAAGTGGCCGATTGAACTTTTCTTAAACTCTTTTTGTATGATGTGGGAGATGGTACTAGAGTGAAGTGAGTGAAGTTTTGGAAGCATGTGTCGTGTGGGGAATGTACCCTCCAAGAGGCTTTTTTGAAACTTTATTGTATTAGTGGGACAAAGGATTCTTTAGTGGCGGAGGTTATGTGTTGGTCTACGGGGAAGATTCATTGGGATGTTCGGTTTCGTCTTACACTACAAGATTGGGAACAAGAATCTCTGGATCTGTTTATGGATATGGTCTACTCTTCGACTATAGGGGGGTTTGGTCCTAATAAGGTTTGTTGGAAACCAACAAAGAGTAGAGGTTTTGAGGTTAGAGGAATCTTTCTTTCTACCCTCCTACTCTCTTATTTTTCCCTTGGAGAATTATATGGCAATCAAAGGTTTCTCCAAGGGTAATTTCTTTTCATGGTTTGCTTCCTTAGGTAAGATTTTAACAACAAACAACCTTTGCAAAAAACATATTTTTGTTCTTGATTGGTGTTATATGTGTAAGAGTTGTAGGGAGTTAGTGGATCATGTTTTGATCCAATGCCCCATAGCTTGTGAGTTATGGTGTTGGTGTTTTGTTTGTTTGGAATCCACTAGGTTGTGCCTCATAAGGTTATTAAGTTGTTTGAGTCTTGGCAAGGTAAGTTTGGGCAATATTGCAATATAGAATTTTGGAGACTTGTGCCTCATTGCTTGATATGGTGTATTTGGCATTAAAAGAATGCTATATTCTATGCTAGAGATTAAGTCTTTTTTCTTGCACACTCTCCTTGAATGGAGTACGGCTTTGTCTCATTCTTCTTGTTTTTCCCTTCCTTTTTTTTTTTTTTGATAGGTAATAAGAATATTATTAAATCAAACTGAAAACAAATGAGAGCCACTACAAGGTGTTCATGATGGTGAACACAAGGAAAGGCAACAAACAAACAAATACCAACAAAGAACAAGAAAAAACTTAAAGTGCAATACTAAGAGAAGAAATAAACTCGATGATAGTAGAGCAATCCAAGAAGCCCCAACACCTATACCAATCAAATAAAGTCTTCTGGCATAGAGCTTGTAATTGAACCAAGGATTTCTCGGTATCCTTAAAAAAGCGCCGATTTCTTTCCTTCCAAACAATCCACATCAAACAACCAGGAACCATATTCCATATGTCTGAATTAAATTTTCCCAGCCAAAAACTCCAACAATACACCAAGCTTTCCACATTGCCTGGCATGACCCATTGAGTCCCAAAGATTTTAAACATATAATAAACCCACAGAGAATGAGCTACTAGATAGTGGAGGAGAAGATAATCCACAGTTTACTCATTCCGATGGCACATTCAACACCTATTTGCCAAAATGCGCCCTTTAAGCTTAAGATTATCCAATGTAAGGATCTGCCCATGAACCGCTGTCCACACAAAAAATGTCACCCTCCTAGAGATCTTAGCTTTCCAAACACCCTTCCACGGAAAGTTGGAGGCAGTTGCACCCCTAATGATATTGTAATAGGACCGGGTATCAAACTTGCCATTCCCTTCCTGTTTTACTTGATCATAGTTATTTTGGTTCCTAATTTGTACCCCTTAGTACATCCCTAATGTACTTGGGTTGGCTTTTTTATTAATAATGCTGCATCAAGGCATTTACCACAAATTGGTGGATAAGTTAATTCTAACCTGGTCCCGCATCATGGCATTTACCACAAATTGGTGGCTAAGTTGTACAAATGAAAGATTAGAAGTATGACATCCTCATATCACAGTACAATGAAAATTGCAGGAAAATATAATAATGAAGTGGAGGGGAAAAAATCTCGATTCAAGTTCTAAGTAAGCATAATGATGATGCTATAAATGGACAGTTGAGTCAGTTGCATGCAGCATTTGAATACGACACTAAACCAGCTACCCAACTTTAGTTGAAATAACACACAAAAGAATGTTATTGAAATTATTCAAAGCAATGTAACTAAAAATTTTCCGTCATCAGAGTTTCAAAAGAAAAATTCAAAGTTTTCTCACAGCTTACAGCCACAAGCAAAAGATAATTACCATGTCCAGGTATGAGGGACCCAGAGTCCTTGACGCCTGCGTCACGTTTGATCATCGATTCAGTAAGATCACCGAAAATGGAACCAAAGAAATTGAGAACCCCAAAAGCAATTGCACTGACAACCACCAGAAAGATATGTCAAATGCACATCAACAATTTCAAAAAGGTGTATATAAGGATATTGACAATTGATATAGAAATTATGCATGTTCATCTTAAAGGAAATTTTAAAAGAAAGTAAAAAGGAGAAACATTCTCCACTCAGTATAACAGGGGATAGAAGATTGGTCATGCTTTACTAAACGAGTGAACCAAATCATCAGTGCAACAAGAGACACAGGCACAATCTGTTTGTGCTCTGTAAATTTCAGGTTGTTATACCCTTCATGATTTGTTCAAGGAATAATCAGTTCATTGCGTGGTTGGACATAGGAGGTACAATAACAGATCCATGATTTATCAAAAAGAATAACAACCTATTACATCAGTCTTTATCCACCACCTCATGAAAAACAAAAAAATATACAAACATTCAGAGAAAACTCCTGAAAGAATAAAACCAAAATAATATATAGCCTAGGACATCTCCATGTAATACCATTGCAACATCCTGCGGCTAACAAGAGTATTACATACAGATACAGATACAAATGATTCTTAAATTAAGGAATCTATGTCCAATGTATAGATTGCACTTAAGAGGAAAATTTAATACCTTATTAAAGATGTTGGCCAGCAAAAAATCTTCGATAATATAATAGAAGTAGCTACACATCCACCCAAGCCTGTGATAGTTCCCTCCCATGTCTTCTTCGGACTGATACTAGTAAGTGGTGTCCTACCAAATGTCTGCATTGGAGTACAAAACTATCTCAAGGTCCTCATAGTTATGAGCCCAACAAATATTATGTGGTAAAGTTGTAAAGGAGTCCTCTGCACACTGTCCTGATGATGGTTATAAATGAATATCTCACTGTAAAATAACCCAAAACACTTGACCAGTTCTCAGCACAAAGTCAGCTAAGCCCTTGTGATTGCAACCCAGTGACCTAAAGAATTGCCATCTTTTTCATAACATAGGTACATACCGAACATAATATAACCACTATTAACTACTACAGTTTTTAACATCTATAGACAAAAACCTACACAATAGACAATTGTGGCCTTGAATGAACTGTATCTCAATAGTATGTCCAAAAAAAATTGCATTTAAAAAATAAAAAAATTGTGTAACAAGTAACAAATTTTTTTTTTTCAAACTGTGAAGTGATTACAAATTAATTTGCTACAACTACATAAATATTTTCACAGATGCCATAGGATGTCAGATGTTTCTTATTATTTTGCTAATTTTTAAATTTTTAAATTTTTTAGGATTTCCCTAGTCAAATCAGAATCCTTTTGTGATAGTACATTGATTAGTATCTATTTAGAAATATTTTCACTTGGTAATTCAATTTTATGAAGACTATATACTAACTTTCGAGCCTGTAAACAAAAATAATAGTTTGAAATTCATTAATTGAGTTTCACTACTTTTTGGTGGATTCCAAACCTTTTTCTTATTGATTCAAGGAACCTCTCATAGATATAAGGATTTATGCCTAGCTAGAATGAAAGCTTGCCTATTCAAACTTTTTGTACCATTCAATTAGTATAAAAGACTGTAAGGTTCCAAGTATGCTGAGAGGTGAAGACAAAGACAACTACCCTGTTGATGATGATTGTGGGGCACAAACATTTAGGGTGCTGATTCAAGCTGATGGTGAGAGCATAACTTGTTAACTCCATGAGATTTGTGTCATGATATCGATATATGTTCAAACGTCATACAAAATTTGTGAAGACAGTAAGAATAATCCTACCTAAAAATTTCTCTTGCACTTGATTATTCTTAAATTCAACAGAATTCCAATTCTATAAGTTGATAGTATATCAAAGAAAGAAGACTTTATTAACTGGATTCTTGATCTTCTCAATGGATAAGTCACATTCCATGGCATATATAATGAGGATTGCTATTGCTTGTTTTAGGTTCTTCTACACCTTAATTGGCCATTTTTATTGGACCTTAATAGTAATACCCCCAATACTAAACTAGCCCACCTTAGAAGAAATAAGAAAGCTTTCCTTTAGTCCTAGTATTTTTCAACGCAAGCAAATATAATGAAAGACGATAATGCCAAAAAACTTCAGTCATCTCTCTCTCTCTATCTCTTAAGCTCTTGTTTCTCTCCCCTAGGCTCTAGCATCAGCATAAACTTCTTTCTCTTTGCAAACAAGGAACCTTCTCCTAAATATAATGTCTGCAATGCATTGGAGATCCTATGGCTGATACAATTCTTAATCAACAAAAGAAAGATCCCAAATTCATTTAAGAATCATATAAATTTTGCCTATATTTTTGGTCTCTCTTAGATTGTGGAAGTAATCAAGTATAGCTCGCTTTTAGGCCCATGGAATTTGCTTTCAATGCTTCAGAACAACCCTCTCACATTATCACACATCAAATTTAACCTGATGCTTTGACATCCAAAAATCCTTAAATACTGAGAGCTAAGAAATTTGTTCTTACAACTATATCTAATTTCTGACACTCTTGTTCCCCTTCATCTTCACCTTTTTAATCATTTTTCCAATCCTTATTGTCAGTACAAAAGTTTTTCCTACAAAAAGTAATATATGAGGAAAGGGGTCACATATTCCTTTGTGCAGCATTTAATGAAACATGAGCTAATATGGGAGCTGGAGACGTACATATTCAGATTGTGCTGCCCAAGAGCTTGCTGCAAAGGGCATAATAAAAGGCGAGGAGATCCCCTACAATAGTTCAGTAGCGGGCAAGTAGCCTGTGCTTTGGCCACAATTCGTTGTCAAGACAGATATTATATGTCAAGTAATTTCCTGACCCAGAAGAAACTCACACCACAATAGGGATGATGGCAAGTATCTATGGGAGCAGAATGGCATTATGGGTTTGTGTTTGTGTGAGAGAGATTATCTATCCCTCTGTTCTTAGAATTTGATTTATCTTTCTCTTCTTTTATGTAATCCATATGAAAGAAGAAATAAATGGCCAGACTGTTGGCTTCCTTTCTCTCTGTTAGAGAAAAAGGGGAATTATTGTTCAAAAAATTGACTGATAAATTGGGGTGTGGAAATATCACCTCCTTTATATATTTTCTGGAATTCCTAACCATCACTTTTGTGCAACAGATCAAATCAAAGAAATTTTCATTACATGGTTCGTTGTTGATTTGGATATTTCATAAAGGATCTTCTAATCACCATAGTTTTTTTTTTTAATAAGTAAAAAGTAATAATAATCACCGCAGCATTTTTTTGACTCGTAGGGCCATTCTGTGAACTTCTGTTGGCAGAGCTCACCAAAGCCCTCAGAAAGGTCACTGACGTGGCAATTTCATATCTATGATTTTCGTAATCCAAGTAATAATAATCACCGCAGCATTTTTTTGACTCATAGGGCCATTCTGTGAACTTCTGTTGGCAGAGCTCACCAAAGCCCTCAGAAAGGTCACTGACGTGGCAATTTCATATCTATGATTTTCGTAATCCAGCATTTTTTAACTTCCAGCATAATTGTAATAAGAATCAGTGAATCACCACATGTAATAATCATACTTAATAAAAATAATAATAATTATCATATTTTTATTATAAAATACCTTGCCGCCCAGAAAAGCATATGTATCAGCTGCAATTATGCTGCTGATAGAAATCAAGCATGCTACAAGACCAATGGTCCAATGAGCTTGGCCACCAAGAAGAATTGGCCATGATGCTCCTATTCCTGCCAAAGATAAACTGGTCAGCAGATAAAGCTTGATAAAAGCACTTACAAGGAGACACATATGCTTAGAGGAGATTTAAGAGAGAGAGAGAGAGAGAGCAAGGGGAGGAGAAGAATTGGTCTTCAAATATAAAGAGAAAAAGAACAGCTAGATGTACACACTAAAATTTCATCAGCAGTAGAATATCAAATACAATGGATGGAAAACAATTTCTAATTTTTTCCAAGATACCAGTGCATCACGCCCAACATCCTGTTAATAACATGTACACAAGGAGAAAATTTGATGTCATTAATGGTTGAGTGAGGGCCCAAGTGACCCACGCCAGTGTCCAACTTTCTGTCCAGTCAAGCTCAGATAACTGTGCTCCATACTCTCAGTTTGTAAAATTCTTAGACTTCACAACAAAGAGAGATTTCTTCAAATAACAGAGTTGTGTTCCCTATTGATTGGCCTTTGATAACATAGTTGTCAGATGATATGGCAGCAACATTTAAGCAATCCATAACAAGAGATGCAGTTTCTTAAGCAACTGAAGGGTACAGTAAATCCAACCAACAATGGCAATGCGGAAACCATTGCCATCACTTTCCAAATGTCTCATGTGGATAGCTTATGATCCATTAATGACTTCACTGATATGTAGCTTTAAAGTAACTACAGGCAAGTCCCCCACTTTATTGTTAGGCAATTAAGCATTGACAACAATAAATTAAAGAACAATGTCATCCCAGAAATGTGACCCCCATAAAATTTGTCCGCATGGAAATAGCTGAAACAGGCTATCATGATAACTGATAAGTTGAGTCCAAATTAAGAAAATTCTGAGTGGGAGATTCAAAATTGTAATCCAAGTCTATTACCTAATTTGATGAAACCCCCTTGTAAGTTTAAATCAGTGGCTTCTACCGCCTCCCAAAAAGAAAGAGTAAGAGCAGAGTAAAGAGAGGGACTGAGTACCCTAGGCAGTCTAAAAAATATTTTGGAAGACTAGCACATGCTGAGTACCATAAACCTATACAAAATAGGAGGATTGAAGCTACTCTAAACTTAGTGAAATTTTCTTTTTTAACACTTAAAATACAAAAAAGCACTCAATTTTCAAGTTTCAAAATTAATTTATCTTTGTAAGTGTCAATTTTTATAAATCTCCTTAAAACTATATACGCTAACAGATAAGCATAAAGGCTTAATTTCTTACTAGTGTTTAAGGCTGGGGCAGCTAAGCCACATCGAAGTTTAACCCAGAAAGAAGGAAGATATCCGCAGTAAAATAGCCCAAACATGGTACTACTGAGCTGTGCAAAACGAGGATTTCCTCTCTGTAAAAGCAATGCCATGGCAACAACAAAGGCAGCAAATGTCACGGAAACGTCAATTTGACCAAAATACCTGGCCACATATGAGAAACACTAATCAGAAACATACATTCATCACCCTCCCAAACCTGAAGAATGCATTTATAAAAAATGAGATAGAAAGTTTCACTATCATGCAAGTCTAAAGAATTCTTTCTGGAGTCAATTTAACGATAGAAGTTCAGTTTCTTAATGTCATTTGAAAATTAAGGGAAAAGAAAGAATAGGGTAGTCCTGTGACAAATATATCCCATATCAGACATCAGAAAAGGCAGTATATCAGTAGTAGTAGACACATACTTTTGAAGTCAAAACAGATTAAACACAATTGTCCAATATCAGCTGTTTTCTCACTCGTTCAGCTACTCTCTTTTTTTGATAGGTAATCAGAGAAATAGTATTAATGAAAAAACAAAAAGGGAAAAGTACAAGATGTTCATCATGATGAACAACAAGAAAAAAAGAGCACACAACGCAACACAAAGAGGGAGATCAAGAAACTACGCTAAGGGAAGACATAAACTCAGAGAGAGAAGAACAATCAGTAAAACCCCAACAACGAGATCACTCCAAAAGACTGCGATGACTTAAAACCTTTAACTCATCCATCATCTTCTCTTTATCATCAAAAGATCGGCGATTACGTTCCAACCACACAGTCCACATTAAACACCCTGGAACCAAATTCGAAATGTCCAAATTATACTTCAACACCCTGGAACCAAATTCGAAATGTCCAAATTATACTTCCCAAGCCACTGATGCCAACAATATAACAAACCTGCCACTGAACCTGGCATAACCCAATGAATACCAAAAGCCTGAAGCATAAGAGACCATAGGGAATGAGTGACAGGACAATGAAGAAGAAGGTGGTCCACCGACTCCTCATTTTGGCAACACATAACACACCAATTAGCAAGAGGCGACCCTTAAACATAAGATTATCCAAAGTGAGGATTCAACCATGAGCAGCTATCCACAGAAAGACTGCCACTTGTTTAGGAATCTTTGGATTCCAAATCCCCTTCCAAGGAAACAAAGAATTTGAAACACCCCAAATCACCTAATAGTAAGACCGGGTGTCAAAATTACCATCACCTTTTAGCCGCCAACAAAGAGTATCTCTCCTCTCACCCCGAGGAATACGGGTTTGGATAAGCTAAAGTAGAGAATAAGATGCAATCAACTCCCAATCTTCAAAAGCTCTATGAAACCTCAAATTCCACACTCTAGCAGTGCCCCCTTCTGGAATCCACAAGACCTCAGAGATGAAAGCATCCTTGACCGCTGAGCACACATATAGCTTAGGATAGAGATCTTTTAGAGAAATATCACCAATCCTTCTATCATGCCAAAAACGGATACAAGTGCCTTCCCCCATTACAAAAGATAGACGCTTAGAAAAGAGCTCCCACCCTTCATGAATGCTTCTCCATATGCCACACCCATGAGTCCTCCTGCAGACTTTAGTACACCACCCCCCCTTGACCCTCGCCATATTTAGAAGAGAACTCTCCGCCAAAGATGAGTAACTTCATGACCAAATCTCCATAACCATTTCCCTAATAGAGCTTGATTCACACTTCTCATCTATGAAGCACGGGTGCGTTTCGGGATGCGGATGCAGGTGCGGGTGCAGGAGCGGGTGCAAGACTTGGCAATTTTTGAAAAAGTAGGGTGCCGGTGCGACAGGGTGCGGCGATTAAAAAATTATTAAAAATATTTTTATTTATATTTTTAATAAATTGCTAAACATACTTTTTTCACATTATATAAATATATTTCAAATTTAAAAACAATAGTAAATAATAACTAGAATACAGAGAATGGGAGAGAGCCTAGCTGAAGAGTGAAGGAGGAGTGGGAGAGAGGCGCAAGAAAAATGAAGAGGGAGAGGGCTGGGTCTTGGTTTTTTTCCAAACGGTGCGTTTGCACCTTTTTTTTCTTTTTTTTTTTCGGTCATACGCACCTGTTGTTGTTGTTTTTTGTTTTTTGAATTTCAACTGGTATCGGCAGATTTCGGCCAATATCGGCCGATTTCGCCGGTATTGGTTTTCGCCCGATACGAATTGAATCGGCCCGATTTCGCGCGCGTCGGCCCGAATCGGTGCCGTATCAGCACGAATCGCGCCGAAAAAATTAATTTTTTAATGCCCGACGAGACACGGACGCACAGGCAGCAGCGTCGCCTGTGCGTCCCCGCATCGGGCCGCGTCGGACGCGGGTGCGGCGGCCCAAACGCCGCACCCGTGCTTCCCAGCTTCTCATCCCCAATCCACCCATCTCAATGGGTGAGCATACCTTATCTCAAGCCACCAAAGGATACTTGAAACTCCCCTCAGAAGACCCCCACAAAAAATTCCTCTGAATACTTTCCAATCTAGCAGCCACAGCTTTAGGAATAGTAAAGAGAGATAAAAAGTATGTTGGGAGACTAGAGAGGGTACTGTTTATAAGCATAAGTCTACCACCCTTAGAAAGATAGAGTCGCTTCGACCCAGATAGTTTCTTCTCCATTTTCTCCAAAATAGGATTCCAGATCGAAGCAGTCTCAAAAGAAGTTCCCAACGGCATCCCCAAATATTTCATAGGCAACCTGCCCACTCTACATTGAAGGATATTAACCAAAGCATCAAGATTATTCACCTCCCCAACAAGGACAATTTCACTTTTCCCAACATTGACCTTAAAGCCAGTAAAAGCCTGAAAACAAGACAACACCAACCTAATGGGCAGCAACTGTTCCCTAGAGGCATCACAAAATAAGATAGTGTCATCAGCGAATAACAAATGAGAGATACACACACCAACAGTGTTCACAGCTCCCACATGAAAACCCCGAATAAGATTACGCTCCTCAATCTTCTTCAAAAGCCTACTTAAGACCTCCATTATCAATAGAAACAAAAGCGGGGATAGGGGATCCCCTTGTCTCAGCCCACAAGAACTTCCAAAAAAGCCTTCAGGGAAACCATTAACCAAGACTGAAAAACGGACCGATGTAACACAAGCCTTAATCCATCCCCTCCATTTCAGCCCAAAACCCATGCGGCCCAATAAATAAAACAAGGCCTCCCAGTTCTCATGATCATAAGCTTTTTCAATACCAAGCTTGCAAACCATACCCGGAATTCTGCTCTTCAACCTACTATCCAGGAATTCACTTGCAATAAGCACTAAATCCAAAATTTGCCTTCCACCAACAAATGAATTTTGGGACTCAGAGATGAGCTTATCCAAAACCACCCTCAACCTATTAGCCAACACCTTGGACAGTAGCTTGTACACACTACCCATGAAGCAGATGGGGTGAAAGTCCTTAATGTTAACGGCCGTCTTCCTCTTCCTTCCTGCCCATCTCATGTCAGGTAGTTATCCCATTTAGTTAGTTGCACAACTGGTTCTTGTTTAGATCTCTTATGTCCTACTCTGGTGTATTTCAGGATCACTTACATGGTTCTGCTTGGGGTACAAGAAATAGTTGGGGGAAATGAAGCAGATAAAGTTGTTGCATTTTTTGTGCTGCTCCAACATTTCATCCTTAATTGATTTCCCCAGAGTTTACTCAAGCATATTGCTTTGCTTTCTCTTACTATTTCTTCCTACAATCTACTCATAATAAATTTGAGTCAATTTTCATTCATATTTTTGCTCTTTCCTCTCCTCCCTTGTGTTGGATCCTTGTGACACCAACAATGAGTTGCATTTCAATATAAATTTGAGTAACTATCTGGATTTACTGTGGGAAATATAGCTGCATCTAGAAGAACTTTTTGACTTAAAAGGAAGGATAAAAAACTTAGATGGAAAGCAGCTTGCCTTGCAACCAATTTCATTGTAAATGATATGGACAACAGGAAGGTAACTTGTTGATTAAATCATTCAACTTTTCATTTTATATATTTCCCCTCACCAAATCTTTTTTGTTCCTACTTTTAAAGTTAGCATGCGCAACTTACAACTACAAACAATAAAATGTAACTGCATATGAAACAGAAGCATCTAACATATGAAGCACAGCTTTGGCACTATATATAATATGAAAATAAATCCCTAAATGAACATGCTTCAATTATTCCCACAAACATTAGTTTACTGATGGAAATTGAACACCGCCCCCCCCAAAAAAAAAAAAAAGAATTTGATTATTGATGCAATTGTCTCTATTTTCTGATTATTAAAGTGGCATAGTACCCAGAAAAAAAAAAAAAAAAAAACAAAAACAAAAACCACTAGAGATGAATAACTTACAAGGTAATTATGGGCATGACAGCACAAATAATAGAGCACACTCGTGACAAGTATCGAGGAGGGGGTGTCATTCCTGCAGTGATTCCACGACTCCTAACCAAATCAAAATACTCACGTGCACCGACAAAAACAGCAGCAGCCATGAATGCAGTGAAAACCCATCCTCCAGCCAATACAACACCCCCAACAGAGACTCCAATGCCAAGTCCGAAAACAATTCTTTTCCTTAACTGACTAGCATTCTGTTGCTGCTCAGAGAGCAAATCCTCATTTTCTGACAATTTATCACGTTTGTTGACTTCCTACAACATATCCATTTCAGCGATTCCACTCAACCACACATCCATTCTCACAAAGAAACATAATTATTTTAATTAGTAAAAATTAAAAATAAACCAAAGCTTCAAACTTTTTCACATCAACCATGGCAACCATCACAATCTTTTCGTCCATAACAAAAAGCCTAAACTTACACCATATATTCCAATTTTCCCTAATTATCCTACATACCATGAATATTTTATGAAATTCTATTATATAAATATATATATTTTCTTTATCATCCATTAATTTCTTAGGCTAAATTACAAATTTTACACCCTCTTAACTTTGACATGCTTTCAATTCAGCTCTTTAAATTTTTTTGCACCATTATTTAAAACCTTTATTGATCGAATTGGACCGAACTAGACGGAATAACTAAATTGAAAACATATTTGATTGAAATTGAAAGAAGAAAAAAAAAAAAAAAAAAAAACTTACAATAGTGAATTGAAAACATGTCAAAATTCGACGCCTCAACTTATATTTTAGCCTTTTCTTCCAACTATTTTTCTTAGCAGACATTAAATTCAACCAAATAACCACACAAACACACATAAATTTAAGTTTTTTAAAAGAAAAAAATTATTTTTCAACACCGACACATTTTTTTAAAGTGAATTGTTTGAAAATCGAAAACAGATTAAGTTACAAGCAAATTCACCAAAAAATTTTGAAACTTACTAGCAAATTCAGCAAATAACAACCACACAAACAAACATAAATTGAAGTTAAATTCACCAAAAAAGAATTTTTAAAATTTATTACAATCTCAAATTGAAATTGAAAGAACCTGATTAGCATTCTCCTCGCCGAGCTGTTCCGGCTCAACTCGAGCCACGGCGGTGATGACGCGCCGGCGAGCCAAGCCACCGTCTCGGCCGAGCCGAAGCACGCTTCTGTGGCCGTCAAAGACGAAATTGAGCTTCACAACTCTAGGCCGAGCAGGAACTAAGGCTTTTGTCGGCGATGAATGGCAGGGGCAACTGGTTATGGAACACAGAGAGAGCGGAAGAAGCTTGTAGTTGTAGCGTCCAATTCCTGAATACGACGTCGTCGCCATGAAAGCCACCGAGTACCACCACTACGCTCCTAGGGATTACGCATTGGTTCAGAGAGAGAGAGAGGGGGTGGAGAGAAACTCTTTTTAGTGTTTAATTTTGGTTTGTGGTGGTTTTGGAGAGAGAAGGAGAGATCTGAGAAACCGAAGAAGAGATGATGGAGCTCAGATCGATCGAGGCTGCTCGTCTTGCGTGTGATAAGCGATTGGGGATCTGCCACGTAGGATTCATTTCTTTTTATTTAAAGGGAATCTTGTTTTCATCGTTAAAAAAAAATTAGAATTAGAATGAATCTAATAATTATTTATGGGTATCTTTGGTGTAATAATGGGATAATTATTAATAGTCATTATATACTGGTTACGTTTTTATTATTCGGAATTTTTTTTTTAAGTAGTGTAAATTGTAACAATATTCTTTTATTGCATGTAACTGGGTTTAAAATTAATATATTTCTAAGCTATATAATTATGAATAGTATGTCCTTTTTATATTGAGTTAGTGTTATAATGTTTAAAAATGAGATAAAGATAGTGACATACTTCTTAAAAAAAATTTCTAAGTGAGTTTTTTAAAAAATAGTAGAAAATAATATATTCTTAAGAACTTTTTACAAAAATAATAAATTATTCTTTTAACCGTTTGTATTTTAAAATTTAAAATGATTTAACTAAAAGATAGAGATATTTTAGAGAATTTAAGAATTTGTGTGAGGATATTTTAGTATACAAAACGATGAAACTCAAAATTATTACTTATTAGTAGTATAGATAATGTAAGTGCACAATTGCACCTGGCCCCAAGAACAGTTATGGGCTCAGGCCCAATGAGCCTTAAACAATATGAATTTGTAGAGTGTGGGCTTGAAACCCAGGTTAGAAGAGTTTAAGGGTTCTAGGGCAAGTCAAAGATTATCTATACGTAAAACAACAAGGAATATTGTAACTCAACCTCCTCGGACATAAGCGAGGATTGTTCTTAGATTATCTTGTTTTCTTTCTTTTTTTCTTTTGATTACAAAAAGAGAGAGAGAGAGAGAGAGACCCCTATTTCTGTTCTGGGTCTCCCCTTAAATACTCATCTTTTTAATCCCTAATACACGTGTTGCCTATCTCCACCTTAGCCTAGATATTTCTTCTCTCAGTGCCTTGAATAGTAACCAGAAGTTTCCCTTCCACTGTTCAGGTGTCACTTCCTCATTAATGCGGCTAAGGTAGTAGGTGAAGGGTCTTTAATATGGAGGCAGCGCCTTTAGTACTTTTCAAATACCGGAGCTTCTAGGACATCCAGGGTTCACCCCTCTTAACCGTTGGTATCCGTCATGTCGTTTATGTGCAGTTATGATAACGTTACTGATTCTTCTATGCCCATCTGAGAGTAAAATCAACCTCGGATTGGTCCTCGGGTCCTCGGCATATGAGCAGGCCCGAGGTACTACAAGATTTCCAAATCAAGGATAGGTCGGCCTTACTTAGAGTGGCCCAAAGGCCCATATACCTATTAGGACCTTTTTACTCCCCACAGATAATATTTTCTATTACCGGTAATAAAGATTAGTATTCTTAATGTAATATTTATTTAGTGGTCCTACATGCGCCTTAGAAATTAAAAATATGAGTAGTGTTATGTTAATGAGTCTAGTTAACAGATATCATTATAGTAAATAATGAATTATTTAAGAAAATTTTAATTTCACTTTAATGGAAAATATATAAAATAAAATAAAAGGTCAAAAAAATCAATTTATATTTTTTATAAGAAGCTTCTAAGAACATTTTCTAAACCAATGCCTGTAAGGGCTAGGGCATCATTAACTTTTCCCCATGTTACTTACTAGACATTGTTTGATATCGTGTTTTTAAATAACAATGTTTATCAAATTTATCTATGTATTAAAACGTGTGTAAAATAATGTGTAATAGGTTTTATAGTAAAAAGAAAATCAAATTAATTAATTAAAAAAAACTTATTTATGGAAGCCTCTATATGAATTGGATAAGAGTTATTATACATAATCCAATATTAGTTGTCATTTCCATTAAAAAAACTAGTTGTCATTCATTAAAATTTAAATTTTGTTAAGAGCTATAAAACACTATACCTTTACCATACAATATCCAATTATTTATTTCACACTAGTATGTAACTCATGCTACCGCACAAGAATGAATATAATTTAATAAAACAATGAAAATAAATATATTGTATTTTATTATTTAAGTGATACTATTGGTTTTGTTTTTATTTTTATTTTTATTTATTAATCATGAATTTAGTCATGTTTTAAAGACTTAGTTTATTCATGTTTAATAAAACTTAGCATTATGTAATTTTTTAACAAATAATTTTATCATACAAAATTCTAATGAAAGAATGCTATATAGACATATATATTCAAGGTTGATTCATACACGGTACATATAGCTATGATTAAGTTGCTTTATCACAAATAATTTTTAGCAAAATATTCTAATCAATTAAATGTGAATCTCATATCGTGCATCTCATAACAATATATAACAATAGAATAACGTGAATCTCATAAAAAAAATTAATCAATTAAAAATCACTAAAATTATGAGCATAAAACGTAAAGACAAATAAATAGGATAAGTACTAATTATTTAAAAGAAAACTTGCAGTGAGTTGAGAAAACTACACAAATAATCTTTGATGTTTGAAGAATGATGGGATTACAACTTCCTTTCGAAATTGGATAGAGACTCATGCTGATAACATGTTATGAAAAAAAAAAACATGCAACATCAATGATAGGAAAACAAAACAATTTTATAATTAAATAATAAAAATTATTGACAAAAAGGAAAGAAAGTATAGACAGATGAAAGAAAATAAACATGCAACATCAATCATAGGAAAACCACAAAATTATATAATTAAATAATAAAAAATTTACACAAAAATGAACAACAGTATAGGCAAATGAAAGAAAGCAGTAATCAAGCCTTAGGAATGGTTGGAATTCGTTTTGCAGAGCATAAACCAAGACCATGAAAATTGTAAAGACAAGTACAATCGGAATATCTCGAGAACCTCTTCTTATATAAGATACGAAAATACCTAAATACATGCATCATTGATACCAAGAGATTCTTTTGAAATTCCATAGCATTGATTGAAGAAGAGGGGAGCTATATATTAAGGTGCCTGAATCAGTGTGGAAAAGGGAGGTGAACCCAAAAATACGTGGGTGTGGAAAAAGGAGATAAACCTGAAAATACACAAATGTGGAAAAAAAGGAAAAAAAAAAAAAAAAAAGCACATCGGAATTACAACAGATGGAGGAAAATTAGACTCCAATTTCATATTTACATTGACACGTGGCACAATATAGATTAGAATTCTAATTTAGAATTGCAATTGGAGCTTCTCTCTACTTCACCTATTATATATATATTAGATTAGACACAATCCCTAACTAATCCAAAATATATATTAATTAGGGTTATGTCAAAACATTAAAAAAAAAAACCTAGGTATATTTATACTAAACACAGTCCTAAGTCCTAACATAATCCTCTTCTAAAAAAAAAGTCCTAACATAATCCTAATTAATATATATTTTGGATTACTTAGGGAGTATGTAATAGATAATTGTTTGAACCATAAGATTTTATAAGAGGTTTTTATATAATTGAAACCCTAATGTTTAACTGGAACTAAAATTACCATTCATCAGTGCTAACGCCATAATATTTTTGCTCCTATTTTCTTTTAGAACACAAGCTTCTCTTTATAATTGTGCTTTGTTAAATAACAAGATATCTTCTTATTATATAATTGTTGGCATGGAAACTTGCTGAAATTATTTACCCCGGTCTTCCATCACACTTGGTGCACATCTTCACATGATAAAAGCTTGGAGTATTTCTTAATTGGAAAAATTACAGTAAACCTACCTGTGTTTTGGCCCATTTGCATTTTGTTTACCCGTGATTTAAAACTTAACACTTTGTCCACCTGAGCTTCATTCGGTTTGCTCCCCGTTACCCATCTCACCTTCAGATGTTAGAAAAACACGTTTTTAATAGAAATTACAACATAAGAAGGCAAAACCACTTTCCCTTAAAGACTTTCCTCACGAGCCCTAGAATCATGAAAAATCCCCATCTACATTTGATATACAAATCATGCTACAAGAATAAACCGAGATGAGCAACGGCTTGTTCGAGGGACCCTAATTCAAGTAATAAATCAGTCATTGTTTGGGTTTTTGAGCTATTTTTCTTTGGGTTTGTTTCGATTTTATAATTTTTTGAGAAATTAGTCAATGTTACATGTATTTATTTGTCAAAGCTCATCACTATTGAGAATGTTACATGAATTTGTTGATATTTATGAAAAATGTGACCACCTATGGATATAATTTGTTGATGTTTATGGGCATTTTGTCTATCGTGGTCATTATGCCTCATTGTGGACCCTACGAATCTGTTGGGTTTTAATTTTGGAAAATTCTTAGGTATTCCTGGAATACGGGGAAATGGTTCTCCCTCCTCTCACATTCATGGTAGACTCCATCATGAATTTAATGAGCGGACTCCACTATAATGTGTGAAGAATGAGCACCATTCTCTATGCTCTGGGAGTACCTAAGAATTACTCTTTAATTTTAGTGTTTGCATGTTTTTATTAGTAAAACAGAAACATGTGGTTCTTGGCCCTTGTGTGTGTTGCCTCCTAGAAGCAAAACAGAAATATACAAGTGTTTATTCTTTATGTGTCTATTCTTTTACGATTCGTTAATTGTCTACGTGTAAAATGGTAATTTGTTATTGCAGATGGATGATATAGACTTCAAATTCGAGGTTCATTATGTAGGTACTTTTCTGTGGAACCCAAATTTAGAATATTTTGGTGGGAAAGTTGAAAGTGTATGATAAAGATCTTGATAGGCTTAGTTATTTTGAAATAGAAGGTATATGTGATGATTTGGGGATTGATGAACCATATAGGTTTTATTATTTAGTTCCTGGGGGTAACTTGGAGCAAGACTTGAGGCTCATAAATGATG
The DNA here is from genome assembly GCA_014183005.1 of Castanea mollissima. Classification (NCBI taxonomy): domain Eukaryota; kingdom Viridiplantae; phylum Streptophyta; class Magnoliopsida; order Fagales; family Fagaceae; genus Castanea; species Castanea mollissima. The sequence continues at coordinate 42,982,513 of JACAVU010000003.1, forward strand.
ATGCAGATGTGGTGTCTATATGTAAGTTTCATGCAAAATGGCCAATAGGCACCATCTTATTCTATATGAAAAGTGGTCATACTCCCTTTACAGTTGAACTTCCTAAAGGGGTTAGTGGAGGGGTAAATGGAGGGTTTAGTGGAGGGGAAGATGAAGATGGCTAATTGGAGAGTGATGGTGATATTGTGGTGGTAGAAGAACCACACAATGCAGTAGCTGCTGTTGAAGAGGAGTTTGATTGGTTGAATGAAGATTTAGAAGGAGAAGACTTTGATGATGATGTATTTGGTATGGTTTCTCCACCTCACAGTGTTCCGCCTAAGCCTAAAACTATTCCACCTGAGCCTAATAATGATCCACCTCAACCAACCACTAATACATCTCAGCCAAACATTGGTCCACCTTCATATATAGATGTAGATGAGGAGTGGGCTTAAACAGCTCTAAAGAATGACATTGCAAGTATGGATGGTTCTGATAATGAGCAGAGGTCTGGCTACCTAGAATTCAATGAGAAGACTGATATGAGAAATGTTAAATTGGTAAAAATGATAAAATTTTCAAACTCCAAGGTTTTTAGGAAGGCTCTGAGGGAGTATGTTATTCAAAAGCATATTGATATCAAGTGAAAGTTAAATGAGAAGAAGAAGATTTTTGTACATTGTAAGAATAAATGTGAATGAAGGTGTTATGCTTCTATGGTAACTGGAGAGTGCACATTTCAAATCAAGACACTTAATCCTGAGTGTACCTACCCCCTAACATTTCAAAATAGTTAAGTTACATCAGCATATGTGGCAAACGGGTACCTGGAAGATTTTAGTAGAAATCCTAATTGGGAGGTCTCAAATGTCCAACACCATGTCATGTAACAAATTTCAGTTGATTTAAGTCTTAGTCAAGTGTATAGATCAAGAAATGAAGCTAAGGGTTTGATCACTGGGAATGAAAAGTAGTAGTATAGCCTACTTAGAGATTATGCAGAAATGATAAGAATGACAAATGTCGGAAGTAAGGTGATATTGCAAACAGAGATAGAAGATGAGAATGCACAACCCAAGTTTAAAAGGATGTACATTAGGTACAATGCTTAAAAACAAGGGTTTCTGAGTGGTTGTAAACCATTTTTTGGGTTGGATGGATATCACTTGAATGGTAGGTTTAGTGGGCAATTACTGTTTGCCACTCCTAAGGATGGAAATGACAATATATTCCCGGTGGCAATGGCTGTGGTTGAGCAAAAGAACAAGGACAGCTAGAGCTTGTTCTTAGGGCAGTTTAAAGATGATATTGGTAGGCCAAAGCAACTAAATCTAGTATTCATCAGTGATAGGTAGAAGATATTCTCATATTGCTCATAATAATTACTTACTTGTGATGTTCATATTGATCATACTGCTTATTTGTGATTTTGAACTTGCTTGCTTGTAATACTCGGGGCCTTATACCTGCAATGGAAACTCTATTCCCAATTGTAGAGCATAGGTATTGTGTGAAGTACATATACTTCAAAGTTAACCACAAGGGTATGAAGTTAAGAGTGTATTGTGGAGGTCTGTCAGTTACGGAATTTGAGAGAGGGATGCAATATCTGAAAGATTTGGATGAAGAAGCTTGGAAATATCTTGCAAATATAAATCCTGCACAATAGACCAGATCTCATTGTACTCCTAGGGCTTTGATTGATTGTATTGTCAATAATTTGAGCGAAAGCTTTAACTCCATGATTTTAAAGGCTAGAGATAAGCTAATCTTATCAATGGTAGAATAGATTAGGGTTAGGCTTATGAGTAGACTTTACATAAAGAGGAGTGGCATAGAAAAGTATCGTGGCAAATTGTGTCGAAACATACAAGACAGGCTGGAGAAGTTGAAAGTAGAGTGTAAGGGCTTCTGTGCAATGTCATCTGGGAGGTTTGTGTATGAAGTTGACAATAAGAGGGAAGGCATGTGGTGGACTTGGTAAGGAAGACATGTAGTTGTAGAGTGTGAGACTTGACTAGAATCGCCTACAAGTATGAAGTTGCAGCCATTTTTGTAAATCGTGAGAAATCAGAGGATTACACCCATCCATGCTATTACAAATATGCTTATGTAGAGACATACAAGACACCCTTACCTCCAATGCCTAGCCAATCTGAGTGGATTCTAAGTGGCCTACCTGTTCCTGTTGCACCTAATGTAAGCTATCAGACAGGCCACCCATAAAAAAAAGAGGGATGCTGATGAGCCAAGGAACCCTTATAGAATTTCTAAAGAGAACAAGCCCATCAAGTGTGAGAGATGTCAAAGGGAAGGGTACAATGCAAGAGGATGCAAGGCTAATGTCACTGGTGAGACACCATGGGAGAGGAGGTAGAGAATGCAAAAAGCTAAATCAGTAAGTATTTTTTATGTGTTCATTTAATTGTTACTAGCAATACATCAATAATTGCTTTAACATGTTGAAATTTGGTTGTAAGCAAGGGGAGGGGCTTTTACATGCAGACAAAGATCCCAGGCCCTATCTTCATCTTAGGCCCCATCTTCATCCCAGGCCCCATCCTCATCTCAGGGCCCATCTTCATCTTAGCCCCCATCAATTCATCTACCTTATAATATGGCCTTCTCTAACCAGACTTCAGGGTCAGAGCCACCAGCTCAATGGTACTCTTCAGACTTCAAGTACACAGTTAAAGAAGGTCCATAGTTCTCTTCAAGCTAGCCAGCTCTATACACCTCTGCAAAAACATGGGACACTAGAGCACCATCATTACATGTACTATAGTTTTATGTTTGATGTTTATTCATAAATTAGTGGAATGAGTAGCTAACATCTCAATTCTTGTATTTTGTAGCTTACAAGACCACCTACTACTAGAGGAACTACTTTCAGAGGAAGAAGTAATGCACCAAGAACACAAAAATGTAACACAAAAGGTGGAAATGGCAGCTATGGGAGGAAAGGCAGTCATAGGGGCAAGGGTAGTCAATGAAGCAAGGGCAAAGCAACCATGGGATTATATGTGTCAATTAAGTGTTAGTTTAATATTTTGTAAACAAGGGCAGGGCAAAGTGTTAGTTTATGTACTGTTGGGGTTATATGATTAAGTGTTAGTTTATATGCTGTCAAAACATTGTTGGAGTTTGTGTTATTTTTGTAAGATTTGTACCAAATGCATTATATGCAATGGTCATGGTAGGTGCAACTATTTCGTGGTTGTTGTACCAAATGTCTTATTTTGACTGGTAGTTGATGAAAGACAATGTTCAATGTCACTTTAAGTGTGTAGACAAATTCCCAACTTAATGGCAGATGTTTTATATGATTATTTTGAGTAGTTGTTGTCATGTAGTTGATTATTGTAGTTGAATATAGCAAATTTATATGTGTACATGTTGAATAAAGCAGGTTTATTATTTTGAGTAGTTGTTGTCATGTGATTGATTATTGTAGTTGAATATAGTAGGTTTATGTATATATATGTTCAATACAGCATATTTATTATTTTGATTAGATGGCATTGCATTTGTTTTATTTTGCAAGTTGACAAATGGTTGTTATGCACTTTCAACACAAACACCAGACACAATTCACTTTAAACAATTCATTTTCAACACAATTCACTTTAAACAATTCACAGCATCCAACAAAACACAAGACACAGGTTGCCAATTCACTTTAAACCATAGTGCTATTACAAAACAAAGTGGCTTTAAGCCAAAATTGGCCAATTAAGAAACTACTTATACATTACAACCCACTAGGCAAACTCAATCTCATCATTCCAACATTCTCACTTGAGCCAAAACAAAAAAACAACATAACCAAAAAAAAAAAAAACCCATTAAAGAATTAGTGCAATTCTGGACTTTTTCTCTTGCTCTAAAGCTCTCGCTGCTATCTCCTTGGCTTTAACAGAGGTAGCTTAAAACTTCCTCTCCCTCTCAATAGATTTTACTGCCATTTCTTGAGCAATTTCTGCCATTTGAGTAGCTTTTACTGCTGTTTGGGTAGCTGTTCTTTCCCTTTCATTTGCAAGTTGCAGCTCACTCCGCAATATAGATAGCTTTTGTTGCACTAAAGGGGTAGCTTCATTCCCACATATACAAGTGAGATTATTAATCCAATGAAAGAAAGGGCACTTGGGACTAACCTGTTCATAAATTTAATTGAACATATCACTTTCCAAACTCACTTCAATCAACTAGATTAACTAAAAACTAAACTTACCTTATATCGGCTACAACCCAAAAACCTTCTTCCAAAATTATCCAGTGTCAGACTTGTTCTCAGTACACAAGTCTCATATGTACTCATATGCCCACTTGAACTTGAGCAATTTACACTCGAAGAAGACATTGCTTATTAACTTCTGCCCAAATTTCCTGTGAATCAAAACTACACATCAATGGACTTCTGCCCAACATAACAATCTTTCAAAAGGTGAAAACCCAACCCAAATAAAGTAGAAATTTTGTTCCTAGATTGATGTATCTTCAAATTAGAAATGCCTCAAGACAACCCAAAGTCAGAATGTCTGGGATGATGAAAATTTTATGAAACACATGCAGAAAAATAAAAAACCTAGCTCAATACAAAGATTTTTCGTGATTCTAAAGCTCGTGAGGGAAGTCTTTAAGGGAAAGTGGTTTTGATCCTTCTTATGTTGTGATTAATATTAAAAACGTGTTTTTTCTAAAGTCTGAGGGTGAGGTGGGTAACGGGGAGCATATGGAATGAAACTCAGGTTGGCAACGTGTTAAGTTTTAAACCACAGGTAGGCCATGTGCAAATAGGCCAAAGCACATGTGGGTTTTCTGTAATTTCCCCTTCTCAATTTGTACATTTTCAACAAAACCACAAATCTTGGTGTAGTTTATTTTATTTTATTATTATTTTTATTTGGTTACTAAATTGATTACAAACAAGAATGCACTTACAGTTTTTAAATACTTGCAGGACTTTATTCAGTTTTGGTTGTTGATGAGCTGTACATAAGTAACAAACTAACAGACTTTAACTTAGTGAAAGAAAATATTCAACAAAATGTTTTGATGGTGTTTACTTAGTATTGTCATTTGTTTATGATGTCAAAATGAATTGTAGTTGTTATTATGTTAAGGGGTTTATTTTGTTAAATTGTATTTGTTTATTTTGTTAAAAAATTACGGCTTAATTGCTTTTACTCTAACTTACCTAAGTGCGGAACAAGAGTAAATAAAGTGCAATAAACCGGAACTACTCTAGTGCATAAACAATAAATGTAAAGCACAAAAACTAAGGGAAGAAAGATGCAAACACAAAATAACACCAAGACGTATTATTGAAGAGAAAACCAAAGAATTCGACAAAAAACCTCTCCACAACCTTCCAAGTCGAAATCGATCCATTAGTGAATAAGTTGGAGTACATGAATAACAAAAGACCCTTCAATCCTAGTTTACCCAATGTACTTAAGCCCTCTAAGCTCTTGCTATCAACAGACTTTTCGAAGTCTTGCCTTCATTAGCTTTCCAGATCCCGCAATACCACCTGATTGCATCCGCCAAGCCTCACCGGCTCATTTTGGCAAATCCCTAAAGTTATCCAACCTCCAAAACACTCACTACACTCTGAATAGGTGTGGATTGTGTTTGGTTACAAATCTCCTCTTAAGGTATAAGAATGAAAGAGGGAAAGGAGAAGAGACTACAAGAATTTCTTACTAAAGGATGAGTAACTCTCTCTCTAAAAGGTGGGTGTATTATGTTGTAGAAACCTATCTAAGGTTTTCTCTCTGAATAGTCTCTTTTACTTTTGTGGGAAATAGGGGTGTATATAATATGGGTGAAGGGTAAGAAAGTTACACTTAAAATCTTTCAGGCAGAGAGTTTTGCGGGTACCTCGCAAGATAGTCTGTCTCTTGAAGTACTTGCAAAATGAAGCATGACACTTGACTCTTTAGCTTCTAGCATGTACTTCTCACATGGCCTTTTCGCGGGAACCTTTACTCGCGAACTTCTTGTGGGCTAATTGCGAAACTGCACTAATCTTCATTTCATGTTTGATTTTTCACCAACTTAATACTAAACCCAATACAATAAAATCCCACAAAATACAAGGAACAAAAATAATACAATTACAACACCTTTTTTCATGAAATAAAGCCAACATAAATCATAGTTGTAAATCATAACTTTTCAAAGGAGATAGAAAGTTCAACTTTTAAGGATAAAAAAGTGTTCCATTATCTTAGATATAGCCTATCTATATATAATAATTATAATAATAATAATAATAGGTGAAGATGAAAGAAACTCAAATTAGAATTCCAAATTAGAGGTCTAATTTTGCACCATATGTTCTAAATTATTTATTCTCAAAGAGTTTTATTTCTTAATTTTAGAATAAAATGTGGGACCACATCATAAATATTCATCCAATTGAGTTATTAAATACAAAAATCAAAGAGTTTAGAATAAATGAATCGTAAAAAAAAGTGTTTCACAATAAATAAATAAAAAACATGGACAATTTACATTTTATATTACGCATCTTATCGTATATTTTTAAATGTATTCATGCATATGCATGAGGTTATAAGCTAGTTTATTATAAATTTTGCCATCCATGGCTCATATAAGTAGGTCAAATTGGCTTTTGGCAATGTATCAACATGCAAGGTGAAACTATTAATCAACATATTGTTGGGTAAAGTAGCTCAATATGAATTCCTATTGAAAATTATATCGTTGGTGGTTTTTAATTTATTTAATTTTATCACATTATCACTTCCAGTATGAGTTAGGGAGTAGACAAAAAAAGGAAAATTTTATATGTAAAAAAATTTGTTTTTCTTTAATTTTTTTGTTCAACTTTTAGATTTTATGTGTAACTTTTTAAAATTTCACTTTTGTTTTTATTTTTAAGTATACGTTTATTTTTGCTCATTAAGAGATATATGTAAAGTTGCTATTGTAGTACAATGACTTTGGCAGTTTTATTTTTATTTTTACACAATAACTTATTTTTTAAAACAATTTAAATTAAGCAATATACTATGGTTATTCTATATAAAAAATTACAATATCTCTTCTTCTTCTTCTTTTCTTGCATGGTTAAGTGTTTACTGTTATAATTTTTCATTCATCCCAATTTGAATTTTACACGTCTGTCTACTATATTATGCATTTAAAACTACTAATATAACTAGGAGTGTAATGTGACTATCTCTAAAAAATGAACAAATCCACATATGAACATATGATTTCAATGCTATTTCGGTGTTCATATTTTGGAGTTAGTCTCATCACACCCTAACCTTATTAGTAGTTTGTGGTGGGCCTTTTTGAGATGGTGGGCTGGGCTTCCTCCTGCCACACTAAGGCCCAAAGGTTTTGGGTAGAAGAGTTAGGGCCGACCTGATTGCAACTTACCTCAATTATGCGCAAATAGAGCCCATTTGTTAATATCTTGGTCACGTGCCCATGGCAAATGAGATTGTTATAAGAAAGTTATGACAGACAAGTATAATATAACAACGGTGAAGGAAACGCACTTACTGTTAGTCAAAAGAATTCCCAAAAATAAAGCAAAGAGCAGTATGGCAATAAAGATATAATAAAATGACAATGATGAAGATGAGATAACACCAATATTTAATCAATAAGAAAAACAGAGTAGGAACAGTTAGTTTGCTGCACTTGGTTGCCTTACGGAGGTAAGACCAAGTAGGGAACCACTTTCTTAATGTGAGTAACCTCACAGGAAAGTCCTAGTATGGAGACTACCCACTTTGATGGAATGGGATTGAATGGCTTATGCTCCAGAAATCCTTAATCCTCAAATAGAGGGTAGGCTTTTAGAGGGAGAGAAGATGATTAGCCTATTGGTGTATGCATGTCGTCTCACTCTTGCCTACTCTCTTTGTTTTTCTTTCTTTCTTTTCTCCCTAAGTTTTCTGCTTTATTTCTATTTTACTCTCTTGCTTCGTGTTTTTTTTTTTTTTTTTTTTGGTGTGTGGTGATGTGTTGTGTTGCATGGTCTTTCCTGGTTATAGTTGTGTTGTTCTTTTTGTCTTGTTCTACAATGTTCTTGTTGTTACCTTGCACGGGGGAGGTTCCTTTTATACTACTTGCCGTGACTGGGTTTCTACCATTTCACCTCTTAACCACTTTTGTCTGGGTGTGGGTGTCATTCCAGACCATCCACTGGTTTGTCAGCTGTCCCGCCACCACCACTTACTTGTGCTGGCCGTGCCACATCCCATTACCAGGCAAAAGGTCTTACTTTGTTTGCTTGTTCACCGTGGCATTTCCATTCAAATAAGGGTAAGCATTCTCTATCACTATCCCTCATGGCATGCACTTAGTGATTCTAACTTATCTTTTCCTCTTTTGGGTGGTATGTCATCTTAGCAGGACATTTCCCCCAAAAGAGTTTGAGCGGGAACTCCAGAATAGGCTTCCCCCCTTCTCCCCACCGTCAGATTATATCCTCTCTTACCTCTGACCTATGACCCACCATTCCTGTATTGGTTGGGTACAGGTTTGTGGTGCTTGAGCCTTGTGCGTGCTTCACTTTTGTGTGTGTCCATAGCTTGTCTGCTGCTCATGCGTTTGCCATGACTTGAAGGCTCGTTTGTGCATTTTGTTGCTCATTCTTGGCTTCTTGTGGCGTGAATGCATTTCTAAGCCTTTGTTCTTTATAGCTTGCTTCCCTCCTAGACCGGGCCTTGCTTGATGGGCTTTCTTTCGAGTTTGTTGTACACTTTTCCTCTACTTAATTCCAAGGCCCAGTGTTATCATTGGGGTAGTATTTATACTAGTTTGGGCTTTCTCGACCCGTTCCATTGCTTCCGGGCTTCCTTAGCCCATTTCATCCATTTAGGCATCCTTGACCCATTTCCTTCTCTTGGGCATCTTCGGCCCATTCTAATTTTTCACTCCCATGGGCTTTTGCTAAATCATTTAGGCTTCCTCGACCCAAATCTCGCCTCCTTTTCCTTTGGGGGTTCATAGGCTTGCCATTACCCCCTTACTTAATTCATTTGCTTTGGGCCTCTTTGGCCCATTCTTACTTGTTTTTTATTCCTCATAGTGCCCATGAGTTTATTACTTCTCTATCTAGGTTCGCTTAAGCTCACGTGCTTTCTTTGAGGCCCGTTTGCTATTTTCTAAGCCTATAATTCATTATTCTTGCCATTCGGGCTTAATGAGTTTTCTTCCTAATTTACTAACTCTTTTTCCTCCCATATTGTTGGGCTTCTTTCTACCATTGGGCCTTTTGCCAAAATGAGCATCAACATAGTTCTAAATGCATAATATAGTAGAGAAATGTGTAAACCTCAAATTACAAGGGTAAACTACATATTTAGTCCCTACCCTTTACACCATATTTCAATTTGGTCCTTAACCTTTCAATTGTGTCAATTTAGTCCTTAACTTTTTAATGTCGTGTCAATTTAGTCTTTGCCATTATATATTAGATGAAAATTGTTTACATAGAAAATAGCCAAAATAAAATTTTAGTTTATTATCACATCAACAGAAGCTAATTTTTTATTTTGGCCATTAGACATGTCATTAATTTTATCCAAAAGATAACTGTAAGAATTAAATTGACACGGTAAAGAAAGGTTAGAGACCAAATTGACACAATTAAAAAATTAGGGATCAAATTGAAATATGGTGTATAGGATAGGGACCAAATATGGAGTTTACCTTTTATATATATATATATATATATAATATATATATATATATAATTTTATTTTGTTTGAGGAAAGTATATTTAAGACAATATTATTAAATAAATCACGTGAGAAACACTAGAGTCCGAGAAAATTTCCTAGAACTCCGTCCTTAGAGGACCAGTTAAAGTATAAAACAAAATTCAATCCGATTCCGAAACCCCCCATTAACCAATATGTCAAAACATAGCCACTCAGGTTCCGAGTCCGAAGAAGACAATGAAGAAACCCCCGAAAATTCGGGCTCAGACTCCGAACCAGAGGACCCACAACCACAAACACCCAGCAACAATGGTGTGTCAGAGTACGAAAAACAGAGGCTATCGAGAATTGCAGAGAACAGGGCCAGAATGGAGGCTCTGGGCTTGCCCAAGTTTGCTTCTTCGTTGCTGGGTTCGGCTCAAAAAGTAAGCAACAACAACAAGAACAAGAACAAGAAGAAGGGAAAAGAGAAGGTTGATGATGATGATTATAGACCCGATGAGGTGGAAGATGACCTGAGTTCTTCGAGCGAAGAGGAAAAAGATGGCGATGAAGATGAAGATTACTCTTCTGGGTCACGTAGAAAAAAGGTCTGGCTCTCTAATCTCTGTGCGTGTATTTGAAATTTACCTTGAAGTTTTCTTCTTTCTTAGGTTTCAATTTGCTACCTTAGTAATTTCCCAACTAGTTTGTTCGTATGAGTTTTTATAAAAATGACAAAACTTGGTTACAATATTTTAGGTGTGACTTAGGTTCTCCAATTAAATTCAACCATGTAGCTAGCTGTACTGACCAAAAGCCACATTGAAGATAACACCTTTTGTGTTGCATTGATCAATACAATCACATGGTTGAATTTAATGTAGGGAAATTGTAGCCGATTTAGTCACAAAAATGCCGAGCTTCTTGTTGTTGATATCATGAATATGGATACTGTAATGCATTCTGCTAATGTTTATCAACCAACGACAGAAATAACTAGTTCTTGCATTCACTAAGAGACAGTTTTGGGTACTTAAAATTAGAGCTTTTCAGTATGGATGTGCTCTGGTATTAAATAAAAGAAACCATAATACTGATAAGATTAGTGATAGATGACACAGTTTGTGAAATTGAATGAAAAAATGTTCCTTTCTGGAATTTTATGGCTTTCATTTGTCTAAAGATTTCGATCAAGTTTTAGATTAAAACGTTCTTAAATACCACTTTAGAGTCAGAGAATGAATCCTCATCGAAGTACCCTTTACAAGGAAAAGTAATTAGTATAAAGTGCTACAAGGGCTCTTTCAGTCTATTAGAACACAAGAGTTTCTATCAGTGTCTCTGCTGTAATTGGCATGTGTTTTCAGTAATTATCTAAGATACATAGCCATGAGCACTGCCTTGACATAGTTTCTGAATACTCTTGTTTTGCTTTCATTTTACTTCAGGTTAGGAATAAAGGTGCAAAACCTAAGAAGAAAGTTCCTGCTCATAAGGGTTTGAGCAAGTCAGATTACATTGATAATGATGATGCACTGAGGCAGGCAAGTTTGAATGAATCTCTTAATAAATATTGTTTTCCATTGCCAGCTTTAGGTCGAGTGTTTGTTCCAGTAGACCATTAAACAACTAATGCAAGAATGGCCCTATGCTATTAGACAGAAAGAAGTATACTAATTCTTTAGCATTAATATGCAGGCAATTGCTCTTTCCTTACATGAATCTGCGGGACTTTCAGGTGTGGACCATTGTGGGCCTTTGAAATGCTCTGAAGCTGATGTAGTGAATGCTAATCTTAATGAGAAGAAGGGACATACACGAATTCAGGAAGATACAGGAAAGAGGAAGAGAAAAAAATCGGTTTGTTTTGGGCTTAAAATTATTTTACCATGCACAGATCTTTTTCCTTTTTTCCCATTCTTTGTTCTCTCACCTTTTTTTTTTGATGATTTGCTTTTTATTCCTGGTGAGCAGTTTGCTAGTCGGGTGCAAATGACTGAAGATGAACTGGTTGTGAACTTCTTTCAGTTTGATGGTAATTTCTGCTGCCACTGTCTTGTGTGTGCGCGTGTGTGTAGAAAGAGATACAAATGGAGAGAATCTGGTATACAGGTTCAAGAACCAAGTAATAGGAACTATATAAAGATTTATAGGGAAAACTATAGCTAAAAGATGTTTTGATTTTTGAAAAATGCAGGTATGAGCAGGGTTCGCATTGAATATATGTTTTTATACACTAGAAAAAATACGGTCTCTTTAACTTATGCTGTAATTTCATTTTTGTTAATTTAGTTTAGAGGTATTTCAATTCAATTGGACAGATTAGGTCTTACTTTCAAATCTTTACCAGCCAAAAAAGGAAATATTCCTATTTGTGGTATTATTTTGTTTACTTAAAGAGATTTTTGGTCACTGATGAGAGCATTGGCATGCAGATACATGGAAGGGGGGCATAACTGTGAGGGATATCGAAAGAGTAGCAAATGCTCATGATTTTATGTGGACTAAGCAGGAGTTGTCTGATATGATTCATTGCTTTGATAGTGACAGAGATGGGAAGGTCCATTCCTGCTGCTCTCTGATCTCTCTCTCTCTCCTCTCTCTCTCTCTCCAGTTAATAAGAATAAGTAAATTAAAATTGTTCAAAATTTTTCTGAATTCTAATAGTATGCCCATGCAATGAATGAATTAATGAATATTAAAGAAAAATATTTTACTAATATCATCAAAATTGAACAATAAGAAAGATACCAAATTTAAATAAGTAATATATATTTAAAGTTCGGTAGATTACTACACATACTTTTAGCTAGTTGCTGCAAGTACAGTGTGTAGGACACAACATATATTTTATGATGTTCATACTAATATCTTCTGTTGAATTAAGTCTCTACTTCTGTAACTGATTTCATTGCAGCTAAGTCTCGAAGATTTTCGAAAGATTGTTGGTAGATGTAACATGATAAAAGGGCCTGAAAGTTCTTGACTGGTTCTAAGTATTGACAATCTAATTGAACAGATCAATTGGAGGTATGGTTAGGATGTGGCGAATATGTGTGATGTGATGATTTATTGATCTGTTTATTTTCTTTCCCTACCAAAAACTAAGATAACCTTTTTTCCCTCTTCACTTTTACTACAGGCAAGTAGGTTTCAAGCTCAGCAACACATTGATATCTAGAAACAAGTTTGTGATTCTTTGGATTGACTTTGTAGCTAAGCAATGAATGCATCCTAGAATATATAATATGTTTACCTTGTGAAGTGGAAAAGGCTACATGCCTGGTGCATTGCCTATAAGGAGCAAAGGGCTGTTCCAATATGAAGAAAAAGAGGCCCCATGTTTTAGTAGCAATGATTTTATCATTTTCCAGGTTTTTGTTACTTTTTCCATTGTAGGAATTTATTGGTAAATATTGGCTAGTGATTTTAGCTCATAGTAAAGTGCTTTATTTGTCTTATATTTTTGTCGAAGAGTTGTCTTTCTTTTGTTATTGGACCTAGGATGACCATACATATATGAAGGCCAGTAGTTATATCTTATATGATTATGCATATTGAATTTGGTTGTGAATTGTTGTCGGTTGCCATGATATGCACGTGCAGCATGTTGCTCAGACTCATTCATTCATCGATTTGCGAGCATGAGTTGAAACATGAAGGCATAAATAAACACATTCGAAGACTAGATTATCAGTCAATGTGTTAACCATGTGTCTAATTAGATTCAATTAGCTCCAAGGGGTGCTCGAAAGTGTTTGAAAAACATCATATTAGACAAAAATAAAATGTCATTCAAAGTGCCAGGGTTAAAAGACTAAAAAATTGCTAGCATTACAAGTTAGGGGGAAAAACTCTCAATTCTAGGAGCACGGTGGACTGGAAAAGTCTGGAATATGTTTTTTCCATGAGCAATTTCGACCATTTCCATCATTTGGCCCAATGAGGGTGAGTGGAAATCGGATGCATGAAACAAGACTTGGAAAAAAGTAGCCTTTTGATTATCATTCAATTTTTAGCCATAGCCTAATAAACATCATTGGTTCGTAATTGTTAATAAACCATATTAAGAAAGTTTTGACACTATTTTCATAGAAAATATTAAAAAAAATTAATTATTTTATCCTTTTCTCATAAAACATTTTTAAAAATAGTTCATAAACCAATGCTCTATGACATTGGTTAACATCTTCGAATATCATTTGATTTGTCAAATTTGTTAAAGTTAATGATTTCAATGGAAACATTTAAAATTCAAATTTCCGGATTATAAAAAATAAAAAAATAAAAAGAATCCTAACTCAATACCCATGATCAAGCCTTTGGAAAGTTGAAACCTATATCTCAACTAAAAAAAAAAAATCATTTTAAGATAGAATAAGAACAAAAAAAAAAAAAAATCCATCCTAAACCAAAACAGAAACCGTACGTTTTCCCCACATTAAAGGTTAAAAATGAAGCTCTCTTTATTTAACCACCAATCATGCAATGCATTGCCTCATACTAAATTCAAACTCAAACTCTTAATTTAAGCCTTTAAGGGGAAAAAAACCCTCAAACTCTTAAAACTTGAGCTTTTCTACGTGCTTCAAGTTAAGATTTTAAAATTAGATAAATTAACACTTAAATTTGTTGATGAAGATATTGTATTAAAAATAAAAAATAAATATTGGTATGTAGTTCATAAAGTGAAGAGGAAAAATAAAAAAGAAAGAAAGAAAAAGTTGATATCAACAATTAAGTTTTTGTGTGTATCCAACGAATTTATTAAACATTAGAAGAAAATTTGATGGAAACAATTAAGCTTTTGTTTTTATTTAAAAAATTATTGTAAATTAATGCAACCACTTGGTAATTAAACAATATTTTTTTTTTGGTTAAGAGGTCATTCATTAAGAACTAACTAGCCAATATAAGCAGAGTATTGGCGCATTGCCTTGAATACAAACCATTCACATCACAAATTCTGGGGTGGGGGTACATTATAGTTTTCAAAATGCATTGGCATCGTGCATCCCCTCTTCGCGAGCCAATCTGCACATCTGTTCACTTCTCTAAAAACTTGGCTGATTGTGGCTTGCTGACACTAGCTTAGAAGGTACTTACAGTCATTTAAGAGAGGTGAATATGTTGCAATGTGGTTTGAGTTAGAAAGTAAAAGTTGAACAACAGTTTTGGCATCCAATTCTACTTCTAAGTAGTTAATTCCCAACTATATAGCGATTTGCAGCCTATCTCTCAAGGCCCAAAATTCAGCTAATAAACTGGTAGCGTAGCCTATTCTTCAAGCGAATCCTTTGATCCACATCACTCTGTGATCCCTAAGAATTCCTCCACAACCTGCTCTCCCGGGTTGCCCAAAAGGCACCATCAGTATTGAGTTTTGGTAATTAAACAATATATCCACTTGACGCGACCACAGCTAAGCTTAACTTTATTAATATAATAATATATAGTAGATGATATGTAATATATGCCCATATCCACTAGGTATTGACCAATATGAATCAACATAATATCAATAAAGTATATACAATTAGCTATATAGCTTAAGAAATTCAATGCCTTAATAGTCAACACATATCAAAGAATTATATCCCAAGGAGAGGGCTATAGTCCAAACTCTTCAACTCCTTCCACTCTACCTAAGGGCTAGGTTAACCTCAAAAACTTTGAACCTTGTTGACTTGTAAGTCCAACTATCAACACCACCAAGTTCCTCTACTTTTGGAAATAGATTATTGTAAATCCTTTTGTCGAATCCCCTCCCTCGTGGTATTTATAAATGATGGTGCATATGTACATAATTTCTTACTTTTTGGTTTGTTAGGCACTCTAATGTTAAGAAAACTAGTATGTAGCCCATGCTACTGCACGAGAATGGTTATAATTTAATAAAACAATGGAAATAAATATATTGCATTTTATTATTTAAGTGATACTGTTGGTTTTGTTTTTTATTTTTTTATTTATTAATCATGAGTTTAGTCATGTTTAAAAGATTTATTTTATTCATGTTTAATAAAACTTAGTATTATGTAATTTTTTATCATACAAAATTTTAATGAAAGAATGCTACATAGACATATATATTCAAGGTTGATTCATACACGGTACATATAACTATGATTAAGTTACTTTATCACAAACCATTTTAACAAAATATTTTAATCAATTAAATGTGAATCTCATAACGTGCATCTCATAACAATATATAACAATAGAATAACGTGAATCTCATAAAAAAAAATTAATCAATTAAAAATCACTAAAATTATGAGCATAAAATGTAAAGACAAACAAATAGGATAAGTAATAATTCCTTAAAAAAAACTTACAGTGAGTTGAGAAAACTACACAAATAATCTTTGATATTTGAAGAATAATGGGATTACAATTTCCTTTCGAAATTGGGTAGAGACTCGTGCTGATAACGTGTTATGAAAAAGAAAAGAAACATGTAATATCAATGATAGGAAAACAAAATAATTTTATAATTAAACAATAAAAATTATTGACAAAAAGAAAAGAAAGTATAGGCAGATGAAAGACAATAAACATACAACATCAATCATAGGAAAACCACAAAATTATATAATTAAACAATAAAAAATTTACACAAAAATCAACGACAGTATAGGCAGATAAAAGAAAGCAATAATCAAACCTTAAGAATAGTTAGAATTCGTTTTGCAGAGCATAAACTAGGACCATGAAAATTGTAAAGATAAGTACAATCGGAATATCTGGAGAACCTCTTCTTATATAAGATATAAAAATACCCAAATACATGCATCATTGATACCGAGAGATTCTTTTGAAATTTTATGTGGAAAAAGGAGGTGAATCTGAAAATACGTGGGTGTGAAAAAAGGAGGTGAACTTGAAAATACACGGGTGTGAAAAAAACGAAAAGAAGCACATCAAAATTATAAATTAGACTCCAATTTCATATTTACATTTACACGTGGCACAACAATAGATTAGAATTCTAATTTAGAATTCCAATTGGAGTTTCTCTCTGCTTCACTATTATATATATATATATATAGATGAGGTTCATATTTTTAAAATGTATATACATATGTTTATACATGAGACTAAAAAAAAAAAAAAAATTAAATTGCATTTGGAAAATTTAAGATTTAACTTGAAAATAATGGGGTTCTTTGAAGGAGAGTACTTTTGTTCCCAGAGGTTTCAAGATTTAACTTGGGAATAATGTCAAGAAAACAATTATAAAAACATAGATAAAATTTCTCTAATAATTAAAAAAAAAACACAAAAATACATCCATGATCACCAAAACTATAATAATTTAAAAATTCATAAGGTGACAAGTTTTTACATTGTCAAGGTTGATAAAAACAAATTAAAATCTTCCTATGACCAACTAAGTTTACCAAAATGAAGCTTGCAATGTAGCCAAAATACTTAATAAACTGGCGTAGAGTTTGAATTTTCCTAAATCGTAACCACTTAAATGCATAATTTTTAGAGCAAAATTGAATACTATACCAGAGCCGACGGGTGTTGCAGCTAATGTCACATCATGTGATTACATAATAATAATAATTATGAATTATATATACTACTTTTTGAGGAAAAAAATCCAAGGCAGAGCAGACATGGCCTCCTTAATCGTTACACAAGTTTTATCCCAAGTTGGTATAAGTGACTGATTTTTTAGTCCCAAGTCAAGCAACATACTCTTCAATATCTTAAACCCTTATTCTCCTAGTTAATAGACTATCCTTAATTAGTCCTCCCTTTAGGCATAACTTGAATTTTAATAAATATTTCAATAATCAAAATTTCAGTATGCAAGAATATTTTGTTATTGTAGTTACATAGCCTCATTATCGTTATTGGAGGAAATATGTTTCTATAGATATAAATTGATGTGTTCCCATACCCAACAAGTAATTAAAAATGTAACCATAATAAAATACTAAGCGTAAGATTGTAAAAAATTTCTCAAACTAGTTTTTTTATTAGGAAATCAAATGACAAATATTTAAGAAACAATATACACATACGCCATGTCTTTTTATATATTTTAATTAAATTGATACTGTTTATTTATGTTTATGTGTTTTAGATCACAAAACATAATTTCTGAATCATGTATACATACTATCCCTCTTTAGCTCTAACGAATAAAATATACTAGTCCTTTGACACCATTAAAGAATTTGAATTTATAAACATATGTTTAGTCATTATTTAGATGATCCATAGTTAAATGCTAATTTTTTTCACAATTTCTTTTGAATTCAGTCATTGTAGTTTTAATTATATTGAAAACATATTTTCACAACTTTCACCTTCCAACAATACTAAATTCTATTACTTTCCTTTGTACAATTAAAAAGGTTTTCCAAATATCTATGTTGTTGATGATATGGTCTATGCATAATTTCAGAAAATTTTTATTTGACTTATTTTCCTTGATTTTTCAAATTAAGTTGATATTTGTTGAAAAGTAATAAATTATTAATAATTTAATAAATTTATAATGCATCAATTTGATATACTCAAATTAACACTTACTTTTTTTGAGGAAAAAGTAATCGAGCATATTATTAATTAGCTAGTAAATCAGTTGCAACCATTGAAAATAAATGGAGAAACAGACTCCATTCAAACAAACAGCGAAAAAGATAATTTTGCTTTTCTGGTTTAGGTATGAGCAAAAAGATTACCTTTCCTAACAGTATAAGAAAAAGAAAAACTTTTCAATAAGCTAACAAAAAATAAAATGTCTCTAAATAAATGGCCAAAAGAGGAGAGAGCTTATGCCCATATCACAAAGAATTAATAACAATCTCAAAATCCTCTTCAAAAAGAAGATTGAGTAATTCCTACTTCATGTGTAAATAAAACATCTCTTCTAGCTGCTAGAGATTCCAATATAACCATAGAGGGAGGCATTGGAATTTTCACTAATATAGCTGCAATAATCTCACCAGCAGAGTTTCAAATAACCATACCAATTCCAACTTCGAAAGTGTCTCAAAAAATAGCTCCATCGAAGTTTCTTTTATAAGAATCTGAAGGTGGAGGTATATGAGTTTTCTTACTTGAACATGTCTTCAGTTTCGGCTTAATGACTTGACTTTGTTGAAAGAGTTCTGTCCAAAGGAATCAGACGTTCGTTTAGCCGAGAATTGTTTCGGTGAGTCCAAATGTACCAAGCTGTGACTGCTAAAGACTCCAACATTTGCGGTTTCTCCTAAATCAGTAAAATTAACTTTAATGCTGATTTTTGCCGATTCACCCAACTGAATCTCGTCCTAAACTTGCAGAAGCCTATCACACTCCTAGAGAGCGTACATACCAGATTCTTCACCCTTGTCATACAAATGGCATCTAGAGTTGCTGCAAATTATCCTCTTGAGCAAATTCAATTATACTGGTAGAGAGTTTGTACAAGCTCTCCACATAAAATGTTTGACCTTCCCAGGAACTTGAAGCATCCAAATTATTTTTTTCATAGGATCAGGATTGGAGGCAGATGGTTTGTCCCTTTGATCTTCCTTGCATAACAACGTATAACCGGTTTTCATTGAGTAATCACCAATGCTTGAGCTTGGCCAAAATAGAATAATAGGTTGTTGAAGAGAACTGAGGGGCATGGATTTAATTCGTTGGGCATCGAAAGGAAGAAAACATTAATCAATGATAATAGAATTCCACCAACTCGATTTCAAATTAATTAAAGAGTCAACTGTTGAGTCATGAGAGAGATGAGAAGGGGAGATATCACTTTACTTGAAGACTAACCTAGCAGCCACCTATCTTCTAAAAAAATTTATTTTCTAACTGTTGCTACCCATTTTTGACAGTTATGGGCATGAAGGCCCAACGGCAAAAAAGCCCAAACCAAATCAAGAAAAAGAAGGGAGAAATCAGATAATAGAAGCAAAGCAATAGGGCCACATCCCTTAAGGCCCAGAAAGTGAATAAGCATAGCCCAAGCAAGGGCCCAAAGATAAGGAATGTCCATAAAAGAACAAGGAATAAGGCACATTGGCCCATTTCGGTATATGGGCAATGTGGAAGAGTCCGCTACAATGATACGACCTTCTTTTAGAAGTAGGAATGGGCCTTGAATGAGCCCAAGAAAGAAGGAATGAGATAAAAGGCCCAACAGGCCAACCCGGTAGAAATTAATGGAAAGTAATAAAAAGAGGGGCCTTAAAAGACCCATGGCCCTAACCCGGTCCAATGAAGTGAGACAAGCCTAGTAAGCCCACATCATCCTCTACAAAGATTTCAATCAAGTTTTAGATTAAAACGTTTTTAAATACCATTTTAGAGTCAGAGAATGAATCCTCATAGAAGTATTCTTCACAAGGAAAAGTAATTAGTATAAAGTGGTACGAGGGCTCTTTCAATCTATTAGAACACGAGAGTTTCTATCAGTGTTTCTGCTGTAATTGGCATGTGTTTTCAGTAATTATCTAAGATACATAGCCATGAGCACTGCCTTGACATAGTTTCTGAATACTCTTGTTTTGCTTTTATTTTACTCCAGGTTAGGAATAAAGGTGCAAAACCTAAGAAGAAAGTTCCTGCTCATAAGGGTTTGAGCAAGTCAGATTACATTGATAATGATGATGCACTGAGGCAGGCAAGTTTGAATGAATTCCTTAATAAATATTCTTTTCCATTGCCAGCTTTAGGTCGAGTGTTTGTTCCAGTAGACCATTAAACAACTAATGCAAGAATGGCCCTATGCTATTAGACAGAAAGAAGTATACTAATTCTTTAGCATTAATATGCAGGCAATCGCTCTTTCCTTACAAGAGTCTGCAGGACTTTCGGATGTGGTCCATTGTGGGCCTTTGAAATGCTCTGAAGCTGATGTAGTGAATGCTAAACTAATGAGAAGAAGGGACGTACACGAATTCAGGAAGACACAGGAAAGAGGAAGAGAAAAAAATTGGTTTGTTTGGGCTCAAAATTATTTTATCATGCACAGATCTTTTTCCTTTTTTCCCATTCTTTGTTCTCTCACCTTGTATTTTGATGATTTGCTTTTTATTCCTGGTGCGCAGTTTGGTAGTCGGGTGCAAATGACTGAAGATGAACTGGTTGTGAACTTCTTTCAGTTTGATGGTAATTTCTGCAGCCACTGTCTTGTGTGTGTGCGTGCGTAGAAAGAAATACAAATGGAGAGAATCTGGTATTCAGGTTCAAGAACCAATTAATAGGAACTATATAAAGATCTATAGGGAAAACTATAACTAAAAGATGTTTTGATTTTTGAAAAATGCAGGTATGAGCAGGATTCACATTTGAATATGTGTTTTTATACACTAGTCTCTTTAACTTATGCTGTAATTTCATTTTTGTTAATTTAGTTTAGATGTATTTCATTTCAATTGGACAGATTAGGTCTTACTTTCAAATCTTTACCAGCCAAAAAAGGCAATATTCCTATTTGTGGTATTACTTTGTTTTCTTAAAGAGATTTTTGGTCACTGATGAGAGTATTGGCATGAAGATACATGGAAGGGGGGCATAACTGTGAGGGATATCGAAAGAGTAGCGAATGCTTATGATTTTATGTGGACTGAGCAGGAGTTGTCTGACATGATTCATTGCTTCGATAGTGACAGAGATGGGAAGGTTCGTTCCTGCTGCTCTTTGATCTCTCTCTCTCTCTCGATAATATGAATAAGTAAAGATAAGTAGTTTTCAATGAAAAGTGTGTAAAATTTTTCTGGATACTAATAGTGTGCCCAAGAGATGAACGAATTAATGAATATTAAAGAAAATATTTTGCTAATATCATGAATTTTTTTTTTTTTTTTTGCCAGAATCATGAAAATTGAACAATAAGAAAGATACCACATTTAAATAAGTAATATATATTTAAAGTTTGGTAGATTACTACACGTACTTTGAGCTAGTTGGTGCAAAGTACAGTGTGTAGGACAATTTATATTTTATGATGTTCATACTAATATATATATATATATATATATTACATTTTAATCGTCTATTGAATTAAGTCTACTTCTGTAACTGACTTCATTGCAGCTAAGTCTCGAAGATTTTCGAAAGATTGTTGGTAGATGCAACATGATAAAAGGGCCTGAAAGTTCTTGAATGGTTCTAAGTATTGACAATCTAATTGAACAGATCAATTGGAGGTATGGTTAGGATTTTGCAAATATGTGTGATATGATGATTTATTGATCTGTTTATTTTATTTTCCTACCAAAAACTAAGATAGCCTTTTTTCCCTCTTCACTTTTCCTACAGGCAAGTAGGTTTTTCAAGCTCAGCAACACATTGATATCTAGAAACAAGTTTGTGATTCTTTGGATTGACTTTGTAGCTAAGCAATGAATGCATCCTTGAATATATAATATGTTTACCTTGTGAATTGGAAAAGGCTACATGTCTGGTGCATTGCTTTTAAGGAGCCATGGGCTGTTCCAATATGAAGAAAAAGAGGCCCCTTCGACTTATTAGCAATGATTTTATCATTTTTCCAGGTTTTCGTTACTTTTTCCAGTGAAGGAATTTATTGGTAAATATTAGCTAGTGATTTTTTTGAGCTCATAGTAAAGTGCTTTATTTGTCTTATTTTTTTTGCCGAAGTATTTGTCTTTCTTTTGTTATTGGACCTGAGATGATCATTCATATATAAGGGTTTGACTTATCTCTAGTACTTTTTAAATTGGAAATATCCTTTTGTTTTAAATATATAATGACAAGAAAAGAAAAGAAAAGAAAAAATATATATAATGGCAAGTAGTGATGAATTTTAATTTTCACATTTTATTTAGTTAGTGATTGATGTGGCAATCTTTCATTATAATAAAAGAAAATTTTAGTTTAAAAAGTACTAAAGATATGCCAAACCCCATGTATAAAGGCCAGTTATTATATGATTATGCATATTGAATTTGGTTGTGAATTGTTGTAGGTTGCCATGGTATGCATGTGCAGCATGTTGCTCAACCTCATTCATTCATTGATTTGCGAGCATGAGTTGAAACATAAAGACATAAATAAACACATTGAAAGACTAGAGTATCAGTCAATGTGTTAACCATGTGTCTAATTAGATTCAATTAGCTCCAAGGGGTGCTCGAAAGTGTTTGAAAAACATTATACTAGACAATGTCATTCAAAATGCCAGGGTTAAAAGACTAAAAAATTGTTAGCATCACTAGTTTAGGGGGAAAAAAACTCCCAATTCTAGGAGCACGGTGGACTGGAAAAGTCTGGAATATGTTTTTTCCATGAGCAATTTGGACCATTTCCATCATTTGGCCCAATGAGGGTGAGTGGAAATCGGATGCATGAAACAAGACTCGGAAAAAGTAGCCTCTTGATTATCATTCAATTTTTAGCCATAGCCTAATAAATATTAGTGCAAGACTTAGATACAGTACTTCAGTATTGTTCCTTAGGTTTTCTTTTTAAGATTCTGCCTTATGAATTTTTTTTTTCATGAGATGAAAGTGTATTTTTTAGTTAAGTAACCACATAACTAAATCTTAAGAGAAGAGCTTAAGGAATAGCACTTAAGGTATTGTACCTAAGTTTTGTCTTAAATATAATTGGTTTAAAATTGTTAATAAACTATATTAAGAAAGTTTTAACACCACTTTCTTAAGAAATATAAAATGTTGTCAACAAAATTAATTGCTTTATCATTTTCTCATAAAATAATTCATAAACCAATGTTCTAAGGTATATGTTAACAATCCAATATCATTTGATTTGGCAAATTTGTTAATGGTAATGATTGAACAACTGGTAAAACTTGAAACAGAGAGCAATATAAATGTGAATTTGCATTGCCCCTGTGAAATTTATGGCTTGGATGCACTTCAAAAAAATTTCAATCACTCCCAACTTTCCAAGGCAATCAAACTCGGCTTGAGCTTGATATGATCTTGCTCATAAACAAGGGCTCGTTATAAGTCCAATTAGTTGGAACTAGGTTTAGCTTTGCCCAACTTGCTTCACTAGTCGATTTTAGTTAAAGCTCAAATCATGTCCTAACTCGATTTCTATCAAAAGTCTTGTAACTTAATTAACACTTCCTAATGAATTCAATGGAAACGTTTAGAATTTAAATCTCCCATTCTCCAATTATTGAATTATAAAAAATAAAAAAATAAAAAGAATCCTAACTCAGTACCCATGATCAAGCCTTGGAAAGTTAAAACCTAAATCTCAACTAAAAAAATCATTTTAAAATAGAATAAGAACAAAAAGAAATCCATCCTGAACCAAAACAGAAAACCGTTTTCCCCGCATTAAATGTTAAAAATGAAGCTCTCTTTTTCGAACCACCAGTCAATGTATTCCCTCAGACTAAAATCAAACTCAAACTCTTATTTCAAGGGAAAAAAAAAACCTTCAAACTCTTAAAACTTGAACTTTTCCACGTGTGTCAAGTGAAGATTTTAAAATTAGATAAATTAACACATAAATTCATTGATAAAGATATTGTATTAAAACTAAAAAAATAAATATTTGTAGGTAGTTCAAAAAGTGAAGAGGAAAAATAAAAAAGAAAGAAAGAAAAAGTTGATATCAACAATTAAGTTTTTGTGTCTATCCAAAGAATTTATTGATTAGTAGAAGAAAATTTGATGGAAACAATTAAGCTTTTGTTTCTATTTAAAAAATTGTTGTAAATTAATGCAACCACTTGGCAATTAAACAATATATCTACTTGAAGCAACCACGGCTTATAAACTTAACTTTATTAATATAATAGTATATAGTAGCTGATATGTAATATATGCCCATATTCCATTAGGTATTGACCAATATGAGTCAACATAATATAAATAAAGTATATGCAATTAGCTATATAGCCTAAGAAATTCAATGCCTTAACCGTGAACACATATCAAAGAATTATGTCGCAAGGAGAGGGCTATAGCCCAAACTCTTCAATTCCTTCCACTCCACCTAAGGGCAAAGTCAACCTTAAAAACTTTGAACCTTGTTGTCTTGTAGGTCCAACTTTCAACCCTACTAGGTTCCTCTACTTCTGGAAATAGATCATTGTAAGTCCTTTTGTCAAAATCCTCTCCCTCGCAAGCCGTAGTTGTGCCTTTTCTTTGTGAAAGTAGTGACAAATCATGTGATGATTCCATAGTACATGTGCCCTTGGGACATAACATTCCCCTCCCCTTTAAAGAATCTTGTCCTCAAGATTTAGGAGTTACTGTTGCTAAGTTTGGGTGGCTCTCTTCACCTTCTCTTTTAAACCCCATTGTGGTTTAAACCATGTAATCATAAACTATATCATCATTTAATAGAGGTATTTATAAATCATGGTGCATATGTACATAGTTTTTTTTTTTTTTTTGGTTTGTTAGGCACTCTAATGTCAAGAAAATGGGGTTCATATTTTCAAAATGTATTTACATATGTTTATACATGACCAAAAAATAAAAATCAAATTGCATTTGGAAAACTTAAGATTTAACTTGAGAATAATGAGGTTCTTCGAAGGAGAGCACTTCTGCTCCTAGAGGTTTTAAGATTTAACTTGGGAATAATGCCAAGAAAATGACAATTATAAAAACAGATAAAATTTCTCTAGTAATTTTTTTTAATAAAAAAAACACGAAAATACATTTATGATCATCAAAACTATAATAATTTAAAAATTCATGAGGTGACAAGTTTTTACATTGTCAAGGTTGATAGCAAACGAATTAGAATCTTCCTATGACCAACTAAGTCTACCAAAATGAAGTTTTCAATCTAACAAAAAATGCTTAATAGACTCGCGTAGAGTTTAAATTTCCCTAAATCGTAGTCAACAAGCTCCGTTATTTTAAATGCGAAATATATAACAGCATCAGAGCCTACGCCTGTTATAGCTTATGTCACATTATATGATTAAAAGAAAATAATAGTTATATATATATATATATATATATATATATTACTTTTTTGAGGAAAAAAATCTAAGGCAGAGGGGTCATGGCCTCCTTGAATGCTACACAAGTTCTATCCCAAGTTGGTATAAGAGACTATGATTTTTTAGTCCCAAGTCAAGCAACATACTCTTCAATGTCTGAAACCCTTATTCTCCTAGTTAATAGACTATCCTTAATTAGTCCTCTCATTTTAGGTACAACTTGAATTATAATAAATATTTCAATAATCAAAATTTCCATATGCAAGAATATTTTGATATTGTAGTTACACAGCCTCATAGTTGTTATTGGAGAAAATATGTTTCCATTGATATAAATGGATGTTGTTCCCATACCCAACAAGTAATTAAGAATATAACCATAATAAAATTCTCTAAGTGTAAGAATGCAAAAAATTTCTTAAACTAGTTGTTTTTATTAGGAAAAAAGTGTCAAATATTTAGGAAACAATGTACATATACCCCATTTTTTTATGTATATATTTTAATTAAATTGATATTGATTACTTATGTTTATGTGTCTTAGATCACAAAACATAAATTTTGAATCATGTATACATACTTTCCCTTTTTAGCTCTAACGAATAAAACAGACTAGTCCTTCGACAGCATTAAAGAATTTTAATTTATAAACATATGTTTATTCATTATTAGATGATCCATAATTAAATGCTAATTTTTTTCATAATTTCTTTTGAATTTAGTCATTGTAGTTTTGATTACATTGAAAACATATTTTCACAATAATCACCTTCCAACAATACCAAATTCTATTACTTTCCTTTGTACAATTAAGAAGTTTTTCCAAATATATATGTTGTTGATGATATCGTTTATGCATAATTTTAGAAATTTTTTATTTGACTTTTTTTCCTTGATTTTTCAAATTAAGTTGATATTTTTTGAAAATTAATAAATTGTTAATAATTTAATAAATTTATAATGCATCAACTTGATATATTCAAATTAACACTTACTTTTTTGAGGAAAAAGACATCAAGCATATTATTAATTAGTTAGTAAATCAACTACAACCACATAAAATAAATTTAGTGGAACAGACTCCATCCAAATGATTAACTGAAAAGATAATTTTGCTTTTCTGGCTAAGGTATGAACAAAAGTATCAAATGTATGGGAAAAAGAAAAACTTTTCAGTGACCTAACAAAAAATAAAATGTCTCGAAGTAAATGGCCAAAAGAGGAGAGAGCTTATCCACATATTGCAAAGAATTAATAACAATCTCAAAATCCCCCTCAAAAAGAAGATTGAATAATTCCTACTTCATGTGTAAATAAAACATCTCTTCTAATTGCTAGGATTCCAGTATAACCACAGAGGGAGGCATTGGAATTTTCTCTGACATAGCTGCAATAATCTCACCAACAAAGTTTCAAATAACCATACCAATTCTAGTTTTGAAAGTATCTTAAAAAACAGCTCCATCGAAGTTTGTTTTATAAGAATCCGGAGGAGGAGGAATCCAAGTTTTCTTACCTGAACATGTCTTTAGTTTCTGCTTAGTGACTTGACTTTGTTGAAAGAGTTGAAGATAGTTTGAGGCTGACTTAACCACTCTGTCTAAAGGAACCAGGCATTCATTTAGCCGAGAATTGTTCCAGTGAGTCTAAATGTACCAGGCTGTGACCGCAAAAGACTCTTAACATTTGCGGTTATTCCTAAATCAGCGAAGTTAACTCTTAAGAATGAGCCTAATGTTGGTTTTTGCCGATTCACCCTACTGAATCTCATCCTAAACTTGCCGAAGCTTATCACACTCCCAGAGAGTGTACATACCAGATTCTTCACCCTTGTCACACAAATGGCATCTAGAGTTGCTGCAAATTTTACTCTTGAGCAAATTCAATTTTACTGGTAGAGAGTTTGTACAAGCTCTCCACATAAAATGTTTGACCTTCCCAGGAACTTGGAGCTTCCAAAGACTTGCCTAGAATTTTTTTCACAGGATTAGGATTGGAGGCTGATGCTTTATCCCTTTGATTTTCCTCGCATAACAACTTATAACCGGTTTTCACTGAGTAATCACCGGTACTTGAGCTCGGCCAAAATAGAATATCAGGTTGAGGAAGAGAACTGAGGGGAATGGATTTAGTTCGTTGGGCATCAATAGGAAGAAAACATTGATCAATGATAATAGAATTCCTCCAACCCGATTTCAAATTAATTAAGGAGTCAACTACTGAGTCAGGAGGGAGATGAGAAGGGGGAGATATCACTTTACCCGAAGACTAACCTAGCAGCCACCTATCTTAAAAAAAAAAAATTTTCCGACTGTTGCTATCCATTTTGACAATTATGGGCATGAAGGCCCAACGGTAGAAAAGCCCAAACCAAGCCAAGAGAAAAGAAAGGAGAGATTAGATAATAGAAGCAAAGCAAAAGGGCCACACCCCCTAAGGCCCATAAAATGAAAAAGCATGGCCATGAGAAGGAATGTCCATAAAAGAACAAGGAATAAGGCACATTGGCCCATTTTCGTATATTGGCAATGTGGAAGAGTTAGGCAAAGTGAGATGATCCTCTTCAAGAAGTAGTGTTAAGGGGACCACAATTTGACTTCTTACAACCACTTTAAAAACAAGCCTGCGTGGTGTGATGTCAAAGGCCATAAAAGATTTGAGTTTGTCTTTCTCATCACTAATTGATTTTAAGGTGAAATGACATAGCTCACGGTTCGACAAATGGTATCAGAGCCAAGGTCATGAGTTCAAGTCACAAGAGTGTCATTGTGAGGGAGGGATTGTTGGGGGGACCATAATTTGTCTTTTTACAACTACGCTAAAAATGGTCCCGCATGGTGTGATGTCGAAGGCCATAAAATATTTGAGTGTATCTTCCTTATTACTAATTGGTTTTGAGGTGGAATGACACAGCTCACAATTCGACAAGTAGGAATGGGCCTTAAATGGGCCCAAGGAATAAGGAATGAGACAAAAGGCCCAATAGGCCAACCTGATAAGAATTAATGGAAAGTAATAAAAGTAGGAGCTTTAAAAGACCCATGGGCCCAACCTAGTCAAACGAAGTGAGACAAGCCTAGCAAGCCTACATCATCCTCTATAAAGGATGAATATGAGGGGAAGTCTCTGTTTGATCAAAGAAGAGAAGGGACAAAACCAAATGATAGCGGTAGAAAATGTGTAGGTAAGGAAGAAAACAAGGCGTGAATGGAAGCAAGGATACAATGGTCAGAGCACCACCAACCTGTAACCTAGCCAATGCAAGGAAGGTGGGCCCACAGTTAAAGAGATTACAGAGGGTGTGGTTTGGTGGAGGAGGGAAAAGAGCATATTTCTGATATCTTGCTAGGATCTCTTTTAAGAGGTGTTCTGCTGGAAAAACATATTTACCCAAATAGGTAGTAAACTGACCGAGACTACTTAATGCATTCTAGAGGGATTGGTAGAGAGACCTAAAGTTTTACCCTTTAAAGGGGAGAGAGTTACACGGCAGAACGATATCGATAAAAATTTATTATGGGATGGGTAGTGGAAGAGAGAGAAACATGTACATGCTCAAATGTAGTGGAGGTTGAGCCCATAGTGCCAGAAGGGTAATGGGCACCTCTGAGGTGTGTTTGCAGTGGACAAAAATTGTCGAAAATCAACAAGGGTAAAAAAGAGAAATCATGTAAGCTTGATTTAGTATAAATAAGAATAGTACCCATAAGAGGAAACAAGATAGTGACTAAGGTCATCAGAATTGAGAGTCAAAAAGAAAAGGAAAGAGAAAAGAGAAAGAGTGAAGTGAGACTTGGAAAGATAGAAGAATATATACAGCAGAAACAACATACATTAATAGACAATATTTTCCCTTCCTTATAAAATAAACCCGTTCTTTGTAATCCCATCAAAATGAAAAGTAGCTTTCTAGAACCATCCTCCAAAATGTACAACTTTGTGACTTAATCTAGTAATAAAGTTGTACAAGTTGGGGTTCGGGCACTCTTTAGTTCACTTTCTGTGGAGACTCCTTATTTATGTATTGTGATTCTGTTGCTCTAACTATGTTTAACTGCTAACTATTTGGACTAACTTTTTTGCCATAACATATATATATTGATTTGTTATTTTGGGGTGTTTTGTCTTGTGCACAGACTGGCTCTAAGCAAGGTCCTGCAGAGATAGTGGGCCAGACCCAACTTTCCTACCCATAGCAGAAAGCCTTAGCCTAAAAGCATAAAAGACCCCTACACCGACCATCGCCAACTCTCCATCTAGCCCCCAAAGACACCTAATTTAAAACTTACTTTAATTGGTATATACATGTTTCAAATGTTGACAACAAAACCTAAATAAAATATTTTATATTTATTTAAATATATCTAGGTTAAATATGTCAAAATATCAAAATTGAAACACATATCTTATTGTTGCAACAATATATTATAAGAAAATACATTTCCATTCAAGAATTGAATACACACACACACACACACACACACTAACCTCATCACATGCACTTTACGTGTGCAATAAGGCTCTTTATTTATTTATTTTGGGTTCAATGCTATAATTTTCCATCCATTCATTCTTATAACTTAACGCAAAGTCAATATTAACCATTGATTGCAAAAGTAACATTCTTTCATAGTTTGATCCAAATCGTAAAGGTGTATAAACTGAATTATACACCAAACAAAACCAACATTTTCCAAATTAAAATTTAGGTTTAATGTGATTGTGTTTATATTTAGATACATGTTGATTTGGTTTGGTTTGGTTTTGAGTGACATAATAAAAGCCTATATAAAGAAACAAAAAAAAAAAAACAAGAAAAAAAAAATCGTGTGAGATGTTTTAGAATAAAGATAGCTTGTGCTAATTTTAAGGAAGTCATTTTTTTTTTTCCTAGAGTCTTAAACGCACAGTTCCAGTTTTCCACAAAATTTGTACTGTTTTTAAACTTTGAATTTGAAAAAAAAAAGGTGGGTTGGTTTTGTGTGTGTTGTGGATGGAATCGTGGAAAATCGATGGGAGTTATCCTATCCAATTTTTTTTTAATTAACTTTTTTTCATAGATAAACTTATGTATGGTTCCTCACATAACATTTATGTTGGCTTTATTCCATGACAAAAAATGTTGTAATTGCATTAATTTATTTTCTTGTATTTTGTGGGATTTAATTGTAATGGGTTTAGTTCTATGTCGGTGAAAGTTGCTCAAGACAATTGATCTCGCCACTAGCTCAGGACTGCAGCACTAGTGAAAGGCCATGTGAGGAGCACATGAGGTAGTTCAACAATCAATGTGTTTCATGAGTCACTTGCGACTTGAGTAACCTGTGAGATGACCCGTGAGATACACTGACCAATTGGATTTTAAGTGTGACTTTCCTACCCTTCACCCACATTATATATACCCTCATTACCCACAAAATTGTAAAGAAGCTATATAGAAGAAAACCCAAGAAAGGTTTCTATAACACACCCACCTTGCTAGAGAGAGCTACTCATCATCAATAGAGAAATCCTTGTAGTCCATTCACTTTTCCCTCTCCCATTGTTATACCTTGAGAGGAGAATTGTACCTAAACACAACTCACACTTATTCAGAGTATAGAGAGTGAATTGGAGCTTAGAAAGCATTGGGGATTTGCCAAAATAAGCCGGTGAGGCTTGGCAGATGCAATTGGGCAGTATTGATGGATCTGGGAAGCTAGTGAAGACAAGACTCCGAGAAGTCTGTTGGTAGTTGGAGCTTGGAGGGCTCAAGTATATTGGGTAAATTAGGCTTGGAGGGTCTTTTTGGTATCCTTGTACTCCAACTAATTTACTAGTGGATCATTTCGACTTGGAGGGTCGCGGAGAGGTTTTTCACTTAGTTCTTCGGTTTCCTCTTCGATAACACGTCTTAGTGTTATCTTGTGTTTGCATTTCTCTTCCCTTACTCTTTAAGCTTTACTTTTTTTTTTAAATTTATTTATAGTTTTTTCTTATGCCTTAGAGAGTTTTTTCGATTATTGCATATTATTTACTCTTGTTCTGCACTTAGATAAGTTAAAGTAAAAGCAATTAAGTCATAATTTAAAATTGGAGGCCTAAACAAGCTATAGTGTTTTACACTATTTGAACTTTTTGTTGTGACAATTGTATAAGTTTTATACTTAAAAAAAAGAGACAATAAACATTAGAGTTTATCTTTTAAAATATTTGAATTTGATTTTCTAATATTTCGTGAAAGTAAAAAAAAATTGAATTTGATAGTAGAAAAAGTGGAGAATGTTGGTAGATTAAATTTTGGGTGGGAAGTTATTTGTTTGAGTTTAAAAACCAACTGGAGTGTGGTCATAATTTGAAGGGAATTAAAGATGTGGGAGTTAGAGATATATTTTTACCAAATTGTCCTTCAATTTTGTCTCTATTTAAACCTAGGGGTGTAAGAGTATTTTTGAACTAACGAAATGTCCATCACAAATAGTGAAAGCCCCTTAAATAGTGTGTGTAGATTAAAATTTCTAGTAAGTGTTAATTTTTCAAGTATAAAATGGTTATTAGTGACTATGAATTTTGAGACCCAAGTCTCATGCTTCATGACTTATCTTTATGTATTATATTTTTATTTTTAGATGAATAATCATTTGTTGCACTGTGGCATTACACTTCTCAAGTACTAAAACATGAAAAGACGAACTTCAAATAAATGATGGAAAATGACAAAATAAACATTAGTTATTTGAACAAATAAATAAACATAAGTTTATACATTACTTCTTCTACATTAAAACATTACTTGTGGTACCACCATACACCTTTGGCGTGATTGTCACTCTACAAATATAATTTCTTATAGGATGGAGGGGTGTTGGGGGTGATTTTTTGCGCGTAGCCACGTGTATTCCGTTGGTGGTGTGACTTTGCTAGACCCGGATTTATTTTAGGGAGTCCAATTCGGAATTTGACATTAGGCCACATAGACCAATGACTTCTGGCGCATTTTTAAGCCTACAAAATAGATAAAGGTCAAAGTCTTAGAATCATGATAATGGTTGAAATAAATAAATAGTACAATTAATTGAATAGCTTTGATTAAATGATTACTTGAACATCATTTTTATGTTTATTAAATGATATCCAATATTAGAAAGTAATTAATTAAGTGTCATAAGTCCAATAATGAGATGAGTCCAATAGTCCATATCTAGTTGTGGTATAATTCATATCCAATATAATAAGATATGTCCAATAATGATCTATGTCCAAATAAGGTATGTCCAACAATGTTTTATGTGCAAATTATATATGTCAATTGGTGGTATATGTCCAGCGGTGGTTTATGTCTGAATAATATATGTCCAACGGCAGTAGATCAATTTAATAATATGTATGTTCATTAATGAAGTATTAGTGATACCATGTTTTATTAAATAATGAGATGATATTAAAGTAACTTGCATATAGAGGTACAATAATAATGGGTTAACATATACTTAATAATGTAATTTCAAAGATGGAGAAAACATTGACTTTTCTCTTATGTTTCCGACTCTAGCGGTATAACATCATTTTATTCCTTATATGATTTGTGGCTCTAGCCATATAGCATTAGTAAGCTGATAACATTCCAGCGGTATAATAATATGAGTACAGTGGTATAATGATAATAAATTAAAATATACTCGATAATTTAATTTTGGAGATAAAATATAATGACTTATTTTCACAGTTTGTAGCTCCAGTTGTATAACAGCAGTGGACTTATAACATTTTAGCAGCATAATAAAATGAGTCTAACAGTACAATATGATATTATGAGTCTTTTCATGGTGTAACTTCATAATTGAAGGGAAAAATAGGTGCAATTGGAGGGAGAGAGAACATGTCCAGCTGTGTGCATAGGTTGTTTAAGTTTATCCTCTTTATCATGCACTTAAATAATTTTCCCCATATAATACTCTTTTAGTTTTTAGTCAAATATAAGTGTTATTGCCTTCCATAATAAGGACTTTTAGTATTAAAATTTATGTCTTTCATGAGAATGACTTTAATATGAAATCATTGTGCCTTCTAAGAGAAGGACTTCTAGTCTTTAATGTTCATATGCTTTCCATGAGAAAGGGCTTTTGTAATATATTCTTGGAAGAGTGTTTGGTATCTTTTAAGATGTATAAAGATGGTAAGAAATATATATGTTTTGTAAGATATGGTGTTTGTAAGATAGATTATAAATATATGTGAGAAGTATGTATGGATATTTTGTGAGGAATATGTTTGTAAAATATATGGGAGTATGAGATAGATATATGAAGGTTAAATATGGTAAATAAATGAGCTTATAGTTGCTACTGGAGTTGTTTTTTGTGTTATGACAGTGGTTATGTTGCTTTCTAAGAAGAGAGATATTGTAAGAGAAATAGAAAAAGAGATGGAGGTGTGTTTATGGGCAACAAAATGATGATATTTTAGAATAATAAAGTGTGAGAAAGATGGGTAATGGATAATGGTGTGGTGTAATAGGTGTGTTGTAATTGTGTTATCTAAGAAGAGATATTTTTGTAACAGAGATGGAGAAGTATGGAAATGTTTACAGATATGGGCAACAAAATGAATGAAGTTTCAAAATAAGGGGGTGAGAGAGGGATGAATATTGTGTCATAGTGTGTGGCTTGGTCCCCTTTATATAAAGCCAAGTATATAACTAGATTAGAATTCGTTGAAGGAAAATTTAACAAATAAAAAAAAGTTTTTGACAAAGTAAGTGGTTTCATTAGTGGGTTTTGGTTTTTAGCCAAAAGAAGAAGGTTTGAGATTTTAAGGCTGTTGCTGCAGCAATACAGCAGTGGCTGCTGTTGCAGCTGTCAAGTCTACAGCAGTAGCACAACTAGATGATGCCAGTTGTGTGAGGTCTTCTGCTGGAGAAAATATTTTGCATTAAATTCATGGGTTTGGTTAAAAATAGTAAGATAACCTTTATGGAACCTTCCTATTTCTGGTACTACAGCTGGAGATTAAGGATCTTAGCTTAAAATGATATGATTTCTTTTATAGGACCCTTGCTTTTTTGGGTATGGTAGCAAGCTGCTGGGATTGGGCATTAATGGGTTGATGATGTTACTTTTGGACATGCGTCAGCTGCCTAAGCTGCTGCTGGAGCTACTGCAGTTGCTGCTGGAGTTAAGGCAATTTTTGCTAGAACTATTATTGGTATTTTTGGCTAAGTTTCATTTTTTAGAAAATTATATGTTTAGTTCATATATAATTTTAGTAAGTAATACATTAGTTGGTTGATATTTGATAAAGTTTTAGAGATGTAATTATGGTCTCTTTGTATTCTGACCAAATCTTGGAGAGCAAGGAGAGTATTTAATACTAGATATGAGATATTAATATAGATTTAGCCATGTGCTTAGGATTGATTTAAATAAAAATAAAAATATAATTTATATGAAATAGTATGATTGCATTTTTAAACTTAAATTATATAATGAACATCAATTTTTTCTGTAAAGAGCATAGAAAATTTTATCATTTTAAGTGTTATGTGATATGAGAGGCTTACAAGATACTACCTATTGCACACTGACTCGTTAGAGTTTATGAAATTGGGGAAGACATACCAAGCAACATGTTTTCCTTTATCAACTTTGAACCAATGGAGTTTTACTAAACATACTTCTAGGCTCTCCAAACCATGACTCCCGAAATTCTCCCAATGAGACTCATAAGATTGGATCATGAGCTGAAAATGAGATGGCGTGCCATGAGCTTGAACTATGGGCTTTGATGAGATTATATCGCCATGAGTTTTGGACCATGGGCTTTGGCATCATTTTGTGAATATGGGTTCTTTTAAGTTTTAAAAGAGGTTTTTTCAAAATCCATAATTTGTTGATGTGGTGCTAGTTGCCAATGAAATAAATTCCATGTGGTGTGAAAAATTTGTCCTTGACAAGGGGCAAGGGCCAAGGTTTACTCTAAAAGAGAGTTTCTCACACATATATACTTAGATTAGGCTAGGGTTGGATTTCCATCTCAGTTAAAAAATAAAATACATTATTTATGGCCAATTCTTGAAGTATAAAGATATATTCTAATACTATGTGGTCACAAAAGTGAGATCAACTGTTTCAATTTTGATTTGATGACAATTGTAGCTTAGATATAATTAACAAAAACATCTAGCATTTTAACCTTGCAATTTCACGAGGCAAGCACACATTTCTGTACAAAAACATGAAAAATGACAAAAATAGCATTTGGATTCGCAAATTGTCGATGACATTTTTTAAAACAAAATAAATGTTTTTGCACCACACATTTTTTAGGTTTCCAATTCCTAAGATACTCTCAAATATTTGCTAAGCGACCAAAATATTATAGCAAACCCCTCCATTTCCCTTAGATTCATCTCACCTATCCTCTCTCATCACCATCTCCGTTGTCCTCATTGCTATTCATCTGTCACTCATTGTTTTGTGCTACATGTCTATATCCATGATAGTGTGACATAGAGTTTATCATAATCATATTTTGAATTAACATTGTAAAGAACAATAATTTTATATCTCACTATTGATAATCTTATATCTTAAATTGCATTTTAAGTCGTTAAAAAATATTTGATGATATAATCAAGCCACATATGTAGTAATCTTCGACTATAATGAGCACCACCACCCACCACCATTACATTATACATTCTTAAAAGGTAATGTATTTTAATTTATGTTTTCTTGGGTAAATTTTTTAAACCAAATGAAGCACATGAGTATTTCATACCGTATTTGTATATATTCCATTCTATATATTTCTAACTACTATAAATTTCAAACAAAATGAATCTCAACTTGTAAAGTTTCTTATTGTTGAATAAAAATATTTTTTAAAAAAATTATGAGAAGGAACTTGAATTTAAATCATGCCTAAAAAAATTATTAATATATTGACCCAATGATAAAAGAGCAATAATCATGGAGTGAATGTTAAAAAATTTCAAATCCTATCGTGTGTGTCTATATATATATATATATATGTATAGAGAGAGAGAGAGAGAGAGAGAGAGAGAGAGAGAGAGAGAGAGAGACTCTTTTTTTAATCTAAAAATGGAATTCATTGTCTACATAT
Source organism: Castanea mollissima (assembly GCA_014183005.1). Lineage (NCBI taxonomy): Eukaryota > Viridiplantae > Streptophyta > Magnoliopsida > Fagales > Fagaceae > Castanea > Castanea mollissima. Next base: position 43,019,212 of record JACAVU010000003.1, read on the forward strand.
CAATATTAGAACCTTTTAGTATAAGGTAAAACAATGAAAACAATCACATGTATATTTGATTTACACCCCTTATACTCCTCAATTTTATCTTCAAATTATGAATATGTTATTTTGGTTGAATTAATCATTAAATTGATGCGATGATTGGTTTCTATTGTAAATACAATTGTCAACAATTCAATCATAGGTTGATTATGTTTTCAACAATGACACCTTAAGATAATAAGAAAATTTATGATTAAGTTGAAGTTAAGTAATTGAGTGATTGAAAGAGAGAAAATAGAAAATAGAGATTAGAAACAAGGATTTTAACCTAGTTCGTTGTAATGACCTGCATCCAAAGGTGAAAGCCCTTAACAACTATATTTTGATTATTTAACTTGGTTGAAATGAACCCAATTTATACACTAGAAAATCCTAGGTTAACCCCAAACTAACATAGTGTAATTTGTTTGTTTTACAAGTACAAGAGTTTATAATTGGTTTAGATTTGGACGTCTTCAACCATGATATCTATAACAACTTAATCATTAAATGAATGAAATAAAATATGACATTAAGTTTAAAGTAAATATAATTAGTAAAGTATTTATATTTAATTAATTTTTAAATAATCATAAATGTTGTGATAATAATCCAACCATCACACCAAACATAGCATCAATAAATTTGCTAAACAATAATAAATGAGTATTGGGTTTGGGGAAAAAAAACCTCCTCTAACATAGAGGATATCAATCTCTTATAGATTTATAAAATAAATAAATAAATAACAAGGCGAAAAATCCCTTATGTAATAATTAGGGATGTCAATTCGGGTTAGCGTGTTGGCTTTGTGTCGTATCGAGTTATGGGTATTCGACTAAATGGCTCAACCCTAACCTGACCCATTTAATAATCATGTCATAATCCTTCAACCCTAACTCAACCTGCTAATAAGGCGGGTTGACCTGACGCAACCCATTTGACATGATTAATAAACGAGTCGTGTTGGGTCGACACGAATGTAACACAACCCATTTCAACCTGTATAATATTAAATCTAACATCCATCTAGAATTAATTTTTTTTTACATCCCAAAAGGAGTGCATACACTTCAAGTCTTCAACCCACATTCAAAATAATATAATTCAACAAATATATAACATTCATCTAAAAATAAGTTCTTTACACTCCAAAAGAAGTGAATACACTTAAACCTAAATTCAAAATAATATAGTTCAACAAAAATAAAATAACATAGTTCAACAAAAACAAGTGGGCCATATCATGCAATCAAGAAAAACACAAGGCACATGGGTTCAAAGTTTGTTGTACAAAAGCATTATGTAGAAAAAATAAACACATAAGAGAGAGAGAGAGAGAGAGAGAGAGAGAGAGAGAGAGAGAGAGAGAGAGAGAGAGAGAGAGAAATAACCAGTTTGAGAGTTGACACTTTGAGTTTGAAAATTGGGCATGAGAAGAGTAGTACAACTGAAATTAAAAAAAGGAAAAAAATATTTATAAAAAGGTTTAGAGATTTAGGGTTTGTAGGGTTTAGAGATCTAGGGTTTGTAAAGTTTTAATTTCCAATTATATCTCTTGTAAATTTTTGTAATTACTCACTTTTCTTTTTAAATTTAAAATATATGTTGGATATAAAAGATATTTGATAAATCTAAAATAAGATGAATATTTATTTGTTATATGAGTTAAACGGGTTATGTTAAGTGGGTCATTTCGGGTTAACACAAGTAAATTGGTGTGCCAAACGTGTCTACTGCGGGTTGACCCGCTTATGACACGTTTCTTATTGTATCGCTTTTAGGTCGACCTGTTTATGACTCAAACCCATTAAAGCCCAACCCTAACCCGAAAAAACCCGTGTTGGGTTTGTGTTATGTTCACGGGTTGGGTCGAACATTGACACCCTTAGTAAGAATTTTCTCACTTAGGGTTTGTTTGATTGGGAGGATAGAAAAATGAGAGGATAGAAAATAGAGGAAGGATAGGAAAGTGGGAGCATAGAAAAGTTTTTAGTTTTCCTCAGTCGTGTTTGGTTGAGAGGGTGGAAAAGTAGAAGGATGGAAAACTTTTTGGTTTGGTTGAAAATAAGGTTTGTATAAATTTACCATCATGTCCCTCTTAAATAAAAGAGAAAGTAATATACTATACTTTTAAAAAAAATTGTGTATAGATGAAAGTGGACATTTCAAAAAAATAGCATAAGAAATCATCCAAAAGTATTTTTCTTAAAAAATAATAAAAATAAAAATTAAGAGAAAAAAAAGAAAGAAAAGAAGAACCCACTACCTGACCAAACAAAAGAAAGAAAAAAAAAACCAACGTTACTGTAGAAAGTCGAAAGCAAAAAAAAAACCAACGTCACAGTGGGGAAAAAAAAAAGAACCAGAAAATTGGGGGAAGTTTTGTCAAAAAAAATTGGGCCCCACCACTTTTCTCTCCCCTTCCTCTTCTCAACCAAACAGTGAAAAATGTCATTTTCCACCCTATTTTCCTCTCTTTATTTTCCATTCTCTCTATTTTCACCTCAACCAAATACACCTTTAAAGAGTTAAGACAAATTAGGGGTGACAAAATTGGACATGACCTGCGAACTTGACACAACACGACACGACACAACACGAAAGTAACAGGTTTAGGTTGAGGCTTAATAGGTTCTTGTCATATTTAGGTTGATACAACTAGTGGCAACTCTAAGATTTTTTTTTTTCTAGGGGGTCAGCAATGACAAAGCTAGAAATTTGTCATTGGGGTAAGTAAAAAATAAAATGATATATTTTTCTTCTGTTTCATGCAACTTTCATATTATATACAATAATCTAAAATAGCATTTTGAATACAAAACAGTATACAATACAACTTTATTGTACAATAATCTAAAAAAATTATTAAAATTTTAAAGATCGGATTGACAACAAATATAATGAAATAATTAATCATACATTTTTGTCAAATTAATAATAACTTATTATATTTATATGTATTATCAATTAAATAAAAATAAAAATATATGATAAAGAGGAATAGTAACACACCTAGGAGTAGAACTAGGAGTAAATGTGAAACTAAGGAAAAAACATAGTAACTAATATAAGTTTTTGCTTTTGAAGTGTATGGTTTTTTAATCATATACGTGGTTGATCAAGCACTAAAAGATTTATTGGAATTGAAAATCTATAGAGTATTTAACAAACTATTTGATCAAATAAAGAGAAAAACTAAGAAAATATAGAAGACAGAGAGAGAGAGATAAAGAGAATGGCAAAGAATCACATATGTAGATAGAGATCTGTTGGTTATAACAGTAATGTAATTTTTTGCTTATGAAGAAAAAAAGTGCAGGGAAAGCAACTTCATTTTATTGTCAACAGTAAAATAAGCTGGAGTCCTAGAGAGAAGGTTTTTTTTTTTTAATAATGAAGAAGCAAAAATTTGAAACATTTTTTTTAAAAATAAAATTCAATACACTATAATTTCACAAAATTTTTATACCAATCTAGGTGGAAAGTTGTTAATAATAGGTAAAAAATGATGTTAATTGTGGGACCAAATAAAAACCAATTACAACTTGTCATATAATATTTATTGTGAAAATAACATTAAGATGATCATATTCAAATTTATTTTAGTTGGGTTTAAATAAAATTTAGGGTTAGGGTGTTCAAAATATTTTTTTAGGGGGTCAAAACAAAAGTTAACACACACACACACACACACACACACACACACACACACACACACATATATATATATATATATATATATAATTTGACAAGTTAGGGGGTTCATTTGAATCCACTGGCTTGAACATAATGCCACCCCTGGACACAACTGGCTTGTTTAATAAATGAGTTGGGTTAGTATCTATCACCTAGAACCCGTTTAATTAAATGACATTTTACCGATATACCCTTCAAACCCTAGGCATATAAACTGATTAGTTGTTGTGGCTTAGTTTCTTTGGCATATTATGATTGATTATTTGTAATATTAAGATATGCTTTAGTTTTGAATGACTATTTGTGATACAGTTACTCGTTAGTTATGAATTTTATATTAAAAATATTTAGTTGCTTGGTTTTTCATAATTCATATCAATTTGGTTAATACTAAAATTTTTTGTTGTTGTTGTTGTTTTTTTTTTTTGATAAAACCTGATAAATGGATCATGCTAGGGTTAAGGAATTTTGACCCATTTAATAAAAATGTCGAGTTAGTGTTGACCTATATAGTCAAATACTCATGAGTTGACATGACACAAACCAAACACACGAACACGAGTTGCCACCTCTAGACAGATAAAACCTTGGGTCTCCTTTTTACCCAAAGATGCATCACTAATTCCATATAAATGAGTAGAATTTTTTTTTTTTTGGCGCTACTCAATGAGTAGATATCTTCGCTTTTGGGGGGTGTGGTACCCACACAGATCATGACCATAAATTTGGTGGAGTTTTAATCCCAACGGTTTAGTTTATTTTAATGGGGGAAAATTATTAGGTAATGCGCACTCTCTCCTCTCATATGAATTGTGGGTTCCACCATGAATTTAATTAGTGGGACCCACAATTATGTGAGAGGAGAGAGTATGTATTTATTGTAATCCAGGAGTACTCAATAATTTCCCTTTAATGGGTTACAAGTTACTGGTAGAGTAGGTCAAATATATAAACCTAAAATAAAATTCAGTTTGTTCCTTTCACACCGTTCTCCCTTGCCTTCTCCGAGTTTCATCTCGATTGCTTCTTCAGTTCTTCTAAAAAAACCAGATTGCTGCTTCTTGCATTCTTTCTGTCATTCTCCTTTAGCACCTCTTCGACTTACTATCTAATGAAGGTTTCTTGAGATGATCATAATCTCTTTGATTTTGTTAAAGGTAAGGATCAAACAATGAAACCTAGTTTCATTGCCATTGTTTTCTATCCCTTTTTCTTTGTTGGTTTTTCAGGGCTACCCATTTGAAAAGGTAGATATATGCAATTATTTCAAAGGATTAATGTCGATTTTTTTTTATGGGTATTGGGTATGGGGTGGGGGGGGGGGGGGAGGAATCTTTAATCTTCTCCATGATTTGTTATATGAGTTGATTAACGGTATCAATATTCATTTTTTATGCTCTATTATTATTATTATTTATTATTATTATTATTGTAAACTTTCGCATATAAGGGTATGTGGGTTTCTAGTGTTTGTGCCTGTTTGTTCTTTTGAAGTAGCATGTGTATGTGGGTTTGTGTTGTTTCATTGCTTTGCCAGATTATACCACTTAGTGAATATCCAAAGTAGGCATTTGTTAGTTAAACTCACGAGCAAGACAAAGCTTTTTGGGTTGGTTCTTAAAAATTTGACTGTGCAGGTATTTGAAATGAAATTAGGAGCAGAGGTAGTAATATGGAATGGTGGCATTTACCGTGGTTTAGCTTGGCCATTCCCAAACATTCATTTGTTGGTTGGATAGTTATTCTTAGTAAGCTTTCAACCAAAGCTAGAATCTTCCAACTGGGTCTTCCAAGTTCCAGTGGATGGTTTGTGTGTTTTCAGCAACTCTAGCATTGAGTTTAGGGACCATTTATTTTTCGGTTCTTCTTTTACCAGGAGGGTCTAGGAAATTACAATTAAGTTGTTTCTAGTATCTTTTGCTAAGAATGATTGGCAGGATAGTATGAGTTAGGGGAAAATAATCTTAAAGGAAAAGGCTTAAGAACAACCCTTTGCAAACTAGCTTTGTGGGCTACTATTTATCATGTATGGAAGCAAAGAAATTCTACTATTTTTTTTTAGGGAAGGTATACACTGATGTGACATTTGGTATGGGGTAATATTTTATAATTCTCAGGAATGTTTAAAGATTCCTATGTTTAGTTGCAAATTACGCTAGGGAATCAAATGCTAGGAGAATCTGGATTCTCCCTTTAAACCCCTCTCAGTAGGAATGTTGATTCCTTTTAAAACATATAGGTATTCAGATTTTCAAGCTTAAAGGAAATTGTATTTTTTTTATAAATTGACAATTTTAACCATTTTTCCTTATCATTTAAGCAATTAAGATAAAATATAAAACAAATCATCAATATTTTTTCCCTTGTCTTTATCTTTTCTCGCCAAAATAATATGAACAAGATATACAACTCTGTTGATATATTATTTAACAAAGTTTTATTTAGGTTTCACGTATGGAAAAAAAAAAAGTTTGAAAGGGACCCTCCATTATTGCCACGTATTCACTTTTGATGTTGTGTGTGTGTTGCTCAACAAATTATTAATAGTTTATATTTTTTTTTCATTATTTATTTAGAGGAATTTTTTTTTAAAGGACTTTGTAGTTCACATTCAAATCTAAGGATATAATGGGAAAAATAAATAATTCATTTAAGATTCTTAGGACTAGACCAAACATTATCATTTCACATTCCTAAGAATCTTAAGAGATTCCCAATGAAACCAAACATAGGAATAGCTACATTCCTAGGCATCCAGATTGTAAGGAATCACATTCCTAAGAATCTAGATGCTAGGAATAATGTGGATTTCTCCGTACCAAACGTCACATGAAGATCAACTTATTTTCATTATAAAGAAGGATGTTCGAGGGAGACTAGAGAGCAAACTATGCAGTTGTGACTCAATGCTTAATCATATCCTTTGCTATTAATGGGGACTCAAATTTGAAATGCATACTACATTATCAAACTAGTGACTTATCTATCCTATGATGGAGAATTATTAAAATCTTGGTATTGCTGGATATCTTGTGGTGCTCTATTATTGTCAAAGCCTGGTGGATCTGTTGTTTCATTGCTCAATTGTGACATGTTGTTGTTGTTATGTTAAAAAGTTGTAATAGCTTGATGATGTTAATGTATAAATTTTGTTGTAGACTATGTTTTAGGAATGACCAGTTTTAGCTTGATTTGTTGAGATTATGGCACACTGTTAAGGGGTGTAAGCTGTCACAGCCTGCTGTTTTGTTTTAGTGGGTCTGTTATAAACTGTTTTTTATAGAGGCTGATCTTAGTTTTGCTATGGCTTGGTTGTTTTCCTTGTATTTTGGTTGATTTATTAGTCAATAAAAACCTCATTGATTCATCAATAAAACTGAAAAAGGAGGTGGTAAATGGTGATGAAAGACAAGGACAGGAGAAATTGAATGATAAAGAGAAGATAAAATATCACAAAAAGGCCAAGGAATTAGAGGTCATATCTGGTATGTTTCAAATGATGGTATGTGAAAATGAGGAAAATATAAGCTTCCTAATTGAATTGAATGATGGAATTCTTCAAAGAAGCAGTGACGAAGAAAGTGGACTTGGATTTTTGTTTGATGTTCGAGTGTAGGGTACTTTGTAATTTTTTTTCAAAAAAAAAAAAAATTTGAGATTTGTGTTACATAAGGCCTATAAATTTTGTTTGATGTTTTGAATCTCAAAACAGGACAGGAGTAACTTGATGATGACATATTTTGAGTGCTAATTTGTTCTTTTAAATTTTGTGTAAAAGACACATATTTTGGATATTTTATCATCTCTCTTGATATATAACTTTTAGCGGTTAAGAACTTCAAAACAATTTTTTAGTTTGAAATTTAAAATGCTGTGAAGAAACTCATGCATAAGGGTTCTCTCTTTCTATTGATATAAAACATTTTAGTTGTCAATAGTTGGCAAGACATTTTTCTAATTGGTTATGATGACAAATTTTTAGTCATCATCTTGTCAATTGGATTATCAATGGCCTTTTCATTACCTTATGTATTTTTTTTAAAATGTTACTAAAATTAAAATTTAGAAGGTTTAAGAAAATAATAATTGGAAAAAATGTTTTATTGATCTTAAATCCAAATTTAAACATCCAAAACAATGGAATTTCAAATCCTTCGTTGTATAAAAAGACCCATTAACTTGTAGATCTAATGAAACTGACTGGTGCAACTAACAAATCAAGAAATCTGGTTTCAACTGACCATTCAGTCAATGGCGGGTCATAGATCTACTCACCCAACTTGATTAGGTTGAACCTAAACCTTATTTGTCTTTCTTATTTCTTTTTGTTGAAGTTTATGTCTTTCTTTTGCTATTGGACCTGGGATGATTATACATATAGGTATTTATATGATGGTCATGCATATTAAATTTGGTTGTGAATCGTTGTCGATAGGGATGACCATGGGTAGGGTATGGATCGGGTATAACCATACCCTACTCGAAAAGTTTGCCCATGGATACCTGAATATCAATACCCATTAGTATCCATACCCGAATCTTATCCGGATATATTAACCATGGATATCCATACCCTACCCGAAACCCATTTAATTTTTTTTAAAAAAAAAAAAAAAAAATTAACTAAAAACTAACCAATAGCTTTACCTCTTGTTGAATCTATCCAGTGACAGTAGCACCTCAGGATCTCCACATCGTAACCAGCTTGACGAGAACGCTTCTGCTCCGGCGATGGCCACTGATGATCTCATGAACATAGGGCTCGTCATTGATTTCGTTCTTCTTAATGATCCGCCTCTGACGCCGTTGCTGGAGCCAGTGAATCTTTTCGATAATGGGAAGAATCCTCTTCGTGGAAAAAACGATGATTTCATTCCTTTGTAGTAGCGGAATGAGAAAACTCTAGGTTTTGTTATGGATCCAAACGACGATGGTCATTTGCTCCAGAAATTTCCTCTTCTGTACCGCCATGGTGACGTTGTTGCCAGCTCCATCACCATCCTCTCTAACGATAAATTCCATTCGAATCCAAACGAGTATGACCGCTTCAATAGGAAATCTCTTCCGTTGAATCTTTCCTTCAAGTAGTTATTGTGATTGCGGTTGCTGTTGTTGTGGTTTGTCATCAGAGAGTGAGTGATGGTGAGAGAGGTTTTTTTTTTTTTTTTAATATGGGTCGGGTTTGGATAATATCCATACCCTACCCGAACAATTCGGGTAATATCCATACCCTACTCAGTTAAGCTCTACCCATGAAGAACTAGGTATTACCTGGAACATTTGGATCAGGTAGGGTTGGATATCCATTACCCAATGGATATGGCCATCCCTAGTTGTCGATTGCCATGAGATGCATGTGCAGCATGGTGCTCAACCTCATTCATTCAGTGGTTTGCGAGCATGATTTGAAACATAAAGAAATAAATAAGCACATTCTTTTTTATTTTTTTGGTAATAGAAATAAACACATTCGAAGACTATAATATCAGTCAATGTGTTAACCATATGTCTAATTAGATTCAATTAGCTACAAGGGGTGCTCGAAAGTGTTTGAGAAATACCATATTAGACAAGAATAAAATGCATTCAAAATGCCAGGGTTAAAAGAATATAAAAAAAAAAATGCTAGCATTACAAGTTAAGAAATGAAAAAAAAACAAAACAAAAAACAAACCCTCCCAATTCTAGGAGCACGGTGGACTGGAATATGTTTTTGTTTATTTATATCGTTCCATTGGTTGGCCCAGTAAGGGTAAGTGGAACTGGGATACAAGATTTGGAAAGGTAGCCTCTTGATTATCATTCAATTTTTAGCCATAGCCTTCTAGATATCATTTGATTCGGAAATTTTTTTTAAGTTTAATGATTGGACAATTGGTAGAACCTGACACACACAGCAATATAAATGAGAATTTGCATTGCCTCCCTTGAACTGGGTTTAACTGGGCCCAACTTGCTTCATTAGTCAATTTGGGTTATAGCTCAAATTAAGTCCTAATTCAATTTTTACGTAACTCTATTGCCACCTCCTAATGATTTAAACAGAAATGTTTAGAATTTAAATTCTTCCTCTTCCAATTATTGAATTATTAAAAAAAAAAAAAAATTCCTAACTCAATACCCATGATCAAGCCTTGGACAGTTAAAACCTATTGCAACTAAAGAAAAATCATTTTTTAATACAATAAGAACAAAAACAGACCCATCCAAAACCAAAACAGTACCGATGTCAAAAAAAAAAAAAAAAAAAAACCCAAAACAGAACCGTTATCCCTACATTAAATTTTAAAAATGAAGCTCTCTTTTCCAACCACCAATCATGCAACGTATTCCCTCATGAAACCTCAATTACAAGGAAATTCAACTAGATTTTACTTGCATACATCAGCTAATCACCATTAGTTATTCAACACATTGAAAAGGGAAGAGAAGGTTAACATGAAAAGACATTCATGAAAAAAAGGGCCACACAATGAATAATTTGGAGTTTTACTAGGGCAATTACAAAACCGATAAAACCCCTTGACCATGTTCTCTAAACTCAGAAACTGCTAATACAATGAACAAAAGTTCCCTCTGACCGACCACAAATTTCAAATACTCCTAGTGTCAACACAGGTTGGTAAATACAACAAACAAGAGCTTAAGCTAATCAGTCACACATCTGGTTTTTTTCTGGCTTTCTACATTTTGTTTCCCACTTCATGGGCTAACAGAAAAGGAATAAAAGATAAACTCAATTTCGTCATGTCTTCTTCAGAAAATACCCCAAAATGATGCCAATCAAGCCGACAATAAGCACAAATATAAGTGGGATACCACCACCACGGCTTTTGTTGGCTTCGCGCCTCAAGAGCTCCTGCACAAGTATCAAAGTCAGTCCTATCCTTTAATAATTTTGCAATAATTTCTTGCATAATTATCATTATCAGTATCAATATTGTGCTGCCACATCAACCTGACACTAAACTAGAATGTATACAACTACTATGCATAAGATTTGCAAATATAAGGTTATTGTTACTTTGGCAATCAACTTATCTAAGTTTACAATATGTCTCTGATTGCTTACTGGATGACCCCTTGGTTATTATGGGTCAGAACTCACAATTTGCCACTGTTACTGCATAAATAAGATGTCCCACTAATTGGATGAAAATACAACAAACATATGAGACCATTTTTATCTGAGCAACATACAAAATTAAGAAATAATTTTTCAACTTTCAAAGTTGCATTAATTACGCGCTTTTCATTGTGAAGGAAACTGAGTATAGATTACTCATTATATGCTAATATCTGCTAAATCTCCCACTAAAATCCTCTAAAAAAACAGACAAGAGATGCAATTAACAGTAAATTTTCTTTAAACCACTCCCCCTCCCCAAACAAATGTAGCACCTTTGAAAAGACACTGTATATTTGACGAGACTGCTAGGTTCTCTCTCTCACCCTCTTCCCCAAGCAAAGATAAACTAGGAAGAGCCAAAATACAACTGCTCCAGTACACAGGAAGTTTCTAACAACAATTTCAAGAAAATCACTCAAATCAGCCCTCAGCAGTATTCTCTACTTCAAATTTAAAGAATTTCACAACTTGGGAATATTTTATCTAATAAACTCTTTCTAGCATGGCTTGCATGCAGAAATTCAGCAGTAGTTCAAATTATACCTACGCTTTTCTAGATTATTATCAGTATATGATCTGAAAGGAACTCTAATTCTGTTTGTTATAACGATAAATAAAATCACAAATCATTTATTTTCAGAAGCATTTAAACACCAAATACACCAAATAATGTCCCAATTCATCATAACAGGGTATATTAAGTCAACTAATAAGGCTAATATATATGTTGATTTTTCCCAAAAATTGGAGCAAGAGAACTACAAAACATAAGTTATAAGTATTAGCTTCTGTTCTACCTTAAAGTCAGTCTATTTGGCTTATCAAGAACAACCTTTTATAGTATCATTTTTTCCCAGGTACAGTTTATTCAAGCCCCACTTTCAAAAAATAAGCCAGATAAACCACAAAATTTAAGCCCTACCAAAGGAAAATTTAGTTATGGGCTTTGTTTATGGTTAAACATTAATTCAAATGACTTGTTTCAGCTTGTCTTGTGCGGCTGTGCCTATTATCTCTTTCACTAAGCATATATCTAGAAAATAAAAATTTGCTTCAGAAGCATTTCAATAACAAAAATGTAAAATAATTTGAAATAAAAAATCCCATACCAGTTCTTGCTGAAGCTTGGTATTTTGCTGAATAGCAGAACTTTTTTCCTCGGTCAGCTTTGAAATGAGAGCCCTTGCCTGGAATTACAAATATAAACATAAGCACCAAGAAGAACAATCAATATCCTAAAAATTGATCCACCAAGTTCTCCATAATTAAGAAACAACCTCTAGTACACCATTCTAGTAAAATTTAATAAAAAGCTACTTACTAAATGAATAGCTAAAAGTACTGCCCAAACAAGTTAAAATAACACTCAAGTTTCATTGACATGTTGAAAGAAGGCCCTTTCATTAGTGGCCAAAACTTTAAGGACGGAAAAATCCAAGAAGATGTGCTTTCATGGCATTACAAGCTCAATTTCTTCTTGTAATATTCCAAATTTTTTTAATTTTCATTTCAAGCAAAATGCGTGTTACAATTAGTCCTTTGGATCCAAAATGCAGAATTGGAAAACAATTACAGACTGCTGCTGGCGGCAGCAAATTCACACAAATTGGATGATTAAGCAAAATCTCAAAAGGGGCCAGTGACTGGTGTAAATCAGTTAAATGCCTAAGAGATTCTCAGTAAGATAGCAGGTTTCCTCTATATGATTATGTAAGCTGATTCAATGGGTTGGAGTCATTGTACAATGAATAAAGTATGACATCAACTGCCCAGCTGGCTTACGTAAATAACCAGCCAGGCCATGAATAACTGGTTAGGTGGACCTGGCTGGTAAAAGTGGCTTACAACAACATCAACAAGCTGAATACAAGTGGTCAGGAAAAACAAGAAGAGGGATTTGAACTGCCACCTGACTTAAGATGGAAATTAGGCGTAAGGTCACTTAAAAAAGGAAATCAGGTATATTAAAAACAAGATAACAAGGTAAAGAGAGAATATGGTCTGTAAAGGGGGAATAAATGCTTGAAAATGATGCAAGAAACAAGGAGATTTGACATTATTTGAGGAATTATTGTTCTATTCAAACTAAATCCAGGAAGTAATTTCCTCATTTCACGTAATGCATTTCTCACATTGGACATTGGAGGAAGTCTCAGAGAGAGATAACCAATGGTCAAGTTCCTATTGAGCAAGAACTTACCCAAAATATAAAAAGTTCCTATCGAGGAAGAAAGAATATTTCCCTCAACTAAACCAACCATAAGGGGTATAACTAATGAAATTAATGATGATAAATATATGGTCAGAATTAAAATCATCAGCTGCCCTGGACTGAGTTATTTCTGACAATGTTTATAAACATACATAGATATTCATAAGATATAATGATATATATATATATGTATGTATGTATGTATGTATGCCGGCATATACATATGTGAATTGCATTTCATAGATTTGCTTCAAGATGTTTATCAGTCATTGTATAATAACATCAAAAGCCTTTTTATTATTATTTCTATAGCTTTTTAATGTTATTATTATTTTTTGAACTTATCAAAAAAAATAATAACATTAAAAAGCTATAGAAAATAATAATAAAAAGGCTTTTGATGTCGTTAACTACTTTAGATACACAACCTAGCAATTAACAAGAAAGTCTACAACAATCCCGATCAATTCCCTTATGAAAAAATTTAGATTTTTACTATATTGACTGTGCAAAGTTGGAGCATAATATGAAATTGTCATACTATAGATATTGCACATCAGAAAATGAAAAGAACGAGAGAAGGGCTTTAAGAAGCTGTTTCATAGAAAATCAAAATATCCCACCTCTGGTTTACAATAGAAAAGAAGGGCTTGTGGAAATAGCTATAAAAAATGTCTTCCTTCCTGTGTCTATTGGTGGTTAGTTTTTTTCTTTTCTTTTTTTTTGGGGGGGGGGGGTTTGGGGATATTAAAAGAAGAGACTCTTTGACTTTGGTGCTGGGAATTTACACTATGTACATCAATAACTACACTATTGGCTTTGCAATGCAGCAATAAAGCATATTTAAACTTCAAAAATTAGAAGGAAACATATTTTTCCTAAAGAAAGAATTTATATCCTTCCTTATTTTGTTTGCCTTTAGGATGAAGTCAATACCAGAAAGCCCAAAGCTAGAGATTAAAGAAAAATGTATGTGTTTATGTTTAGATGTATGCATAACTAAAGAGAGAACATATATATGAAAGTTGTCCAAAGAAACAGTCCACTACATAGAAATTATCAGGTATAAGCTAAACAAGACCAATGTTCATGGTTGAAGAATATCTTATAAATGAAAAAGTGATGGATATCAAAGAATTTTGTAAAATTAATATAAATTTTCAAAAAATTGAAAAGAAATAAAATCAATCTCCACTTGTTTTATGAGAAAACTAATAAAAGCAACAAAAAAAATATAATAGTATTAATTTATTGTGTTGTTCTAAAAATTATTTTAACTAAACTAATTCTTTTTTTCATAAACTCAGGTTAGTGAAAGTTTGTTCTTTTCTGAGCTCCCACACAATCATATATCTAAGATCAGGATCTCTATATCTCTTCTTCCTTTTTTTCCCCCTAAATCCTCTAGCAATCAAATAGATTTTGAATTTAGTGGACCCTATTATTGCTTGTTTAGCTGTAGATCAATCTAATCAAGGATAACAAAGTCCACAACTCCAGATGGAATTTTTCCCACTTATTGACTGTAGTGAAAGAAAATTCCGAAAATCCAAGATTGTGATTAAATAAACTTTGACTTGTTAGCTTTCAAAAGTCAAAAATTGTGTCAGTTATTAAACTGTACCAAATAAACAATGGAAGCGAGAACCACACAAATAATTACACAAGCTTAGTATAATTTATGACCAACCACCAAACAGACCCCTAAATTCAACCAGACAACCACTTACTGAAAATACAAACTATTTTAAAATGAACAAGACGAGTATAATAACCTCGGGTGAGTTATCTTGACGCTCCGGTCGCGCCGCGTAAGCTCGTGATGTTACCTACAAGCACAATCACATGTATACAAAATCAATCAAACCAAAACACAATATGACTAAAACAATAACACCTTTTTTTTCTTATACAAAACTTAAACCCTTTTTTGAATTCATGCGCTGATCCATCAAATACTCACAGTTGTAAATTCAGAAGTATTAATGTTCCCGTTATCAGATACTGAAGCCCTAGGCGAAGACCCCTCTTCTGATCCTTCATGAACTGGCGATGGTGGTCGTGGTGGAGCAACATAGACAACCCGTAATTTGCTCTCCTCGACATGATGCCCTGACTCCTTATTAAACTAAAAGGCAACAACAAAAAATACCATTTCCTTAATCTATATATTTTCCCACTTTAAACTACTACAACAACCAACAAAGAAAAAACCCACATAAGAGGTATCATTTTTTATATTAGTACCATTTCTGGGGTTATATCTTTTGCAGCAGCTCCGGGACTCGCCACCACGCTTTGGAGCAAGAACTTGTCCTTGCATTGCATATCCGGCGGTACCTCCTTTTGAGCTTGCATTGTAACTGCATAATATATGAATTTCAAAGATACATCACTTAAGCACATAATATTGGTGACAACAATAGTTGTAAAGCTGAAAAATTAATGTAATAGAAACTATGATTAAACATAAACAAAATTAAAACATAAAATGTATTAAGCACAAAATTCAAGTAATTATTAGAGAGAGAGAGACCTATAACATCACAGGAAGACCTGGGCATCACAATTCCAGTATTGGGTCTCACACAGTACTTCTTTGGATTTGTAGTCTTCACCTATATATCAAACAAACCCATATCCAAATTTTCACACAAATCAATATTACAAATACCCAGAACACCAAAAACAAAAAAAAACCCACAAAGGGTGTTCAAAAAATTGGAAATTTGAAAGTGAATTATGAAGTAGTTTCAGTGGAGTACCTTGAAAGCCACGTAGTTATCGGTCTTATTGAACAGTTGCAAAGAGCATGAGATCTGCTTCCTCGGCTCAACTTTTTAATAATAAATTTTTTTTTTTGTTCATGAAACAAAAACAAAAGGAAACAATTGGAAACACAGAAAACAAAAGCACGGATCTGAAAGCAGAAAAAAAAAAATTCTACTTTGTAAAAGCAAAATAAAGAGAGAGAGAGAGAGAGAGAGTTGGGAAAGCTTACAAGGGAATTGGAGCTCTTGAGGCTCGATGCTGAGAAGGTCGCCGGTACTCATCCCTAGGCGATCGGAGAGAGACCGCCGGAGAGAGATAGAAACGGTTCACCGGTGATGAAGAGAGAGAGAGAGAGAGAGAGATGGAAGTTCGAATTTGAGAGAGAGAGAGAGAGCGATGCAAAAGCAAAGCAACAACGTTACGTGGGACAGTGCTGTATTTGTCTGTCTTTGGTCTGGGATCGTTGTTGCCTCCGGTACCCCTTTGTACACTTCATCAGGTTCCAATTATGGGGGGCTCTCTTGTCTTTTCACTTCACTTTTTTTTTTACCAAATAAATTTTATTTTTGAAGATACTTGACTTTTGACTTCTTTTTCTTTTTCTTTTTGGGTTTTTTTTATAAAATATTTGGAAAATGACATTCTGAATCTTGAATAATTTTTTTTTTTTTTAGAAATAGATTTAATCTATGATGTCAATTCAAAAGATTTTATTACTTGATTAATTGGAACTTATTACAAGAATATGTTTTTTTAATATAAATAAAAATTATATTTAGGGATACGTAACCCAAGAATTAAAAATTAAGAAAATCTTCATTTAATTTATTTCAAACATAAGTCAAGATTGAACTTATCACCACATTATATTACATATCAAATTTAGTTTTTTTTTTTAATATTCATTAAACAAGTTTGAGCTTGTTCTCAAGCTAATTAAATAACTTATTCCTTTTCCATTTTAATAAATATCATGACTAAATTTTTTTACTCATTACAATTATTTTGGCTAACAATTAATGATAAAATTATAGTTTAAACTTTAAATTTAAACATTAAATAATGTTAATTAAATATAATGTTTTTCGTATATAAAATTATAAAAACTAAACAGTAATTTTTATCCTAAAATAGAATATGTATATCATTAATAAACTTACAACTTATTGCTCAATTTACTATTAAATTTATCAATAAAAAAAAATGTGAACTTATGCAAATAATCACGAGCTTGTTTACGCATATAATATTATGTTTGAGTCTGGCTAATTTATAGTTTAAGCTTTAACCTACGCATGAGCTGTCTCATTTGTTAATTAAATGAACATAAAAAAGTTTTTTTTTTTTCTCTGGAAATAAACCCAAGTTGTTCTTAAATAACTGAATTTGTTTACAAACTAACCAACATTTCAGGAGAAGTTCCAAACTAGAACCTAAAATTTTAAGAGTTTCATTTCATTATTATTATTATTATTTGCATGAAGTTTGTTGATGCACAAACATGTCTTGCTAGGCTAGCTACCTTCACTACTCTATTATATGTACAACACATGGTTCTTATCCTGTTATAACTAATAAAGCCGATTCAAGGTGTCATGACGGAAAAGGTAACAAACTCTTCACCAAAGTGTATGACACCACCAATGGATCCATGTATATCTTGACCTATAAAGGACAAGTTCAAAGGATCATAGAATGGTTATCTAAGGCACTTTTAGAAAAAGTTGGAGCATGATAAGCCTTTAAGAAAACTACTCCACGTATACATGTGCAGTCTATATATATATGACCACCTAAGTCCTCCCAAGATGGTCCATACTTGAGCTTTAACACTGGTTTTTTTTTTTCTTCGGCATTGGATATGAAAACAAGGTGGCCTTTTATGGAATGCTCCACCAAAAACCAAGGCACCTTCGGAGGAATACAACTTTAAACCAAGGTACGTACCTACGGAGGAAGACACACTCCAATTGGAACACTACTCTTTTGAGGGTTACATTTACCTAAAGCTAACAACAGTAGCAGCTCCAAAAAAAAAAAAAAAAAATTAAGGGGTGGTTATTATAAAACTTTAATTATACAAAATTTAATAAAAAGATAACTTCATACATAGACAAAAAATCATTACATGATAGTCTCATTATCAATGTTGCAAGCTACATCTCTTCAAAAGTTTAGTTAAATAAATTTTTTCTTGGACTTTTTTCTTTTTATTTGTAAAGACCTAATATATTGTTAAGGGGACTAAAGTTTAAGAACAAAATTTGGCTACAAACTTAGTTGTAGTCACTCTCATTAAATGAATTAATATTGTTACATATTTTGAAAACATAATCGATGAATTGCATGTTTTCTATGTTCTTAAAACACATCGAAATTTCATGCTAATTGGATGTTTTATCATTTGATCCATAAAATTATTTTTTATGTATAATTTTAGACTACAAAACTCGAAATTTAAATATTTGATTGATGACATAGCTATTGATCTTTTATCTTCCTGAAATTTTGCAAATATGGAGGATTTAAGAAGAAAATATAATTAAAAAGTGGATTTATTAAAATTCACATTCAATAAAAAATATATATATCAAATAGAGTTGTAACCAAACTTGTTGCCAAATTTTGTTTAAAATTTTATTATGGTGGGCCTAAAAAAAAGTTTAGAGTGGTTACAAATTTTTTTTTTAAGGATAAAGAAATCATAAATTTTTAACATTTATACATAATAATTTTTTTTCTAGGTGAAGGTGGTCCTGTGACCACCCTGTACTCTATGTAGAGCCGCCCCTAGCTAACAAGGTGATTGTACTCTATGCAAAGCCGCCCTTGGCTAACAAGGTGATTGTACTCTATGCAGAGTTAGGGTGGTTGTAAGGCCTCTAAGGTGCATGGATGTTGACCATTCCCTTGGAAGTTAGATTATTACCATACCTTCAAACCTCCGCCAAAACATAATTTTAAGATTATAACATATTAAACTTTATAGTTTTTGTAGTTAATTTCAAATCGAATCTTGGATTATTGCATTCAAATCATTTAAATCCTGAACCATCCAAATATGATTTTAGAAGTTAAATTTTGAATTTGATTGAGAATTTAAGTTGGTAAGATTTTAAAGTTCATGGTCCAATTAACTTTTTTTTTTTTAAAAGAGAACTATAGGGTTTCATTTGTAACAAACTTTAACTTAGAATTTAGTTTGAAATTTTCAAAAGTATAAAGCTTAATTTGAAACCAATTATAAGTGTAGGATTTAAGCTTATTTTGCAATTATATTAATTGATTTCTTGTGATGCAATGTTAAAGCCAACAAACTTACATTTTTTTTTAGAAGTTAAAATCCAACACTCTCTCTCTCTTTATATATATATATATATATATATATATATGCAAAACTTAATGTGTAGTTCAATTTTTTTATTTTTTATTAATTGACTTTTTGTGATGCAATGCTAAAGCCAACACACTTAAATAAATAAAAATTAAAAAAATTAAAAGCCAACGCTCTTGTGACTTATGAATTAATAGGTTCCCATGATGGGCATGAGTAATAGTCACCGATTGTAAACAATCTTTCAAAACTTTCCAACATGTTTGTTGAAAATGTATTATTAGTTATCATACGATTTGGTGATTTCAGTAATACGTTCCTACAACTATAATATATACTCATAAATCTTTAGAAGTACCCATAAAATAAAATAAATTAGAAGTAAATTGTTCTACAATCTACATAATGACTTATAAATTCAACAAAGTTTTGCTACGATTCATTAAAATCCCACTCATACCCTTCTATGTGTTTCAATAGCGACACCTGAAAGAGTCTGATATGTCCCAAGTTCCAAAGACATTCCAATTATAAGATTGAGTTTATATGCCAGCCAGTGGGAAGAGGCCAAAAGAAAATAGTTTAATTTGGATTTATTGGACAGTAAATTAAGAACCATAAAAGTTCTAGAACCATAGTCAAAAAGTATATTAGGTGCTTCTTGATGGGCCAGACATCTTTTTTTTTTTTTTGGTAACAAAGGATTTTCATGGGAATATTGCTACAAGTACATGCCCAAAACGTCTAAAGATAATAATAAAGTAACATCTGTAGCCTGTAGGGGTTCATAATTAATTACTAAATCGATTATAAAAAAAATTAAAATAAAAAATTACTAAATCATGCTCATGCTTAACGTCCCTTTTGGATTTTGGTTAGCATTAACACACTTGTTGTACGGTGAATATTTATGAAATAAGAAATTATATGAATATTAGTGTGACATCTGTTACTAATTCTACTATACTTAAATTATTGAATATATTTTTAAGAGAAAGAAATACTTTTACTTTTTGGTTTTTTCTGTTTGGAATACTTTTCCCCCTCTTTATAAAGAATCTTTATAAACTGTTATGAGGAATGATTTTCTAAATCCTTTTTTCCTAAAGGGGTTTTTCGAAATTTTATTTTCATGATTGATAGGGAATAATGGTTCTAACAGCCGATATGATCCTAAGAATGATATCATTAATTCGTGGATTGATTAGTCTTTAGGATAGTTGAATTGAGTCAAGAGTCTTATAACTCAATTTACACTTTTTAGTAACTAAAAGAATGATAGAACCCACTATTTTTTTTTTCTATTTTATATTTACTACTTTTTTTATTTAAAATTAATATTAATATTAATATTTTTTTTAATATCTAGTATCAATATTAATATTATTTCTTATTTCAAGGTAAAATGCCTATAATAAAAAAGAATTGTGGGCAGAAGGTTTTAGTTGCAAAAGCCATTGGAGTTTTCATTTTATACATTGGAAAGATCCGTTTTGTTATTAACAAACTAGTAAAGGAGAAGGGAATAACTGAATTCAAATCCAATATAACACCTATGCATTTGTATTGAAATGATTTTTTAGTGTAATATCCAAAGTTCAAATTCTCCTCTTTTTTCTTATTTTTATTTTTTATTATGGACGTTCAAATTCTCCTTCTCCTATCATACTATCAATTTTTATTATTTAATTTTTTGTTATAGATCGATTAAACTGAGTAAATTAATGAAGAGGACTAGATGCTGACCTCGTTCTTATCATTATGAGATTATGTACAAGCCAAGGTGACAGGCATATACATATATAATAATGCAAGTGAAGTATTTGTAGACAGACAGACTCGATTAAAATTACTTTAACGTAACTTCAAATAGAAACAATGGGATGTTGACGAGTTACTTCATCTTGAGTTTTGACCCTGAAAGGAAAAGGAAAAGAAAAAAAAAATGAAGGTAATGTTTAATTGATTCTTATGATGGTATTTGTTAAGAGATTCGACGTTTGACCAGAATAAAAACCACGAGTGAAACTATTCACATAATTGGTTTGGTGAATCTAATAGCAAAGTATGTAAAGTGGGCAACATTACTAAAAGAATGGTGCATATGTAATCATGAAAGGTCGCGAATCTATGCTTGTAGTGCCTCTTATGTAATTTTTCATACACATTTCCTAGTTATATAATAAGTTTATGGACTTTGAATGTTTATGTGACATTTGCGAACATCATTTACAAGTAGTCTATGGCCAAAAAAAATTATATTATTATTTATATTAAAAAAAAAACTTTTTCCTCTTATTTTCTACACTACTTTTAGTTTTAAGTGAATAATCAAATTGGTAAAGTTTAAGCAAGTTAACAAAGTCCATCTAATTAGATGTGTTCATGTTGGATATCTATTAATTGTTGGAATTTTAAAGGGGCAAACACACTGTTTTTCTCAACGCTTAGATCCTGTCTTGGGTTAATCATTGCAAATATATAAACACTTATATATGCCACTTGTTCGAGACTTTAATGGAAGAATTTTTAAGCTTTATGACTTGGCGTTATGATTCTACTAAAATGGTGAAAAAGAAAAGTCATATATCATCATGTCAATGTACTCTTTATTTTCATATTTGCACATGATATATACATTCTTTTGCCAGAAATTATGTGAACCGGTCCCGAATTCTCACAGATAACTGGCGATGATGATAGCAGAAAGTACCCTTTAAAGTTCCACTTTTATTTCTTAAATAATTATAAGCAACATCAAAGTTGCAGTGGCAATTAATTTGGAAATACATGGTCATAATTCGGACAAACTTGTCCAACAATAATCTCAAGCTCATGATTTGTTTGTTTGATTTGACATAGACCATTGACCAAAATAGTTAAACAGCACAAAAGGACCCTTTGAAGAATATATCCATTTAAAAGAATTGTACATAAAGTGAAAACATTCCCAGATGAAATTGTCATCCTACTCTTGGCACACATTCTATTTGTAAGGAAACTTCATTTTCTTGGATCATGATGCATATGTATTTTCACATATTGCTGTCCTTTTACCCAAAGGTCCACAACTATTACATTCACATAATCAATTTGATGTTTACGTACCAAGCCATACAACAAACCTATTGACACCTCTGACATAATACAGCCCATGACTGATGTACATCAAGCCTTAGTATCAAACTAATTGCAATTAGTGAAATCATGACCTAATCTTTATATATATGTGTGTGTGTGTGTGTGTGTGTGTGACTAGATTTCTCTTAACATAAATAAGAATGAAATGAACATGGTGATTGAACATGTTTTCTGATTTACAACTTATTCAAATTGTGTACTAAAAAATCTATATGGGAAGATACGAAGTTCTCCCTGAGGCTGGATATTGCTAGCTTTCAGCAGCAGGAGACTGTTGCGGACGAGCTCGAGCAGTGAAACCAGCAAACCAAGCAACCCTCATGAGTTGCATACCTAGAATCAGCACCCACCAGGACACCAACCCACGAATTGTGTGCATAGTCCATGCCGGTGCACTCAGTTCGGCCCCAAGCTTCAACCCCCTCATCAGCTGCAACACACGGTAAGCCTCATACACCACAGGGGTCACCAGCCATACTGGAGACTGCCAATGCCACGTAAGCATCTCAGTCAGAATCTGTATTGACAGAAGCAGAAGGTATGGACCCAATAGAACAGCAAATGAGATGAAAGATAGCTGTGGTTGGAGGACACCCTTTTGGGATCCATAAAGCAACATCAAAGGGATGATAAATCCAGTTACAGTTGCAACCATGTTCCAAAATTGGTAACTAAAAGGAGCTTTGCTTTTGCAAGCTTGTGATGGCTGCTTTGGACGGGCACAAGAATCAGCCATGAGGAGAAAGAGGGTTGCACCAAGATTAAAAATGCAGTCAAGTCCAATCAAGGAGAGCAGACTGGCAATGTTGGGGCCAAGGAAGATGGAAGATATAGGTAGCCACAAGGTTGGAACCATGCCTGTTGCAAGTAGAAGAGAAGGGCCCAGAAGCCACATCGGCCATTTGAGGAACTGAAGCTGTACCACTGGCTGATTACTTGAGTCAGTAACATCTTCAGTGTTCGTAACTGGTTTTTCATCTGTATTGTTAGAATTAAGGGTTTCAAATATATTACTGGTTTCCTTCAAGAAGTTATCACTGTCACTCTCAGTGGGAGCATATGTGACTTGTGGAGATTCCCAAGGAGTCAATTTTGTGCAGCCAACCTGGGTTTGTTTAATGCGAACTTGAGGGAAGTTGAGTACACGGAGCACATTTGATGATTTCCACAATTTCAGGCTTCCAGGGTGGATGCGGGAAAAGGTAATGGTTGACATTGTGGAATGAGGCCTGACTAATGATGAAATTCCTTGGTTCATGGGTCAACTTTTGCAACTTTGCCTGAAACTACAATTTTCATTCTCTGAAACATATGCCATTAAAAAATATGGGGTAAGAAGAATATAGCAGAAGCCACTTGCAGACATAGGCAAGATAAAAGAAAACTGATGTTACCCAGTAAAACATTATAAACACTGACAAGAAATCAATTCCTCACATACAGTTACAAAAACAACAGCAAAGCCTTAATCACAAATTTTTTGGGGTCGGCTATGGATTCTCAACATATTAGTTGACCACATTATTTTTTTCCTCCATTTTATTCTATTTGATGTTATAGTCTCTATTAATTCTTTAAATGACATGTCCTTTTTTAGTACTCCTAATGTTATTTTTGGACTTCTTCTGCCCTTTTTCGTTTTCTCAACTTGAATCAACTCAATCTTTCTTACCAATTCATTAGTTGCTCTCCTCTGCACAGAGATGAACAGACATACTAGTTTTCTTTTTTGGATAGGTAATAAACTTAGATACTACTTAACCAAACAAAAAACAGAAAGAAACATAACCTTCTGATATACAAGGATACAATTCAATTACAAGAGCTCCTTTACAGATCCTTTTAGATTAAATTTGGTAATTAATCACACACCTAGTGGGTATTAAGTTGGTGGCTGCATTACCCTCCACTCCTTTCTCATGGATGAAGAATATGACATGTGAGCTAGAGCTCATTCCCAAACCCTTAGATTTTAACATGCGAATGTTAATTTACTCTTATGAATGATAATTTCATTGATCAAAAACACAAATAGTCCACAATGCTGAGCAGTAAGCACAAACAGACTCCACCAATCAGAACAGAGAACCACTCAGAGACAAACCAGAAACAAAGCAAGAACCAAAACAGACCACTGACCAAAAAAAACAGAAATGAAAGCACAGAAAGACTCAATACGGACCAAACTCAAGATGCTAAAGCAGAAATAGGGGCAATAATTCTTTATTAGTTCCTTACAGCATATAGTTTCATTTTAATTGCTGAAAGACTGGTGAATTACAATTAAATATACTTCATAATGTAAAAGCACTGCACTTGAAGATGGGTTAAAGTCACTGACAATAACATAAATAAAAACTTGTTAAAATTTTAAAGCAGTCACATATTGGAGAAAATAGAGATGGAATCAAGGATCAAATATTAACAATGGTGTCTAGTTTAAGCTTAATTACTTCTTCTTACTCCAAAACATACTAGTTCTTTATAAGGGAAGTCATCATATGTATCAAAGGAAAGCTTACACTAGGTAAAGGAGAGTGAGATGAAGCTGAACAATGGTTCTGTTCCTCACAGACACAGCTCAACAGCAACAACGTCTGTTATGATGTAAAGGGTTATATATGTTTAGAATCAAAGTGAATCTAAATCTGGTAAGCTATTCAAACTACTAAGGTATCACAATCCTTTTGGAGGGTGAAGTTCACTCAAACATCCACATTTAATCCAATCGTATTGATAAAACAATTTCAGAGAAAAAATTCTCTTCACTTAAAAAAAAAAAAGAGAGAACAAATTCTATTGATGAAGAGTTATTTTCAGCTGATCACTGAAAGACTGGAATTGTACTTAATATTTAGGAAAGTATAACCTAAATGGAGTGCAGCTTAAGTGTACATACAAACTCAAATACATTAGCATATAAGATATACAAGAATTGAAACATATGTATTAGGAATTGAAAAAAAAAAAGGATCAGATATCAGGTAATTCACACACAACAAGTTTTTGCAATTTAGATTTGGATTGATGCTCTCTTTTATTTATTTATTTTCTCCCAATAATCAACTTGGATTGATGCTCAATTCAACTAGGCAGCAATCTCTGGCTAACCTATCAGAATGAACAATCAAACAAAAAGGAGAACCACATCACTCATGGCTATTAGGTAATCAACTTCCTCTTCTCCCATACAATTCTGTAAAAAGCTACCCAGCTGAAGCCATTAAGGCACAAACAAAAGTACAGACAACAGATGCCATTTCCTGAGATCCAAAACATGAACCAAAAATCTCATGCATGTGGAGGCATATGCATTGCCATGTGTTTTAGGATACAGACACATCCTAAATGAAATGAAAGAAAATATTGTAAAAACACATAAAATTTAAATAAAACAAAAGAAAAGAAAAACTCTCCAAGGAAGCATATAAACACAATAGACTGTCCAAATACCTTTCTTGTACTGCAAGAAGATGCTAGAACCAATGTGACTACTCCAGGAGTGTCAAACCACAATCTGATAATCATGCTAGTGAATACTAAGATACTAACACTTTCAATCTGTCTCAAGTACGCCTCAACACTAAAGCCTAACTTGTAAATTATGAATTTCAGTACAGATCAGCAAATTCTACAATTTTGTGGGAAGTTTAGAACTCTCATTAAAAGCCATGCTCCGCACCCAAATCATACCACCATTAAATGGCAGGCTCTCTAGTAACCCAATAAAAATGATAACAAATCCAATTTCCTAATTGACAATAGTATCTAAAACCACTCACTACTTATGTCTTTCAACAATTGCACCATGCCCTTTCTGTGATCTCTAATAAAATCATACAAGTTGAGGAACTCTTTCTATTAAGAAAATAAACCTTAGAGTGAGGACCTACAAAAACTAACTATTAAACGAAATCGAAAATCACACATTATATTTGGACTTGAGAATTTAAAATCAAGAAATTTGATGAAGAACAATTGCTGATATATAACGCTTTATATGAATTTTAACAATACATGACATAACACAAAAACCAACATCTTACACCTAATCATTTCAAATTAACATATTAATAAAGCTTAAATCCATCCACTGATTTCACAATAAAAACTTTGTACTTCTTGTATTTTATTAAAGCCCTTTAAACTAGAAACAAAAATCCAAACCCTTCTCCTCAAATACTTCCATCTAAACGAAAGCAATTGGCATAATCAAAATTTCTCAACCCCACCCCCAAAAACCAATTTGTGTCTCCTCCTGATGGTAAAGAGAAATTATCCGCAACAAATGTCATCGATAAAAAAAACTATGGTCTCATTTATTAATTATGATTGGTCTCATTTACAAACACAAGACATCAAAACTTCACATATCCTAATTATGTTAAATAAAACAAACATAATTAATACAATCATAAAAATAAAAAAACAAAAAAAACTAGAGAGTAATTCCAATTCATGCTTTACACATGAAAACAGTAGCCCTTAGTAGTTAACAAAATCATCATTTTTATTAGAACACACTCTAAAATCAATCTGTATGACATGAAAGTATATCAACTTTAACTGAATACTACTAGTGCCCAACTACAAACACAGCTTTATCTAAAGAGAGACCAAACTACACATAAAAATTCGATTTTGTCTCGTACTTCCTCGTTTTTTTTTGTCAAATCGATTTTCTGTCTGAGGAACCGAAGAGGGCATCATAAAGAAACAGACATGAATCGAGGAGGAGAATTTGTCGCTAATTATTAAGAACAGAAGTAACTGAGAAAAGAGAGAGAGAGAGAGAGAGAGAGAGAGAGAGAGAGATTAATAAATGGTACCTGTGGCTGATGATCCTCTTCGACAAAACCCTCAGTGCTGTTTCACTTTCACTTAAGAATCTTTGGCTGTCTGGGCTACTCGTTTAGGCCTAGGTTGTTACTGTTATAATCATTTATTAATTTATCGTTTATTATTACGGGCGGATGATATGTTATCAATATTTTTATAATAAATTATAGATAATTAATTATTATTGGTTTAAATTTAAATTTAAAATTAAGAATATTTTTCTTTTGTTCTAACAATAACAATCAATAACAATCTATCACTTAAAATTTATTGTAAAAATTTTATAAACATATAATTTTTTCATAATAATACTCTATCCAATATGGTACACTCGGTTTGGTGGGTGACAAATTTTGTAAAATAATACTATTTTAATAATTATAATCTAAATTCGCATGTTTGGAAATTTTTCATTAAAAAAAAGAATCTATTTGGAAATGTAGCTTTTTTTTTTTTTTTTTTTTTCTATTTTTGAGAAAGCTGAGTGGTCCAAGATGGGGAAGAAGTTTCAAATCCATTATTTCATGGATATTATAAAGTTTTAGGAACTGTTAAGTTTTTTTAACAAAAAAAAAAAAATTTAGAAACAAGAACCGTTAAGTTAATTGTTTAGCTTTCTCAAAAAAAAAAAAAAAAGGTTAATCGTTTAGGATATTGAAAGGAGTAATGCTTAATCCATAACATTTTTCACAATGAATTCTAGGTTGTTAATTGATTCTAATTTGGACATACTGTTGAATCACTTTTTTATAGTTACTTATGATATGTTGTGAAAATGTTGTGTGCGTAATATTACTCTTTTAAAATCGTGTTTCTAAAATATGATTTTTAGTTGAAACTCAAGGGTCAATAAAAATTGTGTTTTTAAGACAATTTTAAGTGATCAAATCCTGTTCTAAAACACGATTTTGAAAAATATGTTAGATCTCTAAATTCAAAAGAATCAGAACAATGACAATTTAAATAATTAATAATTAAAAATATATTATCTTATAAATTTTTTTATTAGTAGGTTCAATGGTCTTAAAAGACATTCTTTAAACTTGATCAAGTTCCCCCTAGTGTATGTGCTTTTGGGGTGCCTAATGAGTAATGACCAACGAAAAATATCCCTTTTTCATCCATAAAAATTTAAGTTATGTTTTCATGTTTAATATTCTAAAAGATTCATCAATTCTTTTTTTATTTTATCAAATTCAATAATTGGCAAAAAGAGGATTTAATGCTTATTTTTAAACAAATTAAATCAAGAGAGCATCCAAGTACAAAAGTGATTAAAAGAAAAATATTTAAAGGATATAATTTTCCAAGCAATATTAAGGATACTGCAAATTTTATTATATAAACTTTATAAATTGATATGTTATCAATTACCCAAAAAAAAAAACCAATATATATTTATTACAATGTTGAAGTAACACCAATCATCTTTATTACTTAACAAGTATACTTTTATCATTAGAAAAGAAATTCAATATTTCTCTAGTAAATTTGTATTATCTTTATCATTTTTCTAATTT
Organism: Castanea mollissima; assembly: GCA_014183005.1. NCBI lineage: Eukaryota > Viridiplantae > Streptophyta > Magnoliopsida > Fagales > Fagaceae > Castanea > Castanea mollissima. Next base: position 43,047,882 of record JACAVU010000003.1, read on the forward strand.
CACTCCAAATTAATGGGATGGTTTTATCAATGTGTATCTAAACAAGTCATGTGAATAGTCATTTAAATGTAGGATTGCAACGTGCAGAGTTTTGTTGAGTGCTGAATGTTTGTGGTAAGCTTGACGGCAAAAGTAAAATATTCAAGTTTGGTGTGACCTTGAACCAACCTTACAAACAATGCTAGAGCATATGCAATAATGTTTTCCCCATTTTCTTTTATTTTTTCAAACAATTAACTAATAAATTCAATCACATTAACAACTTTAACCAAAAGGTTTATGAGTTATTAATCCTTTAATAAATTGAATGAGAACATCTCTTGACTTTAACCATGCTATCTATGCCCTTGTTTTGTAGATGGTAGGTTTATCTCCTAGCAGCAGAAAATTCTGGTGTAGCTAAAACTCATGGGAACAGTCTTCCTACCCGAAGGCAGCGACCTTACCATGGCTGGATTAGTAATGATGGTGAGGTGGAACTAATGTAACTAACGAGTAACGCCAACTCCATTTCAGAAGAGAATAGCGAAGCTGCTTAATGAGCTAGATGGGATGAGAAAGCCTAAATTCATTTGGTAGGGAGGATAAAAAAGTTGGAAGATAGATGATAAAAAAGTGGGCGAGAGGACAGAAAGAGTAGGAATAATAAGAAGGTAGTAGGATAGAGAGGAAAAAAGTAGAGGGTTAAAAAATAATTTAATAAACATCCCTTGTACAGTTGTACTAGGGTTGTGTTCCTTTTCAGTGAGGTTTTTATTTATATAAATTTAAATTATATATTTAGTTAAATCACTCTATAATAGTCATTATACTTTTCCTGTTTTCATTTTAAGCATTGCCAAGTTGTCTGCCACTTAATTATGGATTTCTTGTGAGTCCTTAGTCCTGAATCCTGATAGAAAGATGAAATTGAAACCATGACCTCTTAATACTTAGCACAGATAGGGAGACATGTGAATCTTTCACTTTCTTTTCATACTGCTTGGACAGGCATGAAATGATGCAAGCATAAAATAAAGAGTGAGGAAGCAAAATTGTGTTGCTTGTAACTAATTCTGACGTTACTACTTTTCTGAACAGTAGCATACTCAATGATATATAATCATTGATTCCATGTGAATATTATTTTAATGGACACGTCGGCATTTATTATGCTAACAGTGCATTCGTTTGTCATGTAGGATATTTCTGTTAAGTGAGTGATGGTAAGGACCAAAATGAAATGCGTTTTTTATTTTAGGGACTAAAAGCGGTAAAATAGAAATTTATAGACCAAAATAGAAATGACCCCAAAATATAGAGACCAAAAGTGTATTTACGCCTTTTTTTATATAAAAAAATTATGGGATTCCATTTTTTTCAATTAACACTTTTTTAATTAAGAAATAAAAAATTAAATATTAAAATAAGGCTAAAACGATGTCGTTTTGGAGTGGGCTTAATAGCAACAACAAACGACACTCTAACAGATGACTGAATTAAGGAGTTTTAAGACTTAGAGGACTAAAATGAACAAATATAAACTTAGAGGGCTGAAATGAAAAATAATGAAACTTAGAGAGTGTGTTTTGCATTTTGGCTTTTATTTAATCATTTAAAACCACTTAGTTAAAGATATATATATATATATATATTTTCATTTCATTTTTAAATGTCTATTTTTATTGGGAAAATATCATTTTCTTCTTGTGAATATATACTAGTTTATACAGATATTTATAATTCATACTGGAATGTTCCTATTTTAAAGTGGATGGGAAATAATTAAAATTAAGAAACCCAAAGGGCAAAATAATGAACCTCATGAATCCTATAAAAAATTGAAGAGATTTAACAAAAAAAAAAAAAAAAAAAAAGGAAGAGAGAGAGAGAATGATAGGTACCTTTTCTTTCTCACTTTTAGGCCAAGTAGTTTATGTTATCTGTGGCCTGATACTCACGAATGTCCAAAAGGAAAAATAATGAACCTTCCCTTGAACCAAAAACAGGGTCTAAAGGTACTCATAAATGTTAGAAGAATACACTAGCCAACGTACTTGTATCAAGCAAAAGCAACAAAAAAACTACCGCATCATATCAAAAAAACACAAAGTGTAGAGCCATATATGAGAATGGCATGTCTCATCTAAACAATAATTGCTCAAATAGAAGGTTAATAATTAATACAAAACCCAACATGGCAATAAATGCAATTTAACAAAACCTGTTTCCATTTGGCAAAGAAGTTTTGGCACTCGTTGTAAACACCAAGCCAAGCGGTGGAATGTGCCAATGAAAAATGGTAAAAATAATTAGTTTTTTGCACAAAAATCAGAACCCAAACTAATATCAGTATTAAAAAGAAATCCTATTTAAATCGATGCAAACACCACAAATCAAAATCAATCTAATAATCCACTTCACATGAAGTCGTAACTCTATTCAATATAAAAAAATTTGTATTTAGAATTTATTTTTAGTTCTATACTGAATTTAAGTTTGATGAAAGGGCCTAGAAATATTTTTTGTCTGCAATGTGTGCTAACTTTTAGAAAAAAGATACATGTGTGAGATATATTTAAATAAAGATGATGTGTGCTAATGTTTAAGAAAAAGATGTGTTAAATATATTATTAGTGGTTTAAATTTTTTTTTTGTAACTGTTTATAAAATCTAAAAAAAGAAGAAAAAAAAAAAAAAACAGTATGGGAAGCAGTTAAAACATGAGGGTGTTTTTTAAAAAAGAAAAGAAAAAAAAGAAGAAGAGAAAATGTGGGTTGTTCAACCTCTTTTCCAATTTCTTATTAATGAACCAAAAAAAAAAAAAAAAAATTGGTTGTGTAAATGCTTGGTAGTGGAATGGGATTTGAATTTCTTTTTTTAATTTTTTGAATTTAGTGATTGAATTTCCTTTTATGCACCATTTTTTTTAAAAATTTTTTATGTACAGTGATAATATAATATATTTGGGGTATTTTAATCAATAGAAATAGAAATAGAAATAACTAATTTTTTGAATTCTCTTAATATATAGAAATAAAAAAAGTAATTTGAGAAAATTAAAGTCCATTTTTGTTCAACGTGATGTTATGCACCCTCAGTTTTCCCAGCGAAAGAGTGAGTAATTAGGGGGAAAAAATCCTTAAAAACATGTAATTGTAAAAGAATTAAAGCCAACCTCAAGTCCTCTCTCTCTCTTTAATAGTTGGACAAATCCTGCTCACTGCGTTTCCAGTTCTAACGTGACACCCGAAATCCTAAACCCAAACAGCCTAAAACGGTGGGCCTTCAAAATTGTTCTTACTTTAATTTTATTTTGGGCTGGGCCTAAATAGTAAATACTCTCCAACCCAACGCACAAACAATCCGCCATCCTTATTTACCAGCTACCGCAAAGGCAAAAACTAACAAATTCCATTTCAAATAGAAATAAATCATAGAGTCATAGTATTTCATTGATGGGGGAGAACCATGTTTAAACCTCCCTTTTTCACTAGTGGTTTTTATTTTTATTTTTAAGTATTTCATTGATAATGTGAACCAGGTAAAAGAAAAAAAAAGTTTTTATCTTTGTTTTAAAACAGTTTTAATTTCTATTTCTATAATATATATATTTTTTTAAATAAAAACTATTCATGCACACCCCTAGATGGATTTTATGTTGTTGTTGTTGTTGTAGCAGCAGCAGTAGTGGTAACATTTAAGAGGTATCACCGCACATCTTTAGCGCGATGATCACTCTACAAATATAAGTACTTATAAGGTGTGAGAGGAGGGGGGAGCAAGACTGTAATTTAAGTCTTTAAGAGGGAGTTTCACACATATATATACACTTAGATTATACTAGAGTAGAATTTCCATGGTTTTAAAAACCGAATCGAGAACAAAACCGTTTTTTTCAAAATTTTCGGTTTTTGACCGGTTTTTCCTGGTTTTTGACTGGTTATAAGGTATTTAACCGGACCGGACTGCACCGATTTTCCCGGTTGAACCGGTCGGACCGGCCGGTCCGGTTTTTAAAACTATGAGAATTTCTATTTTGTCTATAAAAAATTTTTTTAAAAAATCTTTTAGGAGGCAAATGTGTTAAGCAACATCGTTTGCTTTCTGTTATTAAGGTTGCATTGTGGATGTGTTGGGCTCAAACCACTTTTGTTTTTAAGGTGTTTATTGCATGTAGATTGGATTTGAACAGTTTTATTTATTTATTTATTTTAGCCACATGGCAAAATTGGAGTGAATTGTGTATATGATATATGAAATGATATCTTCTAGTTATTTTATTTTATTTTTATCAGAAAACTAAAACTTTAATTAAATAAACAAAGATATTACATCATGGTGAAGAACTTGTTCTAAAATCTTAAATATATACCTACTATTTAATATTTTTTAAAAATTTGGGGGCAGAGCCCCTCTCAGCCTGTATGTGGTTCCATCTCTATCCTTGCCTCTACACATGAGAAAATACTACAATACGAAAATCATGAAAAGTTGTCCCAATGCCATAGATAATAGGAGCTACTGAAGTAGGAGAAGGAGAGATGCTAGTAAGAGCCCGATAAACAATAATTGAGTCACCTTCCAACACCAGTTCATGAATACCCACATCCTTTGCCAATTGAATACTAGCTTTAAAAGCTTTTGCCTCCACCTCTAGAGCACCTAAAGGATCGGGAATCTTCTTGCTTAGAGCTGCTACCACCAATCCCTTATCATCCCTGATAATAACCCACACACCGGCTTCCTTCTGACTCGAAAACACAGCTCCATCCACATTCACCATATAAAAGGAACCCGTGGGTGGCACCCAGGTAGCATTCAGATCTGGAGGCAGATGTGGAGAGACCACATTGGCAACCTGATACTCGTATAGGTATCTCAAAGTCTACTACACCAATTCCAGCTCGCCTTTCCTCCTCCTCCAAGTTGAATTTCATTTTGATTAACCCAAAACTCCAAGCCATAGATACTGCATAGCGATCTTATCCTCTTTAAACATCTCTACCATCATAATATGCCAAAGGAGATCATAAAAACTATTGAACTAATACGACCAAGACAGCCCAAAAGTTCCAGAACAATTCCAAAATTTGCACGCACTGGGACAAGACCTAAATAAGTGACCCGTAGATTAACAACCAGCTTTACACTCCTCATATACATTATCATTCAGCACATGCCAGTGCACAATTTTCTTTTGCAGGAAGAATATCCTGACAAGCCCGCCAAGCAAAATGTCGAATTTTATGAGGAATCGCTAATCCCCATAATAGTTTCCAAAACTTACGAAGCTGGCTTTCATCTGATGTGGACCCCGTAGACGAGGTAGAGGATAACTCCAATGCAAACTTATAGGCACTCCGTATAGTGAAACAACCATTCTGAGTTCCAGACCAGACCAGACCAACTTAGGCGGCTACCTATTGCTTAAAGGTATGCTCTTGATGACATCAACTTGGAAAGGTGAAACCAGGTTGTCAAGTACTTCTTTCTTCCAGCAGCAATTATCAAAATCCACAAGGTCAGCAACTCATAACTCTGGATTAATATTAGCTATTAGGGACACCACCTTATGGTTAGAGGAATCTGGTTGCCACTTATCACTCCAAACCCGTATACTAGAACCATTCCCCACCTACCAACGTAGACCATGTTAAGCCACCTGTTAGGCTGCCATAATGCTTCGCCAAATATACGATGGATTGCTACCCAAAGATGCATGAACAACGTCACAATTTGGAAAGTATCTAGCTTTAAGCACTTGGTACACCAAGGAGTTCTGCCAATTCTGTAGCTGCCATCTTGTTTAGCTAAGACTGCCAAGTATAATGCTTAAATTGCTTAAAACCCATCCCCCACGTGATTTAGGTAAGCAAAGTTTTTCCCAATTCAACCAAGTCATCTTCTTCTCATCTTTTTTTGTTCCCACCAAAAATTTCGAATCAAGCTAGTAAATTCATCACATAGAGAATTAGGATGTTTAAAACAGCTCATTGTATAAGTTAGGATAGCTTAAGCTACTGCCTTAATCAAAATTTCTTTTCCCATATTTGAAAGCAACTTTTCTTTCTAGTCAGCTAGTTTCTTTGCAAGCTTCTCCTTAATGTCATTGAATGTGTTACATTTTTTCCTACCCTCCAAAGAAGGGAGGCTAAGATACTTCTAATGTTGTTGGATAACTTGAGCTCCAAATTTGAGTTTAATCTCTTCTTGAATGATATTGTCAGTATTCGAGCTAAAAAAGAGCGTAGTCTTAGCTCTATTTAATTGTTGGCCAGAAGCTTTTTCATACACATGTAAGATACGTTGCAAAGAGTCATATTCTTTAAGGGTAGCTCTACAAAAATTAGACTATCATTTACAAAAATAGGTGAGACAACTTGGGACCCTGCTACAAAGTGCAATGCCGTCCAACTCAATAGAACAGACAATTTTTTTTTTTTTTAACGAGGCTGATAAACCCTCAGCACATAATAAAAAAAAGGTATGGAAAGAGAGGGTCACCTTGGCGAAGTCCCCTAGACTGTATGATATTGCCACAAGGTTTCCTATTAATTCACATCGAATAAGTAACAATAGAGATACATCTCAACACCAAGCTTCTCCATTTTGGATCAAACCCCAGCTTCTCCATAATTTTCTCAAGACATGAACTTCATTTCATTTTATCATAAGCCTTACTCATATTAAGCTTTAAAGCCATCTCCCCTCTTTTTCCTTATTTTTTTCTGATTGATATTGTGTATAGTCTCAAAAGCAACCAAGACATTATTAATGATCAATCTACCATGCACAAAAAAACACTTTGAATATCACTAATAATGGATGGTAAGATCCTTTTGAGTCTATTGCCTATAGCTTTAGATGTCAATTTAAGAACAACATTACATAAGCTAATAGGGTGGAAATCAGTCACTCTTTTGGGATCTTTATTTTTTGGAACCAACACAATATGAGTATGATTGAAATTAGGAGGATAGATACAAAAGTTAAGAAAATCAAGTAATTAAGTGAACAAAAAGCATGAATGGATTTACTTGTATCATAATTAGTTCTATCTGGATTATATTTTATCATATTATCAAAAAAAAATTAACAAAAACATTAAAAATTGATCAGCTTATTCCAATTCACTTATTTCAAAAAGAATAGATTTTTAAATCCATGATAAAGTTAAACCTTAGAAAATTTAATCAAACTCTAAAAAATCTTAATAAATTGTAAGCCCATATTAATGGGTAGTTATTAGTTAAGATCAGGTTTTTAGTTTGGTAGATTATAAAAAAAAAAAAAAAAGGTTTTAATTTGGTAAGTGGTAAAACATTTTTTCCGCTTAGTTCTAACTTCTAAGCCGGTTGTCATTTTCAAATTAAAAAAAAAAAAAAATCTGTTTTGATTTCTCAATATACACATACACAATACAATACCTTTATTTTTAGTTGTGCTAGATCTCGGTCTGATATTTTATTATTTTATTTTATTTTGACCCATAAAGAATTGACACGTGTCACAATATCTCTATGTATACATTGTAATTACAATGTAAATTTACATTGTAGACACATAAAAATTGATGAATGTTGTACACATTAGTAAAATTTATATATATATATATATATATATATATTATATATATATATATATATATATATATATATATTTGCAAATGTATATTATATTTGCCACTTTTTGTATGTCTACAATGTAAGCTTAAATTGTAAGTACAAAGTAAACATATAAAGATATTTGAAAAAAAAAGAAGCTCGAACCAAATTGGCATTATTGAAGGAGAGAGAGAGAGAGAGAGGGCAGCTCAATGGACTAAACCAAAAACACTATTCATGAGCCATTGGCTCAATTTATATAGTTAATAGAAATAGAAGTTTCATACTAACTTCTTGAAACAATCCTTGCAAAAATAAATAATGCTCCACAAGAGGAGGTAAAAAATGTTTTTTTAACCTTATATGCTTGATTTCTTTTGTTGTTAGTTTATTAACATGACAAAGAAAATATGAAGCATGGTGCTTAATTCTTAAAAAAGATAAATCATTAGTCTCTGGGAAATCAATGTATTTCATTTAGCTCAATGTATTTACCATAAACCTGTGTGTTGTTTTACATTGATTCTATATGTGTGTGCTTACTTTAAAAAATAAATTAAATTAGTAAACTAACACCACATTAATGTTTTCATTCAAATTCTATTCTTGAATTTTGCAAAATTATAGATTTTAATCTCTTTAATTCTATATCATCTTTTTATATTGAATTAGATAGATTTTCTTTGGAGTGAAAATGATGTGCCGTAAACTCAGTAGCCACTAAGCATATTTGGGCATTCATAGAATATTAGAATTGTATTGCTCTTATCCAATAATAGAATAAGAGATTGAATATATGTGTATGTTGTGGACAATAAATCTGTGCCAGTTGTTTGGTAAAGACTAAAGAGAAAATAAAATGATCCTGAAACTTTATGGCTAAACCATATCTCCTTTTGATGTATAGTCCTTACTTTAGACTTTTTCTACCCACTTGAAATTAAGATTACATTGATTGTTGTCATGGTAGAAATTGACGTGCAAATGTGTTTAGATTCGATGATTTAAATCCAAAGAATTTTAGGATCAATTACTAGCATATATTACTTGATATAAATTTAAAAGCATTTGATAATTTAAGCTTTGGGGATTTTGCTTGAATTATGGATTTAAAATAATTTCTTATGCCTAATATTTTCAAATCTATATATTAATAAAAACTCAAATGCATCAATACATTTCATCAATGGAAACAAATTAGGCATCTCATGATCTAGATCACAACCTTGACAACCATGCATATATGGCATAATTGTGTAAAGTTGTCTTTGTTTTATTGTCCTTTAGCTTTTTTTTTTCTTGGTAACTGAAAGCTCAGATTTGTGTTAAAAGCACAAGAGCTATTTAGACTCCAAAATAAAAGATTACAGCTTGGTTGATTTTATTCTAACTTATCTAAGTGCAAAAATAAGAGTAAATGAAGCGCAAACAACAGATACAACTCTAGTGCATAAACATGAACAACAAACAATAAAGGTAAAGCATATGAGTAAGAGAAGAAGGATGCAAACATAAGATAACATGCCGATGTGTTATCGAAGAGGAAACCGAAGAACTCGGCGAAAAACCTCTTCACCGCCCTCCAAGCGGTAATCGATTCACTAGAGAATAAAGTTGGAGTACACGAATAACAAAAGACCCTCCGAGCCTTGTCTACCCAATGTACTTGAGCCTTCCAAGCTCTTGTTACCAACGGACTTCACAGAGTCATGTCTTCTCTAACTTTCCAGATCCCGTAATATGCCCGATTGCATCCAAAACACTCTCTACACTCTGAAAATGTGTGGGTTGTGTTTCGGTACAAATCTTCTCTCAAGGTATGATAATGGGAGAGGGAAGGAGAAGGGGCTAGGATGATTTCTCACTAAGGATTAGTAGCCCTCTCTCTAAAAGATGGGTGTGGGTGTTGTAGAAAACCTATCTAGGGTTTTTCTCTCTAAATAATCTCCTTACATATTTGTGGGTAATGAGGGTATATATAGTGTGAGTGAAGGGTAAAAAAGTCATACTTAAAAAAACCTCCAGACAGAGAGTTTCGCGGGTGTCTCACGAGAAGGCCTTACCTACGAGACAGTCGCGAAAACCTCTAGGTTGGCACGACGCTTCAGCTTCCAACGTGTGCTTCTCATGTGGCTCTTTCCTAGGTTAACATCTAGCAAGACAGTCACAAAATCCACTGATCTTCAATTAAGCTTGAGTCTTCACCAACTTAAACCCAATACAATAAAATCTCACAAAGTACAAAGAACAAAATTAAAGCAAATACAACATTTTTTGTCATAGAATAAAGCTAATATAAAATATAGTTGTAAATCACAACTTTACAGTAACCAAACAGGGGATATATGCCTAATTCGAGTAGCTTCCATACCTACTTGGTTGACCATAGAGGCCAATGTTGATGTATTACAAACTTGCCAAACTCTAAGCTCAACCTCACGAGCTAATAAGGCTCCAGATGTTGAATCAGCCCATAGGCGACTCTACGTTGAAGCCATGGTGGTCACAAGACCACCATAACTGGAAAAAAATAATTATTATATATAAATTTTAAAAATTTATGACTTTTTTAACTTTAAGAAAGATTTGTGATTACCCTAAAATTCTTAGGCCTAACATAATTAAACTTTGGATAAGATTTGGCAACAAACTTGGGTAAACTAAGACTATAACTTAATATTTTTTATTGGTTATAAATTTTGACAAATTCACCATTGGATTACATTTTCTTCTTATATCCCCTCATACTTGCAAAATTTCAATAAGATCAGAGATCAATAGTTATGTTATCGATCATCTATTTAAATTTTGAGTTTTTCCAAACTAAAATTTTACATAAAAAAAATAAATTTATAGATTGAATAATAAATAACATCCGATTGACATGAAATTTGACATGTGTTTTAAAAATATAAAAAATATGTAATTCAACAGTTAGATTTTAAAAATATATAGTCATTTTAATTTCTTTAGTGAGAGTTAGGCTACAACTAAATTTGTAGCCTTAGGCTACAACTAAATTTGTAGTCAAATTTTGTCCTTAAACTTTGGTCTCCTTAACAATATATTAAGCCATTACCAAAAAAAGAAAAAGAAAAGGAAAAGTCTAAGAAAAACTTTATTGAACTAAAATTTTGAAAAATATGTGGCTTGTAGCATTGATAATAATACTATCATACAACGATTTTAAAGTAAGATTGTAAAAAGAAATTGTAGGACATATGTATTTGTGTGTGTGTGTGTTTTTTTGTTAACATATTAAGTTATCTTTTTATTATATTTTGTATAATTTAGGTTTCATAATAACCACCTTGAAAAAAATTCCTAGAGCTGCTATTGAATTAGCCACCTATGAACCCCATAATAAACCTTTAGCCTTTTACATTAAGTCAATTTTAAATGGTCCTTTTTTTTTGAGATATAGTTTCAAACTATAATGTCTGTTTTGGATGATTGTTCTTTTATTATTAAATCAAGATACTAATTATAATTTTAAATGGTCTCTCTTTCTTTTGTTTGTATATATGATGCTACAAATATATTTGAGAATGAAGGTTTGCTTGACAATATCTCTTGGACTTAAATCATGTGATCTATGTCATTGTTTTGCAGAAATTGAGAACCATCTCCCTGTCCCACTCCCACCGCCAGCAAATATTGTTGTTGGTTGAATCTCACGTGGAAACTCTTGCCCAGGCCTCACCGTATAGTCTTCCTACCTGAACACGGCAGCCTTGTCATGGCTGGATAAGGATTAGTTATAAACTTGATTGTAGTCTAGGTTACAACTAATAATGGACAGATGACATATGTTTATGTCATGTATAATGCACATAACTCACTTATAATGATTATATACAAACACTTAAGTGTTGTTTGATAAGTTATATGCATTGCACATGAGAGAGACACATGTCATTTTCTATTGTTAGTTGTAGTGTAAGGTTACAACTAATTTTGTAACTAAACTTTATTTTAAAAATTATATTTGTATAAAACTATTTCAAATATTTAATTTTCAAACTTGAAAGTTTGTGATTTGACCTAGAGGTGACGCTTCCAACCCTAGTTTTCAGTAGAACGTGGTGCTTGCTCTCGGGCAAGCTTTTTGTTCTCGTCACAGCTTCAGCCGTGAGTGAGGGGGTTTCGTTTATGTGTTGTGGTGTCATGGAGAACTTGGCAGGGTTGTGGGAGCGGCTTTCTTTGTCTGAGGAGAAGGGTTCTTCGTACAAGTTTGAGACAATGGATGGAAGGTCTGGCCGTGTAGTTTCAGCAAAGTTTGTCACTCATAGGGCTCTTAATATGGAGGTTGTTGCTAGGACGTTCAAACCCTGTGGCGCACGAAGTTTGGATCTGAAGTTAAGGATGTAGGGAATCACATTGTACTCTTTGTTTTTAGTGATGAAGTAGATGCTGAAAGAGTTCTCATGGGGGAGCCTTGGACCTACGATAAACACTTGGTTTCGATGAGGTGCCTGGAAAAGAATGTCCCCATGAAGGATTTGGCTTTTAACCGGACACTTTTTTGGGTGCAACTTCATGATCTTCCTTTGGGTGATATGACACCACGATCGGCTTGTGAGATTGGTAAGATCATCGGTGAGGTGCAATCCAAATTTAACGAGAGTTTTCTCAAGATGGTAGTTGCTATATGCACATTCGGGTGCATGTGGATACATCAAAACTGCTATGTAGGGGACGTAAAATTTGTTTGGAGGATGGCACTGTTAGTTATGCTAGATTTAAGTACGAAAGACTACCCAATTTGTGTTACTGGCACGAGCTAATGACACATAGCGATAAAGATTGCGATCTTTGGGTGCGAAGTCGTGGGAATTTGACAGAGAAAGATCAACAATTTGGTAGCTAGTTGAGAGCTTCAGCGACACTGCGTAAGAAGTGCTCAGTGGTCAAGGTGGAGGGGTGCGAAAGGGAGGAGCTGAGGAATGAAAGGCTGCCTATTGTGGTTTCTAACAATGATGACAGGGTATGTAATGAGGCCGATGATCATAGGTTGGACAGGTCTGATGTGGTTCCCATTGGACCAGACTAAAGTGAGTGTGTGCATGAGGATGGCATGGATAGGTCTGGGCTTCTTGGCGAAAAGCCAAGTATTCAAACCGAGGATTTCCATGAAATTCTTAATGAAATTGATATGGGGTTGTCCAAGTTTGATGGTCATAATCTGACTGATCCTCCTTTAAGTACTATGAATGGTTTAGCACCTTCTTCTGGTGATTCTAACAGTCCGAAGGTTCAGCACTCTTCAGTCACAAAGGGTATACTCCATTAGGTGGGCAGATTCGACGTTGGAAGCAATTGGTGCGAGAACTTGCTACTACTATGAAGGAAAGGGGTTTGTTTTCAGCTAAACGTGGTTTCCAGGAAGGTATGGAGGTGGAGGATGAGTTAACCCCTGCAAATAGGCGTAGTGCCAATACAAAAACTTTTGAAACGGTGGAGGTTGTCGATTAGCCCCGCCGAGAGCAATGAGTTGCTTAGCCTAGAATTGCCGTGGGCTTGGGAACCCATGTGCAAAAGGAGAGCTTGAGGAGTTAATTTAGGCTCAAGCTCCCTTAATTATTTTTTTCTTAGAAACTTGGGTTGATAAGGAGTAGTTAGATAGGTTGAAATGTAAGATTAAGTATGCAGGCTTATTTGTTGTTCATAGTCAGGATAGAGGGGGTGGTTTTGCACATTTGTGGCAGAAAGGGGTTTCGGTTTGGGTTGATAGTTTTTCTAAATTTCATATTGATGCTTTGATTAATGGTGGTACTAATGATGTTTGGAGATTTACAGGTTTCTATGGTGAGCTGGACAAAAATGCACGGGATGAGGCTTGGAACATGCTTTGTATGCTTAACCTAAAGCCACACTTACCTTGGTTATGTATGGGTGATTTTAATGAGATTCTCTTCACTGAAGAGAAGCAAGGGGGGAGGGTGCACCCTTATGGTCAGATGCAGGCTTTTAGGAATGTTTTGGATATTTGTGGTTTTGTTGATTTAGGTTTTAATGGTTCGGAATTTACGTGGCAAGGAAATAGACATGGGCCTGTAGTTTGGGAAAGTTTGGATAGGGGTGCTGCTAATTATGATTGGATGGCAAAATTTCCTGCAGCTTGTGTTTGGCATTTTCATTGTTTTGCTTATGATCATTGGCCAATATTACTCTTGTTGGATTCGAATGGTGAGTCTGTGAGATGGAGACAGAAACCTTTTTGCTTTGAAGAGATGTAGTTAGTTGATCGAGGTTGTAGGGATATTGTTAAAAAAGCTTGGGAGGCTCGGCCTAGAGGGCAACTTATGTATAGAGTTGTGACTAAGATTAAGAAATGTAAAAGAATGTTGCATTCTTGGAGTAAGGATCATTTTGGGAGTGTGAAAAATCAAATTAAGAAGGCAAAGGAACAACTATGGAAGGCTGAGGAGGTTTCGGCCAAGGGTGGAGATCATAATATGGTGACTCAATTGCAACGTGAGCTGAATGTCTTGCTTGATAAAGAGAACCGTATATGGTTTCAGAGGTCGAGAGCTTTATGGTTGGCAGAGGGGGATAGAAATACTAAGTTCTTTCATGGGGTGGCAACTCAACATAAAAGAAGGAATTTTATTAAGGGAATTCGGGATAGGCACGGTGCTTAGGTCACGGATGAGAAGCAGTGGGTGGTATTTTTGTTGATTTTTATGCTTGGCTATTTACTACCTCTAACCTAGCCGAATTGGAGAGAGTCTTAGCTAGGGTGCAATCGGTGGTTGATGACTCTATGAATGTAGCCTTATTACAACCTTTTGTTTGGGAGGAAGTGGAGGTAGCTATTAAGTAGATGGCCCCCTTAAAGGCTCCAGGACCGGATGGGATGCCTCCCATTTTTTATCAGACTTTTTTGGCCAGACATTGGTATGGAAATTTCTGATGCTGTTCTCTCTTGCCTTAATTCTGGAACTTTTCTTCGGTCTATTAATCATACTTTCATAACTTTGATTCCCAAGGTCACTAATCGTGAAACTGTTGCTCAATTTAGGCCTATCAATATTTGCAAAGTTATATATAAAATATTTAGTAAAGTGATTGTGAATAGATTGAAACCTATTTTGAATTCTGTTATTTCAGAAGCCCAGAGAACTTTTATAGTTGATAGGTTTATTATTGACAATATTTTGATTGCTTTTGAGACTTTGCATCATATAAAAACTCAATGTTCAGGCAAGATTGATTTCATGGCCTTAAAATTCGATATGAGTAAAGCTTATGACAGAGTTGAATGGGTCTTACTAGAAAAGGTCCTTCTGAAGATGGGTTTCAAAGAGGCGCGGGTAGGCTTGATAATGCAATGTGTGACCACAGTTACTTATTCAATTTTGGTGAATGGTGAGCCTTAGGGTTTTATTGTCATTCAAGGGGGCTAAGGCAAAGGGATCCCTTATCTCCCTTTCTATTCTTATTTTGTGCGGAAGGCTTGAATGCTCTCCTTTTTAAAGCTGCTTGTGAGGGTGATATTAGGGGTTATTCTATTTGTAGAGCGGGTCCTAGAATTTCCCATATTTTCTTCGTTAATGATTGTTTGTTATTCTGTAGAGCAATGCCTATAGAGTGTGCTAATATCTAGTGTATTTTGGCATGGTATGAAGTTGCATCTAGGCAATAGGTCAATTATGATAAGACCACGGCTTTTTTCAGTAGGAATACTTCTGAGGAGATTCAAGAAGAGTTGAAGGTGATGTTAGGGGTGTCTGTGATAAAAAGTTATGAGAAATATCTGGGGCTTCCTTCCTTTGTTGGGCGTCATAAAAAAGTTTGCTTTAACCACATAAAGGAGCGGATTTGGGATCATATGCAAGGGTGGAAGGAGAAATTACTTTCTCAAGCCGGTAAGGAAATTATGATTAAGGCGGTGGTTCAGTCTATCCCTACTTATTCTATGAGCGTGTTTCGTCTCCCTATTGGTTTGCTTAAGGACATCGAAGCCATGATTCAGAAGTTGTGGTGGGGTTGTTCAGAAAATTCTAGGAAAATCCATTGGGTTCTGTGGGAGACTCTTCGTTCCTCAAAATCGGTTGGTGGTATGGGTTTTAAGGATCTTCAAATGTTCAATGATGCTATGCTAGGTAAGCAAGTTTGGCGTTGTTTCATGATAGAAATTCTTTAGCCTACAAGGTATTTCGGGTTAAATATTTTCAAACCGACAATATCTTTGATGCTAAAGAATCTCCTAGATGTTCCTTTGCTTGGTGGAGTATTTTGCAAGCCCGTGAGGGGGTGTTGAGGGGTGCTCGTTGGCGAGTGGGCAATGGAAAAGATATATCCATTTGGCAGCATCATTGGATGCCATCTGAAGGTGGTGGCTATATGATTTCTCTCTAGTGGGATCAGTCCTTTCAGTTGGCCAAAGATTTGTTTCTTTTCGGCTCTAAGAGGTGGGATGAGGAGCTGATAGACCGTAATTTTTATCCTTGGGCGGCTGCTGTTATAAAAGGCATTCATGTTAGTCAGGTTATGGAATTGGACACATTGGTTTGGCCTTTGGCTTCTGATGGAATGTAATCGGTCCGGAGTGCTTATCGGTTGTATGGTGAGTTTAGTCGACAGGCTCTGCCTAACTCTTCGTGTGTTGAGGGAGGCAAAGAGTTGTGGAATGGTATTTGGAAGCTCTAGGTTCCTCCGAAGGTTTGTCATTTTCTTTGGAGAGTGGTTTGAGAGGCGCTGCCTAGCAAACTCAATCTGTTGAAGCGGAATGTGGTGGCTGATGGGTTGTGTGAACTCTGCCAGGAGTCCAACGAGGATTGTCTTCATGCGTTGTGGATATGTGACTTAGTGAAGGCTATTTGGAGGCCTGATCAAAGTTTTTCTTTCATGCTTTCCAAGCATTTTCCCAATTTTGCCAATGCTTTCTTGTTTCTGTGTAAGGAGGCTTTTCCTCGGCTGGTGAAGCAATTTGTCATGGTGGCATGGTGTATTTGGGAGTGTTGGAATAGGGTCAGGTTGCGGCAGTAGGTTTGGGGGGTTGGGGACGTGTGTAGGCGTGCTTGTGAGCTGTTGAAAGAGTTCCATGATGTGCATAAAAAGGTTCCCCGAACGATTGCTCATAGTAGTGACTCTCGGTGGACACCTCCGTCCTCTGGTATGTATAAAATCAACTTTAATGGTGCTTTATTTGAGGAGCAAGCTTGTGCAAGTCTAGGAGTGGTTATCAGGGATTCGGCAAGATTGGTCATTGGTGCTTTGAGCCAAAACATTTGGCACCCAGGGTCTGTGGACATGGTGGAGGCTTAGCTGCTAGTAGAGCCATTGTTTTTGCCAAAGAACTTTGTCTTCAGTTTATGGTGGTGGAGGGGGATTCCCTACGTGTCATCCAAGCTATAATTGCTGCTTGGCCTTTGAGGACTATGTTTGGTCATGTTATTGCTGAAATTCATAGTTTAGTTTCTAATGTTAATTGTAGTTTTTGTCATGTTAAGAGAGAGGGGAATAAAGTTGCTCATGTCCTCACTCGTAAAGCAGTTGCATTTGCTGATTTTGATATGTAGCTAGAAGATCTACCACGTGATTTGGAGGATGTTTTTATGTTTGATTTGCATTAATAAATTTTCTTACCGGGTTCTCAAAACAAAAACAAAAAAAGTTTGTGATTTCCATTAATAATGACATATAAAAGAGCTTTTCGGTACATAGTTGCAGCCCTAATATTGACCACTCAGAGATTAAAAAAGGCAACTTTGCCACACTTTCCTTTAAGTGCCTGTTTTCCAAGTGCAAAAAGTGCTTTTTGAAACCAAATATATAATATATATGTGTTTAGTAAACCAAATAAAACTTGCTTTTTGGAAAACGCTACTTTTTTATTTACTTATTTTACACAAGATAGAATTTCTATTCTAGCATAATCTAAGTGTATATGTGTGTGAAGCTCTCTCATGGAAATTTGAACCTCGGCCCTTGCCCCCCACACCCCATAAGTATTGATACTTGTAGAGTGACTATTGCACCAAGGATGCGCGATGGTGCTACTTTTTGAAATGAGAAGCAACTTCACTTTAACACACCACAACTCTTTCGAGCTTTTGCAAAAGCGAACACGCTTTCATAAATATTACCGTTGAGAGGCTGTCTTCAATTACCAAATTGGCCAAACATTTTATTGAAAACATTTTAGAACAAGCCTCTCCGTGCTGCTTCTTCTTCTTCTCTTCTCTATTTTTTTAAATTTTTTATTTACGTCTTACATATCTGTAATCTCAAAAATCCTCTTGCTTTGCTTCACATTGGCTGGTAAAAAAATGAGCTCAAACACAAGGGACTCAAAACTCAAAAGACAGTCACAGATACACAAAACACAAAAGTCTCAAAACACACTAAAACTCACACACACAACAATGGAGTGTACTTGGCTTGAGAGCTTACCTTCTAGCAAGAAAAAGGCAATAGAAGAGCTTGTTCAAGGACGTGATTTTGCAAACCAGCTACGTTCTTTGCTTAATAAGTCAGCTGGAGACAACAACAACAACAAGGCAGCCCTGGCTAAAGATCTTGTTCTGAAAAATCTTGAAATCCTTTACTAATATGTGGTGGAGTGTGTGAGGCTTTGTGTGGAGGAAAGTAAAAGAAAAGGAAAATAAGAAGACGAGGAAGAAGTGAATGAGTGGAGGAGAAAAAAGTGAAAGAAAAAAGAAAAGAGTTTTTGGGTTTGGGTAAAGTAATGTGGAAGAAAATATAGAGAGTAGGAACACAGATTATTTCATAACTTTTTTTTACAACTGTGATGTTAATAAAATTTTATTTTACAAATTAAGATTAATTTTAAATTAGTATTATGAAAATATTATGACATTTTATTATATCTCTAAATTTTTTAAATTAGTACTATTTTTCTTTAGAAAAAAAATAGAACTATTAACAAAATATTTTTATAACAATTTTATAAGAAAGTTTACATAGTAAGTTATTATTAGTTCTCATCTAGACCTATTAGTGACATTTTTTTTTCCTATCATTAACAACTTGTCATATAGACTTTGTTGTGAATTTTTGTGTCCATAACTTGCATTAAGAGAGGTAATTAAAACAAAGAATTCTCTTTATATATACATTGTCCTTTTTTTGGTAATTTACCTCTCAAATTGCTATTTTTATAAGTGCTAGCCAAACACTCAGTTTTTTCAACAATCACTTTTTAACGGCTTTTATCAAACACTCAGCTTTTACAAAAAACCTAGTTTCATGTCGCACTTTTTGAAAACCCCACTTTTTCAAAAAATCCAGTTTCAAAAAGCTGAACCAAACTCACCCTAAGTTTCATGTTGAATTTCTGTTGCTTTGGTGTTTGACTGTTCTCTATATTAATATAGAGCATTTGATTAAGAAGCTTGCCTTCAAATAGTCGTTTAAAAATTTCAAAATTGCATTGCATGTTGGGATCTATAGTGAAGTTCAAAAATCGAAATCGTAATTTTGGTATTTTATAGCTATGCAGTTGCACGTTGGGATCTTTAGTAAAGTTCAAATCGTGTACCAAATCTACTATAGTTAATTAAATGAAAATAATCCACACTAATTACTAGGGGAAAATTTGAAACAAAAAAAAAAGGCGCAAAAGTAAAACTATACTTGCTGAAATTCCAATATAAGGGTACTTTCTTTCACTTGTGAACGTATATAAATGGGAAGCACCAGAAGAGAGATGTGTATTCCAACATGTAGCTCAACATCAGAATTCTGGTAGACAAATGGTAAGGGGAATGCGTCTGGCTTTTATTTTTATTTTTTCCTAAGCAAGTCTCAAAACACATTAACTTACCTAGAGTTTTGTGTTGTGGGTCCAGCCCACGTGATAGCCATTCAATGAACTTGTATTAAGAATTCTACTTCAAGGAGAATTAGGAGTTGATCAACTCCTAGAAAAGTAAAAGAATTAATCCTAGTTGAAATGTTTGAAATAAGAGACCGTGGCTAATGATATTGAGAGGATTAGGATCTGGTGCAATATCTTGTGGGTCCAACTCACATGATAGCCCATTCAATGGACTTGTATTAAGAATTCTACGTCAAGGAGAATTAGGAGTTGGTGAACTCCTAGAAAAGCAAAAGAACTAATCCTAGTTGAAATATTTGAAATAAGAGACCGTGGTTAATGGTATTGAGAGGATTAGGATCCAGTGCAATTCACCTCATTTGTCTCACAGTTTTTTTTTTTTTACTTTTCATAAAGTTTTTCTTAACTTTTTTTAATTAATGGTTAAAATTAAAAGTTATTTTTTACAATTATGAATCTTAGCCATTAAAAGCAATTGTATCAAGTATGGTTATATATAAGAGCGATGAGAGTATTGCACCACAATCTCAATACGGATTGAGATTATGGTGTTCGTGTTGGCGAGGTTATATATAAATATGGTTTGTGCTGAATAAGGGGGCCACATATTGAAGAATGGAGAAAATTGTTGCCGGGCAAAGAGAAAAGGATTGCCGTGCAAAGAGAAAAGGTGAGTGTAGCAATACGTGGAGAAGAAAAAGAAAAAGCAAAGTGTTGCCACCTAATGGTAAGAGGAATGCATACGTTCTCTCTCTGGCTTTTATTTTTATATTTTCCTGAGCGAGTCTCAGAATACATTAACTTACCTATGTATTCTGAGTTTTGAAAATGACAACAGTTGTAGTCACTAACATCAAACCTTAAAATTTCTAAGTTTTGTATGAGATTATATAAACGTGACAACAATTTGTTGACCCTATTATCTCCTTACTAAGAGCGATGAAACTTGGACGAAGGTAACATTTGGTCAGGGTCAGGGTCAGGGTCAATAATGTGGAGAGGATCTCTCCTTACAGCTCAAAATGACACCCTCTCCCTCTTATTTGACTCTGACCCTCCTCAATTAATAAGCAGAGAGGTCGTTTGTAAAGAGAGGATATAAATTCTTGCAATTGAAAATGACACCACTCCCCACTTACTGACACTGACGGGCCTGACCCACTTCAATTATAAGTAAAGAGGGTATTTGGTATTTGTAAAGACACCAGCCCCCCTTGATGACCCTCCATCACCCTCCTCAGTAATAGCAGAGAGGATGTAAAATTCTTACAATTGAATATGACACCCTCTCCCCTTTGGGGCCGGCTTGCCTCCTGTTAAATTTTTAACGGGCAATCTCTTGTTCTCTTAATAAAATATCTAGGTTTTCAGACCTGGATCATTCAATGAATATTTAGGGAGAGGTTCAAAGTTTTGAAGGTCATATCAAGGTTGAACCGGGGCCGAACTGTGATAATATCATAATTAATTTAATTTTTAAAAAAAGATAAATAAATATATTAAATTAGTAAAAGGAGAAAAAATGACTAAAATAGCTAAAATAAATATTGAAATTTATCTTTCAAATGTATTTTTTATATCATAAGTTTTATAAGACAAATATGAAATATTAAATTATAAGAAAAAATAAATTAGATATTAAATTTCTTAATCAAGGGAGTTGATAACATAATGGAAATTGTTTCAATTTAGTGAAGAGAGGGAACATATATATATCCTTAACATTTTTGTGCAAGCCTATATTTAAATTAATCTTAAGTTTTCCCCAACGGAGTCCATTTTTTCGGTAAACAGTATACTTATTAAAACACACACGAAAATAATAATAGTGTTTTCAACTGGGTTTATAATACATTATATAACTAGAGTACAACTACAAAAAGGCATAACCTTTGTAGTTGTAAACTGAGGTTATAAATAGTGGATACTAAACACACACAACCAATGTGGGATAAACATTTTTCTTAGTAAATAGTAATACTTATTAGAACACACCCAAAAATAATAATAGTGTTTTAAACCAAGTTTATAATACATTACATAATTAGAGTACAACTACAAAAAAACCTAACCTTTATAATTATGGACTGAAAAGTGCATTTAAATGGTCAACTACTTATGAAATTTAAAATTTTAAAAACCAAATTGTAAAATCTGGAAGTTTGGCAAACTTAACCATTAAAAAATTAGTTAAATACTAATAGAAAGCCCAAGTTAATGGATGACAGCCAAGCATTTGGTAAAAGTATTTTGACACTTTACACTTTGAATCTTTGACAGCCAACCATTTTCTGTCTAGTAGGACTGTAGGAGGAGAAATTATTGGTTCCTCTGGGCGGACCACTGATGTGGTCCTCCCTGCTCCTGCCAGCCAATAGGAGTACAAAAACTGTCCATTTTTTTTGATTCAGCTCCACCTCAGCATTAACCCATTACTTACCCATTGCCTTAACTCTTGTTAGCAACTAAAACCATGGTTAAGACTAAAACAAACTCAGCAAGAGAGCAACCCAAACCTTCACCGTGTACACTTCTAAGTTCTAACTCAAGTTCTAACTCAGCATTTTGTGAAAGTATATGCTTCTCGTGCTTGCATTATCTTCCAAATGTGGATGTCTATTTTTGCAATTGTGACGAAGCAAAGTGAAGAACAAAAAAAAATTATTGTCCTTGTGTGCACTGGGATAAATGCAATTCCATGAACAAGATAGACTTTTCCCAAGAAGATGATGATGAGATTCAGATTGGTATTGAACACAAAAACCATGTAACGGGATTCTATGATAGCCTTGTCTAATGAACCATAAACTTCTGCCACAGCTTTAGAAAAGCCGAATCCTTGCTTAATTAAATCTACGAAGTTCATAGTAATTCACAAGCACCATTAAAGCCATTTGCAATGTCTCAGTCCCAAGAACATTTTCAAGAGCAAACCCAAAACAACAATTTCACAAGATGCTAGCATACATATCCATAAGCATGTTGCAAACTCAAATTATATATATTTAAATTAATATAAACAAACTACACAAGTATCATTAATGTCAAAGTTTATGGGTTGGACTGATTGAACCCAACAGTTAACAGAACATCCATAAGCCCTTCTTCTTTTCTGTAAAATAAAAAACAAATTTTAAATTACTATGAGTTTAAATGGAACATAAATATTGTTTCTTCTATGGTTTGTAAGACCCACAATCATTCAATACACAAAAGTAGAGAACAAAAGAGGGAAACCCAGCTAGACTCACCTAGTGAACTTCAATTTAAAGATGTCACACATACAAACTTTTACACACTTGGGTGTGTGTGTGCATATACACAACAAGAGTAGTTTGGTGCACCGGTGGCACAGATACAACCCTCAGTCCCTCAGTACAATTTTAAGCACAAATCCAACCCTCTTCATCATTGCGTTGGACATTCAATACCAACTTCAAATAATTTCAGCATTTGGCCCATTCAATCAAGCCAAAATTATCATCAAATGCAAATTCCCCAAGCGTGCAAGAGCATGGGCGTCGCTAGATCGAACGAAGAGGCCGCTGCTTTCACTCAGGTTCTCGACGAAGCTGGCGTCATTCTTCTTATTTGCGACAAGGTCAAAATCTCTCTCAACCAGCATCTTTGCCAAGAAGCAAAGATTGGACCCAAAGCCCACAAGCTCCAATCGGTTTTGGTATCGGATTTGGTGGTCATGGGAATTTTGGGTTTTGGTTTTAAGATTCATGCCCATTCGATCTTAACAGGGTATTAAGATGTTTTAAGTTTTTTCAAATTTGTAATGTTGGGTTTCATGGTTTTGCATTTGAATGTTGTTGATGCTGCGAAATTGTCAAATTGATGTCCCAAAGTTTTGAAGAAAGATTTGGGTGAGAAGGTTTGGGTTGCTGAGTTAGAACTTGGGTTAGAACTTAGAAGTGTACACGGTGAAGGTTTGGGTTGCTCTCTTGCTGAGTTTATTTTAGTCTTAACCATGGTTTTAGTTGCTAACAAGAGTTAAGGTAATGGGTAAGTAATGGGTTAGTGCTAAGGTGGAGCTAAATTTTTTTTAAAAAAGGACAGTTGTTGTACTCCTATTGGATGGTAGGAGCAGGGAGGACCACATTAGTGGTCCACCTGGAGGAACCAATAATTTCTTCTGTAGGAGACCGTGATAGAAAAAATTAAAAGCTCATATTCTAATATTCATCATCTCATTTGCAAAGAAATAGCAGAGTTCAGAAGACCCAAAATGCAAAAATAGCAAAAACGCAGAAAGAAAGAAAAAAAAAAGAAAGAAAAAGAAAGAGAGAGAGAGAAAGAAGAAGAAGAGAAGAAGAAGAAGAAGAAGAAATGGAGATGCAAGCTCAAGATCTAACTGCATCTCACTGTGGTTGAGAAGCTTCAACAATGACGATAAGTATCCTAAAAAAAAAAAAAATCTGACTTGCTTGAACCTCTAAGAACCGTCTATAGTTTTTAAAATCAGGAGGTTCAACCACGGTTCATAGGGTTCGCTGCTTTTTCTACCTATATCGGTTTTGGGAGCAAAAAGAACCGTTTTGATGAATAGTTCCTAGTTAACGCGGTCAGACCGTACGGTCCAGTTCGGGTTTCAAAACTATTATAAAATATAACCATATCATTTACTAATTAAGCAAGGCTGAGATAAAATAACAATGAGTCAAGAGAACCTAACCTTGGTTATTGACCCATGCCTCTTCAATTGTAAGGAGAGAGGGTGTAAAATTCTTGGAGTATTCGCATTTGTTTGTGCAAAAATTTTGTTTATTTTAGCATAAGAATTTTTTTTATACATAACCACTTTTTAAAAATACATATATCAGATTATATATTCTAAACTCAATTTCATTATAATATCAAATTTTATTAATTTTTTAATTGTTTCTGTGGGGTCATGGATTTTGGGATTTGGCCGAGAGCATGTGGTTTTGGCCAAGAAGTATGGGTGGTCCGAGTCCGAGGAGTACTATCTCCTCGAATAAAGCCAAACGCAAATCTAGTATAAATCCTAATGATCAAGGATGACATTTCAAGAAGTTCTAATGATAGCAACGAGTATCATGAACGTACAAGAGGGATAAGGACTCAAAAATATCTAAGGGAAAACTGCTACCACCACATTAATGAGGAAGTGACCTCTGAACAGTATTATGGCAGCCTTACAGCCACTTCAGAAGACTTTTAAAGTGAGCTGATGGGACAACCATCAACTGTCCACATGTAGTCCACGTGTAGGATAAGGATGAAGGGAAAGAGGTAATATAAATAGGGGTAGAGATCCCAGAGAAAGATAGATGAAAAAAGGAGAAGAGAAAGCACTATAGCAATCTCAACAACTCCTATAACCATGGTCATCCAATATACGCTAGAACAGAGCTCCTCGGACTGTGCCGAGAACCAACTTTCTCGCACAAATCGGGTTCAATTCTTGTTGGCTCATCATCCAAAACCATATTAACTGTTATCCAAGCACTAAAGCCTAGCTCTTTGACCCACTCTTTACAAATTTATTGTACTGGGTTGACTGGACCAAGATCCCTTACATTTTGGGCTTGGTTTGAAAATTGTGTCCCCACAGTTTCTATTTCTTCACACACAACAATCAACATACACTCTCTTTCTTTATCTTCGAGATACAGACAAAACGATTAAAAAACTAAATGTAAAATAAATAGTGTCAGTGTAAATTTTATTATAACTGTGTATGAGTTTAACACAATTATAAATAGGTGGATGCGGGAGATTTGGGGGTTGGTAGGGCAAAATGTGGAGCTTTTCATATTTTGCAAAATACTGGTGTTAATGCTCTAAACTAGGGATGAAGCTAGGACTTGGAGTTAGGGGGAGCAACTTTGTTGCTGTCTTCTAGCTTTGTTGCTTCTTAGCCGCTAAGTGTTTTTTTCACCCCTTGTATTGGTATTTGATGGGTAAAATTGGTTGATTAGGCTTAATTTTTTTTTTTTTTTTTGGTTTTGTTATTGGAAATTTTTGTTGTTGGACTAATTTTTTTGGGCTTGTATATTTTGTTTTAGATTTTAGACGTATAAAATTTTTTTATAGCCTTTAAAAAGAGGAAAAATGTTAGAGTTACAAACTTTTTTTTACAAATTATTGATATGATAAGTGATTATTGGTAAATAAAAAATTGATGTAAGTGGCGAGCCTATATGTAAACTAGTAATAATTTGTTCCTCAACGGTTTATAAGAATGTTGTAGAAAAATTTGTGGTTATAGCATTACTTTTAAAAGAATTAACTATATTGTTTAGGGGGCAAAGTATCATTTTAAAGAATAAAATTGCCAAAAGTAGTACCTATATCTATACTAGTAATTTAAAAAAAAAAAAAATTGAGGGGAGGGGGGCCAATGTGCCTTCCTTCCTGCTCTAAATTCCCAATCCACTTCAATCGTAAGGAGAGAGTATTTGTAAAGAGAGCGTTAAATTCTTACAATTGAAAATGACACCCTTCAGTCAAAAAAGAAAATGACTCCCGCTCCCCTAGTTGTCCCTAAACCTCCTAGTTGTAAGTAGAGAGAGAGGGTGTTTGCACGTAAAGGAAGAGGGTGTCAAAATCATACAATTGAAATATGATGACACCTTCCTAAAGTTTGTGGGATTTTCTACGCCTTTGTTTCCCTCTCGCTAGTCGCAACTATATTTAGGTAGGATCTCTTGGTAGTTGGTACATGTTTTTCAGGAGGAAGGATTTCTTTTTGCTAAACTCGAATTAGTGTTTCTAGCAACCTATATAGCCGAAGTAGTTTTTATAGGAGTGAGGCATGGAGAGAAGAGTGGGAGCAGCCTCACAAGGCAGAGAAGATCATGCAAGGTTGGTATTTCTAGCTACCTCTATATTGTGTTCATTATCTTGTTTCTAAGAAATTATAGAATATATGGAGAAATTTGGTTTTATAGTTTGATAAATTCTGCACTCAACAGTCAACACTTAAAAACGGAAAATATTATATAATTTTTGGCAGCTTCATCTAAACTTCCATAAAGAGGCTAAATTAAACATGTTCGGACCCTCACTTATTCTCGACTTTCTAAAGATGGATACCCACATATTGTTTATTTGTTGTTGTTGTTGTATTATTATTATTATTATTTTTTTTTCTCAATCTCGCATGTTCCTGCTTCCTTGCTACATAGATGGTAATTGATTTTCTATTTTTTCCACCCATAAGAAAAGGATGCATGCTCTCAATTAATTTTTTTTATAAATCAATAATTATAGTAAATAAAAGTGATTTAAACCCTGAATATTTTAGTTAAAAATACTAAAAAATAAATAAAGTGACATTTTGTGTTCTTAACATCCAAAAATTCAATAGTAAAATGATCGGGGGAGTTCCTATTCCTTGTTCTCCATTCAATGGCTCTATGTATGTGCCACCTGTCCTAAGTTTTTTTTAAATTAAATCGTTGCCGTCACTTTCCTTTTTTAACTTTAACATAATAAGTGAACCTCAAAAATAAAATAGAATAATTGAGTCTCATTACCCATTTGGATACCACGTTTTCACGTTTACATTTTCATTCTTGCGTTTTTTTTTTTTGGTTCAGCCACAGTTGTTGACCAATTCAACCGTGAACAGTGCATCTATGCACTGTTAATAGACCCACAAATTTCACTTTTCAATAACTTTTTCATTAAAAATGAGTCTTACAGCACTATTTACACATTTAAAAATTATTTTGCTACAGTGTTTTCAGTTTTTAGTTTCAACAAAATTAGTTCTATCCAAACAGACCCTCAATATCCACTTTGTACTTTTTTATTTTTTATAATTATCCGTTTTGGACCTCGTCATGTGTGTTCCATTTTCCTCTTAAAATTTTACTCAAATTTGTTTTTTCTCTTAAAAAAGAATTGTGGGGGTTTAGATTTGGTTGAGAAAAACTAAAAAATATAGATTTTTTTTACTATTTAGATTATTTTTTATATTATTTATGATTTCATTATATTTTTTTATACTATTTATGAGTCTCATTGTATTATTTTTAGCTACCTTTGTACTTTTAGTTTTAGCAATTTTTTTTTTATAGAGTTTTAGCTAAATAAGTTTTTCCCAAACGGATTCTTAGCCTCTGTTTGGATACAGATTATAAATGAAAATTATTTCATTATTCAACTTATTTTTACTATTATTTATGAGCCTCACTGCACTTTTTGGTACTATTCATAGGCTCTACTGTACTATTTCAACTAATTTTTATTTTTATCCACCGTACTTTCAGCAATAAATTTTCAATTTTAGCAAAATAAGCAATATCCAAACAGACCATTAGTTTCACTGCTTCCACTTTATTTATTTATTATTTTTATTTGAAAAATGATATATTTACAACATTTTTATAATAAATGCTAAGTTACCGGTTGTTTATCAGTGGGCAAAATATTAATTCTAATGGTAAGTTCAAATTAGAACTTATAATAATTTGTTATCTAAAATTTGTTGTGAAAATATATGGACACTCTTTTTATTAACCAATGCATGTTTTTCACTAAAATGCCTATTTATAAACAAACTCTTGATGAGTACTTAGGTCTAATTTCAATGGTGATCAGTTAATTCGCCAGATTGTGAAGAATAAAAATAAGTATCTATTATATACTATCAATAATAGGATTTCTGTTTGGGCTTCATCATCTTGCGTATTAAATTATCCTTACATAAATTCTTAAACTCTCTAAAATATCCCTATCTTTTAGGTAAATAATTTTATATTAAAAAACCTAAACAGGTTAAAAGAGTAATTTGTTGTTCCTAAGTTTTAAGCTTTTTCCCTTCTCTTCTCTATCTAAATTACCACTTTTTTATTTTAAATTCAAAATTTCAAACTTTAATCACACGTACTAATAACTTTTTTAAAAAATTACACAGAAAAAAATCCTAAAAATTATGACACTATCTTTATTTTACTTTTAAACATTATGAGTTATAACACTAAAAAAAAAAAAAAAAAGCCCCTCATCGCATGCACATAGCATGTGATGAGGCTAGTATTCACATAAGTAAGTTCATATTTGGAAATGAAGGTTTCCAAATGGAATATTTTCTGTTGTCCTGGCTGACATTGCCCATTTTTCTTAATTATTAATTTACTGTTTCTTCCTAAAAAAAAAAAAAAAAGCAAAAAGCCGAAACACACCATAAAAGGGCCTAGGTTGTTTCACTTTCTAGGCCCAAGAGAGACACCTGTAAGACTTCGTTTGGGAGTCTAGAAGGGAATGAAATGGAATGGAATGAAATGATCATAAGGGAATGGAAAGGAACGAAATTGAATGGAGTGAATTTAAGTAATAAGGGAAAGGAATGGAATGAAATGGAATTAAGTAACCTTGATTGAATGTTTTAAAATAAAGAAATGGAAAGGAATGAAAATGAATGGAATGCAAGTAATCTTGTTTGGGAGTGACATAGAGGGAATTGAATGGAATGGAATCATTTTATGACAATATTACTATTAGACCCCTATTTTAAAATAAAGAGTTGAATATATAGGGGTATTTTGTGAGTTTTAGTAAAAAAATTCATTAAATTTAATTTCATTCCCTCTCATTCCTCCCAATTTCGGGGAGAATGAAAATTTGAGGTTTTAAGGGAATAGAGAGGAATGAGTGTTTCCTCCTAACTATTCCATTCCCTCCCACTTAAACTCTCAAACAAGGGAATGAACTTTACATTCCTTTCATTAAAACTCCCAAACAAGGGAAGGGAAAAATATTCTAAAATTATTCTTTTTATTCATTTTCATATCATTCTATTTCCTCCTCCCAAACAAGGCCTAAGAGTAAATCTCTAGGTGTGAGCATGACTGACTAAACTTGCTCAGCCTGATTGAGGCCATTGACCAGGTTTGGACTGTTGGACCTGATTAAATGGCACTTAAAACAAGCGTAGCCCAATGTTTAACCAAAGTTAAATGCAAAATTTTAAACATTTCATTAACTTGATCGCCTAATAGCATCTACGTTGGCGCTCCTAAGGCTTCATGTAACTTGGCTAGGATGCCTAGATAATTTAGACTTGAGATTTGATCAAATAGAAAAGGAGTTGGGGGGGGGGGGGGGGGGACTTTATCAGGCAGACATGATAATGACCCAGGCTAAACATGGTCCACATTGAGTTTAATTGTCTTTGAAAAAAAAATATTACTTGTATTTTATTCATCAATGCAACTATATATATATATATATTATATATATATATATATTTAAATTTAATTAAAAATTTAATGTAATATACATAAAATACTGTAATTAAGTTTTGCCATAAAAAACTATTAAAGGAAAACATTTAATGATTTAAAACTTTGTAAAAATATTTCTTTGCAGGAAAGCATACACATTGCTTTTTAAAAAGTTTATATATATATATATATATTGTGTTTGTGTTTTTCAAAATTTTACTGTTACTTGGACACCATAGTCTTAACTCTTATGGAATGTTTAGTTGAGGTGAAATGATAGAATGGGAGAGAAAATAGGAGAGAAAAGGGGAGAGGAGAGTGTTTGGTTGGGGGGAAGAAAATGGGGGTGGGGGAGTTTTCTCCTCAAGCCCACCATTTAAGAGGAAAAAGTTTTATCCCCAATTTAGGAAGAAGCTAGAGCACTCCTAGTGAAGCAAGGGTGGAGGATTCAACAAA
Organism: Castanea mollissima; assembly: GCA_014183005.1. Taxonomy (NCBI): domain Eukaryota; kingdom Viridiplantae; phylum Streptophyta; class Magnoliopsida; order Fagales; family Fagaceae; genus Castanea; species Castanea mollissima. The sequence continues at coordinate 43,077,938 of JACAVU010000003.1, forward strand.
ACCCAAACTCCCTTGTCCATAAAGTTTTTAAGGTGAAGTATTTTGCGGGTGGGTTGTTTTGGGAGGCGCAAGTGGGCCATAGACCATCCTATGTGTGGAGAAGTATCATGGCTGCCAAGGATTTAATTATGAGGGGGTCTAGATGGGTCATTAGGAATGGAGAAAGTGTCCACATTTGGGAGGATAGATGGATACCAAATCCGGATTCGTTCAAAGTGGTCAATCTGAGGGGTTCCTCTACTGATGTTGTAATGGTTTCGAATCTCATCAATAGGGAGACGAGGGAATGGGATGTTGATTTGGTAAGGAACACTTTCCTCCCCCATGAAGCTGAAATAGTGTTGGGAATCCTAATCAGCCCTAGGCTTCCTAACGACTCCTTGGTTTGGGCCTGGACTCCCAATGACAGTTTCTCAGTCAGAAGTGCCTACAAAGCAGCCTAAAAACTGATGCTGAAGCTCAATCAGCAAGGCGAAGGAGGGGAAAGCTCAGATGGATCAAAATCTAGAGCCATTTGGAAGCTTATTTGGAACTTGGATTGCCCAAATAAGATAAAACACTTTATATGGAGGGCGTGTAAAAATGTCCTGCCTACGAAGTGCCGTCTAAAGTCTAGGGGAATGGTGGTGGAGATCAGAAATGAGAAGGGCCAGCTAATGGAATCGTTGGGCAAAAAAATGTTGCTACCTTTGGGAGCTTTAGAGTCTGAAGCTAAAGCGGTGGAAGAAGGGATTCAGTTGGCTTGGGACCTCGGGCTCAAGGATATTATTGTGGAGAGTGACTCATTAGTTGTGGTGAATGTGCTAAGGGGGCAGGGGTCTATTCCAAGTTCCATCAGGAAGGTTATGGAAGGTATTGCAATGTCCTTGAGGCAGTTTAATTCTTGGAAGGCCTCTCATACCCGCAGGGGCAACAACCGGGCAGCTCACTTACTGGCACAGCAGGCCAGAGGAATTGGCAAATGTATTGTATGGGTGGAAGATACTCCCCCAGCTATAAGGAACCAGATTCAGCTTGATGTATCAAATTTGAACTTTGCTTAGTTAATATTAGTTCTTCGTATGTTTCTTATCAAAAAAAAAAAAAAAAAAAAGCTAGAGAGAGAAGTGGGGAGGGAGTGAGTTTGATGTGAAATTACCCATATATATACCCTCCCATTTGTTAATTAATTTTGCTTCAATTTTTTTTGGTTGTGGAAATGCTACTGGCTTACTACTGCTGCCTCTTTTTTTTTTTTTTTTCATTTTTTCTTGTTTTTCATTTTCACTATACCGCATTGGTTGGCTCTCTTTGTCTTTCTTTCTTTCTTTTTTTCATATCAAACGCACCTTTTTTTTATTAGTTTTTTTTTTTTGGCTAGATGTTTTATTATTTGTGTTAGTTTGTAAGTTTGAAGTAATTAAAAAAATTAATTTTTATAAACTATTTAAAATGTTGTTTTTTACGTACTAGGGGCATGAAAGTAAATTTATGCAAACTACATTTATTTTTATTTTTATATTTAGTGTTTTCTATTTCTCCACTTTTCTATTCTCTAAACTAACTAAACATATGGAAGGAAAACTAAATTTTTTATCCATCAACTATTCCACTCTCTCTTTGTTTTCTATCATTTCACTTTTCTACACTCGCAACCAAATGGTTCCTTACTTAATGACTCTAGATGCCAATGGTCTATTACATCCTTTAGCCACGATGATAGTGGGGCCCGTAGGCGGTATTTTTCCTTCTTTTCTTGGCTTTGAATTCAGTGATCTAGAGGTGAAAGAGAACGTGAGGGACACGGTGATTAGTGAGAGTGTTCAAAGATAAAGAAAACAACTTTTTATTTTTATTTTTTAAGTTTTTTATGGTATAAGATGTAAAAGAAAAATTATAGATAGGAAATGTATTAACATTCAAACATTGTGTATGTGTGGAGAAACACATAAACATTCAAACATGCGGGTAAGACGGGATGAGTAAAACTTGTCCTCATTCCACCATCTTTTTAGGGCTGGAAAAAATTGTATATGATAGGAAGAGGTGAGTTAAGCGGGGTAAAGAAATTTTGCAATGTTGTTAGTGAGGACAAGTCATTTTTTTAAGGCATTGCTAACCGATCTGGTTATATTTAAAATAATAATAACCCTTTACTTGACGTTGGATGGTGTCGGAGTGGGGACAACAAATTCACTACAATTAGTTCATGATTTAGACCATAGCCAAAGCCCGCCCATAAAGCCCAAGAGTGACATCATTACACGTTTCAATATATATATATATATATATATATTTGGAGAACATTTCAACCAAATATACCATCCAACTTAACATCTCCTATCAAATTACCACCCCCCCCCCCCCCCAAAAAAAAAAAAAAGTCAAGCCCAAATTCTTGTAAAACGAGAATATTTCTAAATTCTTTATAGGACATACTATCATAGGTTATATCATGCACTAAGAGTAGAAAAAATAACACGTTAATGGTCTAATGGATTGTTAATCTCTTGCCTCTTGGTCTTGGCTTGATAGATATTGCACTCATTATGGTAGACTCGGAGGAAAACCTAAGGGTCTGTTTGGTTGGATGAGTAAAAAAGTGGGAGGATGGAAAAATAAGAGGATAGAAAAGATTTGGTTTTCCTTCATGTGTGTTTGGTTGGAAGGGTGGAAAAGTGGGAGGGTGGAAAACTTTTTTGCTTGGTTGAAGAAGAAAATAGGAGGATGGAAAATGTAGTTTATATAAATGGACTATTATGTCCTTGTTATATAATATATAAGAAATAAATATATTTGCACTCATTTAATAATATAAAAATTAACACAAATACATGTAAATTTATATTAATTATTTTATTATTAAAATAATTTAAAATTTATGGCTCCTGCTTACTGCCTGGGAGGACAATTTCAAATTTTCAACCAAAAAAAAAGAAAAAACACGGAATGACATAACAAACAACTATTGGCTTGCACTTTTTGTGTCTATTGTTTGGTTATATTATATACACCCTTTCTTTTTGTGTCTATTGTTTAGAAAAGAATTGGCAAATGTTTTGTGTTCGCACTGCACCCTTTCTTTTTTCAATTGTTTTGTTTGTTTTGTTTGTTTTTTTTTGAAAAAGGGTTCTTCAACTTCTTATCCTCTTTTTATTTTTATTTTTTTTTAATGAAGAAATCATTCATACATATTTTTTTAATAAAATAATGTATTATTTTTGTTTTACCTGAATTAGATATAATGGTAAGTTTATACTAACTTTATTTTTTATTCTCTTACTTTTTTTCATCCTTCTATTTTTTTATCCTCCCAACCAAACACATATGAGAGAAAACTAAATTAATTCTATCATTTCACTGTTCTATCCTCTTTTTATTTTTATTCTCCTATTTTTTCACTCTCCAAACCAAACGGACCCTAAGAGTTCAAATTGATAATAGTTACATAAACATAAACTTTGTGAGATTTTCATTTTCACGTACTTCGGAAAAAGTAAAAATATAACTGCAGGAGTTTTATTTGTGTATGTGGCAGTGAGGAAGAATTCAATTGAATGGTGCCCTTATCTTTGGCGACATGAAAGAAGTGTGATGTTCTCCTAAATCACCCTTATGTGTTGTTTCCATTGTTTGAAAAATGAAGAAGAAAAGAGTGAATAAGTATGATGAAGACGAATGGAAAGAGAAGCTTCATCCCAATTATTGACACATGGAAGGAGTTGGAGGAGAGCTCCGCTTTTTTTCTACTGGGTTTCGTGAAAACAAATTAAAAAAACTCATCCAAACAAATATTGCCTCCGTGGGACTTACTAATTTTGGGTGATGAGTGATGGAAAACTACAAATTCAAACAAGTTATGGGCCCCACAGTCACCGATCAGAACAGATTTGTTTGCTTTGCTTTGCTATCCTCTCTCTCTCTCTCTCTCTCTCTTATTTCTTACTTTTAAAAATAATCATAATTAAAAAGGATAATAGTGTAGAAAAAAATTTATCAAATTAGCAAGATCCTGCAACCCACATCTTAGTTCTGGACAGGACCATCCTAATTTTCTAACTAATACAGACTCCATGCTGCGCTCTTGAACGAACGAATTAACTAGAAACATGGATTGTAATGTCTCATCATCATAGTGCTGAAGATATCTGAAGCTCATTATGTGCCAATGAAAAGATTTTTTTTGTTGATAATCAGCTCTTCAGATACTTTCATTAACTAGAAATAAAATTACATTGAGCTACATCTGTTTGAACTTGAAATGCAATACTGGGTGGAGTATCCTCTACCCAAATGTTACATACATTCAAAAATTTGGCTTGCCTAGCCAAGATATGAGCTGCATTGTTGCCACTCCTACGGGTACGAATGACATCCCATGCATTGAACTTCCTTTTAAGTCCACCAAGATTCCTTCGACCACTTTCCTTTTAGAGCTCGGCATCACACTCTGTTTTCCCAGGAAGTTTGTCACCATCTAAGCATCACTTTCAATAATGATATCTTTTAGTCTTAGGTCCCAAGCGAACAACACACCTTCGTCAACTGCCTTTGCCTCAGCTTCCAACCCACCCAATGGTAGCACAAACTTCTTACTCAGTGCCCCCATTTTTGCCCCTTTCGTTTCTGATAACCACCCCAATTCCACAGCATTTGATATCGTCAAACGTAGCTCCATCAGTGTTAACCTTGTACCCCGGATTTGGTGGCCTCCACGCTATCACATCAGGTGCAGCAATGCTTATAGTGGGCTAGTTTGCTGCTTGGTATTCCCTAAGGTACTCTGTGGCTTCCTTCACAATCACCTTGTGACTCTTACATTGTCCCTCATGTCTCACTTGATTTCTGTTATTCCACAGTCCCCACGCGGTAGTCGCAAATAGCTCCCAGTTGACCCCTGCACACCTTTCTTTGATTTCCCACACAATTTCAATGAAGTCCCTTCCGGGGGTCTTGAAAGTAAGGGAGTTTTGGCCTGGTGCCACACCACACATCCACAGCCATTTTACAGCTCCATAAGGCGTGCCCCGACGATTCATCTAGCCCACACATATCACACCTTTCATCCTTGCCAACCCTGCGCGCTTTCAGGTGTAGTTTCGTGGGCAATATATTTTTACATGCTCGCTAGAGGAGGTGTTTGATTTTTTTTGGACAGTTCAGCGCCATACCATCGTCCATATTCCCCTCATCCCCGTGCTATCTGAGCTGACCCCTTCCTCCCCTCTCCCTCCTTCTGTTTTCAACACTTTTTGGGCCACATTGTATTCACTTTTAACTGTGAATCTTCCCCAATGAAAAGATTTTTGACATAATGTCATATGTAGTAGGTAGCGAACTTTAGATGGAGACATGCTTTAACAAGATACTAAACATTGTCATCCTAATCATAGTAATAGTTCTAACTGGTGAGTTGTGAGTTACTACCAAGACTAAAGATTCAAAGCTTCCTGTGAATCAGACATATAGTTCTAGCCATAAGATATAAATTACAAGTCCTCTAAGGTCAGGTCATTACAGTGGCAGTATTATATATAAAATAAAAATAAAAGTAATGGTAGAAACTTGACTGGAATTCCAGAGTCCTGAAGACTTTGGACTAACCACATGAATGTATAGATACTGCATTGAAAGCAAATTCTGTTACCATCATGAAAATTTGTCTCTCTCTTTTCTTTTTCTTTTTCTTTTTTTTTTTTTTTTTTTTTTTTTTTTTTTTCGTCTCTCCTTTCATACCTGTGACAACATTGCAGTGGACAGTTAGGAGCACTCTACCATGTTACAAATTTAACAAAATGTGATAAATGTGATTTACAAACAATACTTTTTACAGTTTACTAAAATTCATTTAGTTACGCTTGGTGGGGTCTCCTAAAACTTCTTTAACAAGAACTAGCAAGGTCTTAGCTGTTATTGTACAACAATAGATGTATTTAATGGCTGATGTGGAACATGCCACATTAGCATTTTGTAAAATATTTGCAAAATAGTTTGTAGCCCTAGAATTAGTTATATTAAAGTAATGGAACACAAAGAACTTTGATCAATCAATGCTAGCTATTAATTGATAATTATGATAGATTTTTGCTTGCTAGTGCTTGAGAGTTGAGGCATTCAAAGGGTTTCATTTACAGAAATTGAAGAAGGGGGATATGGATGTTGAGTTATATACAAAAGGGCATAACTTTTGGATAGACAACACAGGGAGATGAGAGAAGGTCTTAAAGAAACTAGCAGTGGTATATATACAAAAGGACCTAACTTTTGGATACACAACACATACTTTGAACCTTTTTAACTTACACTCATTTTCCAATGTGGTACATAATCAAAACATAAATATCAAAAAAAAGAGATATAGGGCCTTACTGTCAGTTGAAGAGGTCTTGAGTTGTTCCAAAACATTGATGGTAACAACCTTGCAACTTATTTGGCATATGATGCTAAGCTAAGCATAAATTATGCACCAGAAGCAAAAAATTCAGATGAATAAAGATAAATATTACTACAAATGAAAAGCAAATTGCTAGGTGAAAAAGGATCTTAGGCTTACCAATTATTTCAATAGCAACAACACCAACCAGTTGCATTAAAATTTTTAAAAAAGAAAATTAAATCAAATATTTATTTTATAAATAATAATTACAAAGCTCCACAGCTGGTTTCCTTATGAATGAGCCTTTACAATTAGAGAAAGAGAGAGAGAAGAAAGTGAGAAAGGCACCCAAAAATATAACTAATGAAGGCATACCTTGGTAAAGAATTGTGTCTTGTGTCTTTGGGGACCATGAAAGTAGGTGATATTCTCCTAAATCACCATTATGTGTTGTTTCCATTATTTGAAAAATGAAGAAGAAGAGAGGGAATAAGGATGATGAAGATGGGGAGTTGTAAGGGAAGCTTCACCTTTAGCCCAACCCTGCCACATGGAAGAGGTTGTAGGAGAGCTCTGCTTTTTATTGGGCTACACTGTTTGAGTTGGATATATAGTCACTTTCTTCATCACCATCTGTCACGTCCCTGTCAGATTGAAAAGAAAAAAAAGAAAAAAAAGGGGAATGGCCAGATTTTTTAGCCCTCCCACGTGCTCCCCACCTAACCCCACTACCCATCACTCCCCACCACTCAATTTTTTCTCTTATCTCTTACTTTTTGGCCGGCTCTCATCTTCCTTTCTCTCTTTCTTTTTTTTCTTTCTTTTCTCTTCACTTAAACCCACTTATTCCTCACCTCACCGCCGGCCTCCTCTCCAAAGCACATCATCTCACTATCATTTTTCCGGCAAGATCACCGGAAAAATTCTTAGGAACCCATAAGCATCTTCATCATTTTATTTGAGGTAAAAATTTCTAATCTTTTGGTAGGTTTTACACTTTTGCTTGAGGATATTTTTATCTAAGTTTTGATAATGATACCCATGTAATTTATGTGCATTGGAAGTGATATTTATGTATTTTTATGTATGGGTTTTGTATTGGTGGAATTTTTGATGAGTGGGTATATATATATATTTTGTGCTAAAATGGCTATTCAAGGTTTATGTATGGTGGAAAAATTTAGGGGTTTTAAGATATAATGTATGATGGTTGGTAAATTTAATTTTGCCATTGTCATTGGGTTTATTTGGAGTTAGTGAAATTCTAAATTTCTTGTCTTGGAGGATATGATGATTTTTGCCTAAATGGGTCTCTTAATGATGTAGTGTAAATCTTATAAAAATTAGTCATAATGTTGGAGATATTATGAAATGGGTAACTTTATAAATTGATGTTGATACTTGATAGGATTTATGTGGATTGAATTGTCGAAAAGAAAAAAAAAAAATATTTACAGGTACTTGAGATCTCTTTCTCACGCTTTGAATCCTTTGGGATTTGGGGCGTGACACCATCAGACTTGGATTCCAACACTTATGGAATCTCCTCCAAGGTTGAAAACCCCATCATTGGGAAATAAGGAAGACCCACAATAGATGCATTCTACATTGATACCCATTTATTTTATGAAATTGAAGTGATTTCCACAATCCACAAAAATGGTACAACATGCCTTTGAAACCTTCTTGAGAAACTCTAGCAAAACCATCCACAAATTATTTTAAAGTTATTTTCTTTCGCCATGTCTATGGGCATTTTTCTTTAGCCTTCTGAGCATGATAAGTTGTTCTAATTTGACCATTCTCACAATCAATATTGGTTTTATGATTTTAAACATAAGATCTCCCATAAAGGTTCCAAATATTGATCCACATCTCTAACCTATAGATATAGCTTGCCAACCAAACCCATTTTCAGGCTCTAAATTGTCTTCTTGTTGCAAGGTTGATGATGGTGGTTGCTTTGCCTCGTGGTTGTTTCATGTCCTTAATAATGGAAATCCACCTAATCCCAAGTTTTTGGTGTATGAATCATTGTCAAATGTATTGAATTTCTTTCCTAAAGGTATATGTCATGTAAGTTGATTATGTGATAGCTCTAAAACTTCAAGCCATTGTAGATTTGTCGATTCCCCAGGAATCTCCCCGCTGAGTTTGTTGAAAGAGAGGTTTAACCATTCAAGATTGGTCAAATTACCAAATGATGATGGAATATAACCAATAAGGTTATTATGAGAAAAATTGAGCCCCTTGAGTGATTTAAGTTTTCCAATTATTTTTGGCATTGTTCCTTCGAAGCTATTGTTTGAAAAATAAATAGTTGTGAAAATAGTTTGGATTCTCTTTTACTCCATATACAACCATTTCATTATCACATTCAAAGAATCCTGATAATACCAGTCTCCCATATATTTTAACACAACTCCGCCTTCATTCGCCATGGCTTTGAAATATTTAAAAGGCAAAGGACCATTAAACTCATTTTTAGAGATATCTTTGATTTGCAAATTTTGGAAAGGAAATTTGGTTTTAGGATTGCCTATTTGATCTTGAAATTTGTTTGATCTTATAACAAGAACCTGCAATCTTAGAAGACTTTCGAACCAATAAGGGAAGGTGCCATTTATTTTATTGTTTCCTAGATCTAGAACTTCCAAGTCCCTACAATTTGCCAAAGATTGTGGCAATGGCCCTTCCAATTGATTGCCATTAAGGTTAATATTTCTTAAATGATTTCCTATGGAAAATGTTGCAAGGATGGTACCATAAAGGCTATTCATTCTCAAATCCAACACTGAAAGGAAATTAGAGTGTACCAAACACTTTGGAATCATTCCACTTAAGTTGTAGTGAGACAAATCTAGAACTTCAAGGGACCTTGCATTACAAATTAAATAAAGGCTTTCTCCAGTTAATTTGTTATTGGAGACAAAGAAATATTGAAGGTTAAGAACAATCAATTACTTGTGAATCTCCCCACTAAGCTTGTTGAAAGAGAGGTCTAATCATTCAAGATTGGTCAAATTTCCAAATGATGAAGGAATATAATCTATAAGGTTATTGTGTGAAAATTTAAGCCCTTTGAGTGAATTAAGCATTCCAATTATCTTTGGCATCTCTACTGTAAAACTATTGTTTAAAAAATCAAGAGTTGTGAAGATAGTTTTGATTGTCACCAACTCAACATGCAACCCAATAATCATTATATTCAAAAAATCTTGATAGTACTCTACTCCCGTATATTTCAAAGCAACTTTTCCTTCGTCCACATTTGTCATGGCTTTCAAATATTTTAAATATTTTATTAGCAAAGGACCATTAAAGTCATTGTTAAAGATGCCTACGATTCTCAAATTTGGGAAATGAGATTTGGTCTTAGGATTGCCTATACGACCTTGCAATTTTTTTGATCTTATGGCAGGAACCTACAACTTTAAAAGACCTTCCAACCAATAAGGGAAGGTTTCATTTATCTTATTAACTCTGAGATCTAGAACTTCCAAATTCCTATAATTTGCCAAAGATTGTGGCTATAGCCCTTCCAATTGATTGCCATTAAGGTTAATATTCCTAAAAGTATTTCCCTTGGCAAATGTTGCTGGGATGGTACCATGAAGAATATTCATTCACAAATCCAACATTTTGAGGACATTAGAGTGTACTAAAAACTTTAGAATCATGCCACTTAAGTGCTTATGAGACAAATCTAGGACTTCAACAGAACTTGCATTACAAATTAAAAAGGGATTTTTCCAGTTAACATGTTATTGGAGACGAAGATATATTGCAGCCTAAGAAAACTTGGAACTTGACCATCAATTATGTTCTTGGAAAGGTCTAAGGATTTAACTTATATATACATGAAGAAATCTCAATCTAAAATCATATAACTTAATTATATAGTTGAGCCATGGACTTAAAATAAGAATTTAATGTGATGAACTTTCTCGTTAGCCGAACACTACTAAAATTTCACAAAACTAATTTGGGGTCTCATTCAGGTGTTAGCTTAAGAGGTTTTTTTAGCATGGGCCCATGGCTTTTTAATATCACACTGATCTAGTGGCTAATATACACGGATTGAGAATTGTTTCTGTTATAATTGGAAATGTAAAATATATTGGGGAAGTTTTTTTTTGACATATGGAATACTTAATTACATGCATCTACGTTAAAATTATTTTTTATTTGACCTCATGGGGTTTTACACAATTGGTTGCTAGTAAGGACCATTCAATAACTTTGTTAATGTTTGGTGTAGTGTTTTCAGTGGCTACTTTGATAGATGGATCTAAGGAATTTGGGGAAGTAGTTATATAACCATTAAATTTCTTTTATAGAATTCAAATTTATGTTAGATAAATTTGACATTTATTTATATAAATTGAGTTATTTCGTGTTCATTGCAGATTAAGCATGCTAACACAAATTGGTCTATTCATAAATTGTATTAAAATGGGTTAACCCACTTTGACATAAAAATTCATTCTTAAAAAACAGTATTCTATTCTCAGGTCATGTCAAACACGGTCACCACTCACCCCTAATTTTACCTTATGAATTTTATAAATTAATGTGTCATAAATTACAAAAAAATAAATCAAAATTTATTTATAAGTTGTTAGAGTGACACCAATCACATTAATTAATAGTTCAATTTATAAATGTTTTTTCAAAAGTAAAATTTGTATTTCCTTTGGTCCTTCATGAATAAACATTTGATTTTTTATCAAAAAAAAAAAAAAAAAAAAAAAGAAGAAGAAGAAAAGAGAAGTCATTTGAATTGCCACATCAATATTGGTCAAACGAATTTTGTCATTCTCTTGTTAGTTGTTACAGTCAAAATTGCAATACAAGTGGAAACTTACTAGGTAAATCCAAAGTAGAAGTCTAGCTCCATCAAAATTGCATTCAACAGAATCCCAACTGATATAGATAAAGATAGTTGTACGAGTCCTCCGGCTCTGGGTTTGTTTGTTTCGCTACTCTTAGCTATTCTGATTGTCTTTGTCTTCTATATAAATCTCAATCACTACGCTTAGCGAAGCCATTTCCATCTACCTACACTACAACTCCAAATGGCACGTCCTTCTTTGTTCTTTGTTCGTTTTCTTCCATGTTTTGTTTTTTTTTGTTTTTGTTTTTTTGCTTTCACTTGCTCACACTTTTCATCTTCTCACTCTTTCTTTCCATATTTTCATACTCACATAGTAACCTTTCATTTTCTTCAGCCATATTTTTCTCTCAAATTCTTACACTTTCTCTTTCTTTCTTTTGCAGAGGGAATATATCAATAGTTTCCGTCTGGATGCTGTGCTTGACGCAATCGGAGTGCTTTTCATTGGGGGTTATTATTGTTTTTGCTTTTTCTATATGCTCATTGTTTATTAGAAGTAAAAATATATGGGCTTATGATTATTGTTTGGATTATGATATACATATGTCTGTGGAGTTTGGCTCAGGTTTATGATGGAAATGATGGTTGTGTCTTTACATACAACAAATGTTTTCCCACCTGAGTGCGTCGTATCTAATGTGGATAATGGCTCCTCCAAGAAGAAGTGGAGAGGTGTGTGTTTTTTTTGGTCATTTTCCCACTTATTTTCTTGCAGTTTCTTTCTAATATGTGTGCACGTTAACATGTCGCAAATTGAATGGAAATTGTGCATGGTATGAAATTTGGATAAGCAATTCAGTCATTAGATAAAAAATATTACATGGTGATTCTATTTTGTAGTACCTTAATAAAAAGAAAAACTTTTATGTTGCCCCTTTTTGACATTTTCTGGCTAGGTGATTCTACATTGGGTTACTGTAGTAGTCAGGGGACAAATGTGAGGAATATATATATATGGTTGCACATTCCTGCAAAGAGAAATTAGAATGATTCCATAAGTTAATTTGCTTTATATTCTTAAAATTTTTTAGCTTTTGATTTTAATTTATCTTATCAATAATTTACATGCGCACCTCACCTTCCATTCCATTGTTATGGAAGGAGAAATTAAAAAGGCGCAATTTCAGAGCGGCTCTCAAGTTGGTGGTAATATGTGTTTCGGTTTTACTGATTAATTGGATTCATCCTTTAGATTTAAGTATTGGATACCTTTGTTTAGGACAATTCCTTTTCAACTTTTGAGAATTCTTTTTTTGTTTCACTTTTTTTCGACAATATCTGGTAAAGGAGTATGGCACCAACTAGTCAATTAGGACTGTATCACCATGCCTTGGGAGTTTTTTTTGGTATTATTAGTAATTTTACATGCACCCCTAGGTCTTGAACTCATTACCTCATTCTATGCCATTTTCTTCAAGTGAAGGAGTATCCATATGTAATAAAAGTAAATGGCAGTGGCAAGCCATGTTCATTTATTCTGCAGAGAACTAGGAGCTCATGCCGGTTTTTTTCCAAAATAATTTGTTGAATTATATATAACTTGTTGCAGCCCTCTTTAGTCCTTCCTCACCATGCCTGATAAGCTTTTTACAACTTTTTTGTAGGTGATTATCAACTATCATCCACATTTGCAACAAAACTCTATGTCAATCTTGACATTCCAGAAATCACAGTAATTAAAAACAAGTAACTACTATCACCCTTTTAAAAAAAAATAAAAAATAAAAAATTTGTGGCTACTCTGCGATACTTCTTAAATGATAGGTATCATAAAATTGTGGAATACATGTGCAACAGAAAATTAAAATAGGGACTAAGCGGTATCTTTAGAAAAGACAATTAAATATGAAAAAATGGTTTTGTAATTGTTTTTTGAAGTGTACCTAATTGCTGGTTTTTTTTTTTGAGATAACCTAATTGCTGGTTAGATACTCCAATATGTGCTTAAGTTAAAATAAATAAACAAATAAAAAAACGACTATCACTTCAATTAGATTAAGAGGATATGAAGTGATGCATAAAATTTGTTTGGATTGGAAAACATTATTTATTTTGACTGATTTCTATGATTTTTTTACATTTATATTAAACACTCCTTATCATGAAATCTAAAGCAATGGATGGCAGTCAGACTTTGTGTGTTAAAATCCACTCAAGCTATCTTCGAACTTCTGGCTATTTGTAAGAGACATTGGAGTCATGCTGAGTTTGTGAATTAGTTTGTATATGCTCTTGATGAGAAGTCCTGCAAAATTTGTACTGCAAATTGTACTTCGGCATTAAATTTCTTAGAAAGATTTAATGGGTTCAACGAAATACTTGATCATGGAAATGTATCCTTTGGCCTCTACATATATTACATGTGTGGCAGATGATACTTAGAAATGGTGTCCGTCCTTTCTTTGACTCTATGATTTTGTCTTTTATAAAAACATTGAATATTCTGCAAACAAACATAAAATAATGTTAAATGTTTATGCATAGATTGAACATCTCAATGGATATAAACGAAAGAAATTATGCCAAAGGAACCACCTAAAGCACAGGATGGAGAACTTGCCTTACATAACAGAAAAACAATTGCTGGAATAAAGGACTTGGAATGAGACATTGAGACAAAGGTGTCAACTATACTCTTAGAATGTAAATTTATCATAATTGGAAATTGTTTATGTAATCTATAATAAGGAAAACAAGAGATTATATGCTTGTTTACTATAGTAAGAATTTGATTTTCATTGATTATATAGATTCAGATTTTCAATCAAATCTTGATTTCAGAAAGCACTTCAGGTTGTGTGTTCACCTTGAGAGGTGGAACCATAAGTTGGAGGAGTGTTAAACAATCTTGTATTGCTGACTCTACCATGGAAGTTGAACATGTTGCTGCTTGTGCAGCGGCAAAGGAAGCTGTTGGGCTCAAGAAATTCCTTTCCGATCTTGGTGTTGTGAGAATGGAGTAAGCTCCTATCACATTGTTCTGTGACAATAATGGAGCAGTTGCACAATTTAAGGATCCAAGAATTCACAAGAAAGGAAAGTATATTAAAAGAAAATATCACATCATTCGAGACATTGTTGCTCGAGGAGATGTAGTAATAGCAAAGATTGATTGTGCAAATAATCTGGCAAATCCCTTTACCAAAGCTTTACCCTAAAGAATTTGGAGTCACATTTGGAGGGAATGAGAGTTAGATTAGTGCACAATAGTCTTTAAGGCTAATGGGAGATTGTTAGGATATGTGTCATTTAAATCCTATTATATGATGTTATGTATGACATTATGTATAATATTATATTGTGATTAATAAAGTTGTTTTATTATTATATAAAATAATGATAACATGAATATTTGGACATTATCATATAGTCCATGAGATGCATAGTATGTGATTTATGTGATTTAGTCATAGAAGATATAAACCACAAGTTCTTTGTAAACTTAAAATTTTAGTTCGTAGTCGGTGATGAAATTGAGCATTTCATTTACGAAGACTATAACATATCAACTAAGATATTTTGTCTTGATCATGGAAGTGGAGACCTCTAGTTTATATATTTTAAGTGTTAAGATATATTGAATTGGATCGCTGTAAGATTTTTTATTCTACTAATGACTATCAAATGAATAACAAATCTTACAACTTCTATTTACATGAACTCTCAATCCTGAGAGAATAATGAACTTGATCATGAAGTGTAGGTTGTTTTGATATATCAAAAGTGAGATCTAAAATTACGATTAAAACCTCAGTATGATGGGCAGCACATTTAATGTTGAAGGAACATATGTTCTCAAGATGGAATTCATAATCTCTTAATGGCGATATAAAATATTCCCTTGAGATAAGTTTGATGAGTTTAATTATTCAGAGTGTTATGCCTAACCATTTTAGTAATAAGTTACTAAAGTATATATTTATGAGATTGGATTTCATATATATATGATGAATAACTTAGAGGATTAAACCGAGTACTCAAGAATTAAGATGTAGTAATCTTCAAAGTGGCAGTCAACATTCATGACTTTGTATTACTACGAATATTTCAACGAAGGGGTTGAATGTATAATAAAGTCTTGGGATATAATTTATTAATAAGGCCTAGAATGCAATTATATTTATATAGTGATATTAAATATAATTAATGGTAACTTTAGGTTTGTCAAAAGTTGATAAAAAGACCCAAAACCCATTGGAGCTAGTGTTTTATTTATCCATTTTGGTCTAAAACCCAATTGGAGTGGCCCAAAAGGCTAGCCTAATTAGATAATCAGTTATATATAAGGAGAGAAACATACAAAATTTTGAAATGAATGTATGAAAAAGGTGTGTATGAGAGTGTAAGTCATTCTCTTATTCTCCCTTGAATACATACGTATAAACTGATTGAGAGATTACACTTCTTGGGCATAATTGAAATTGGAGTGAAGATTAAAAGTGTTCCCAAGTACTTCTAATATTTGATTTTGAATTTCGCCGCACCAAATTACGCTTTCTTTTTCTTAAATTTTGAAATTTACATAGTATATATTATCAATTGCGAATGAAGTAGAAAGCAACAAAACTTTGTATTACAGTACTTATTGGTGACATGCAATGCCAAAATCGTTAATGTCAACAACAAATATGAATGGTATTATATTGCATGTCTTATATGCAAGACAAATGTGAAACCTGTCAAAAGAGTTTTATGGTGTGATCGTTGTGAAAATAAGCCAAAATTTGTAGCTCCAAGGGAAAAAAAAAAAAAAAAAAAGATATGTAAGTTCACAAAAACACACAATATATGAAATTCTACTAACAACTTTTCAATTCAAATAGCTATAGGATACAAATCCAAGTAGAAGATGAGATCGGTTCAACAACATTCATTTTGTTTGACAAAGGAGCTGAGAAAATTGTATTTAAGACTGCAAAAGAACTTGCAGAGGTGCAAGAAGAGGTAATTTCAAACAAAAAAGTCAATCTTGTAGCTTTATTATCTGAAAGTTGAAGTTTTAGTAGGAACTATAATTAAAAAAAAAATAGATAGCAGGAAATTTTTGAACAAATTATTAAAAATGTGTTGACAAAATAAACATAAATATCACATAAAAAACGATTACTAACGCAAATGACTAGAACTTTAACATATTAGATTAGTAATTACAATTAGAACATGACTGGCCGTTATGAATAGGAATTTCAATTCTTGTATATTTATTAAAATTTAATAAATTGTCATTAAAATAGCAAGACATTAGAGAACTTCTAGCTTGAAAGTCTGTATAGTACTATGAATGCAATAAAATTATTTAAAAAAAATAATTGCACAGGTCTTGATGCATGCATGTATATATATTCTTTTTTTTGCTAATTATATGACTCATTATTTATACAAAAATTGAAATTAGATGAAAATATCCTACCAAGCGAGATTCAAAAGATAGCTGGCAACGAATATTTCTTTTAATTACATCTTGACGAGTATAATTTAAAATATGAAAGAGAAAATTACATAGTTTCAAAGATTTTGGATGTAGAAATCTCACATAAACATTGACTTGCATAAAGTTGAAGTACACAAGGTAATAATAAGCTAATTCATGTTTATAATAAGTTTATTTCCATTTCTTGAGACACCATTTAATTAAATTAAAAATTATTGCAAGACACAAAGGAAGAAATTGAAGGGCAACACAGTATAAAGATAGGACAAACCTCTATTGAAACTTGAAGACCTCTATTAACTGCTGCCATAGCTACTAAAGATGAGAAATCAATTTATAAAAGTATGTCAATTCAAATGCTTCAAAAACGTCAAAAGCTACGCAAATTGCATCAAAGAAGAAAAAGATTTGAAGTCTAACGTAGCTCAATGTATTTTCTAAATAGCATACTCTTACAAGCAAGAAAAACAAAAGGTTATAATACATTACCCGGAGAAATTTGAATGTATTTTATTCAAGGATGGACCCAGGATTTCAAGCCAAGGGGGGGGGGGGAGGGCGGAGATAAGCGAAAGAAAAAAATTTCAAATACGCATCCATATAGTATTAATAAACTATCAACCAAGACAAATACCCAAAAATTATTGTTTCTTAATAAATTAAGATACAATCATCGACCAACAAAAACAAAAGATACGAAACACTATTGTTTCTTAATACAATCATCTATAAAAAGAGAACTCGACGCTGTTTCAAATCTTCAAAATCATCTATAATTGAATCCAAACTAAATGTCAAAGTCATATCCTTTTCAATGTATAACAACAAAGAGTCCGTTAAAAAATCATTTTCCATTTTTCTTTGAAGGTTAGTTTTGACAACTTTCATAATTGAAAATGCTCGCTGTGTAGTAGCAGTAGATACTGGAAGAGTAAGCACAAGTCTCACCATTCTATAAACAAGTTTGTAATGTTCTGAATTTCTAGTTCTCACTAACTATTGACACAACTCAGATAAACATTTCAATTTTTTGAACTTTGGATCCTGGACTACATTATGCTCAAAATGATAAAGCTCCTTCTCCAACACTTGTTTGTCATAATCTGTGAAATCTTGTGGATTAAAATTCTTTACCAACCAAAAAAGATCACTATTTTTGGAAGATTTTAATGCCTCTCGAAGTTCTAAAGTTGAGCTAAGCCTAAGTAACTCCATTGCATCTTCATTAAACTGGTGATTTAGTTCATGTAGCTGAGAATCTATTGCAGCATAAAAAATATTTACTTGATAATGATGCTCAATTGTAACGTTATCTTGTTGATTACGAGCTCGACCTCACCTCACAACATAACAAGCATTCATATCAAGGACATTAATGTAATGCTTTTCACAAAATGATATCACAGTGGCGAGTAAGCCATCCCATCCATCATTTCTAAATTTTTGGATAAGTGCTTTAGTAGATAAAACTAAATGCCTGATATTTAAAATTTCTTGAGATTGACTTTGCAAAGCTTGACAAAGTTTATCAGTGATCTCCATAGTTTCCTTCTCAAGACGCAAGAAGAAGACAAATTCAAATGAAGTTAAACCATCATAAGCTGACTCTGCTTTTGCTTGATGTTCTCCATCAATTGCATCATCAATTATATATAGTAAAACTTCAACAGTTGAAGTAAACATCCTTAATAAGCTAGAAACTAATCTAAAATGTGAACTCCAATGTGTTTCTATAGGCCGTTATAAAGTGCCAATTTGATTAAGTCCACTTCTAGTCTCAAGCTCTTCAAGATCAATCAAACGTGTTATTTCATTAGCATTGGCAACTTTCAATTGCTCATTACGTTTGCATGGAGCATTAACAATTTTGATTAGAAAAAGCAATTTAAGAAAAAACCCACTAATGGAAACAACATGTTTTGATGCTTTTACTAATGCCAATTGTAAGCGATGTGCAAAACAATGGATGTAGTAAGCATATGAGCAATCATTCAAAATCAAAGCTTATAATCCATTCCATATACCTCGCATGTTGCTTGCTTCATCATATCCTTGCCCTCAAATATTTTGTATATCTAAGCAATGTTGAGATAACAAAGAATATATCCCCTTCTTTAGAGTCAAAGCTGCAATGTCAACAACATGAATAAGCCTAAAAAAATGTTCTTTCACAAAGCATTCTGCATCAACATATCTAAAAACCACAGTCATTTGCTCTTTCATGGACTCATCATGAGCTTCATCAACCATTATGCAAAACTTTGCATCACCAATTTCTTCTCAAATGGCCTTCTTCATTTTGGCTGAGAAAACATGTAGAATTTCCTTTTAAATCCTAGGTGATGGGTAGGTTGCATTTTTGGGAGTTTTTTCTTTTATTTCAGCAACCTTCTCATTCCAAAAAATCACAATACCTAATGATTCAAGAAAGTTCCCATGATTTAATAAACTAAAACTTTCATCTCAACCTCTAAAATCTACAGCTTGAAAGGCAAGATATCCAACAATAAAAACTGAGGCCTTCAGTTGCAACCGATTATTTGCAATTTGTTTAGTAGTGAAATGATTGACTACCTTTTGTGAATGCTACCATTGGTTCATCAAATCCTTACACATTTGCTCGGCAACTCTATAAGTTGAGTTAGGTTCTTTTCCTATATGACCATGAAAAGAACAATCTTTCCCCCAACTTTTTTCCAATTTCTATATCCACCAACAGTGAATGTATTTTGTCCCACAACCCCATTTGGATTATGAAAGATAAAGCAGGGTAAACAATAAGCTGCATTTGTCATAGAAGAATATTCAAGCCATGTTAAATTATATTCAAGCCATGTTGAAAGCTACGATTGTGCTTTCCACTTTTTTGTATGTCTTTAGAGGAGGTTGGTGCCGACCATTTTTAATCTAAGCCCGTCCAATTTCATCACATTGATTAACATGATACTCCCATATTTGTCTGCGTGTTCCAAGATCATAATCTAAAGAATCAAGATCAACTCTTTGAAATTGTGTTTGAGAGAGTGGAACATCGACATTTTTCGAAATTGCAGAATGCATATTTTCTAGAATTGAAACATCCACATTTTCTAAAATTGGAATTGCAACATTAGTTGTTGGCAATCTCACGTTGACTTTTGAAGAATTTGAATCTTTTCTTTTGAAAAAATCAAGCATTGTAGTTGATTTTTTTCATGATCTACAAATAAAATAAGAATAATATATATTAAATTTGTGTGACAATTTTTTATATTATATGATTTTTTTTTTCTTTTTGTCTTTGGTCTGTATTTATTTATCTTTGTCTTTGTGTTGTCTCCATCTTTCTAACATTGACCCACTAACCCAATCCCACTACAGCACAATTGACACTATAAATTTATTCTGCACTACTAACAAAAACTTTTCTTAACTTTACTTCTATTTTTTTTTTTCCTGTCACTTGTTCCTATTATGCCCAATTACCAGTCAACAAAGAACAAACAAACAGTTAAACAAATATTGTCTAATTTGAATGATCTCTACAAACTCTCTCTCTCTCTCTCTCTCTCTCTCTCTCTCTCTCTCTCTCTATCTATATAATACAAGAGAGAGAGTCACAAACACAGAGTGACAAAGAGTGACAAAGCCAAAAAGCTAAAAAGCCAAAAAAAAAAAAAAAAACCATAGGCTACAACACAGATTCAATTCATAATCACCAACATTAGTAATCAGTTCATCACTCATCAGTCATTAGTAAAAACACAAACACTCCACAAGCACAGATTGTTAGATTCTGAGATTCACAAAAATTTTATTAGGTTTTAAAGGAAAGGATCATAAATTAAATAACTGTGAAGGCTCAAGCAACCGGCGGCGGCGGCAAGATGGAGCTCACATGGGCGGCGGTGATAGTTGAGACTTTTGTGTGATGATGGCGGTGTCGGCATGGGTACTGCTGTATTGGGTAGACTCGCATCGACATGATGATGATGATGGCATCACATCGGGGTCTAGGCTCACTATCTCATGTCACATTAGCGTTTTGCCTCTCTATCTCTCTGTCTCGCCTCACTATCTCTTTGTTTCCTTGCTTTTTTTTTGCTTTGTCTTTCACTTTCTCCATTAGGTTTACTATTGAGTTTTTTTTTTTTTTGATTTACATGGGTCATGGGCTCTTGCCTTCTGGGCTGCCTGGTTGGGCTTGGAATTCATGATTTTTGGGAGGGGGCCCTGAGCTAAAAACTAAGGAAGGCCTAAGTCTATATATATATATATTTTTGGAAAATTTAACCTGCTAAAATTTCTTTTGGGCCGAGGGGGGGGGGGGGGGGGGGGGGCGGGGGCGAGCCCCCTTAGGCCCCCACTTGGTCCGTCTCTAATTTTATTGTATTGTATTGTTAAGTTAAGTTAAGTTAGTGGTATCTTAAATATGTAAAATATTCCTGTGCATCACGCGGGTTAAATACATATAATATATAATATACTATAATTGATGGTTTGATTTTAGTATTTTGTGTGTCTATCTATTATTAACTTTTTCTGCAGCTACTTTTTTGATTTGTTTACAGGATTTCTATTACTTCTACTCAATGCTTCTTTACACAACTTATTAAATGTCTTTTTTTTGTTTGTTTGTTCATTTTGCCACTGTCAACGTAAAGATTAATTTAGTTTATGGATACCTTTTAGCAATATTAAATATCAAACTATTAATATATAAGACACTCAAGATTGCACTATGCATTTCATCCCCCTTTCCTTATATATATATATATATATGTGTGTGTGTGTTTCTAAAAAAAAAAAAAAAAAAGAAAGATATTTAGTGTTGTTGAGTCGTCCTACATCGGTAAGGTGTGATATTGAGATGGGGTTTATCACTTACTCCGCAACACTAATTGCCGCATGCAATTTTGGTATTGGCGTGTGAGTGTATTCCCTTTGACATCCCCCTTCCTTTATATATGTGTGTGTGTTTCTCAAAAAAACAAAAAAGATTGCACTATGCATGAATTTTTTTTTTTTTAATTTTTTATAAATGATGCTGCAAATTCCAATAAATTATTGCCTTTCCACTCAAGCTATGGATTTCTAGATTTATCTATTACAAGTAACATACATGACAAAGCACTGTAATGGCACTCCAATGCTATGGTTTTGAAATCAACTTATGATGCTAGGTTTTGTTTAACTGAGAAATACCTCATGGGACCAAATCACCAAAGTATAAAACACTTTTTATACATGTTCATGGATTTATTGAGGGTTTCCGTATTAAGAAGTGTGTAGCTAAACACAATATTTGTAATCAACTTAAATTATATATTTATGATTATTTTAAGAGACCTTGATAAATAGAACAATGATGAACAACTTACCGTTTAATGTATATGTAAAAAGTTGTATTACTAAGTAGATTAATGTTATGCTTTATTTTGAAGTAATTAGAAAGCAGATGAGCTAATTAGGTGGGGTTTGATTCTAACAATTTTTTTTTTAAATTTTAATTTTTCCAGAAGGGTAAAGATTGTTGAGAGATTAAGATAGTATCAAACACTGCAATTGCGTTCCAAAATTATTTTTAATTATATAAAAAAATAACTAATCATATTTGTATCTATATAATATCAAAATCAGAAAATTATGATACAAAATTGTATCTGATGAACTTCTTCAGAGAATACAAAATTATATTTAGCTAGTTATATTTAATAATCATTTCTCTAAGAATATAATTATAGTTTACATCAAACCTTAAAATTTGTAAGCTTTGAAATATGGACAAAAACATGACATAATCCATGATGGATTTTTTTTTTTTTTTTGAGCAAAGAGACGATAATACATGATGGATTTTAAATGGGCACATTTGTTGATTTGAGCAAATCTTCTATCCAAGGCTCTATTGCATTTGAGCAAATCAAGGTATGGGCAAAGCTTTTGTTTTTTGCATTGAACATTGTAAGGCCCAGTTTTAAATATCTTCTGATTGGAATAAAGCCATATTTGAATCCTTTAGATTGCATCTCAAACTCAATAAGGTTTAAGCCGAAGCCATGAGCTGATCTTTTGATATTTATTTATTTTTTAAGAACCCAACTAATTTTTTAATTGAAGCCCAATTTTCTCAAAAGACATGTGACAAAAGTGAACCACATTAGAGTCAGAGTGCGTTATTAGGTATACAATGTTAAAAGATTCATGGTTGAGTCAGGTAACTAAGCAACATGGGTTTGGGCTGGGTGTCTTTTAGTTTCGGAACCAATTTTCCAATTTGAATGGGTACATTTTCAGTGTTTTGCGTTAAGCCCGGTTTAAATTAATTTACCTTAGAATAGGCGTAAATTTGAATTCTTTGGACCGCATAATAGGAACGATTTAAGCCCAAGCCAAGCGTTGATTTTTTTTTTTTTTTAAAATTTTTTATTGAAGCCCAATTATCTCTTTTGGGGTCAGCTTCAGAAGGGTTAGAGACGAATGGACTCTCCAAAATTGGGTCAGATTCAAACTAAAACTAGTCATATTCTAATGAAGCACATTGCACACGTTACAATTACGAATTTTATTAATAATCTCACTCAAAAACATTAACACCATGTTACATATAATTTTGCTACAAATACAATTTATATCATAACTTATTTCACAACTTGTTGAGACAACAAATTGTGAATTGTAGAAGATCACTTTTACATAAACCAAACACTAATACCATATCATTTTTTCCCATCACTCACAACCTATCACTTTAACATGTAGAAAAAATATCACTAGATTTATTGTATTCCAAATCAGTGCATCCCTCCATTTGATATGGTTAATCTTCTGTCAAGCCTTCTTCCAATTCTGTGCTTATTTCTCTGTCACATTAGGGAGTAAGCATGAGAGATCCATTGGATGCTTGGGAAGAAGCTTGGGAAATTGATTGGGATTGGAATTTATTTTTGAACCAGTTCAAAACTGATTGGAGATTTTCTTGGCAAGACTTGAAAATCTGTTGGTATCTCTGTTCGAACCAGTTTGAAACTGATAGGAGATTTTTTTGGTAGGACTCGAAAATCTGTTGGAATTTATGTTCAAACCAGTTTGAAACTAGTTGCAGATTTTCTCGGTAGTACTCGAAAATCTGTTTGTAGGAGCCGTAAAGTATATATACAAGAATTGATGCACCTAACCCAAAAATGACCCACCCCAAGATCGGGTCAAGGATGAAAAGGAGTAAGTTACAGGCCAAAGCCCCCAAAATAAGACACACTCTCTTGAAGAATAAGGCAGAATTTCTGTTGGAAGTGGCTAGTACCCATGCAGCCAATGCAGTAGAGAAAGTAACTACATCTATTATTAGGCCTAGCATGATTGCGTTGTGTTCATGGAATAGAGCAGCACCTGAGCCTTGATACAGTAATCCCACGAGGGTAAGCAGAGTGCTAAAGCTAAAGCCAACCAGAGCAAGCCATACGGTGAAGTAAAGGTTTTCTTGCTCACTCCTAGATAGAGAACAAAAAATGTATCAGATTATGTGTACGGAAGTCAAGCAAACATATGTACTTGTCTTGTGTACTAATTTGAATTAAAAAATTTATAAGTTCTTAAGAGTAAAGGGTCATATAAAATCTAGTATTTTTCGGATTGATAATAAAAAATGTTCAGAAAATTAATCACATCTCAATAAAAAAGAAAACCAAACCATTTCTAATACTCTGGCTTGGCTCTAAAACATTTGCTCAATATCCAAAGTGAGCTCTTTGGATCTTACCCATATAAGATCCAAACATTTCCAATTTTACAATTCCAATCTTCAACTTTGTTGGCAGCCAATGAAAAAATTCCACAGAGAGAGAAACTAATGAACATGGAGACAGTTAAAACAGGGGAGAAAGGAATCAAAAAAACCAAAAAGATAATGATATGAAGGGAAATGAAAAAAAGAAATCAAGAAATAACCAATTAAAAGCTGCTCAAGAATATAGTATAGCATAAGATTAAACTAAAAGTTGCCAAGTGGATAGTTCATTTACATCAAAATAAAAATATCATGCATCATGAATTGTAGTAGTTGCCTTAATACACAATGGAGAAGATGGATTCTAGATTGTGCACCAGAGAGACTTAATTGAACATTAATTGAAGAAGTAACCTCTATCAATGAGTATAGTTTAACGAACATTAATTGAAGACACGTAATCAATCTTATTTAATGAAACATTAAATGAAACTCAAGAAAAAAAGCATAGTACTAAAACTGTGGCATTGAACAGAACTAATAGAATCCATGACCAAACTGAAAAATGTAAAACCAAAACTAAATGAAAGAGCCTTGTAGTTTGAGCTAACCTTTCGGAAAGATTGCCAGAATGGTTGCGGTCCATAATCTTGGTGACTGTCTCTGACTCTGAGCAAAGAAATGAACTGGTTTTCTGTGTGTTTTGGTGTCGGAGTTGTGAGGATGAAAGAGCAGGGGACAATTTTGATTTATAGAACATTGGTGGGTCACCACAAAGAATGAAAGAATAGACAATATTAGAGAAATCTGAATAAGTCGGGGACGTACCAAACGGCTTCTCCGTATTTTTGAATTATCCGAGAAAGCAAACTGACCTTATAAAATCTAAAAAAACTTAGGAATGTTCATATTAGTACAGCAAGCCGATTGTCCGTTTGTTTACGGCATACTTTATGATGTCAAAAAGCTTCATGTTCTTCAACTTGATAGTTACAATGAATGCAATTGAAATTCTGGATTTTTTATTTTGGTTAAAAACACATAAAAATACTGGTTGAACTCTAAAGTTCTTCATAGTTCACTAATTGTCTTTGTGTTCAATTAAATTGTCAGCAGTATTTTCTCATGTATGTTATTGGAAAACTACAATTATATATATATATATATATATATATTATATATATATATATATATATATATATATAAAGATTTAAACATATTACTGCGACAGTGTATGATGTTTAATTTTCAGTTTTTTTTTTTTTTAAATTTTTTTTAACTATAACATCCAAACTTAATTTTGTATTTCTATATTGTGCCTGTAACACAATGTTCCTTACATTCTGCCTTCAATTAAAAGTGTAAAATTGTATTGGCTGTTAAGGGTGTAAAATTTTAAATAAATATATGCCTTCAATTAAAAGAAAAGGCAGTAGTCATTTTCAATCTAGTTAGTCAATTTTCAAGGAGGTGCACTTTTCTAGCTGTATCTTTTTTTATTAGTGGGTCTTTCTTTCCCTGATGTTTCATCCATTGTGCTTGCATTTATCAAAACGTCCGTCTTTTTAAAAGTAGACGAATTATTCGGCTTCGAATTTTTGTTTTAGTCTTGAAAATTGGAGTATTATTGAGGACTCTCTAATAGTATGAACACCAAAACATAAATATAGAATAATAGTAGTAAACTATGATTGACTTTTTGAGAAGCAAAACTCGTGTCAATCACGAACTACTTTTGTCATTTTCTCTTTATTTTCCGGCCTCAGGCATGCCTTACAATCAACAATTACTTTCCTGTAACTAATTATTTTGATACATTTCTGAATTATGTGGAGGGTTTAAAAGATTTTTATATATATATATATATATATATATATATATATATATAGAGAGAGAGGTTCAAGTTACACTTGGTATAACTTCACAAGAGTTACACATTTTTTGGACTATTGATTACTATTAGATCTAAGGGTCAAAAAACACTCATGATAATGTCATTATTGCTCTCTAAAAATTAACTAATCAAACATTAACTCTTTTTAAAAAAGGAAAAAAAAAAAAAACACAACATTAAATTTCTCTCTTTTTCTTGTCTTCCTCTCTCACATCACCTTGTTCTTGTGCAAACAAATCATAAGGGAGCAAGCTAGATGTTGGTTGTATATTTAGGTACTTAGGTTTACCGTGACTTTCGTTGTAGAGTTTAGCAATTAAATTGTTATTTTGGGGTGTGTTGAGCATTGAGAAAACTTTGGGGCCATATCATGGAGGGCATTAACCATGGTGGTCCTTGGAATGTTGCTGTTGAGTGTTGATTATCCAAAGACAAATAACGCCACAAAAGTACCAGCCTACTTTGCCGTAAACCATGATGCTTTGCATATATAGATGGAAGAGAGCCCAAATTTTTTAAGATCTGTCAAAGGCCATGGTGGGAGATGATGACACGGCTGAAACATAATGTTGTTACAGCACTAATTTTTTTTAATTGACTTTGTCCGTGTTTTTAATCCTTAGAATATTCGGCCTCAACAATCATTCTCTAAAACAATAGTGACCTTGGCCATGTATTTCTAAAATTTTCCAGTACCTTAAGACATTACCGTAATTAAAGAAATCAACGGTGGAGGCCAAAAAGTACATACGGCAAAAGGAAAGATGTGAGAGAGGAACAAGATGAGGAGGAGGAGAAGAATGAACGTTAATGCTATTTTTTTTTTCCTTTATTAAGAAGAGTTAATGCTTAATTGGCTAATTTCTAGAGAGCAATAGTGTCATTACCATGAGTGTTTTTTGACCCTTAGATCTAATCGTAATCAATGGCCTAAAAAATGTGTAACTCTTGTGAAGTTACACAAAATGTAACTTAAAGTTCTAGTTGCATCCCTGTCCAAAAGAGTGAAAAATCAAATGGGTCCATACTAATGTTTAGTGACATTGAAACTTGATGCACTTTGAGCAATTGATGTTCCTAAGAAAGTTTTAGGCCAAAATAACTGGTGTTCTTAGATGTTAAGCTTTTTTAAACTTAATGTTTTAAATGAGCAATTTTAGAGAGTTTAAAATTTGAGCTTTAGCTGTTATTCTGTCTAATTCTATTAATTGCTTTGTGTACATGAGTAATGAAGCAATAAAGTGGCTAATTTATTAATGATGTGAAAGAATTTTTTTTTTTTTTTTTAAAGTACATAATCAATTTACCAACTGGAACTTGTATATAAGCCCCAATTTCACATTTCCCCTAATTTACAATCTTTTTTTCCCCCTAATTTACAATATAAATGAATGTAATATTGACCTTTAGTTTTTTAATGACAGTTCAACCATAACATATGTAGTTCTAAATGAAAAGATACAAGACCAATGCAACGGAAACAAGGGATACCACATTCTAATAAGTAATGATTAGCTTATAACTAGGCGCCCATTAGTTGGTGTGGCCATTTTGAAAGGGTTTTTTGGGTTGCACTGCTGACATTGTTTTCCTAAAAATGTGAACTATCGTCACACTATTGGATCAATTTTCCAACAACACGGTATTGGCTTCCATCGGTGTGGTAGACGATGGCCACCATCACGCGGGGGGAGGGGGAGAGAGATTTGGAACTTCCAAGGATTACAATCCATTACCCACATAAAAAATCAACCGCAATCAAACCTAAAACCGTGGATCTAAATTTCTAAATACCAAAATCCACCTTCCAATCCAAATGAGGTGAGAGGACTTGAGAGTAAACCACCTTTGAAGTTTGAGAAGCAAACAAGAAGCAAATTTGAGTCGATTCAATTGAAGAAGCAGCAGATATTGGTTGGTGTTGGGTTGATTCAACTAGATCTTTAGGACTCACTCACCTTTAGTGTAGTTTTCGTCAGAAACGAAAATCTTTTGATAATAGTTGTACACATATACTGACCGACATTAGAATTCTAGCAACTTTATCTACCATTATCTTGTCAGTCACTAGCATTCCCTTTTGGCAATTTGATCGTCTTGGCTTTGGCTTACTAACTCGGTCTGGTTTGACTTTTGAACACCCTTAATTATAACCCTACATCCATTTCACTAGCTTAAATTATTGGGGGTTTTCCTAGTGATTTAAAAAGAAGAAATAAATTCATTGAAGCTAATGTTAGAGCAACCACATCAATCCGTTTAAAATTTTTCGTTTATTTTACACTAAAAACCTACTTTTTCTATTTTACACTACTACATTTTCAAAACACCCACATCAGTTCATCTATTTTACACCTCTATTTTAATTAAATAATATTATTTATTATTTTATTATTATTATTTATTAATACTCACTCTCACCATTCCTCTCTATTTTTACTTTTTCAGCTCTCAAGTCTCACCCGTTCTCTCTTTCCCTCACTCTCTCCTTCACAGCCGCCTCACCCAGCCCGCTGTCGCCGCTGATCTAGCTCGGCGCCTCAGCCCTCCACCAATTCGGCCTCCCTCTTTCCTTCGCCCCTCCCTCTCACCCCCAACCAACGAGCACCGATCTCCCACCCCCAACCGACGAGCACCAATCTCCCTAGCTTCGATCCACAAGCATCGATCTCCCTAGCTCCGATCCATAAGCACCGATCAAATCCAAGATCTCCCTAGCTTTGATCAGGCTCCGATCAAGCAAGACCCATCTCCGTTCCAGTCAAGCACCGATTGTGTATCTCTGTGTGTTTTTTTTTTTTTTTTTTTGAGCAAGTGTATCTCTGCTGATTTGTTTGTGTGTGGATGTGTTTGTGTGTGGGGGAGTTTGTGTGCATCTGAGGAAAAAGAAGAAGATAAGGAGAGGAGAAGCAGTTCGTTGAGCATGGAGAAGAAAGAAAAAAAAAACGAGCGAACGTGAAAATAATAAAATAAGATATAGACGTGCTACAGTAACCGTGTAAATATACACGGTTACTGTAGCTCGTGTATGGATTTGCACATCTTTACTCGGATTTGCACATCTTTACCCAACTTTACACCCACTGATGTGAGTGTTTTTTTGGTCAAAATGTGTAAAATGAATGAATTTTTGTCGTTTAAGCTAAAATAATGTGTTTTAAGTTTAGGCTTGAAACGACGCAGTTTCGATGTGTGCCAACTCTTCACTTGGTCATCATTGAAACAATGTAGTTTTGAGGTTGATTTGGCAAAAGGGATTTTCAATGTGCTCTTAGGGCACACATTAGTAAACCATTTTAAGAAACTTTTTATGAAAAAAAATGAAAAGTAATTAACTGTTTTGACAGTTTTTTCAATTCTCTATAAAAACATTCTCAAAATTAATGGTTAATGTATGCTCTAAGGGCACACATTAACTGGACCATTGGCAAAATAAAACACATTAGCATGATGATATGTCACTTAACAGCATAAACTAATCGTGGATGGTGAATTGTTAATGGAACCAAATTTCAAGGTGTAAAATTAAGTTTTTGAAACTTTGGAATTTAAAATTCAATCAACTCCAAACTTCAGGAATGTAATTTGCAATTTGCCCTAAATTAAAATAAAAATTGGAGGGAATTGAAAAATGCAATGAAAGAGGATCTTATTCCATAATTGCCAATTTATACGATGTCCTCTTATCATTTTCTCTACTTTCCATTTTAATCTTTCGACATCCAAACAAAGATAAGAGATAACCATTCTCCTTGTGTATTCTCATGAACAAAACCGTGATTTTATCTTTAGGGATCAAAACATGAATAATTTTTTTTATCTGTCAAGAATAAAACTAATATATTGAAGTCTGAAAGTCAAAATAAATAAATACCTAACAGATCAATCACCTATATTCAATATTAAAAAAATATATAAATCAAAAGACACAAATTACTATTTTTTTAGTATAATCTACTTTTCTCATCTATATTATATAAAAAAGAACTCAAAATTTTTATGAATGATTTTGTACGTAGTAATATTCTTGAGACTTAGTCATATACCGAAACATTAAATCTTTGCAACCTTATATATAGTTTAGTTTTTTTTTTTAAAAATATTCTTGTGCCTTTTTCATAATTATATTGTGAGTTTAGAGACAACGAGTTACTATTGTGTTATTGTTTGTGGGAGACATGAAATATTGTTGCAGTGATTTTTCAAAGGAGATGTGTTAATGTTGATTTTGGGGATTGTTTACTGTTAACGTTGATGAATATGCATGTGATTATTATGTTCTTACTTGTCACTTGTATGGCTCAGTACATATAACATATAATATAAGTTATTATTACTGCGCTCTCTCTCTCTCTATACTTAAATTTTATTTTAATAAGTAGATAATGAGAGAGGGATTAGTGGGGTTCAAGCTAAAGACATAAAATGCTACAAATAATGCTATTGTTACTAGGTTATCACCTGTTTAATTTACTAAGCTACTTGATTTCCAATGCTTTAAGAATAGGTAAAGATTTTATTTAGTGTTCTAGTGCATTAACCCCAAGCCAAACCTTATTATAAGACCCAGTCTTAATGTATTGTGATTGAATCCTTTAGACCGCATCGCAAACTCAACAAGGTTTATACTTTATACCAAAGCCATGGTATATAATTTTAGAAGATTAATGGGATTGAAAGTTACATTAGGGTTGTGAAGGCGATGAAATGACCATCCTTGTAAGATTTGGGTTGAGCAAACATGGGTTTGGGCTAACCGTCTTTTAACTTATTTGGTCTAGGAGACTTTTTAGCTTATGTGAACCAATTCTGCAATTTGAATGGGCACATTTTCGCTGTTTTGCATTAAGTCCCATCAATTAATTTTGCTTACAGTAGGCCTAAATTTGAATTCTTTGGACCGCTTCATAGTAAGATTTAAGCCCAAGTTCAGAGCTGATTTGTTTTTTCTTCTCTTTTTTTAATTGAAGCCCAATTATCTCTTTTAAGGTCAGCATCAAAAAGAGTAGAGATGAATGGACTCTCCTGTATATATAACTAGCCCATATTTTCAAACTTCAGATTCTTTTGAAGCACATTGCGTTCGTTACCATTATTTATCAATAATCTCATGAATATTACGCTTGGGGATTGACTCAAAATCATTAACACCATGTCTCACACACACACACACACACATAACTTTACTACAAATACAATTTATATCATAACTTATTTCTCTACTTATTAAGATAACAAATGGTAAATCATAAAAAATCACTTTCACATTGATACTATATCTTTTTCTTCTTCTTCTTTTTTTTTTTCAATTGCTCACAAGCTACTGCTTTAACATGTTGTAGAAAAAAATATCATGAGACTTATTATATTCCAAATCGATGCATAATATGAGCACGATCTCCCTCCATAATTAGCTAAGCTTAACCTTCAATCAAACATTCTTCCGATTCCGTCAGATTGGGAGCAAGCATGAGGGATCCACTAGATGCTTGGGAAGAAGCTTGGGAGATTGATTGGGATTGGGATTGGGATTGGGATTTCTTTTTGAACCAGTTTGAAATTGATTGGATATTTTCTCGACAGGACTCGAAAATTTGTTGGTACGAGCCATAAAGTAAATATGCAAGAAACGATGCACCTAACACAGGGATGATCCACCCCAAGATCGGGTCAAATATGAAAAGGAGTAAGTCACAGGCCAAAGCCCCCAAATAAGACACTTTTGAAGAATAAGGGTGAATTTCTGTTGGAAGTGGCTAGTACCCATGCTGCCAATGCTGTAGTGAAATTAACTACATGTATTATTAGGCCTAGCATGATTCCATTGTGTTCATGGAATAGAGCACCTAAGCCTTGATACATTAATCCGACGAGGATAAGCAGATTACTAAAGCTAAAGCCAACCAGAGTAAGCCATGCAGTGAAGGAATGGATTTCTTGCTGAAAAAAATGTCTTAGATTTTTGTGGAATGTTATTGCGTCTGCGTTTCACGTTTCAGTTTCAGTTTTTTTTTTTTTTTTCCTGCCGCGTTTCAAACTGTGGGGACAAATGCTACTGTTCATGAACATTAGCCACATTTTGTTGACTTTTTAACTCTTTTTAGCACATCCGTGGGTCCTGTGTACTGTTCACAAGACTCACAAACTTTACTTTTCAGAATTTTTTTATTAATAATGGGTCTCACGGCACTATTCATACCTTTAAAAATTATTTTGCTATAATGTTTTCAATTTTCAGCAATAAACTCTATCCAAATAAACCCTATATGAATATCTGTCACATTTCATTTGTTTTTTGGGGGTCGGTTCCTAGTAAGTTTGTAACTTGACATATGTTGTTATGCAACAAAGTGAAGATTGCTTTAATTTTAAAAAAGATGGACAAGGATGGTAGAAAATTTATGCTATGTTTAAAGATGCATGCTACTTAATGCGCAAGATCTTTTGATGTTGTGTCAAAAATCTTAACCAATCTTTTGATGCTGTGCCAAAAAAAGAAAAAAAAAAAAAAAGAAAAAAGAAAAAAGAAAAAATAAAGTGAAAAAAAAAAAACAAATTAATAAGAAGAGGATTTTACCTTTAAAATCACAAGTTTTTCCAAATTTACCAAAATTATGCATAAAGAATTTAGAGTTATGCACAAGAAAATTTTTTTGCATTTCAAAAAAAAAAAAAATCGAAGATGTTTTAATAA
This sequence comes from Castanea mollissima, assembly GCA_014183005.1. Lineage (NCBI taxonomy): Eukaryota > Viridiplantae > Streptophyta > Magnoliopsida > Fagales > Fagaceae > Castanea > Castanea mollissima. The sequence continues at coordinate 43,110,914 of JACAVU010000003.1, forward strand.
AATATAGATATTCATACAAAAAAGAATAATAACATACATATGAAGAAAACAGATAAAAATAAATTAAGCAACGTGAAGAATTGAATAATGTAAAATGAGGTTCAACGAATTTTTGATATAATGGTGTAAGAATATTCCTATTACATTAAACATGGCAAAAGGGTGTATAGAAAATATTCATATTTACATTGTGTTTTGATAAGTGGTCTCGGCCCTGTGGTTTTGTTGTATATAAATACAATTCACTAATTCAGCCAATAAAGATAAAAAGAATAGTACTACAAAAGATAGATTCTAAATTGGATTTTAAATGAAGTTCAATTTTGTGTTATATGTTCTATTTAATTTTTTAATTTTTGTGGTAAGTGAATTATTAGGTGCAAAAATCGAAGAGTCTAAATCCAATTAGATTCTAAATTATATATATATTGTAAAGTTGTGATTTACAACTATGTTTTATGTTGGCTTTATTCTATGACAAAAAATGTTGTATTTGCTTTAATTTTATTCTTTCTATTTTGTAGGATTTTATTGTATTGGGTCTAACATTAAGTTGGTGAAGAATCGAGTATAAAATGAAGAATCAGTGGATTTCGCGAGAAGCTCGCGAGAAGCAAACCCGCGAAAAAATAACATGAGAAGCACATGGTAGAAGCTGAAGAGTTGTGTCAGGCTGTCAATTTCGTGAGTGTCTCGCAACTAAGGCCTTCTCACAAGATACTTGAAAAACTCTCTGCTTAGAGATTTTTTAAGTGTGACTTTTTTACCCTTCACTCATACTATATATACCCTCATTACTCACAAAAGTAAGAAATGTCATTCAGAGAGAAAAACTTTAGATAGGTTTTTTACAACACACACACACATTCTTTTAAAGAGAGAGTTTATCCTTAGTGAGAAATCATTCTAGAACTTCTTCTTCTCTCTTCTATTGTTATACCTTGAGAGGAGATTTGTACCCAAACACAACCCACACATTTTCAGAGTGTAGAGAGTGTTTTGGAGCTTGAGAAACTTTGGGGATTTGCCAAAAGAAGTCGGTGAGGCTTGGCGGATGCAATCGGGCGTATTGTGGGATCTAGAAAACTAGACAAGATACGGTTCCGAGAAGTCTTGTTGGAATAGGAGCTTAGAAGGCTTAGGTACATTGCGTAGAATAGGCTTGGAGGGTCTCTTGCTATTCGTGTATCTTAACTTATTGTCTAGTGGATCGATTAACTGCTTGGAGGGTGGCGGACAGGTTTTTCGCCGAATTCTTCGGTTTCCTCTTCGATAACACATCGGCGTACTATCTTGTGTTTGTATTCTTCTTCCTTACTCTTTTAGCTTTCATTTTACTACTGTGTTTTAATGAATATGCCTTAGAGTAGTTACATTATTTGTTCGCTCGCATTTACTCTATTCTGCACTTAGTTTAAGTTAAAATAAAATCAACTGAGCCATAATTTTTTATAATTTGGGGGTCTAAACAACTCTTATGTTTTTACACATATTCGACTTTCATATATATATATAATTGTAATTTTTTTTAAAATGTACCCATACATATGCACAAGTTTACACTAGTTAATATAATATCCAAGCTTGACATCTTCCATGGATAAATATAATACCTTCAATTTGATTTTTTTATTATTTTTTTGCTAAGTGTATTATATCTATTAGCGCATAATCTTTAATTGAGTGGTTAGTAATCTTCTTGAAATAATTCTCGTAAAAATAAATAATGCTCCACAAGAGGAGGTAAAAAATGTCCCCCCCCCCCCCCCCCCTTACATGCTTGATTTTTTTTAATTGTTAGTTTATTGCCAAGAAATGAAATTTTGAATCTGTAGAGAGGGAAAATTCCCGACCTATCACAAGCTGACACATCATACTACCAAAGTCCACAAAATACAACCAATTACAAAGCGCCATGTACTGCTGCTAGGTTTTGCCATTGCTATTCAGAAACCAATAGAAATTCGCCAAGTGTCATTGAAATGAAGGTATGAAACTGCATCAGCAGGTGTAAGCGATGACACAAGCAGCCTCGCACGTGTAAGCAGTGACACAAGCACTCAGCACGTGTAAGCGATGACATAAGCGGACCAATCAAGCTGTGACAAGTGTCACCAATCGGACTCCGCCACGTGTCGCTCACCTACCCCTAAACTCCTATAAATAGAAGCCTTCCTAAGACATTTGGGAAGAGGAGGAGGACACAACACACAGAGACAGGACGGAGACAGAAGGAAGAAGATATCTTGAGTTCAGAAATCCAGAAGCTCTGCCGGAATCGAACCCCAAAGCCTCCAAGAATTTCAAGAACTTCAACCTCGAATACAAACAACATTCGAAGCAAAGTCATCCAAACAACTTGTCCAGATCTCAAAGTTCATTGGAATCAAGCTCAAAAGCCTCCAGAAACCTCAACAAACTACAAATTGGTGAAGCTCTACGGATTCAAGCCTCCAAAGCCCCGAAGAATTTCCACCACAAACCTTCAAAGACGAAGAACGCCAAGAACACACAAAGAACAATCAAAGAGGAATCATCCAAATCATATTCCTAAGTCTCAAAGTTCATTGGAATCAAGCTCAAAAGCCTCCAGAAACCTCAACAAACCACAAATCGGTGAAACTCTACGGATTCAAGCCTCTAAAGTACCGAAGAATTTCCACCACAAACCTTCAAATACGAAGAACACACAAAGAACACGAAGAACACGAAGAACAAAGAATTTCTAACAAGCTCATAGCCAGAGATTCATCGTAATTTCGTTTTAAAGATCTTCGATCCATTCTTCAGCTAAATTGAAGAATATCTTATGTTCAAATCAAAATCACATTACCACAATTCCAATCAACAAATCTTTTAAGGAGATCGAATAAAAGGATCACTCTTTTGTAATTACAGAGAATTGTACCACACATTTATCAATACAAATTCGTATTTGTGAAACTATTTTACTTGTTTGATTTATTTCGAACCAAGAAATTTAGTCGTCCACATAATCTTACAAAAAAGAATGTTAAGGGTCTAGGAAGTCAAACAGTATACATATGGCATAATTGACTAAGTTTTTTTCTTTGTATTGATTCTAAATTGGACCATGAAGTATATAATGATACTAAGGCCTCCATTTTGTTTCTTTCCTATTATATTTTTATTAGGCACAAAAGTTGACATTGTTTATATAAAAAACATAAAATATAAATCATAGTAAACAAAAAAATTAATAAAAGATTAAGATAACATGTGACTAGGCCAAAGCAACTTCAATCGAGGTACATGGTTTATACTTTATTATAAGATGCCAAATGTAGTCTATTTGTTTTTCCTTAAATGGCAAGACTGCATCGCAGTCTAGCATTAGCTGCCCTAACAGTCACAACACAACAACAATGGCAGCTCTCTTTGGCCTCTCATGTTCTAGTGGGCCCATATATAACTTAATGCCTATACCAACTTTGTTTTTAACACTCCCATCAATAAATAAATAAATAAAAAACTTTGATTTTAACACTTGAAATATATGATACATTGGGTATCTGGTTAATTTGTTTTTCTAATCCATCTTATTTATAAACTCAGATAGTGCATTTTAGAGATCATAAATCATTATCAACTATTATGTATCTTTCAATGCTTTCCAAGCTTACTTATTGCCTCCATACATACATTGGTGTCACAAAACTATCTTGAAGATTAAAATGTCCCGATTGGTCTATATAATTATTGGTAATGGAAATGTTGCATTAGGATAGGCAATTGTAATGAATACATTGTGACTCTATAAGGTTCATTTCATTGAAAATGAGTTAATAATGCTAAGAAGCTTGTAGTTAGGTTATTGACATTTAAAAAAAAAAAAAAAAATTTTAGGAGAACCATGGTTCAAATCTCACCTTTTCAAAAATAATTGATTAATTATTAGTTTGGCTGAATAACTAAGGACAAAAATGGACTCCAAGTCCTATCGGGCAACCACTCAATGTTGCACTCCCATGGTGCAACAACAAGGCAGCATATTGGGAGCTCCATGGCTATGGTTGCAAATCTTATGCAATTTTAGCCAAAATTGATCATAGCATAGTACTAGCTGTGGAGGTGGTTTGGTTAAAAATAAAAAGAAGAGTAGTCCTATTTAAATGAATCTACTTGCCAACGAAACACAATTCTAAGAAAAAAAAAAAGCTTTAAGAATCATTTCTTATTACAGAAACCAAATTGCAAAAGGCAATTTACCACTCAAAAAATAAACTTGAGCTGGGAAAGTGGTAAGTATTTTATGGTTGAAGTAAACCACATTGTAGTCACCCATTGGAACTTATCAATATCACTCCCTCCTCTCCTTAAGACCCCCCCCCCCCCCCTAACAAGCTTTGTGGTCTTCTAATAAGTGATTCATTATGGGATTAAAGAAAAATGTAGTTTGCATAAGAATTATACACAATAAGAAACTTAAAATTTAAACTAAATTTAAGTCACCTTTACTATCTAGATTATGCTCTTGGCATACCCAATATCATTGGATTACCAAAAAGAAACTTAAGTTTAACTATTTTTCATTACTTATTATAAAAAATGGTTATCAAGTGTTCGACTTTTAAGCAATAGAGAACCTTTGCTAGCACAAGTGAAGTAAAGGGAACGAGGATCACAAGTTAAATTATCTTGTGGATAACATGCATGACTTGTGCATTGTATGTGTCACATTGCCTTTGCCTTAAAATAATTGTTTTTGTTTTTTTTTTTTGGATAATCATTATGCAAAAGTAAACTAATATGTGATCACTGGTAGTAAACAATAAATACGCTTGATGTTAAGACATATGTGATTCATGTTTAAAACATATGTTATCATGTATTGACTAATTTTTTGACAAAACACACTTTACTTATAATTGGGTAAATCTAGGATGTGTTTAATGCTTCAAGGAACAAGGTTTCAAGTTCAAGTGTTAAAGTTATGCAAGTCTGTCCAAGAATCAAGTGATGAAGTGCTGGTTTTTAAAACTCGACAACTAGTATTTATCAAGGTTTAAAAAGCTGTTTAAGGCCGAATCTCTATAGCTGCTCGATAGATAGGGTATTTATTGAGATTTATGAAAAATAAATTTTCAGCTTTAATTTCATTACAATCCGTGAGTATGTATTTATGCTTTCTTTTCTCACAACCCTAAACATATATAAAAATTATTTTAAGGGCTGTCACAGAGAGCATAGTTGCACAAGTGTGAAACAAAGTGTTGTTCATGCAAATTGTGACTGGAAACCAAATTTGCCCTAGTTATTCTTTCTTTTGAAGAGCTGTTGTGTTTGTATACCGTAGGGTTTTGTGACCAATGAGCTTTGTGATCTTCATCGTGTGATGAACCGAAGAATTATGCAGCCAACATCCTTCTCAAGTTGGTGATTAAGTCGCGTACTGGGATCCGTGAAACTATTGTTTAGTCATGTATTAAGAGTCATGCATTAAAATGAGAGATTGTCACTATAAAACAAATCCAATTGGGTATTGGGGTAAGGGTTCAACTGTAGGTTGGTATAAGGTACGGGGATTCCTTTACTTGTAACCGTTTGTTGTGATAATAGTGAATTCTCGGGAGTAGTAATCTTAAAATCACCCGATGGAGTTTTTACCTTGAAGGTTTTTTCCATTCGAAAACAAATCACCTTATCAATTTTATTTTCCGTTGCATTTTATTTTAGTTGGTGATTTGTTTGTGCTGCCATGTATATTGCATATTAATTTGATTAATTAATAACTTGGCTAATTAATTAATTAATTCATCTCAATGGGTCAATACATTCTTGGCCTATCAAGTGGTATTAGAGCAGGCACACTCTGATTAGGGTTTAATTTTTGCTATGTGATCCATTAACCCCTATTTGTCATGGATAGAGGACAGTCACTCATTGTACCTCCTTTATTTGATGGCACTAATTATGCATACTAGAAAGTACGCATAAGAGCTTTCTTGCAGCCTTTAGATAAGAAAGTGTGGTAAGTTGTGGAGATAGGATGGACCAAGCCAAAGGAAGCGCTAGCCGATTAGGATGATGCTAAGATCAAGGTGGCAAACTTTAATAGTAGGGCATTGAATGCTTTATTCAATGCGGTCATAAATGAGGAGTTTAAGAAGATATCCTCTGCTGAAACTGTAAAGGAAGCATGGACCATTTTCTAAACAACCCATGAGGGAACAAAGGCTGTCAAGGACTTGAAATTTCAGAGGCTCACTTCTAGCTTTGAAGAGATTAAGATGGAGGAGGATGAGTCATTTGATGAATTCTATGCCAAGCTCAAGAACACAGTGAACTCAACTTTTAATCTTGGGAAAATCATTCCCGAACCCAAGATTATGAGAAAGGTACTCAAATCTCTACCCAAGAGATTCATGTCAAGATCACCGCTATTGAGAAATCAAAGGACATCGACAAAATTCCTTTGACAGAGCTAGTTGGCAATCTACAAACCTATGAGTTAGGTTTGACAAGGATTGGGAAATCGAGTAAAAGTAAGAGCATGGAACTGAAGGCTAAGAACTGTGACACGGATGAGTCTTCAGACGATAAAGATTCTAAAATGAAGTCTTACATCACAAGGCAATTCAAGAATTTCATGAAGAATGCCAATGTGAAGGGCTTTAACAAGGACCGTAGGCAATCTAGTTCTTCTGAGTCTAAGAGCCAAGACAAAGGAAAGAAGGATGTTAGGGATGGTAGTCAGTACATTGTTACCTTAGGACCTAAGTGTTTCGAGTGTCAAGGCTTCAGTCACATGAAACAAGAGTGCCATACTTATCTTAAGTCCATTGGGAAAAGCAAGACACTTGTTGCTATATTGAGTGACACCGAACTTCAGGATAATTCTGAAAATGAGGATGACGAAATCCTAAATGCCTTCACCGCCACCGTTAATCTTACTGAGGGGATTGTAGAAGATGCGGATGAAGAAGAGGACTTGGTGGAGTCAAAATTTGAGAAGATGGATGAACAAGATGACATCCACACAGCCTATGCAAAGTTATACATGGTCTCCGAAAAGCATGAAAAGTTTTATAGGTTGGCCACTAAGAAACTCAGTGATGTGGAGCTCGAACGAGAAGAAATCTACATAAAGTTTGATGAAGCCAATCAGACTATTGGAGCACTAAGGTTAGAGAACAATTTCTTGGTTGAGAAGACCAAGAAGCTTGAAGCGAAGCTATTTGTTTCTTGGAGCATTGCTTTGTTTAACATGTTTTTGTTTGTTTGTTTTCAGTTTTGCTTTATTTTGTTTTTTTATAAAAAAAATTGAAAAATTAGAAAAATACAAAAATAATGTGTGTTTGTGTATATTGGTACTTGTGTACCTTTAATGGCTAATGCAACAAAGTTTTCTAAATTTTGTATCTCTTGTAACTTAAATGAGCATTTCTATGCACAATTAAGCAAGTGTGTTTTATGGCTCGTGTTTGTGATGAGTAAGATTAAGTAATCTCTTATACTTAACACTCGTATCACTCTTTTTGATGGGAAAGACCAAAAAATCTTAAGAGAAAGGCATAAATAACCATCTCGCCACTGTTTTCCGTCAATCATGAAATGACATCTGTATGCTTCGGCATAGCAAAAGTGCAACGTCAAAAGCTTAATATAATTGTATATTTCTTTTCTCTCTCTTATATCCCATGCATGATATGCTTAAAAGAATATATGCAAAGAAAAATTAAAACAAAAAGAATCAAAATGCTTTGAAATATGATTGCAAGCGTGTCTTCTAGGAGACGTGGGAGTTATGGGATGTACCTCGAAGGTGATAGGCCCCATCAAGCAGTTATGATCGTGTGTGAGTTAAATTGATTTGCTCATATCTCAAATCGTCATAACATGTAAACACATGCAATTTTTTGATATTTATCATACATAACATGCAATATTCTTTACTACTTTTGATACATGTGCAAGTACAATGTGATTTGACCATCACAAAGAATACATGTGTTAATATATACTCACTTAATTGTCTTGACTTGTTTTTGAAATATAAAATTGGTTAGATTTGTTTAGTGTGTGTGTGTGTTTTGGATCTATATGCTTGACATTTTTCTTGATTGAGAGATGTTTTTTAGAGCTAAAATTATTGTTTGGATCTTTGGTTAAGTAGCATGCTTGATTGCATTCATATTTGTGTTTTTCTCTTCTTGAAAAACTGTTTTAAGTAATTTCAACAGTTTCTCGATACCTCTCGACAGCTAGGCTATCTATCAAGCTCTTTAGTTTTTTTATTTTTTTATTTTTTATTTTTTATTTTTTATCGCAATCTCGATATCTCCTCGATCCATCAAGAAAGTTTCTATCTCCTTGATAGATGCTAATAGCTTCTTGATTCATCGAGCCTTTTTTTTTGTGGACATCTCCTCAATAGCGAGCTCAATAGATATTTCTCTCTTTCTTTTTTGTTTTTGTTTTTGTTTTTGTTTTTTTTTTTTTTTATATTTAAAATTCTCGATAGCTTTCGACACCTCTCGATCCATCGAGAAACTAGGAATTCTATATAAAAGGGTCAGCGCGATTTTCATTTCATTTCTCCTCGATCTCTCTCGATAGTTTTTTACCTCTCACCTTCCCAAACATCTATCTTTCACTCCAAACCTCATCCCCAAGTGTTTTTAAGTCTCAAGATCATTTATTTTCTTTGGTAAGATTCTTTCTCATTCATTTTTTCATGCATTTTATCTTTTGTGACCTAACTTTTGAGGTTTGTTGAAAAATTTGGGGTTTTTCAAAATTAAAGAGGGTTTCACAAAATTTTGGGATGAGTTTTGTATAATTGATCCTAAATGATCATGCATTGCATTATATTTGCATTAAACAATGTTTCATGCATTTTAGATGTGTGTTTACTTTGTTGCAAACTTGTGTGTTAGTAGGTTTGGACTGAGTTGTACTCATGATGCTTTTAAGTTTGCATGTCACATGTTCATGCATTTTTCATGCATACATACCTTCATTTCTTTATATTATTATATTGAATTGTTTTGGTGCTTTTCGGCTTGTCTCCCTCTCTCTCTCATTCTTTCAGTCTGCATCATGGCACCTAAGCTTAAATCCACTCCATCTCGGAACCCTCTTCGTTACAGGGCATCTTCCTCTGATCCTACTCCTTCTCATCTTTGGTTCCATGATGATAAAGCCCGTAAGGACTTCTCGGAGAATTCTCTAGATGAGGCATTCATTCGAAACACCAAGTCGTTTTATCGGACTTTTCCGATACTGACCTATCAACTGTCATCTATAGTAGGGGTTAAGAGTCACTGTGTGGCGTCCCGATCACGTGTCTTTCCGTGATCATACAGGAGTTTTACTCCAATATGCACTAATTTGATTATTCAGTGCCTCATTTTTCTACTTGCGTTCGAGGTATGCGCATTGTAGTCATTCCGGATATTGTATCTGAGGTGCTTCATGTCTCGAGGGAGGTGCATCTTGACTACCCCGGTTGTGAGCGTCTTAAGATTGTGTCTACAAACGAGCTTATGTCTTTGTTCTACGAGACTCCTTCTTTTTGGGGTGATAGTCAGAACACTTGTTGCTTGGCTTTTTCTAAAAGTCCGAGAGTTCTTAATATGGTGATGACTTTTGTTCTACATCCTCTATCTCATTATAACTCTATCACAGAGCCTCGTGCTCAATTTTTGCTATCCCTCCTCGATCATCTTACTATAGACTTCCCTTCTCACTTTATCCTTTCCTTCATAGATGTATATAGGGATATGGCGACCCATGATAAGCTCATCTTTCCTTCAGCTATCACGAGGATTCTTCGCCATTTTTCTATCTCCTTTCCTGTTTCTAATCATTTCCCTGTCATGTGTGCCATCAATGTGGCGACTGTCAGATGGAGTGAGGCCTAACTTCGACCAAAGTGGCCACGGACTGAGATGGTGATACCTCCGGTTTCTTCAGCTCCATCTATATCCGCTCCCTTTTCTTTTGCAGTGGTGTGACTCTTGATGCGATCATGGTGTAGCTTCAGTGCATGGATGCTCGCCTTGACACTTTTAGCAATAAGTTGTGTCAGGTGAACACTCGTGTCGGTCATATTGCACGACGACAGGCTCGCCTTGGTGGCTTCATTGAGTCTTCCACTCCTTCTCTAGAGAATTCTGAGGATGAGGATGACGATGGTGATAAGGATGATTATGCTATCTTCTCCAGCGATGATGAGATGATTGCTTGAGTTCCTTGCCATTTGTCATTCGTGACAAAAAAGAAGAGTAGTTTTGGGTATGAGAGTAGTCATGTATTTCGGGATAAAGTTAGTACATAGGCGATTTTTGTTAAGGGGAGTATATATACCTTGAGGGATGTAATGAGGACTTTTTGTATCTTTTCTTTTGTTTAGTTTTTAGATACATTGTTCTTACTTTGTGATAACAAACCTTGTATTCTGTATTGATATATATATATATATATATATATATATATAATATATATATATATATGATGAGGGTGTTATTACAGTTCTTTCACCTACTCTTCATGTCTTGTTTCTTTTTAAGCACATGCTTGTTATATATTTGTATGCAATATTTTATTTCTGTTTCATACTAAGATGCCATGATGAGTTTGTTTAAAGTATTTCAGAAATATAGGTTGTCAAAGTCTTCCTTGACATGAACTCTCTTCTTGCAAAATTTTTCAAGAGTTTATGTTAGGATAGATTTTATTATATTCAACAAGTGAGTATGAGTTGAGTGATTTATGACTTCTCTCATATGTTCTTTTTTTTTTTTTGTGGTTTTGTCATAGATTGCCAAAGGGGGAGATTATTAGGACATATGTGATTCATGTTAGGAACATATGTTATCATGTGTTGTCTAATCCTTTAACAAAACACACTTTACTTGTAATTGGGTAGATCTAGGATGTGTTTAATGCTTCAAAGAACAAGATTTCAAATTCAATTGTTAAAGCCATGCAAAAATCGTCCAAGAATCAAGTGATGAAGTGCCGGTTTTTAAAGCTCAATAGCTAGTATATATCGAGGTTTAAAAATTTGTTTAAGCCCGAAACTCGGCAGTTGCTCGATAGATAGGGTATCTATCGAGATTTATGAAAATAAGATTTTCAGCTCTGATTTCTTTCCAATCTGTAAGTATGGGTTTATGCTTTCTTTTCTCACAACCTTAAACATATATAAGGATTATTTAAGAGCCGTCACAGAGAGCACAGTTGTACAAGTGTAAAGCAAAGTGTTGTTCATGCAAATTGTGACCGGAAACTAGATTTGCCCTAGTTCTTCTTTCTCTTGAAGATGCTGCTGTGTTTATACATTGTAGGGTTTTGTGACCAAGGAGTTTCGTGATCTTCATCGTGTGATGAACTGAAGAACTTTGCAGCCAACATCCTTCTCAAGTTAGTGATTAAGTTGCGTACTGGGATCTGTACATCTATTGATTAGTCACGTACTGAGAGCTGTGCATTAAAATGAGAGATTGTCACTATAGAATAAGTTCAATTGGGTATTGGGTAAGGGTTCAACTGTAGGTTAGTATATAGCACTGGGATTCCTTTACTTATAATCGCTCGTTGTGATAATAGTGAATTCTCGGGAATAGTGACCTTAAAATCACCTGGTGGGATTTTTGCCTTGGAGGTTTTCCCCATTCGAAAACAAATCACTTTGTCAACTTTATTTTCCGCTGCATTTTATTTTAGTTGGTGATTTGTTTGTGCTGCCATGTATATTGCATGTTAATTTGGTTAATTAATAAATTTGGCGAATTAATCAATTAATTCATCACAAGGGGTCAATATTTTTGACCTATCACTTGACATTAGTCTAGTCATTGATATTATACTCCTTAATAAAAATATAACCATATCTTATACTTTTAAGCAAAGATGAGTGCAGATGACCTTATAGAAAGAAATGTTAGACACTACATAACAACAAGCCACAATGATTCAGTTCCAAATAACTTAATAAGATAGTAGATAATGAGATCTTTATTTAGGCATTATATAATTAGATCCCATTTGCATATTTGGTGTTGATCAGTTTACCTGCAAAAACACAATGAATAATTTAAATTTAGAACATGTATCTTTCTCTTTTCTAGTGTTATTGATCATCAAGTTAAACATAAAGACATTTTTCATTGCTAAGCTTGATAAGAATAGTATCTTAGGTTTCCAGAATTAATAAGTAAATGGTATTAAACCTAAGAGAAAGAATAATAATTCTAAAAAATGCAAGTCAAAGAATACCAAGCTAGATATTGAATGCCAATATTCATATAGCTTGGGACAAAAAATTTGTGTCAAAGTACATAAGGATCATATGGTGTATTTTTACTTATGTTAACTCTTATAGGCTTAACTTTCAATCTTGTAGTTGCATTTAGAGAGCATAGTATTTAAAATTACTGATGTATTAAAGTTTGGTTGATTGCAAGTTCTTTTATTGGATTTTATAAGTAAACATAAGTAGTACTAATTAGTTTACAAATAAATGTTAAAAAAGATGAAATAAAAGAAAGTAGATAAATTACCCCAAACGGAGTATCTTTTGTTCAGGTTATGAGTAGGAAGTTTTACCCTCAACTACAATTGGAGTATAATGCCTGAATTGCACTAAGCTCTGATCCAGACATATTCAAGTTTACTTGCTGAAGCCTTTCAACCTCTGCTATCTGAAAAGTAGAAAAAACTTTAGAAGTAAGAATTGTTTATGCAAACATAAATGTGATTTAAATTATATTATTAGCCAAAAATTTGATGTATGATGCTATTAAATTTTACTCTTTTTTTTTTAATTATCTTTTTTATTGGGTGCTTTTTTTTGGTTTTAGGTCTATTTTAGAATGATTCAAACATGTACCTTAGCTCATGGATTATCAATTTCAACTTTAGAAATGGAAATATATAAGATACTAAAAATGTGAATGATATGAAACTGAATTGCTATGTTTCACTCATACGTGCGTAAATCACATTTCAAAGGTGACTATATGTAAATTCAATTCAAATAATCAAATATTAAAATCCCACATTATTGTGTTTTAGTAAGTAAACCACTTTCTAGAAGAAGTCAATAACCTCTTGCCTGTGTTTTACTATTTGTTTTTTTTTTCTCCATCCTCTCCCTTATGACTTCATGGAATTTGAAAGTCAATTTGGTGTGAAAATAAGCAATCGGGACAATCCTATTGAAAGGATGAATATGTTTGTCTTATATGAGCAAGCATTGTACTAAAATCATTTGGAATCTATAAATACAAATAACTAGTTTTTTTGATAAGTTATTTTAAGCTCGTTAATTTGTACCAATCCTCGAATCAGAAAGGTATTTAACAAGCCTCATGGTCGAGTACATATATAATATAGGAGAAATATTTTTACACACTTGTTAATGTATTCTCCATACACATTATATCTATAATTTCAAATACGATATCCACATTTTTTAAACATACCCATGTATAAGACGTGAAATGGATGATGTGTATAAATAGTGTACACTAATGAGTGTGCAATAATTGGTGTTCTATAATTTAGTCTAAGATGTTTAGCAACTATACCTTTGCTTGAAGATAAACACTTTCATTTTCGAGCTCCATCACCTAGAGAAAATTTTGGATATCAATTACCCTGTTAGAAAGTTTGACAAGTAGTAAAATAGAAATGAATAAAAATAAAGTAATATAGGACTTACCCTTTTCTGAGAATATTCAATTTCAGCTAGCAACATTTCATGCTGTGGTAGTGAACAAGAAAGAGAATTAGACTACATTACAAGAGAGGAAAATTAAATGAGATAGACAAGAGGGTTTTAAGATATTGGGTAGTAGAAATTAAGCATTTTTCAATTGTAAAAGTTAAGAAATCAGTGATATGTCAAAATGTGGCTGAGATTGGTCTTCCTATTGTGTCTTGGAATGCATGTTAACATTTTCTTTACTTTTTCTTTCCATGTCACCGTTATTTTATTTTTTTACCTTCTTTGACCTGATTCTAGTGAGTCCTCGTTCAATCCTGCTCTCCAATTGTTTCATCTCTTTGATATTAAGAGAACTTAATCCCTCACCCAGTAAGTGCCTACAAGTAAAGAAGAAAATTATAATAAGCTCTTTATTATGATCCATTGATTTAAGGCTAATGGAAATGCAATCATATGAACAAGTAATAAAATTATCCACGTAGGATAATAATATTTTTCATGGTTCTATCAACTCCAAATTTATGTTTACTGGAAATACCAACCAAAATCCAATATCAATGATATGTTTTATAATCACACCCACCAAACTTTACGAACTACACTCAAAAGGCTTTCACAAACAATCCTCACAAAAAAGAGAGTAAAAAACTAACCCACAAATCTCATACATACAAATTTACAATTCTTAAGTCTGAATACATTAAAAAAATCCCTTATATGGATCGGTATTTTCAACCCTAAAAACATTACCACATCACACCTTACACAAAAGGACTACTTTAGACCAAAGCAGCCAAACTTTTTACAATAATGCATATTTAAAATCTTCAATTATATTTCTTGATGAATAATGAATACTATATAACTGTTTTATAAGGAAAACTATTTCCTTTCATACTAAGGAAAATAATTTTTTTAACACCAAGAAAACCAAATCCAAATAACTATATTTTTTAACTCTTTAAGAGCCTCCAAAATACCTCCAATAACCACAATTATCTATGTTAATAAACCAACCATCAATTTACAAAGCCAACATATTAGTGACACATGAAGCTAAGTATACTTATCGAAAAGAATTCCCTTGATCTAACACATTCGAGTTCTTTTGGTAAAAATAAAATTGAGGTAAAAAAATTCTTATATAACTCCATTTATATATGTTTGGACATATTTTGTATATATCCTTAGTATAACTCATGCCTAATTGCCTAAGAGGTTTTATAGATGCGCATGTATTGATAAAGGAATGATATGACCACTAGATCTTCATCTCTTTCATGACAAGGCCACAGAGACAATGTCATTGTCAACTGTGGGACCATCCACCACTTCTTAATATTAAACTTAATTTTCCAATTAAAATTCAATATAAATAATTCTTGGATTAATTTCTTGTTTTATCTTTACTTTCATTATTATTGGTTGTTTTCATAATGTGTGCAACATTGTAAAACCTTTTAATCCATGCCATAGAATAAACAAATGTTCAATGTCTTTGATAAGTTGCATACAAAGAAAAATAAAAAAATAAAAAAATTTTTAATCAATCTTTTTTCCATTTGCATTTAGAAACAAGGACAAATGGAAATCACCTGTTCGAGTTCTGCATATTTTGGATGAGTTGCCTCAGTTTTACAGATTCTTGTTGATAGTACTGCATTCATTCAAAAACATAAATTATATTGGAAGCATATGTTAGCCTTGTCAGGTTCATAAATTCTATAGTACATATGTTAAACAAGAAGAATTAAAAAATAAATAAAAATGCAAAAACTAACAAAACAAATTGTTAATATGGAAAGTGCACTAAGCCCTAAAAAAAAATAGTCAAATTACAAGAAGAATCTCACAATCATTTATATAGTACAAATCAACTGAATCTACATATGATTTGTGACTCTACACATACTTGCGCAATATATGCTCATTTAATCCAATATATTTGGGGTATTGCCATTTTCGTTTATAATATTCCATAACTCATTATAATGAATACATAGAAATTGCTTCCCAGAAGAAAGAGGCAAAAAAGTAAAAAAAAATATGGAGAAATAGCTTACTTGAGCATTTGTTTGTGCACTAGAGCCTATTTTTGAGCAATCATTGCATGCCTTCTTATACCTTTCTATGGTTGATTTTGTGCTGTTTGGCAAAAAAAATCAAGTTTCTAATGTTAATTCAAACACACATCTAAATTATACACATGCAAACATATAAATGAATAAAACACATACATAAATTAGAAATTCTTACAAAATTATGTTCTCAGTGAAGTTGATGTCATTAAATGCTTATGCTTCCAAGATAATCATGCTTAATACTTAAAAAGAAAATTAAATAAAGACATTGTTCACTAGATGAAATTATGTAAGGGAAAGTAATTAAATATTTAAGATAAAACACATAAGACTTAAAGTTTTAGCTTTAGTTTTCAAAATATGCTGATAAAGTTTTCACAATTCATGTAATTGAAATAAATCCTTTGTTCATTTTACCAACCTACATGAGTTTAGAACCAGCCATATGAGAGGAATATTGTACTTTTGATCATGCTAGTCAATCTTATTTCCATTTTACTTTCTAACAAATGTTAGAGTCACACCATGGATGATACTTTATCAAGACTAGAAACAAATAATTTAGAGAAGCTATAAGTTTATAGCCACAAGTTTTTTGACAATCGTTGAAGTAACAACTCGTTAATGATAGAAATTGAGTAGTATTACTTGATTAGTTTTGGTCAATGTGAATACCAATAATAACTTGATATCTCAACAACATAAAAAATGTTACAAAAATATTGTGCTTCTAGCATCACTTTCAAGACAATAGAAATTTGAGTTTGCTCAACCAATCTAAGTAAAAACAAACTAGGCGAGGAGTTCACTCGGTAAGTTGACTACACACAGTATATATTAGGGGAATAATTTTAGGAATACATTCAATCACACACTTAATTTCACAATTTGTTAACTTGTATAGTTGTGAGTGGTTGACACTTTTTACTTACTACTAATTATATGAACTCGTCACTTTCCATCAACTACTCACAATTACACTAATCAATATGTTATGAAGTTGGGTGCGTACATATTCAAACATATAATAGAATTATTGTGATCTGTACATGTTATCAAGAAGATGAAGAACAATGTCCTTAAAATCTAAAGAATCAGTAATGACTCTATAAGTGGAACCTTTTCAAGTCAACTCAGTGTCTCAGTCACATAGAAAAACCAATGTCCTATGAATTTGCATCCCCACGCACAAAGTATAGAAAGAGGGACGTGCATCACCTTTCCTACTTCTCATTTCTACACTAAATAGAAAAGACCCTATTGTGAAGAAGTATTTACTCTTTTGCTTCATCTATCACTTGTTATAATTAATTAATTATAGAAGCAGAATGGACCAGAAAGCCACTATTGAAAGTTTCAGTCCTATAGAAGGACGAACAGCTCTTAAAAAGGAAAGTATATTTTTAGATTGCTTTTAATTAATCAAAACAAGCAAAAAAAATAAATGGGAATTTAAACCTTTAAAGAAAAGAGTTGAAAGAAAAACTATGGGAATTGAAATTTGTACATTAACTATGGAAGAGGAAAGGAAATGTAGCTACTGCAGGATAAACCTTTTTTACATACGTAAATGTAGTGTATATGTTCTAATAAAAACACTAAGGCTAGACACCAAGAACTTGTACTACGGTACCCTCTTAATTGGTACAAAAGGCCTCTCAAAGATAAAATGTTTCAATAAATGTAAGAACTTGTACTATAATATTCCATTTTATGATCTATTAATTACAGTTTATCATATATTATTATTTTTCTTATCAAATAAAAAAAATTCAGATTCATGACATAGTATACATTTAGAGAGAGAGAGAGAGAGAAGAGTGAAGAAAGAGTTGTATTTTTTTTAATATTTGTAATCTAATGCAAAGATTGAGAGAATCAATTGTGCTATCCTATCTAGCCTTTCTATTAAATCCCCAAAACAATTTATTATTGATTTTATACTAAATTCTCAATAACTTCTTTTTAAACTGCAAAATCAAATAGTCCCTTCTTCATTTTTATTGCAAAACCAAGTTTATACAAATTTATAACTTTAAGTGTTTGTATTCTAGTACTAGTTGTAGTAAAAACAAGAACAACAAGTACAAGTACAATAACTCTATATAGAAGTTCTTTTTTTTTTTTTTTTTTTTTGGGGGGGGGGGGGGTGGGAAAACAAATTGGTAAGTTGTTAATCTTTTAATTCTTACTAACCACTTGGCACAATCAAGAAAGAAATAATAATAATATATATGTACTTTAATCTATCGCCATTCCCACAAAAAAAAATTGAAGAGAAAAAAACAAACAGATAAGAATAGTCATCTAACTTAGAATAGAAATAGAAAGTATTTTCCTTGAAGGCCTTTTATTCATGATTAGCCCTTAATTCTCTGCTAATTATTTTTTTTGCTTGTGTTGATTTTAGATGCATAAAACACCAAAAACGTAGAATTTGTTTTTTCAAAAATATTTAATGTTAAAAGGGCTTTTTTTTATTTAGAGGAAAGCCACAAGTTATAGACTAACCGACCATTTATTTTCTTTGTTTTTTTAGACCTTATTTGACTAATTGAATTCAGGAAGAACTGTTGAAGAATCAATGAGTGGCCTAGAGGGGGATGAGGGATGACAAGCATTCTGTCAAGCGACTTATGTCATAGTTTAAACTTAGTCCTACTCAAATAATTAGTTGTTTAAGGCAATGAGGGAAATAAGGATTAAGCTTAATTGCAGTCATGTCATTTAACCAACAAAAAATTACTAAGAGAGTCTATAATCTCTATATAGATATTTTTTTTACACACATATATTCTTTCATTACTTTTTTATATAGAAAAACAAAACTATTAAGAAAGTTTATAACTTATTGAAGTGATAGGTTGTGAACGGTGAAAAATAGTGTAGTAAATTGTGGATCTATGTAATTTACTGGATTAACAATTTTTGAAAAAAAATTAGTAGAAAAAATTGTATCGTAACATAATTGGTCCAATAAAGGAAGAAAAGTATAGACAAAAACCATTTGAGAAATGATATGTCCACAATATTTTTACAACATTTTTACAACAAATCCTAAGTGGCAGGATGTTACTGGTTTTTATTGTTGGGGTAAAAAAGTAATCTTAGTGTTAGGTTCAAATTTGAACCAATAACAATTAACCACCTATAATTTGTTGTAAAAATGTTGTAAAAATGTTGTGGACGTAGCACCTCTCAAACCATTTTATTCCACAAAGTGAAGTGGACTTTTGATGAACTAGAATTCCAGTTTTACACATTTTGCTCCGAGCTCCAGTAACATTCTTTTTAGGGCAAGTGTTGTGTTGCCACTTAATATTTGTCCCCCCATGAAAATAGTACAAATACTAAATGTTCTCATTGTCCATGGTAGTGGAATATTTTCTTGCACAAAAACTTTCATGATTATGATTATTAACGTTGTGCATGTAGCCTTGTGATGTGATCTAACTGATTTGACCCTTACGAAAGAAATAATATTATTTCAATGAGAACAATGTGAGAATAAAAAATTATGAAGTTTGCTATTGTGCATGCTAACCAAATCAGCTATTTTAGATTAAATGGTTCTCAAAAAATGGTTTCTCAATTTTCTAAGTAAATTGTGAAAAAAAGTTACCCTCTTAGAATTGCTCAAGGAGTTCTCTATCTTTTTCTAATATCTTGAATTTATCCATCCACGTAGTACATTCTATCAAACCTTTGTTCCTTAGTTGCATTATTGAGTGTCTCCACTACCTACATATAAGATGGTATGTGTGTGTGAGCGTGTCTTTGATTTTCATGTAGTGTTTTAAGTCTCCATTAACTTTTTTTTTCCAGGTCAAGCCATTCTCTCTTTCAAAGGAAGTAAGGAATTCTTTTGTTGATTTGAAAATTTATAACAAAGAAAAAGAAAAGAGTTTTAGTCGAAGGTTAACTTGAAACAACGAATCGAAGAAGTTATTGGGTGCTGAAGGTAGTACACGTTAGCTATATTTAGAGATGTGAGGCGCTCAAGTCTGTTTCCTTTATGACATTTTGGTAGATCAGAAAGGATTATCCTTGTGCAATACATGAACATAATATTCTGACTCTGTCTTCAATTCTTTTTCTGCAGCTTCATTCTTTTATACCAAAAAGTACTAATTGAAAGCTAAAGGACCAAAGACTCTTTGCAAGTCTTAAACCTTTCATGGATGAAGCAAAAAACAAAAGAAGAACATATGTTTTGCATTCTTTTCCCTAAAGAAAGGGAACAAAAGATGGGGGGAGTGTAATTCTCAAAGCTAGAATTGGTCGAAACATAGTTTTAAAAACTGGACCGGATTGATCGGTTCAACCAGAAATTGGACCTTAATCCAATCCAATTATTATTAAAAACCAGGAATTAAGAAAAAAAACAGAAATACCAAAAAAAAAAAACCCGCCAGTTTAACCGTAAAACCGAAAACCGGTACGATTAAACCGGTTTTAAGCTGTTTTGTTCATAAAGACTTCAGCCACTGTGTTTCTAACAAAAAAACATAAAAAGATCAGAGATTTTGTTTCAGAATAAGAAGAAGAGAGATTTTGACCTTGAAGATGCTGTTAAGTCTAAAGCTGTGAAGCCTAAAACACCCACATTGACAACAAAAATATCAGATTTACTATTTATGAGTTGACACAATTGAGGAAGCCCAACTTCCCATTTCACTCAACATCCCCATTTCTATGTGGCCGTGGACAAGCTCCAATTCAAGATGGAGACATCAGTGGATTTGTTGGGCATGGCGAGACGGTGTTCGTGCATCCCAATGGAGGTGTGTTGCAGCTCAAGGGATGAGCTTGACGACATTTGCTCCGCCGTTTCTAACCTCCCTTACATTTTTTTGACCTCTCTATACAGTGACCTTGCGGAGGCAAAACATGTTCTAGTTTTGGACAAATTTCAGCAAGCCACAATGAACTGGAGTGCCTAACCAGGAGAGGATAGTGAAGTTGGAAAAGATGGAGAAAAAAAAAAAAAAAACCAAGTTTTAGATGTAAGATTTCAAAATATGTGGTAGGTGGAGTATCAACGTGTAAAGGTAGATGTGTGGTGGAAAAGAAATGGAGTGTGGTACCGTCGATGTGTAAAGGTAGATATGTGGTGTAAAAGAAATATTGGGAAATGATATTGTTACCCAGTGACTTTTTGTTATTTGAAAAATGAAAGAATAACTAAAAGAATTTTGTAGTGGGCTTAAGTTTTGCTATCTAATATAAAAATTAAGAGAGATGCTATGTTTATAATATTTTCACAACAAATTATAAGTGGTTAGTTGTTATTGGTTCAAAGTTGAACTTAACACTAAGATTACTTTTTTACCCTAACAATAACAACTAATAACAACTTGAGACTTAGGATTTGTTATAAAAATATTGTGAACATATCATTTCTTATAAATTAAAGTTAAGGTTTAATGTTTTACTATTATTTAATTTAATTTTTTTATTTAAAATATTAGTTATAAATTTATTTATTTATATTTTATAATTATTAATTAATTATTTATGACATCATGGGTTTGACCATCGGTCTGACTATAAAACCAAGAACCACTCTCCATTTCGATTCTTTGACTGTACCGGTTTTTAAAACCATGGGTAGAAGATGACCAAAGAATATAGATCTTGCAAATCCCATACCTCCTTATACAGTGTTAGAATCAAAGAAAAGTATTGGGATCTGGGGTTTATGATAGTTGAAATCTGTAGCTTTGATCCCAAAAATATTATCTTAACCACTTTTTTGTCACTATTATTTGATATCAGATTCAACTGCACTGCTTATAAATGTAAAGGCTCTTATAGCCTTGGCAATAGTCAACAACTGGATTATTAAGAAATACTTTGAGCCTGTTTTTTCAAATTAAAGATACTTGTTTCTAGATCATCTCATGAGACTAGCCAGTTATTTGAAACTCCCTTTTTCCATAGTGATATGCACACATTAGTGCAGACATTTCTTAACAAGTACTTCAATTCAAAGAATGCCATATGATTAGGCTACTATATTTTTTTAAGAGATAACTGCAATTTTTTTTTTTAATTCCTTTTTTCTAGGAAGCAGCATGAATGATACTTGCAGAAATCATTTGTATCCTATCCTCACCCCCCCCCCCCCCCCCCTTCAACCCCCAAAATAAAATACCTATATATATATATATATATATTTAAAAAAATGGCTTCAAAAAATTTCTGAAAGCTCATTAAATTTCAAAATAGACTTTTAAGTCCATGTTTGCATCTTCACTTTCATTTACCTACTTTGAACATATTCTGCCCTCACTCTCTTCTTTTAGCTCATTACACAAGTCATGACATAAAAGAAGACCATAATTTCCACATATAAAATATATATAAAGAATATCCATGGTATCAATGTCATAGGAAAAATAAATAAGTACATGTATAGATGAATTAGAAAATCCCAAAAGACAAATATATATGTTTGATTTAACTACTTTTATCCAATGAGCAGAGAAACATAACAAACAATGAAAATGAAGATATGTGAGGTTAATTTACCTGTTGTTTGCATACTCATAAAGCCGCCCACGACTGGAGAAGACGATAAGAGCCACTTCAGCTTCACATAGGACAGACAGTTCATAAGCTTTCTTTAAGAGACCATTTCTCCTCTTGCAGAAGGTGACTTGACGGTTTGTAGCGTTCTCAATCCGCTTGATCTCAATCTTTCCTCTCCCCATCGCACAACCTAAGAAGCCTAAACACATTAGAAAGTGTCATCGTGTAGTTATATACTTATATGCTATTTACTTTAGCAAAATCAGTGGTTGTATATGTTCAATATGAGAATATTACACAAATTAATCTTTTCTTTGATATGTGCATTTAATAAAAATAATTCAAAGTCATAATTTTTTGGGACCCCACAAACCTCAAAATTTGAGAATTTTAAAAGATAATTGATGCTTGCCGCAATGGGTTTGCAGAATTGAATATGAAATTGTAAGGAACAACAGTACTTTAGGAGTAATTGAGTACATATACATAGTGCAATAAAGTACAACTCTAAAAATATTTTTCCTTAAGAAATGAGGTTACTAAAACCAAAAGGTGTTAGTTTAATGTGTTGAATGTCAAATATTAAGAAGCGATGACATAAATTAATTACTTCAATATTAAGGAGAAGCATAAATTAAGAGCTATAAACTACTACTGTTGAAACATGTACTTCACCAAGAACAAATCTAGATCTTACAGTAAAATGCCTAAGATTTTTGTTTAGTACTTTAAGGGTGCATGATCTATTCTTGTCACCTCTCTCTTTCTTTGTTTGTGTTTGTGTCTTTGTGTGCAAGTATTGTGTGTGTGTTTTGAAGGTTTTATGGTTACACTAACCAAATCCATGATCTTCATGAGAAGCTCAGAGACTAGAAAAATGTCAAAATCAAATCAGATCAGCTCAAGAAAATTGAGATTTTTTTTTGTTGTTGTGAATATCTGAAAATTATTAGGACTAAAACTTGGCATGAGACTTGAGGTAATGGCCTAATATTTTTCATTAATCATTTGAGTGTTAAAAAAAGAAAAAGAAAAAAAAAACAGTTCCATACAAAGCCGTGGAGAAGCTAGAAAATAAGCTTAAGAAACAGCACTGAAAGATAAAGCACAATCATAAACTTATGCATAAACCAGTGAGTTCTAGAAGCCAAATATATATAAAGAAAAAAAAATCAGTAATATCAAGCAAATTTTTTGTTAAATCATTTAGAGGGGAAAAAAACATTTCCAAACAAAGCCATGGATAAGCTAGTAAATAAGCTTAAGAAACAGCACTACTGAAAAATAAAGCACCATCATGAACCAATTACATAAAACCGTGAGTTATAGAAGCCAAAAGAAATACTATAAAATGAACAGAATCAGTATCATCAAGCAAATTTAGAAAAGGGTTTTGATAAGAAAATGGTAATAAGTGGGAAGGTAAACCTGAATAAGGAAAAGAAAATCCTTTTGTCTGAAAATTGATCTAAGGGATGAACTCAAAACTACACCTACTTTGAATATTATATTCTAGAACTAGAAGAGATATGAGGCAAGCACAGACCTGGCTTTGGAACTCACTCCGGCTAGTTCAGCTTTATGAAAAATTTTCTAATCCCAAAGAAACTTTGCACTTAGAGTTCTCTGCTACTTCTCTTCTCCTTTAATAGCTCTTTCTGTCTTTGTCTACCTATAGTGAGAGAGAGAGAAGGATGTGGGGAATAGTGATTTCCTATATACCATACAAGACGTAGTAGTTTCTTGCTAAGTGTGGATGCTTTTGCAGGTGCAAATTCGCACCAAATAGGGCAAAAGCTTATTCAATATTTCTGTTTTATTGAGTGACTAATATGCCCTTCAAGAATATATCTCATAAATCTAAATTTCAAATGGTGTATGTGTCTGAGATTGAGAGGGACTGATTGACATTGTGTGAAGGATAAACAAGACGTGTCCGCTTTGCTAGATTAGGACGTGCAGTCCCGTCTATGTGCACTAGGATATATGTCAATCAAAAATATAGAAACCCAAACTTTGAAAAAAAAAAGAAACACATTACTCATTTTGAAGCCAATCAGTGTGATTGATACAAAATAAAAATTAGTATCACTAATGATGGACTCAGTAGAAAGTAATATTTCGATCACAATAAAAATTATCAATTATTATGAAATTTGTTGTGTCTTTTTCATTACTCCTTGATACCAACCCTTTTGTAGTGATAAAATCTTGACATGTACTATCATATTAAGCATGTGTGTCACTTTTATTTTTTAAATAATCAAGTATGTGTCACTAATAGAGCTCAAATGCTATGGTTTAGGGGAAAAAAGAAAAAAGAAAAGAGTATCACGAATGTATTATAGACTGCACCAGCTAATTGAGCTTGAGGTCAAACGGTGTGCTTGCTTTATATTTAGTATTTATCTATTTTCCTTGCATGGACGTTCTTAGGCACATTATATTGTTACGTGAAAAATGAATAGCTCAACCGTAGGTGATAACATTAATTTGTTAGTGTTATCACCTACGATTCCTTCAATGGAGGATGCTACAATTGATATCCTGATAGAGGCAGAGACAAGGCAATGGAACTATGCTCTGATTGATGGTATTTTTGCACCACAAGAAGCTGAGTTAATTAAAAAAAATCCCTCTTGCACGGGTTGAGTAAGAGGATATAGTGTTTTGGCCTCTCGCAAATGATGGGAAATATACCTACAAGTCTGCTATCGTTTTCTGAGGGAAGAGGTAGATTTAGAGCAACATGAAGAATCTGAGATCCAGGATAAACAGCTATATATGGAAGGGGATTTGGTCTTTACACGTACTCAACAAGGGGAAGAATTTTATTTGGAGAGCATGCCGAAATTGCTGCCTACGAAAGTGAATTTGGTTTGATGAACAGTAATTTCTGATCCTACCCGTGAAAGATGTCGTGACACACCAGAATAGATTCTCCACGCTCTTTGGTTGTGCCCTGAGCTTGATATTGTATGGTCTGATATGCAATTATGGGCTTTTCGCATGATCACTCAATTTCTAGATTTCAAAGAATTGCTGTCATTGATTTTGAAGGAGCATCAACACCCTGAACTCTTTGCTTTTATGGTGTGGTCAATCTGGAACCAAAGGAACCAAACCCGGGTCTCTCAGCCGAGCTGCAATCTTCATCAGCCAGCTCAGTTGAGTAAGGCACGTCTGGATGAGTTTCTATCTACCCACCTACGTCTGGATGAGTTGCTATGAATGTATTTATATAGCATCTGTACGTAGAAATCCAACAAAGTGAATGTGCTATCAAACCAGTTACTAGTCGTCTTGTGAATTAAGCCAAGGAAAATGATAAAGATAAAAACTATTTTACAAATTATTGGTATAATAAATGGTTATTGTTAAGTAAAAAAGTATGTTAATAGTGAGCCTAAATAAGAAACAATAAGAATTTGTCATATCAACGATTTGTAAAACTATTGTAAAATAGTTTATAGTTGTAGTAATATTACTCTTATGCCAAAAGATCTTTAATTAGTAGTTGCATTTGAGAATACTTAAATTAATTACATACCTTGATCTCACGAGTAAACAAACAAGGGTTCAGTTAATGGATACCCTTAAGACATTTGTTAATGGATCATTTTATGAAAGCTTTAATATCACTTTTATGAAAAATATAAAAAGTTATAAAAAAATTAATTACATTATTTCTTTTCTCATAATTTTTTTTAAAAAAAATACTTCTTATACCAATGCAAAAAATGTTTAATTTGGAGAGAAATCCTTCAAACTACACCTATATCTTTTTATTGGATGTAAATTATGAAAATTTAACCATTTGATTGCATGTTCTTATTATCAAGGTTGTCGAGTCATCCCACATCGGTAAGGTGTGATATTGAGAAGGTTTTATCACTTGCTCCGTAACACTAACTGCCGCATGCAATTTTAGTATTAGCGTATGGGTGTATTCCCTTATCTCATCACATTTCTCCTATATATATGTGTGTGTGTTTATCAAATTAGAAAAAAAAAAAAAAAAAAAAAAAGTTCTCAGACTCAAATTGAATCAACCAGTCTGACCGGGTTAACCGTGAACCGGTCGCCAAATTAATTTTTTAAATGTAAGAATTGGTCATTTAAACATTTTGGGAGAACCTCTTGAACCAAGGTTCGACCCGAAAAACCGTCCGAATTGTGAGCCGGTTCAACCAGGTCAAAGTGTTTACTATAATTTTAAAAATAGAGAATAGAGAGATGTGGATAGTCGAACCTAAGATCTTATGCTCTAATTTTTCAACCTATCCTATTACCTCTCTCTCAATTTTTCAAATATTACTATTTTTTTTTTTTTGGTTGATAAATTTACTTGTGATTTAAGAATAATACGTTTGCATGAGAATTTATTAAAATAATTAAAAGTGATTTTTTAATTTAATCAAAATGATTTAAACTTGATGGACTGATATACAATTTTCTTTCATATCAGAATTTTAGTAGGTTATTATTAAATAAAACTATTATTTTTCTTTCATGTATTCTATAAAACTATTATTATGTGTTATCCACTGCTCTTTTATCTGTCTTTTAGGCATCCGAAGAATACAAATGTTCGCATCCGAAATGACCGATTCAGAAGAGGAAGGTGGTAAGGGAAATCATCTGAGAGTCCATGTGAAGATTGACATCTCTCAACCCCTTAGTAGATTTCACAAAGTTTGGTCCAAAGGTAAAGTTATTGGCTTGGCGGCTTTAAAATACAAGGGCCTACCAAATTTTTGCGACTGGTGTGGAATGGTTTCTTATGATGATCGTGACTATGAACGATGGTTGCTCAGCAAAGGTTTTTTAAAAAAGGGAGATCAACACTACGGTGAGTGGTTGAGGGCCAAAACGATATGTCAGCTAGGAATACGACCATCACTGTTCCAGGCTTCAGGCAAAAAAAATTTTAAGTCGGCAAAGCCCTCTACCCAGTCACAGGTTAACCAAACTGACTCAACTCTGGTGAAGAATTCCTTTGATATCCCCCAGCAATCGACGGCAGCTTCTCACGTTCCGGTTCAACTTGTTTCGAAAAAAGAAAGCATTATTCCCAATTAATCTGTTTCGGAGATTCAGGAAACGGCTGGAATAAATGCTCCCAGTAACGGTCCAATTTATTCTTTCCCTGAAGAGCAAGTTCCTGACACCATAAGGAATTTAGTTGCGTTCAGTAATGGAAAATTTTCAAAGCGGGAAGCGTTAGACTTGGCTGATGAATGGGCTGAACATTCATTGTTATTGGCCCAGTCTTTTGTTTCAGTTAATGGGCCACTTATGGACATTAAACGCACTTTTGAATCTAAAAGCCCAATGGAACCGAAGCATCCCAAATCAACCTGGACTCGGATTTCCCGTGGAAAAAAGAAAAGAAAGATCTAGAGTGGGTTTGGATCCAGCATCCGAAATTTTTTTTTTTTTTTTTTTTTCTGCGCAGCTTTTAAGGGATAAAGGCTACTGTTTATATAATGTGCATAAAGAGTAGTAGTAAAAGTAGACTTTTTAGCTCTTTTTTGTGTATAAGTGGGTCCCGTGTACTGTTCACGGGATCCACAAACTTCACTTTTTAGCATTTTTTATTAAAAATTGGTCCTACAGTACTATTTACACATTTAAAAATTATTTTGCTACAGTGTTTTCAGTTTTCAGTAATAAGCTCTATCCAAACGGACCCTAGTATCCGTTTGGATACAAATTATTGCGTTTATGTTTGGCACAATCTTGTTTCAATAGCCGTAATAGTGGACTTTTCAGCCCCTTTTCAATGCATAAGTGGGTTTCGTGCATTGTTCACAGGACCCACAAATTTCACTTTTCAGCTAATTTTTTTATTAAAAATGGGTCTCACAACACTATTCATACATTTAAAAATTATTTTGCTACAATATTTTCAGTTTTCAGCAATAAGTTTTATCCAAACGGACCCCTAGATGCTGAAGACAAAACAGAGCCAAACCAGAATGTAGACTCGTGCCCTTTGAAGCGGCAAGCGGGAAGCAGAGATGAAAACCATACCCCTTCTCCAACGATGGTGGCTGTTGATCAGCCCCGCCAAGCAACATGAATTGTTTAAGTTGGAGCTGCCGTGGTTTGGGAAGACAACGCGCAGTTCTTGAACTCACCGACATGGTGAAAAAAATACTTCCCTCCAATAATTTTTATCATTGGGTCTTTATGTTGGTAAGTGCCTTCACTGCCTTGCAATGATCTTTTAATCATTGCGTGGTCAGCAGGACAACAACTATGTGCCTAAAAATTATTTACTATTCGACATTACTGCCTTTCTTCCTTCCTTTCTGGTAATGGTCTCCTCAATTAGTCACACATCAATGGTGATTTTGAAATTTACATTCATGAATAATTTTTTTTTTACTAACAACTGACATTATTTTGTTACTTACTATATTAAACACTAGCCATATCACAAGTTTGTAAAAAAGTTTGTAATATATATATATATATATATATGAAAAATGTTAAAAAATATACACTTTTTTTAGAATAATTTTTTATTGTATCATTAACATTAGTCATTACAACGTATCATCTTTTAACGAAAAAAGAAAAAACAAATCTAGCAAAATTTTTCTTTTTTGCCAATAATCTATCATTGTACATGTAATGGATTTAAAATTTATTATATTAATCATTTTGATGTGGATTATCATGGGTATCTTATTAGTCTAAACAAGTCATGGACTCTAAGATGCATACGGTATGGAATCCCGCATCATCAGTCAAACTAATTTCTTTTTGTTCTCTATAGGAAAGTTCTGTGAGAAATATCAATTTGGTAAAAACTAATTTCTTGATTTCATTGATTGATGATGAAAACTATATATACAAAGCTAAAATACATTGGAAATTACTGTATACTCCTGGAGTACTATAAATGTGTACTCCTTTCTCTCACATGAATGGTAGGTTCCATTAATTAAATTCGTAGTGGGACCCACTATTTATATGAGAGGGGGAGTATGCATTTATGGTACTCCGGGAGTATCTAATAATTTTCCAAAATACGTACTTTGTAACTGGCTTAACAACTAATCCTAGCTGGCACAATAATAAATAACTTCTACACGTGTGAAATAAAAGCTAACTAACTCTGAAAGCTAAACTAAAGGTCGTTAAGTACAAGTTTTATTTACAGAACAAATGTTATACTGCCGTTTATGCAGTAACTTCATTTTCTTCACTTGGCAACTCAAAGCTTGAGTCCCTCAAGATTGTTCTTGTTCAAATTGCTTGGATGACTTCAACTCTACTTGCTCTGCAATTGATTCTTTAGCTGCCTTAGTTGAATCTTCAAGTTGCTTCATTGCAATTGCCTTTTCCTTTTGGCTTTGATACTCCCCCTCAAGATGGACTGAGGGAGAGTAAATATTTATCAGCCCATCTTGCACACTAGCTCAGAAAATTGTTTATAGGTTAAAGCTTTGGTTAACCAATCTACAAGCTGACACTAAGTTCTTACATGAATCAATTTGATAACTTTGACTAGAACATTCTCCCTCACAACATGGCAATCAATCTCAATGTGCTTGGTCTCATGAAACACTGCGTTGGACCCTATATGCAAAGCCGATTGGCTGACACAAAACAATATGGCTTCTTTATCATGATCAACCTTTAAATCGTTTAACAAATAGAGAATCCACACAATTTCACATGTTGACATAGCCATGACTCTATATTCGCCTTAGCTAAAGGCCTTGAGACAATTGATTGCTTCTTTGACTTCCAAGAAACCAATGAATCCCCAATGAAGATGCAATAACTTGTAACTAACCTCCTTGTATTAGGACAAGATGCCCAATCTGAATTAGTAAAGCCTTTAACATGAAGCTGTGAATCTGCAGAAAAGAAAACACCCTTTCTTGGTTCACTATTCAAGTAATGTAGAACTTTCAAAGCAGCTGCAGGGTGAGGTTTCCTTGGCTTAGCCATGAATTGGCTCAACTTGTGTATTGCAAAGGTGATGTCTGATCCAGTAATAGTCAAGTAAAGCAGGCTACCTACAAGCCTCCTAAAATGACTTGGATAATCAAGTAACTCACCTTCATACTTGTTGAGCTTCAAAGTTTGCTCCATAGGAACCTTTGCAGGTTTGCATTCAAGTAAACTAGTATCTTCTAATATCTCTAATGCATATTTCCTTTGACACAAAGAAATGCCCTTTGCTATTCACTACAAAAAAAAGAGTCTACTAGCGGGGATAGAATACCCTCGCAAAAATTCAAATATCGTCACAAAAGGTTATAAGCGAGGGCATATGGCCCTCGAAGGCCGTCATTTTTGCTCTTGTTGCTAAAAGAGATTTTGAGACCATACCTTCGCAAATAAATAATTTACGAGGGAAATCCACTGTCGTTACTGAACAAATCTGCCCTTACAACTATATTACCAAACGACGAGAAAAGTCAACGACTTATTTTTAGAGAAGGAAAACAGTCGTCGTTAACATCTATTTGTAAGGACCTTTATACCCTCGCAATTAATTATTTGCAAATTCCAAATTGATAACATACTTTTTAGCGACAAATAATAGCATCACTAAAATTTATTTGTGAGGACTTTTAACCCCTCGTAACTTATTTTTAGCCAAGGAAAACAGTCGTCGTTAACAACTATTTGTGAGGACCTTTATACCCTCGCAATTAGTTATTTGCAAATTCCAAATTGATAACATACTTTTTAGCGACAAATAATAGCATCACTAAAATTTATTTGTGAGAATTTTTAACCCCTTGTAACTTATTTTTAGCGAGGAAAAGCAGTCGTCGTTAATAATTATTTGTGAAGACCTTTATACCCTCGCAATTAGTTATTTCCGAATTTCAAATTAACGATGAGACAAATAACGTCGTCGCTAAAAGTTATTTACGAGGGATTTTAACCCCTCGCATTTAGTTAGGAATAATAGGGACGACATTAAGCTGTCACTTAAAACGTTTTTGCAAGGGGTTAAAGGACGTCGCTATTCTATAAATTGTGAGGGACTTTGTTGTCACTATAAAGTTATTTATGACCAAATTTTTATATCATCAGTGATAATATTTTATATAATTTTTGAAAGCAAGTCCAAAGTTTCTCAACTTGCAAATGATGTGAAAGGTCATGTTAGGTGTATTGAGAAAACAAACACGGCAACAAGAGTCAAAAAACAGGATGAAACATCCATTGAGAAATGGTCTCATGTTTGAATCAGTATCAGTTAAAGAGGCTGTGTATCAAACTTTCTATGAGAAAAGGGATACTACCTTTTTTTTTCCTGGACATTAGCTATTGGAGTATTGTCCATTGCAAAGGAAAAAAAATTATGCTTGATTTCAATCTTTTACTTTGTTAGATAAGAAGACTATCCACTCACCCACTCATTGCTACTATTTGATTCAAAATAAAGTAGGGAGAAAGTAATAAAAGAAAGGTGAATATTCCATGATAAACATGAAAGTCAATTTCTCCATTATTGTTTAGGTTCTAAATGAGACAATATATCTTCATGATGCTGAGAAATATCCTTGCAAAAGCCTTGTAAGTTGTAAGTCTAACCTTGAAGAATCTCACTGATGATGGCTTCAAAAAAGCTTGAATGGCTTTAGGTCCAACTACAGACTTCAAACGATTATCAAATTGGGAAGAAATCACCATAGTATCTAGTACATAATAGGTTTCTCCTTTCACTAGTCCATCAAGTAGGTACTTACCAAAAATAAAAAAGTTCCTTCAAGTAGCTTACTAGGATTAATGGAACACTAAATAAATGATGAAGCTTATATGGCCAAGTTCAAATTCCCATATAATTTTAATCACCTGATCAATGATATTGATACATACATGCGCACACATGCATGCACTCACTTAGGACCTATTTAAAGCTTCTATAAGAGTGAAGAAGTGATATAGCTTTATAGAACTGATGGAACATTCTTATGTAATAGAAGCCTTCATCAAGAGTCACTCATGGTCACTAGATTTTTCCATCACATAATAAAGGCCACAGCTACCTAGTTAGTTTAGAGGGAGAATAATTAGCAACATAAAATTTTAGCTGTCACAAGCATGGTATTTTTTTATGCATTGATGTATGTGTGACATAGCGTTTTGTGTCCGGGGACTTTTTATTGGTCTATGGCATAGTGTTCTGTGTCTTAGCCTCCTAGGCTTATATTGGGTATACAGGTATCAAACTTCTCGGCCTTCTTTTGAGTTGAATAAACATGGTTGTCCAACACTCTTTTGAAGTAGCTAATGGTTCCTAGGACCATCCACTAGTTCTTTTAAATTTACTTTCAATTCAGTCTTGAATTTAGTGCCTTTTGTGTCAGTTTCTTGAAGACATTAAATAGAATCTAGTTATGCATATATATATATATATATCCTTTCCTTTTCCCTTTATTTTGTATTTTGTATTTTTTTTTAAAAGAAGTAGATTGAGAAGTGGGTACACATTACTTCATATTACTATAAGTCAGCAATGAAAAAATGCCCAAGTTGAGTTTGTGAAAAGAGTGAAAATTTTGTTCGTGAATAGTTTTATGTTCTAATTCTTTGGAAGTGGGGTGGGGGATTGCATAGGTCATTAATTTTTTTTTGCAGTTGCAATGCCAAAAGCATGTAAATACCTAATGAATTCTATATGTTTGACAGTGCAAAATGGATTTGTAGTAATTCAAGGACTGCTTTGGGATTGGATTTGGACCTTGGGGCTCTAAATTGGTGCTTGGAGAAGAACATAAGTAGAGTTGGGGCTGATGGGTATTCCAGAATATCCCTCTTTCATGGCAATGGGTTGCAACCTCTTGAGGCCAAGCTAGTCAACTTTGAGCCTCAAGAACTGATAATTAAAATTACACTACAAGAGGGCAAAGATGGTTCTAAGACTTGTGCATTGGAATCTACTGTGCAAGTGGGATCTATTGCTGATGATAAGTACATGAAGAGTTTGTCACTGCCTCTTAGAGACATTGTTTATGCATTTAACTATAGCTGTTGTTGTCTCCATAAACGTGTAGAGCTGGTTTTGTATTTTAATTATGTCATTGATGCCTTGTCAAAGAAAGGTAGTATATTTGTGATGGATTTATATGGTGGGACATAATTATTTGCGAAGACCAATTATGGCCCTCGCAAATAATTTAGTATCAGTGAGAGTATATTTTTAACTCACACAAAAAATAAACTTTTTGCAAGGAATTTTTATCGTCACTCAGAAATAATTTGGTGGGAACATTTCTCTCCAATTTTTTTTTTATACATTTTAATGATTATTTGTGAAGGTCTATTCTAGCCCTCGCAAATAATTTAGTATTAGTGACAGCATTTTTTTAACTGTCACAAATAATACACTTTTTGCTAGAGATTTTTAATTCTCCCTCGCAAATAATATGGAGGGAAAATTTCCCTCTAATGTATTAGTATTTGTGATGGCTATAACACGTAATTGTGACAACTTTTTTTGTTGGTCACAAATATTTCACACTTTACCAAGTATTTGCGTGGGCTTTATTTTGCCATCACAAATAATATTTTTTGAGAGGGCTTTTTAGGTCCGTCGAGAATTCTTGGTCGCTAATAGGCATTTTTTTTGTAGTGACAATTTATCTTAGTTTTCCTTTACTCCTACCTTCCTAGATTTTTTTATAATATATTATTTTTAGCAACTTGTTTCAATAAAATTGCACATTTTCCCCTCAACAATATTATTGATATTTTCAAAAGCTATAAAAAAAATTAGCCCAACAACAAAATTAAACTCAAACACCACCCCCAAAATAAACTCACGTTACCATGGCTTTTGAGTGGAGTTGTAGTGTGTTCTTTGTGTTAAAACTCCTTTCCCTCTCCCTTGTGTGTGTGTGTTTGTTTCTCAAAAAAAAAAAAACACACACACACACACACAAAAAAGAACTAGTGCACCACGCCTAATGCCACCATCAATCCACTGCAACACTACCCAAACCTGGTAATTATATATAATCTCTTTTATTTTATTTTTTTGGGTGAGAATATTGTATCCCTCTCATATTTGAATCTCTAATGCTTGATTGATTAACATAGATTTAATCATATATGTTGACAGAGTTGTGAAGAAAATTGAAAGAGAGGTAGAGATGAGAGACTCCACATCCGAAAATAGAAGATACTAAAGAGAAGAAGAGAGAGGTCGACTCCTGACTTCATCTTTCTCTCTTTAATAAAGTCTAAAGGTTATATATATATATATATATAATATATATATATACACATAAATAATAGTGGTGTCATGTCTCTTATGACTAACAACTGTGTAACACAACACATCAACACGCATGCCTATGTGATGTTTTGTGCATCGTAGTTTTGTTCATTAGTGATTTTGTCTATTAGTGTCTTTTAAAATGTTAAAGAGATTTTTTTTTGGTAAACAATTAAAGAGATTATTTGCAACTTTAAAATCTATTGGTTAGTTGTTTAGTGTTTGTGTGCATAATGCTTGTCGAAGATTTAAAAGAATGGCGAGCTTCATTTTCATAAATAATTGCATTGTAATATCTTAAAAAACAATAATTTTGTGTATTTTTTTTTGTTGATGGTTTATTAAATTAATGTTTATTTTGAGTTTCAATTTTTTTTTTTGTTTATACTTCTATCCCTACCTTCAAGTCCAGA
The DNA here is from genome assembly GCA_014183005.1 of Castanea mollissima. Classification (NCBI taxonomy): domain Eukaryota; kingdom Viridiplantae; phylum Streptophyta; class Magnoliopsida; order Fagales; family Fagaceae; genus Castanea; species Castanea mollissima. The sequence goes on from JACAVU010000003.1 coordinate 43,145,903, forward strand.
CTCCATCTCCAAGAATTACATCTAAGAATTACATCACCATGCCTTTGGTTTTTTTTTTTTTGAATTATTGGTAATTATACATGCACCCCGTTATTCTCTAGGTTTTTTATGTTCCCACAAATACATATACACATATATTTGTCTCTATTTACAGGAAGTTGTTTCCTATATATATATATATTTTTTTTTTTTTGAAAAGCTAACTTCTGTGCAAACCAACAAATACAAACAATTCACGGAGCGGAGGAATTAATTAAGAATAATAATTTTGCTCTTATATATATATATATATATATATATATATATATAATATATATATATATAAAATATGATTAAAAATATTATTACTTTGTACCCATAAAATTGATAATAGAAAAATTTTCCATTTTTTTTTCCTATTTTTGGACATCAGATCTTTAACATGGATTCGGTTTCTCAAAATATGATCATCAACATGGATTCTAAAAATAAATGAATAAAGGAAATCATCAACGGTCACCCAACCAGGTTTTCCCCACGCATTGCTCCATTGGTATTGCTGTTAACAAGGTGGGGGAATTAAGGAAAAAGCAATGAGATTAGAATGTGTTAGGGTCCGTTTGGATACAGCTGAAAACTGAAAATATTGTAGCAAAATAATTTTTAAATATGTGAATAGTACCGTGGGACCCATTTTTAATATATTTTTTAATAAAGTGGTACTGGGTCCTGTGAACCGTGCGTGAATAGTACATGAACAGTAAATAACTGACAGACGTTCCATCACTTCTCAGTAAAAAAAAAAAAAACCGAAAACGCAGACACCAAGACGCAGCCACTATCCAAACATTACCTTAGCCTCAATTGCTTTTACTTTGAGCACACAAAGTGGGTTTCGGACCTACTTGGCTACGCTTGGATTGAAATCATTACGATGCACTAATTGGCTAAGCTCGGATTTGAAATGGTCTAATAATTAGTGAATTGCACCTGGGTGTCAATTGCTTTTAATGAGTAGGGTTGAGAGTTGGAAAATCAACTTTTAATCTCAAACCTCGAGAAAAAAGAAAAAAAAAAGAAAGGTAAGGTAGTAAATTAGTAAAAATTTATTGTTAGAATATTGGAAGGAATCGCACCAGGTTATTTAGATCTCAATCCTTGGCAACAATTGCTTTGCTGGCTCATCTCAATTAACATTCGAGCTCAAAAAGTGAGTCTAGGAATTGGAGGCATGAGTATGATGTCTAATCTGCAACAATCGCTTTAGAAAGTGCTATAAAGATATGTAGTTTGCTTTATCCTACGAACTTTAAGGAGGTTAATTTCCAATTCCGAGAACCCAAGGTCAAACAAATGATAATATTGTGTGTTGAGAATTAATTTCTTGCATTAGGTTTCTCAGCGCCATCATCAATTCTCATCTAGTGGTATAGTAACTAGTAAGGGGTAAATTCATGTTTAATTAATCTATATAAAGCTCAACTACATTTTTCTTTCTTCCCTTTTTTTTTCCGGTAATGATACATGCCAAGCTAAACTGCCTACATGCAAAAGTAACATTAAGGATTATCAAATAAAACAAAATCCTGGTACGTGTTGCCTCACTCCCCTTCTAGCATGCACATGCACTTGTTAGAGCAATGTTTGATTCTCTTCAGACTTAAGCGGTTTAGTAATGCCCTGCAATCATCAACATGTAATGCAAAGCATAATATCATTGGTTGGCTTAGCTAATGGTTCTTGTTTTCCAATGTTTGAGTATGTGAGCTACTTGGTTTCTCTCTTATGTTGAAAAGGTAGTGTAACTGGCTTTTTGTTTCATCAGAAGCGAGGCTTTCTCTATTATTCTGCAATTGGGTTGTAAAAGTGTTTGATAGACCAAAAACGTATCGACTCCTTGTGATAGATTAAGTTGATTAATTAGCCAAGTTTAATTAATCAATCAATTTATCATGCAAACATGTGATAGCGCAAACAAATCACCAATAAATTAAAGTGCAGCAAAAAATAAATTGATACGGTGATTTGTTTACGAATAGAGAAAACCTCCAAGGCAAAAACCCTACCGGGTGATTTTAAGGTCACCACTCCCGAGAATCCATTATTATCAAAACAAGCAGTTACAAGTAAAGGAATCCCAGTACCTTCTACCAACTTACAGTTGAACCCTTACCCCAATATCCAATTGGATTTATTCTGTAGTGACAATCTCTCATTTTAATGTACGGCTCCCAGTACGTGACTAACCAATTACGGGGATCCCAGTATGCTACTTCAATCACCAACTTAAGAAATATGTTGGCTGCAAAGTTCTTTAGTTTATCCACACGATGAAGAGCAAGAAGATACTTGGTTACAAAACTCTATGGTGCACACACACAACAACTTCTTCACAATAGAGATAAACTAGGGCAAAACTTTGTCTCCGATCACAAATTGCTTGAACAAACCTTGCTCAATGTTTTTGCAACTTGTGCTTACTTTGATGCCCCTTAAAATAATCCTTTTATATGTTTAGGGTTATGAGAAAAGAAGGCCCAAAGACATATCCACAAATTAGAATCAAAACAGATATGAAATTCTGTTTTTCTTAAATCTTGACAGATAGCATCTGTCGAGAAGCTATTGAGCCACGGGGCTGGAATAGCTTCTTAAGCTCGATATATGCTAGCTGTCAAGCTTTAATGACAGACACTTCTTCAGCTTGTTCCTTTGACAGACTTGCATGGCTTTAACACTTGATTTTGTTTCTTGAAGTATTAAAAACATCCTTGATCTACCCAAATACAAGCAAAGTGCGCTTTGTCAAAAGATTAGCCAATTACATAAAAGAATGACATATGTTTTTAACAAGTGAACCACATATGTCCTAACAATCTCCCCCTTTGGCAATTCGTGACAAAACTACAACTAACAAATGAACATATGAGAGAAGTCATAAAACACTCAACTCATGCTTACTTGTTGAATACTATAAAATCTATCCTAACATAAACTCTTGAAAAACTTTGCAAGAAGAGAGTTCATGACAAGTAGACTTTGACAACCTGTATTTCTGAAACACTTTAAAAAAAAACACATCAAGGCATCTTCGTGTGAAGCGGAAATAATAGATTGCATACAAAAGAAAGAACATGTGTATAAAGAAAGAAAAGAAACAACACATGTAGAGATAGGTGAATAAAACATACATCATCACATATATATCTAAGATAAACACAATGTATGTAAATATGGTCACAAGACCTAGGTACAAGAACAATGTATCTCTAAAAGAAAGAGAAGAAAAAGATATAAGTAAACCTCACTACATCTCTCAAAAACAAACCAACACTCCCCCTAACAAAAAAATCTCCTATATCTTAACTTTTCCCCTAAGAATGACTACTCTCATATCCAAAACTACTCCCCCTTTTTGTCACGAGTGACAAAGGGTAAGAGTGTCAAGTAGACATCTCGTCAAAGCTGGAAGAGCTAACATCTCCATCCTCATCATCATCATTGTCACCGGAACCATCATCGTCGGATGCCTCGGGAGGAGAAGAGGGAGACTCCAAAAAGCCACCAAGGCAAGCCTGCCGTTTAACAATACAGTCGACACAGGTGTTCACCCGACACAACTCGGTAAAAAGTGTATCAAGGAGAGCATCCATGTGCTGAAGCTGCGCCATGATTGCATCCAAAGTCACACCTCCCGCTAAAGTAGAGGGAGCGGAGGTGGATGGAGTTGAAGGAGTGGGAGGAGCTACTGAACCAGACCCCCTCGAACGAAACTACGCCTTGCTTCGTTTAACGGTAGCATAGTCAATGGCACACATAACGGAGAAGTGGTCGGATGAGAGAAAAGGAACAGAAAAATGGAATAAAATCCGTGCGATAGTTGAAGGAAAGATGAGCTTATCACGGATCACCGTATCCTTATACACATCTATGATAGAAATAATGAAATGTGATGGAAAATCTATAGAAAGATCCTCAAGAAAGGACAACAGAAAATGAGCACGAGGCTCTGTGATAGAGTTATAGTGAGAGAGAGGATACAAAACAAAAGTCATCACCATGTTCATGAATCTAGGACCTTTAGCAAAAGGCTGACATGGTGTAAACTGACGATCACCCTAATCAGCTGGGCGCTCACAGAAAGCAAAGATCATCTCATCTTTGGACATAGTCCGCAGACGCTCACAACCGGGGTAGTCAGAATGTGCAACCCTTGGAACACGGAGCACATCGAATACCAACTTCGGTGTGACCACTATGCGCATACCTCGAACACAAGTATGAAAGAGAGGTACCATAGTATCAATTCCATGCATGTTGGAGTAGAACTCCTGGATTAGCACGGAAGGACATGTGACCGGGACATCACACAATGACTCCCATTCCCGATTGTGAATGACATTGGGAAGGTCAGCGCCGGTGAAATCCAACAAAATAACTCGGCGTTTTGAATGAACACCTTGTTTAGAGAAGTTCTCCGAGAATTTCATTTGGGCTTTCTCATCACAAAACCGAATAGAAGAGGGGGTAGGATCAGAAGATGAAAAGGCCCTAGAACGAAGAGGGTTATGGGATGGAACAGATTTACGCTTCGGTGCCATTAACGCACTAATGTAAACTAGAGAGAGAGGGGGGGGGGGGGGGAGAAGAAAGAAACACTCAGAAAAGTCCTAACACATTTTAAATATAACAAGTATATTGAAAGGAGAGAACGTATGCATGAGAAATGCATGAATATGTGACATGCAATATAAAAGGTATCATGGGCTCAGTCCAATCCAAACCTACTAGAACACAATCAAATTGCACACATCTAAATGCATGAAAATACAGTTATAATGCTCATGGAATGCAATGCATGGAGTTTTTAAGATCAAATACTTTGAAAAAACTCAATACTTTGAAAAATCCCCAAAAATTTTCAAAAACTCAAAACCTAGATATGAATGCATGAAAAAAAAACATGAAGAAGGACATAAAGAGAGATCATACCAAGTGATTTGAAGCAAGAAAATGCCAAAAAACACGTGGGTTGAAGGTTTTGAGAGAGAAGAGAGTGATTGGGAGGAGAACAGACATGGACAGATTGAGAGAGATCGCGAGAATGTGGATCAGATTGTGCTGAAACCTATATATAGGCGTTCAGTAAATCTCAACAAATAAAGGTGTCGAGAGGTATCGAAAGAGGTATCGAGAGGTATCGAGAAAGGTGTCGAGATAAAAAGGCTTAGACAGATGCAACTATCGAGAGGTGTCCAGAGATGTCCACAACAGAAGCTCGATGGATCGAGGAGGTATTAAGGAGCTATCGAGGGGACAGGAGATTTCTCGATTGATCCACCTAGCTGTCGAGAGGTATCGAGATTGCCATAAGAAATAACTGAAGAGCTTGATAGATAGCTAGTTGTCGAGGAGCTGACAAGATTGCTTAAAAACAGAATTTTTAAGAAGGGAAAAACATAGATATGAATGCAATTACACATGCAACTCAACCAATAATCCAAACAATATTTTGAACTCTCAAAATCATCTCTCAACAGCAAAAATGATAAGCATTTAGATCCCAAAACACACACACACACACACACACACACACACACACACACACCAAGTCTAACCAATTTTATATTTCAAAAATAAGTTAAAACAGTTTAGTGAGTATACATCAACACATGTAAACCTTGTGATGGTCAAATCACATTGTAGCTGTACATGTATCAAGAATAGCAAAGAATATTACGTGTTGTGAGTGAAAAACATAGCAGCATAAGTGTCTCTATGTTATGACGATTTGAGATATGAGAAAATCACATTAACTCACACACAATCATAACTGTTTGATAGAGACTATCACCTTCGAGGTACATTCTATAACTCTCATATCTCCTAGAATACACGCTTGCAATCATAAAGCATTTTGTTCTTTTTGCTTTTTCTTTTCTTTGCATATTTTATTTTATTAAGAAAATCATGCATGTGAATACAAAAGAGAGAAAAGAAATACCCAATTATGTTAAGTTTTTTGACATTGCACTTTTGTTATGCCGAAGCATACAGATGTCATTGACATTGCACTTTTGCTATGCCGAAGCAGACAGATGTCATGTTATGATTGGCGGGTAACAGTGATGAGATAATTATTTATGCCTTTCTTTTAGGATTTTCTAGTCTTTTCCGTAAAAAAAAGTGATATGAGTGTTAAGTATAAGAGATCATTTAACCTTACTCATCACAAACAAAGAGCTACAAAACTAACTTGCTTAGTTGTGTATAAGAATGCTCATCTAAGCTACAAATGATACAAAATTTAGAGAACTCTATTTCAATGGCTATTTTAAGGTTCACAAGAACCAATGTATACAAACACACACTGTTTTTGTATTTTTTAATATTTTCATTTTTTTTAAAACAAAAACAAAATAACTAAAACTAAAATACTAACAACCAAAAACATGTAAAACAAAACAATGCAATGCATAAAACTAGACTGACTCAAAACATTAAACCAAAACACATAAGTAATGCAAAACCAAAAACAAATGGAGAGAGAGAAAAAGTGATTAAATTATTTGGAACCCTTTTCCTTCCACACCTTGGAATAACCTTTCCTTTTTGCAAACCCTTGAGCCGGTGGTGAAGGGGAAGAATTGAGACCGTTCAAGTTCGAAAGGAACATAAGAGCTTTGAGAAGATTTCTGAGAGGAGCAATGGAGGATGGAAACTAATTCTGGCTTCTCGACACCATCATGCTGTTGCTATTTTGAGTGGCTAACCACTTATAGCAATTCGGTCGTGTATGACTAGCTACTCCACAGTGATGATAGAAATACTACTTCTTCTATTTAGGCTTTTGAGAGTTAGCCTTCTTAGCCCTAGGGTTTTTAACTTCTTTCTTATCCTGCTTAGGGGGTGCTCCTAAGATAGATTTTCCCTTATTCACGTTCTCACTAACTAATTCAGTTTTAACATTAGTGTTCTTAATTTCAACAGTATTGCTAGGAGGAACAAACACAGTAGTACTAGAAGAAGTCATATTAGAAGAAGAGAAATCATACCCTAAATCTGTTCGATCTGAAGCAGATTTATGAAAACTAAGCATCTCATCGAGCTTAGCGCTTGAAGTCCTTTCTAACTGAGCTCTGACTTGGAATAGTTTTGCCTTAAACTTCTTGATCTTCTCAGCCAAAAAATTATTCTTAGATCTCAATACTCCAATAGTCTGATTGGCTTCATCAACCTTTGTGGAAAGCTCTTCACACTCAAGCTCCACATCACTAAGATTCTTGGTGGTAAACCTATACAACTTCTCATATTTTTCTGAGACCTTGTATAACTTTGCATAGGCTATATGAATGTCATCTTGTTCATCCACTTCTCCAACTTAGATTCCACCAATTCCTCTTCTTCATCCACATCTTCAACAATCCCGTCAGTAGGATTGACTGTGGCAGTGAAGGCATTTAAGATTCCGTCATTCTTATTGTCAGAATCATCTTCAGGCTTGGTGTCGCTTAGCGTAACAGCAAGTGCCTTACTTTTCCCAATTGTCTTGAAATATGTTGGACACTCTTGTTTCATGTGTCCAAAGCCTTGGCACCTAAATCACTTGGGTCTTGTAGGAACAGTGTACTGACCACCATCTCTATTATCCTTCTTCCCTTTGTCTTGGCCCTTGAATTTAGAAGAACTGGATTGCTTATAGTCCTTGTTAAAGCCCTTCTCATTGGCATTCTTCATAAACTTCTTGAATTTTCTGGTGATATAGGACTTCATCTTAGAATCTTCATTGTTTGAAAACTCTTCTGTCTCACTGCTCTTGGCCTTCAGTGCCATACTCTTGCTCTTGCTAGACTTCCCAATTCTAGACAAACCCAACTCATAGGTTTGTAGATTTCCAACCAGCTCTGTCAAAGGAATTTTATCAATATCCTTTGATTCCTCAATCGCAGTGGTCATGGCATAGAATCTTTCGAGCAGAGATCTGAGCACCTTTCTCACAATCTTAGGTTCTGGAATAGTTTCTCCAAGATTAAAGGCAGAGTTCACTATGTCTTTGAGTTTGGCACAGAACTCATCAAACAACTCATCCTCCTCCATCTTAATTTCTTCGAAGTTTGTAATGAGCCTCTGAAGCTTTGAATCCTTGATAGCATTTGTTCCCTCATAGGTTGTCTGAAGGATGATCTATGCTTCCTTTACAGTTTTAGTAGATGATATCTTCTTGAACTCCTCATTCGTGGCTGCACTAAACAATGCATTCAATGCCCTGTTGTTGAAGTTTGCCGTCTTGATCTTAGCATCATCCCAATCGGCCGGCACTTCCTTTGACTTGGTCAAGCCAATCTCTACATCTTGCCACACCTTCTCATTTAGAGACTGCAAAAAAAGCTCTCATGCGTACTTTCTAATATGCATAGTTAGTTCCATCAAATAAAGGAAGTATAATAAGAGATTGTCCTCTATCCATGACAAACAAGGGTCAATGGATCACACACAAGGATTAAGCCCTAATTAGAATGTGCTTGCTCTGATACCACTTAATAGGCCAAAAACGTATCGATCCCTTATGATAGATTAAGTTGATTAATTAGTCAAGTTTAATTATTTAATCAATTTATCATGCAAACGCGTAATAACACAAACAAATCACTAATAAACTAAAGTGCAGCGAAAAATAAATTGACACAGTGATTTATTTACGAATGGGGAAAACCTTTAAGGCAAAAACCCCACTAGGTGATTTTAAGGTCACTACTCCTGAGAATCCACTATTATCAAAACAAGCAGTTGCAAGTAAAGGAATCTCAGTACCTTCTATCAACCTACAGTTGAACTCTTACCCCAATACCCAATTAGACTTGTTCTGTAGTGACAATCTCTCCTTTTGATGCACGGCTCCCAATACGTGACTAACTAATTGCACGGATTCTAGTACGTGACTTCAATCACCAACTTAAGAAAGATATTGGCTGCAAAGTTCTTCAGTTCATCTACACAATGAAGAGCAAGAAGATGCTTGGTTACAAAACCCTGTGGTGCACACACACAGTAGCTTCTTCACAATAGAGATGAACTAGGGCAAAACTTTGTCTTCGGTCACAAATTGCTTGAACAAACTTTGCTCAATGTTTTTGCAACTTGTGCTTACTTTGACAGCCCTTAAAATAATTATTTTATATGTCTAGGGTTATGAGAAAAAAATGCTCAAAGACATATCCAAGGATTGGAATCAAAAAATATCTGAAAGTCTTTTTTTTTAAACCACGACAGATAGCATCTATCGAGAAGCTGTCGAGCAGCTGTCAAGCCACGAAGCTAGAACAGCTTCTTAAGCTCGATAGATGCTAGCTGTTGAATTTTAATGACAGACACTTCTTCAGCTTGTTCCTTGGATAGACTTGCATGGCTTTAATACTTGATCTTGAAACCTTGTTTCTTGAAATATTAAAAACATCCTAGATCTACCTAAATACAAGCAAAATGCGTTTTGTCAAAGGATTAGCCAATTAAATAAAAGAATGACATATGTCTTAACAAGTGAACCACATATGTCCTAACAGTGTTTAGTTTGTAGAATTGTGCTTGTCTTTGCTAGTTGTGACTCTTGGCCTTGTAGTTGTTGTTGGTTGTGCATGCCCTTGCGTTGGACTTGCACAGACCTAGTTGTAAGTGTCCAATGTTTAGTGTTTCAATGAAGTTTAGTTGATTTATAATAATAATAATAATGTTTGCATACTGTAATATGTTCATTTAATTCAGCCAAAAAAAAAAAATTAATTCAGAAAAAAAAATTCTGCAAAAAAAAAAAAAAATGTTCATTTAAAAATTTTCTTGTTAATTTCTCGTTCTCATTGCCACAGGCATGGAGAGAAGTTATCATGTTGGGAGAGAAGATACAACCTCACAAAATAGAGATCGAGGAAGGTTAGTCAATATCATATAATGTTCATTTAAACATTGATTAATTTTCTTGTTAATTACTTGTACTCATTGCCATGCCTTCAACCCCAAAGACACCATAAAATTAAGGTCTGTAAAAGAAAGAGAGGCTTACGAGAGTAACTTTGGATGTCTAGGTGTAAAGCTGCCAAGTGACTGGCCTAGCCTAATTGAGACCATTGAGAAGGCTAGGACTATTGAACCTGAATAGATGTAGTAGTTAGGCTTGGACTTCATGAAATTTATTATGAAGCCAAACCAAGTCTAACCCAAATATCTGATATCATAAAAACTTTTTTTTTTTCTTTTTTTAATTTTGAGAGAATTCATTATATAGTCAATTGATTTGTTTAATTTTTTTTTTAAAATGAAGGAAAGATCATGAATTCATTTCATTTATACAAAAGATACCTCTTTAGCAATTCATTATATAGTCTTTTTTTTTTTTTTAATGTCTTTATTGAAAACACTAAAAAATGCTAACCAGTTGAATTATACAAATTTTAGATAATAAATTATAGATCAAAACTATTGTTCCACTTGACTTCAAGTGGGGAGGTGGGGAAGCACTAGAAGGGAGACGTTTTTTTCATTTTTTTTTCCTGGGCCAGTTTCAGAATATATAAACTTACCTATAAATTCAGAGTTTTGAAATTGACTAGTTGTAGTTGTAGTAAGTTACATATAAACTTAGAATTTCTAAGTTTTGTCTGGAATTAAGCGATGAACCTTGGATGAGAGTGACTACTTGTTAGCTCGGAGGAAATAGGAGAGAGGAAAGTTGGGAGTGACAATTGAAATTGTAATGATCGAGGGTGCTTATTACATCCTCTTACCACGATGATATTGGGTGGGTAGGAGGTATGTTTTTCCATCTTTTCTTGGCTTCGACTTTAGTGATTTTGAGGTGAAGGAGAACATGAGGGACACATTGAGAGTGTTCAAAGATAAAGATTTTTTTTTTAATGGTATAAGATATAAAGAAGTCTATAAATAGGAAATGTATAAAAAAAAAGATTAATATATTTAAAAAAGAGACTGTGGTCTGTGTAATTTGAAACTCGATAGAACACAGAACAGCACAAAGTCAAGGAATTTGCGAAAGAATAAAGCAACTATAGGATAAAGGAGACTTTGCACTAACAGATTGTTCATAGGCAGGAACATAACCAACAAAGACAACATCAAATATGTTAACCAAATTTTCCTTTGTCGTATGAACAGGTTCTCTGCACTAAAGGCATTCGTCCAAATAAGTTAACAAAACTCACAACTGCTGTACTATCAAACAATAAAAAAAAAGCATCATAAGTTCCAAACCCGCCTTCTTGACCGGTGTAGCGTCAGTCATCATATCCATACTTGGCTTCGTAACACCTCCATCTTTTCCATTTCTAATTTGCTTGGAAACTATAACGACTTCTTTGCTTGCCTGCAACACCTTCATGCATCTTCCATTTCTAATTTGCTTGGTAACTATAACGATTTCTTTGCTTCCCTCCAATTCATATAGGACCAAATTAATTGACCTTTTTGATCTGACTTGGGATTTTTCCATTAATGGAAACACACTTGGATTTGAGATTCTTCCATTTATAGAAACACACCTTTCAGGTTAGGTAATAAGTCACTGCCCTCTCTCTGGCTACTCTTCAAAGCCCACTGCCTACTCTTCAAACTCCAACCCCCAACCTCCAGCCTCTATTAATAGAGGGGTTAATATATGTAGGGGCCAATAATTACTACCGATATCAGTAAACTAAAGACCTACCTTTGATCTCTCTCAAAAAAAAAAAAAAAGAGACCTACCTTCGATAATTACGCTGGGCCACAAATAAGAAAAGATTAGCAAAGGTTTGGCGAACATTTCGAGGAAACTCTAATAGAGTTATATGTAGACAGTATTTGATTAAAATAAAATTAAACTAATGAGTTTGGACTCACGCTTAATATCTTGAATCGAGTGGTTAATATATATTAACTAACCACTTACTCATCTTATTAGTATTTAATGCGGAACTTTACAACTCAACTTACAACATTACTCACACTTGATTATTCCAGTATAATATTCTTTTTAGGTCTTATTAATTATACACTCACTATACACTTCTTTTTAAAATTGCAATTTCAATTAAAATTGTGAAATTGTATTTCAATAATACATTTTGAGTTTTCACATTTTTAACTTTTTTTTTTCTTGAAGAAATTCACATTTTTAACTTAAGTCATGTTTTCTTTGAGAAACAACTTAAGTCATGTTTTAAAAACACAATTTTAGAAGCTGTTTGGTAGTGTATTTTAAACAACTCTTTTCAGTATTCAAATAGCTTTACACATTTTTTCACACATTTTTTCATATACACGTATTTTCAAAAAATACAAACAACATTACTAGAACAACATTACCAAATGAGCCCTTAATTTATGCAATTATGTGTGTGTAATAAGAAGTGAACAATTAGGTATTTGAATTTGTTCACTCGTTGGCATGTTATGATGGGCATATTCTAGTGCCGGCTGAACCTATAGGCCATTTAGACCACCACCTAAGGCCCCACTTGTAAAAGGGGCCCCCCAATAATAATAATATATTATATAATATTGGTTTTTTATCTGAAAAAAAGAAAAGAAAAAAAAAACCCATTTCTCACAAAGCAAAAAGGTTGAAGTGACATGAAGAGTAATTCCATCACCATCACCAAATCTTTAGCTTGCAATTCTCATCTGAAAAAAATAATAATAATGATCTATCAAGAAAATAACGGAAATTTTTTGAGTATAATTGAAATGATTGCGGAATTTGATCCAGTAATGCAAGAACATGTTCAACGTATTCAACATGGTGCAATCCATAATCACTATCTTGGACATAATATACAAAATGAAGTGATAAAATTATTAGCAAATGAAATTAAAAGTAAAATTATAGAAAAGATTAAAGAAGCAAAATAATTTTCAATTATATTTGATTGTACCCCCGATGTAAGTCATCAAGAACAAATGACTCTCATACTAAGATGTGTGGATATTTCAATAAGTCCGATAAAAATAGATGAACATTTTGTGGAATTTTTAAAGGTAGATAATACTTTTGGAAAAGGTCTTTTCAATGAAATTATAAATGCAATAAAAAATCTTGAACTTGATATTAATGATATACATGGACAAGGATATGATAATGGGTCTAATATGAAAGGGAAAAAACAACAGGTACAAAAAAGAATTCTTGATATAAATCCAAAAGCATTTTACACACCATGTGGTTGTCATAATCTCAACCTCATCCTATGTGATATGGCTAATTCTTGTCCTAAAGCTATATCTTTTTTGTAGTACAATGTATATACACACTATTTTCTTCTTCCACAAAACAATGGAAAATTTTACAAGATAATGTCACAGGTTTAACTCTTAAGCCATTGTTACAAACACGTTGGGAAAGTCGAATTGAAAGTGTGAAAGCAATAAAATTTCAACTTCTAGAAATAAGAGATGCTTTGTTACAATTGGCAAAAACAAATGAAGATCCCAAAACAAAAAGTGAAGCTGATTGTTTAGCAACATATGAGATTGAAAGTTTTGAGTTTTTGCTAGCTATGACTATTTGGTATAACATATTATTTGTTGTTAACTCTGTTAGTAAAAATTTACAATCAAAAGATATGCATATTGATGTTGCTATAGATCAGTTAAAAGGTTTCATGTCTTTTTTTAAAAAATATAGAGAAGATGGACTTACATCTGCTATGAATTCATCTAAAGAAATTGCAACCAAAACGGAAATAGAGCCTATATTTCGTGAAAAACATATAATTCGTAGGAAGAAACAATTTGATGAGAATGTCAATGATGAGACAACACAATCCGCTGAAGAATGTTTTAGAATTAATTATTTTTTATATATAGTAGATCAAGCTATTTCTTCAATTGAAAGTAGGTTTGAACAATTTCAAATATATGAAAATATTTTTGGTTTTTTATTTAATTTTGAAAAACTAAAATCACTAGATGATGATAGTTTGAAAAAAAAATTGTCTTAATCTTGAATGTTGTCTCACACATGAAACTTATTCCGATATTGATGGCTTAGATTTATTTTCAGAACTAAAAGTTTTAAAAGAAGTTTTGCAAATAAATGAACACTCTCCAATTAATGTACTAAATTATATAAAGATGCTAGAATCTTTTCCAAATGCATGTATTGCTTTTAGAATATTACTAACTATACCTGTTACAATTGCTTCCGCGGAAAGAAGTTTTTCAAAATTAAAATTAATAAAATCATATTTAAAATCAACTATTTCATTAGAAAGATTAAGTTAATTAACCATATTATCAATTGAAAAAAAAAAAAAATACTAGCGGAACTTTACCTTTCAAAAAACAAGAAAAATAAATTTTAATTAAAAAAATATATGAATTTGTAAGTAAATGTAATAAAAAGTGTCGTTTTAAGCTTTGGCCTAGGGCCCATATTCATGATCATGTTTTCTAGATTGAGGACTTCCCCCTCCGGCTATTAGGTATTTGAATTTGTTTTGCCGATCTTAGAGTTGGTGGGCGCCAGAAGTGCTGATGTGGCAGACAAGGGTGTGAAAATAATGGGCTGCGATGGAAAGTTTAACGCGTTTTCACTGTTCCTAATTACGCGTTTTCATCTGGGACCCACTATCCACTTCCTGCTTTTACTTCATCTACTTTTGCAAGAATCAACAAAGCTCTGTAAGTGATGTATAGGGGGCTTCAATCGACTAGCTCTGATATAGAAATGAGTTCTCAAAGAGGAGAGAATGAGATGAGAGATCACAAAAGGGTTGGTTACCATGTTGGGAGAGTCAAAACAGTGGCTTCGAAGTTGAAGAGAGAAAAAAGAAAGAGTAGTGCAAGGAAGCCGATTTGCCGGTGTCATCTTCATCCTAGCCATGAGAGGTTAGTCACTTAGTCTACAACTCTTTGGTAACCCTAATCTTGTCTTTCGATTTAAAGGGTCTATGTTTGAACGTCTACATTTTATGGAACAACATCTATATTATGCCACTGTTAATTCATCTTGTGCAGTATTGCACCAACTCCAACACCTTAACTATCTCCTATAGCTTTCATAACAGTCTCGAACACCATTTTCAGTGATATACATGAAGGAAAACGTAAAAGATATACCAGGCACGGATATTTTCAATCCACACATGCTTTGGTATAAATATGATATATTTTCTACTTAATTTTTTTTTTTTTATTGAAGTTCATTTTAAACATCATTGTATTTTTATTTGCTTTCAATAAATAAACAAGTTAAAGAGGATTTGATTTTAGGGCATAAGGTTTAAATGAGCACAAAGAAATCATTAAAAGAAAGGAAAAAAATACAAGAGTCTTAAGCATTTTGAACAAGACTACTGATATTTGAAGTCAATGATATAGTATAAAAGTTTTTTGAATAAAATGATATAATATAATTAGATAAGGTCAAATAATACTTAAGAAGTTCTTTAAAATGGTAGAAGCGATTTTTTTCCCTTTCTAATGATATAATGAATCTCTTTATTGTTAGTTTTTTCTTTTTACATTTGTTCATTGTCGATATTTTATTTTTTATTATTTCTCCTCTAACTATTAAAACATGTGCCACTTTCTTGTTGGTATATATAAAAAAGTAAATTGAAGAAAGTCTGAGAAAAAGAAAATGAAAGAGAAATAAAATCTATGAATTAAACATACTTATTTTATTTTATTATATAAAAAACTTAAATAATTTACCGTTAGATAATAAAACTTTATTCTACTATGTGGTGTCATTGGTTTCGACCAAATTTTTTTTTTTTTTTTTGTTGCCAAACATGTGATATATGTTAGTTTAGCTATTAAACTATAATAAGTCTAATGACACAAATTTTTTATAATTGTTCATGTGACTTGTCACGATTAATATATAATTAAAATAGTGTCAATAATGAATCATGTTAAAATGAGGTTATTTTGATCACAATTTATGACCCTAAAGAGTTATGAAAAGAATTATTCAAGACATTACTCTAAGAAAAAATGTATGAATTATATGAATCTTGGTTTGAAAACATAGAATGAGGGCAATGTTTTCATCCGTTGGGTGAGAGGGCAGATTATAAATTACTTGGGAGACTATAAATCTTTAATTTGGTCCCCTCCACTCCTCATGAAAGTAAAATAATCTTTGAATCAACTCATTTCAAAGATCAACTAATCTCCTATTTATGAACTAGTTTTTTTTTAAAATGTTTTTTAGCTTTTAATTAAGCACAACTTTGTAAAACTCTAATTCTTTTTTTTTTCACTCACTTATTTGAAGTACAAGTATATTTTAGTACGCTTTCAAAAAAATTTATCAACAGAATGCTATATATGTTGTTCCAAAACGGATACTAAACGTACCTCCAAGCTTGTAAAAAATAATTTTCTCTAAAAAACAAGTTTGTAGAAATAATAAGTGTAGGAACAGAAATCTTTAAAAAAAAAAATTGTAACTATATTGATATGAATTGTTATGATTGATGCTATAATAAAAGTGATGTTAATGATGAATTCAAATAAAATTAATTGATGTTACTTCAATCACAAAATAGTCATCTTAGCACGTGTAAAAATTAATATGTTATATCCCAAGCTACTTTTTGTAGAAATTATCTGAATTCTAATTGACTTGTTGTATCTAATATATAGACGCAAAATGCACAGTAAGTGAGATCCACGCTTTTAAATTTTCTCTATTCACATCCGTTGGCATGCTGTATGCAGTAGATGACAATGACATCCAAACCATAAGGTAAGACAAGATTACCTGTTAAATCCTCTGTTATTGGACCTACGCCAAATATCTTAAAGTTGGGCTAAAGTCAGGGATGGAGCCAAGGTACAAACTTAAGGGGGCAAAGCTTAATGTAAAGCTCATAAAATTTCGTCACATTCATTGGCATCGTAATCTTATATTTGTAGATGCAATTTGAGATTTGCAGTAAACTAATACTAATTTTGGTGATTTTTCAAATTTTAATTTTAAGATTTTTATAAATTCAACATTAGAGGTTAGCAACAATAAATCATCAATATTAGCATATGAATACTACTAGGGATACATCCAACTACACACTTGAATCCACAACATGCCTCATAAATAAACATATCTTACAAACCACAACAAACTTTTTTTTAGAAATAGTTTTCAACCTATGATGTTTAATAAATTTTACCAGCACACGAGCTACAAAAAAGTAAAATTAAAACAATATTAATATTAATTCATTGCACAACATGAAATCTACCATGTTTCTACTAAGTAGGACCGCTAAAGTCAAACAAAGTAAAGACCATCAATTTTAATTTTTCTCTTTTCCCATTAGGCCGCCTGCCCATTAAGTTCTCTAGCGATAGCCACACATTTGATTTCTAGAACATTAAAACAAAAATTCAACTTTATTTTATATTTTTAATCTTTCTTGTTTCACCTGTTCCATTTTTCTCATTGTACCCGTGAGTCTATGACCAACATATTATTTAAATTTTTTATTATAACATAATCTTCTCTCTCTCTCTCTCTCTCTCTCTTGAAATCTCGGTGAATCTTATCTCTATCCTTTGCTGACATTTTCTACTGACACTTATCTCTTCTCTATAGAAATCTGAGTTATTCTCCCTCTCCCTCACTCTCTATTCTTGCTAATGTTACGACTTGAACTATGAAGCAGAAGAGATCTCACTTAGTTCTCTCATTCATATATATATATATATATATATATTATATATATATATATATATATATGAAAGTGCAATTTTTAAAAAAGTTGGAGGTGGGGGGGGGGGGGGGGGCATTGCTCCCCAAGTCCCAACGTAGCTCTGTCCTGGCTGAAGGTATCAACTCAAGGGCTGGAGTTGCTAATTTTTTAGGCTTACTAAAGTATTGAACTGTTCTTATTGACTTAAGTTTTGAAGAACTCACCCTATGTAGAATTTTTTTTTATTAAAAAAAAAAAAAAAAACCTAAAACATGGCTTCTTAAGCAGAACTGCGCAACCCAAAAGTTAAAATTTTTGGGTTCTTTTTTCTTCCAATACTTACATGCAAAATTTTTTTTAATAAAAAAATTATATATAATATGTAACAATCACATGGGGTAAACCTTTCCAAAAATTAGAAGCTTTGTTTTAAAAAGCCAAAGCAAATGGGTATCAATAGTGGAATGTCATAGTATTTGGAATTTTGGAGTTACAGTTACATGTGGGATCCTCCATGTAAATGGAGTAACATGCGTAATAGTAATTCAGCAAAAAAAAAAAAAAAAAACATGCGTAATAGTAATATAAAATCTTTTCCGGTGAAATGGATGGGCCAACTATGCTTTTTGATCCAATTGGCCATTCATGAATTAAATTAGGTTTCTTTTCGGTGGGAAGGAATTATATTAAAGCAAAACCCAAGTACAAACTGATCAGAATAAAAAATCAAGCCACTGTAAGGATGGCAATCAAGGCATGACCACATGAGTGAGCACAAGCCATAAGAATGTCTCCAACTAAAAAAAGAGTCTACTAGCGAGGATCAAGTACCCTCGCAAAAATTCAAATATCATCGTAAAAGGTTATTGGCGAGAGCATATGGCCCTCGAAGGCCGTTGTATTTGCTTTTGTTGCTAAAAGAGATTTTGCGACCATACCTTCGCAAATAGATAATTTACGAGGACAATCCACCGTCGTTATTGAACAAATCCGCCCTCACATATATATTTTCAAATGATAAGAAAAGTCGACGACTTATTTTTAGTGAGGGGAAGCAGTTGTCGTTAACAACTATTTGTGAGGACTTTCATACCCTCGCAATTAATTATTTGCGAATTCCAAATTGATGACATACTTTTTAGAGACGAATAGTGACGTCATTAAAATTTATTTGTGAGGGTCATTAACCCCTCGCAATTAGTTAGAAATAATAATGACAACGTTAAGCTGTCACTTAAAACATTTTTGCAAAGGGTTAAGTTGCATCGCTATTCTATAAATTACGAGGGACTTCGTTGTCACTATGAAGTTATTTATGACCAAATTTTTATGTCATCAGTGATAATATTTTATATATTTTATTATTTATTTATTTTTAAGTTATTTTATATCATTTTTGTTTAATTATCCTGTTACAATAGTACAATGATTACTAAAAATTGATCCATCAAAACATAAAAATTCTTATAAATTCAAACTTTAAAATATAGAATATACAAAGAAATCCTAAAATTAAATCATGACATAAAAATATTGTTTTAAACTTAAACAACTAGAATTATGACAAAATCTATATTAGTTTTCCCCTAAGTCACCCTCCAATTTGTTTTCGACCTCCATGTTATTGTTTGAATTGTCCTCTTCATCTCTGTTAGTCCTTAAAAAAAAACATTAAACATGAGTTAAAATAATGGTTAGGAGCAGACGCCATATGTTGAAACTCTCTAAAAAAAATTAAATATAAATTAAAATAATATAACAATTGTGAAAAATGTAAATCACAAATAATGGTTAGAGAGAGTGCAAGAGAGATAGATAGAATTTATGACACGTATTTCATTTATACTCACCTCCCCTTCTTCATCCGTCCATTTATCCACCATCTTTTTCCAAAAGGGTGTAGGAATGAAGAAAGGACCATTCTTGTAACGATCTTCTTTCTTTGTGAACTTCTTAAAAATAGGATTTTTAATGTGAAATATTCAATCAGAATAATGGTGTTTCACATATTTCACAAATGCCTTCTTCACTTCCTTGTCTAGTTGCTTATGCTTAAAATGTTGAGAGCAAGCATACAGAGTTTCAAGCTCAGATCTTGGGTATTCAGTAAAAGTCGTCCAAGCTCCATTCAATTTTTGGTGAAAAAGATTAGTAATCTCTTGAGTAGCTTTTGGTGTGATGATTTTGGCTTTACTTTTACCTTCCCTTGCCATGTCTACCTTTTTTTTTTTATAAGCCTTGCCACGTCTACCTACTATTAGTTAGTATTAATATGATGAAAGTATAATATAAATATGTATATTTCCAATACAAATGTGTTAAAGACATGATCCACTAATAAAAGATGATAGACCTCATCCCAAATCCAACGATACTTGTTGCTACAATCAACACACAAATAATTGGTTTTTATAGCTTTATTTATTGAATATTTAAATGAATGCTCTTAATTCTCATAAAAAGAAAAAAAAAATGCATACTCAAGAAAATTTTTCAACCCCATTAATATACTCTATGCACAATCTAGTAGAATAGTAGAATGATGCATCCAAAAAGAATTGATTTTATCTCCTTGATATTTTTACATAACTCTGACATCTTATGAGAAATGAAATGTTGAAAAGCAAAGTAAATCATAAACACTAGCAAAAACAAAGTGCATTAAATAGGCCAAGATTCCAAAACTCTTGTTTTCATATGCATTTATCTTCAAGCACATTGATTACCATACTACCATTAATATAATCCAAAGTCTAGCACGCATCGATCCCTATTTTGATTATCGAACCTAATTTAAATGATGATTTATGAAAAGTTTTCTTATATACTACATCTACAAACCATGCATTAATGCGTTCATAATCACCAACATGAATCAATGGAAACCATGGCTGACATATACTACATTTAAGCTTAGATTCAAACAATAATGAGAAATTCAAATTCATGTTAATTTGAATTTCTCATTAGAGATTCATTTCCATGATTTTTGCACTGGTGGAGAAGATATATCATGGGCCATAACTCATGAAGGTTGTTGGTAATAATGTGAGAAAGTTTCCAATCTGCCAGACTGTCAAAGATCAATCTTAGAATACTGGTTTATACATGTCATTACCGATTCCATAACCACCATGGGAAGATCTGTCTATGGATTTTATACTGGGTCTCCCTCGAACCTAGTGAGGTATGAATTCTATTTTTGTTATGGTTGACAAGTACTCAAATATGTCCCACTTCATATCATGCTGGAAGACCTAAGATGCCACTTGAGTGGCCAATCTATTCTTTAAAGAAGTTGTGCATTTGCATGGAGTGCCAAAGTCCATCACCTTTGATCGAGATACTAAGCTCCTCAGTCACTTCTAAAGGACCTTGTGAAAGCGTTTCGACACTTCCTTCAACTACATCAACACTAGTCATCCTCAGACTAATAGCCAGACAAAAGTTATTAACGACACTTTGGGGAATCCGATCTGGTGTATTTCAGTGAAGTAGCCCAAGCAATGGGATCTTGCACTGTCCCAAGTAGAATTTGCCTACAATAACACAGTTAGCAGAAGCACTGGTAAATCTCCATTTGCCATTATCTATTGCCTGCCACCAAAACACGCTTTGGACTTGGTACCTTTACTTGAGTTCTAAGAGTGAGTCAAGTTGTAGAAAATATGGCTAATTGTATTCAAGCCATGCAAGAGGAGGTGACACAGAAACTTGAAATTTCAAATGCCAAGTACAAGTACGCTGCTAATAAGAAGAGGCGTGAGAAGATCTTCAGTGTTGGGGATTTAGTATTGGTCTACCTTTGAAATGAGAGGTTTCCTATTAGTACCTACAAAAAAATTGAAGGATAAGAAGTATGGGCCATTTCAGATTACTAAGAGGATCAACAACAATACTGGTGTGGTTGCTCTTCCACCAGACATGAATATTCTTTCACTTTCAATATTGCTTATTTGTATGAGTATCATCCTTCTAATGCACCAAATAGTGGCCATGGCTTCCAAGTGGGGGGGAGGGGGGATAAGGGACTGATGTAGAAAAGGCTGCCATGGCCTTCCTGGAACATCAAGGGCGTTTGAAATCGCACAAGGCAAAAATGCACTAGTAGAAATCATTTAGGCAACAGAGTCGAAATTGAATGAAATTTGCATGCTGAAGGGAAACGATCTTTTGATCAATAGTCGTCACGTTGCCATGATGTGCGCCCTAATTTTGGTAAATTCTTTCGTCTATGCCCTAAAAGTAGCGATTTTGCTATTTTTAGTAATTTTTGTTTCCTTCAAAACTTTTTACTCAAAAGTCATAATAAGGTCCCGCTTATTTTGGAACAATCCTTAAGGTCGATAGTTTATGATTTTGCATTTAATTCAATCTTACAATTTTTGGTAAAATTCAGTTTTTTGTCACTTAATCTTGAGATTAGTGTGAATTAGGGTTTTAGACAGTTTCGTAATCGTCCTAAGGTTTTATTCTTCAGCATTTATATATTTTGAAGCCTCAAAAGGCAAAACAAATTATTAATAATAAAATTTTAGACTTTGTCTCAATCATTTTCTCTAATGGATTCCAGATTTATCTTTTTGTAGATTTAAGAAACCCCTCCTAGATTCGAGGTTTATAACAAAAAACTAACAATTTAATTTTTGTTACATCAAAGAGAATATCGTGTGCGCTTTCTTTAGGCTTCCACAACATTAGTAGATCCCAAGTTCCTAAGTGGTCCTCTAATAATTACCAATCATGCAAATGAGAGGCATAATAATATATGTGGTTTTTTTAGATGTAATAAAATGTGATTTAAACATTTCTATGATTGCACACATCCATTTCTATGATTGCACACATCCATTTTTCTTTGCCCGAGCAGTCTCTTGTTTGCTAAGCCCCTCTTGATCTGGATGAACACAAAGCAGGTACTGAACTGGTGTTCCCTCCATTTTTAGTAGGTCCACAAAACACTGTGAATACCTCCCAACCCTCAACTTCTGGCTCTTTTTTACTTCACCATTTGTAGGAACCAAATTACCAGCGAGAAGATTCAGCAGAGTAGATTTTCCTGCTCTATTGGGCCCAACAATAGCAACATGCGTCCCTTAGTAATACCCACATCAACATTTGAGAGCCTGAAATCTTGTGAGCTCAGTTGGTTCAAGTAAGCGAAACTCCACATTGTAGTCTTTCCACTTCTTTGGGACCTCTGGCAAAGGCTCATCGTCATCAACCTTCCCCTTTCCCTTCCCATTTTTCTTTGATGCTTCTATTGCAGCAATATACTTAGCCTGGTCTTTCAATTTCTTGTGCCGAACCTTGTTCCCTGATCTCTTGGCTACTTTCATTTGTTTCTCATAGGTTTCACACTTCTTGTTCATCTCTTTGCAACCTGCTCATATCCACTTTCAAAATCATCAAAATTTCCACTGTAGAAGCGAAGCTTAAGATCACGAAGATGACTGATCTCATTGCAGACAGTGTAAAGGAAATCTCGGTCATGTGAGACAACAAGAGTTCTTCCACCGACAAAAACACTCCTCTAGCCAAAGAACGGCCCTAAGGTCAAGATGGTTTGTGGGTTCATCCAATAACAGAAGCGCAGGTTGCATGAAAGGCACCCTTGCCAATGATATTCTTATCCTCCAACCTCCACTAAATGTCCGGGTTGGACAACCTTGCATTTCCTTGCTGAAACCTAACCCAACAAGAATCTTTGATGCCTGAGCCTCAGCTACATCTGACCCCGGCCAAGATCTGCAACTTTTCATACAAATTAGCAGGCTTCTCTCCTACATCATCCCCATTGCAATCAAAATCTTCATTCTCACCCTTGGCAGAAGAAAATGAATTTTGCAAAAATGCAACCCCTTTTTGGAGGTAGGCCAGCTCTTCATTAGCTGAAATAACTGCTTCAAGAGCAGTTCTATCATCACCATCCACCTCTTGTTCAACCAAAAGCACATCAATATTCTAAGGTATTGGAATCTTCCTCCAAGCAAGGAGCTTTAATAATGTAGATTTTTCCATTCCATTGGATCCAACCAAACCATACCTTTTCCCATGAGATATTTAATTAAGCTTAACTGATTGGATGGTTATCTTTCACCTTATTTGGATGTTTTTAAAATTAGTAAGGGGAAGAGAGTAATTAACCTTTCTTCTTGTTTGGATGTTTTAAAAATTAGGATAGAAAGTAGATGAAATAATTTAAATAGACAAATTTACCCCTATTTAAAAATAGACTTATAACATTGGTTTATGATTAATTTGTTAAATTAAATAATTATTTAATCAACATTTTCATTTCATCAAATAATACTAATAAAAGTATAAAACTATTATTAACTATTATAAAATAATTTTTATTACCTCAAAAAAAATAATAATAATAAAAATAAATTCTATGCCATTGATTTGCTTGTTACAATGGACGGCCTTGATGAACTTGTCCCCAAGTACACACCCGGATTTCTCCAAATGCTCCCACAGAAACTTCACCATTGGAGCTATCACCAAAAAACAAAAAAACAAAAAACCCACATGAAATGAAGTCATTTCTATCACTATTCCCTGTTTGGAAGCTCAGAATCAGTTGAAAAAGGAAATGACATGGTGAAAGTTCCTAAAACCTTAAACCGTAATAAGCTTGTATTCAATAAAAAATATAGAGGGTCTTTGAAAAATTACTTCGGAGACTTCTTTGGATCATGGATTGGCATTCCTCTATGGATCTAACGCCGTTGGAGACGGAGGAGATGGGTTGGGATCCGGGTTCCGGTATGAGTGCCTCCGCCATTTTTCCGTTTGATCTTTTTGGCAGAGGAGCTCTCTCTTATTCTCACATATATCTCTGAAATCTAGCTCCGCAAGACTAGTTGCAACCATGAATATCTTCAGGTTCGCCAGTGATATGACGCACTTGATCAGTTTTCTCGTCCTTCTTCTCAAAATCTACGCTACCAAATCTTGCTCAATCAAAAACTGAAGTCCGACTATTGATAACAACAGTAAAAGCATCGTGGTCATCCTTAAGGGCCTCTTGTTTTGTCTGCTCCACTGCATAGACAGCAAGCATGTTTTTCTTCTCACTTATGGATATTTCAAGTGGCTTTGATGCACTCCTCTGACGGTTTTTGGATTGCTACTGGGCATAGGCAGTTCTTCTTCAGAGGCATAATTATCATCATCATCATCATCAAATGGAGGGAGATCAATGTCATAGGAGTTAGATGGCCCTTTCGATGCAACTTTTGTCTTAGAATTACTAGAAGCAGCCATCGAGGAAGAGGAAGAACCCGAATTAGGTTTATCAGGTTTCTGGTCCATACTTGTGATCATCTCTGAGGCTGAAAGATTCTCTTTCTTACCCACTTTTGAAAATTTCTTTGCCACTCACCTTAGTTTTCAAGGATTCACCATTCTCCTCTGGCTTGTTCTTTCCCATTGCAGCAACTGGTCCGGTGAGAAGAAAATTATTAAAAGGTGTTAAATTTGATCAACCTAAAAGTGATTTTAGTTATGTACATGAATAGAAGCATATACATAGATCCACATTAAGACTTTGCAGGATGGTTAAAATGATTTAGATTACAGGACATGACATAGAATTCACTAATAAATGGGAACATACTTGAAAAAATTACAGACTTCAGTAAAATAGTAAATGGCTGAGTGATACATATACAGCATCCGAAAAAGATGAATTGAAAAGAAAAATGATATACAAAAATCAGAGATTACTGTATTGCAGAAAAAATGACACCTAGAATACGGATTTTTAGAATGAAGATATGCAATGAGCTGTTAACAATGTGATTTCTTTTCCTATTCTAAATAAAGTAATATAGCCTGTATAAAGCTCTACAGAAAAGAAATGACTTCAGATTTGGAGACAAAGTGTTGTGTTTTGACAAGGTCGTGGGTGTTCAACACAGCAGCCCTGAATTTAGACATAAGGACCCACATTCATAACTATTTTCATTTGACAAATTTATGATTAGAACATATATATACATCCATGATTTTGCAATAACTGGATTAAATTCCTTGACCAAAACGCATAACACCATTTTATTTTTTAATTTCTGTACGATGAATTGGTTATAAATTTCTCAAAAGCTGCCAGACACATGGAAATAATTGTCCATCTTCAGAAATCTTCCACACAAATACTTAAGCAAAAATTCCCTAAAAATAATAGAAAAACATATCGTTGATCTCGTATTAATTATAATCCATAAGAACGTTGTTATTGAGTAGAATCCTTAAGAACTTAAGGAGGAAGTCAAGCATGCCATCATTGAGTCATGACTCTAGAACATACTTCTTCATGCCGGTACGCATAACAAGAAGAGAATTGTCGAACATTCAGGAAACACCGTTCATATGCTACAAGCAATAATGACATTAACATTTTTTTTTTCCTCACAGAATTTTGCACTATTTGAACTTACAAGTGCATTTTTTTGGACTCATGACCTCACCATTCACGTTGCACTTACAAGGAGAGTAGATCCCATTTCAGTTAGAACTCATTGACAACTACAAATTATAATTTACGATTAAAAAATGAATTAATTACGTTCATTTGCAATATATGCCAAGTACCAGTTCTAATTCTTTTGTATTTTTTTAACAAAAAAACTAAAATAAAGGGAAATATACATAAATACACAAAAATTCAGAGTGGTTTCAAATACAACTAAAACCCCATGATTTGAAAGATGTCACTATATGTCTCCTTCCGTTTGGTTAATTTGGATTAAATTAGACAAAAGGAAAGCACATGAACTGCATGTGACACTCCTCTGACCTTTCAAAAAATAAAAACTTTAAAGCCACCCACAGAAAATTAAACTCAGAGACAGTGAGTTTGTTTGTTTAGTTCCCCACCACAGCCTACGTAATTCATGGCACGACAACTCATAGCAACTGAGTTTGAAGTATACAATTGCTATCCACGATCTCTAAAAAATTAAATAATTAACCAGATACGTATAATTAACCCAAGTTTTTCATAAACCCATCATGCACAAACAAACATAAACCAAAGCGTTTGGATTGAAGAAAATATAAATTTACCTTAGTTTTTTCAATTAGTACAGAGCCTAGAAGCGTTGAGAGAGAGAGAGGAAGAAGAAAGATAAAAGAGGAGAAAATTGAAGAGAACGATGAACGTGTAATGTCAGTTCTATTTCGCAAGTTATATTCTTTCCTTTTACATTAAAAAAAATAAAAAAAAATAAAAAAAAGAAGAGTAGGTTTAAAAAAAAATAAGAGTCTATGTTCGTTCTATTTAAAAATATTCTTAAATATTATTATTTTGAATGTTCACTTTTAGGTTAAATCAACTTGGTCCGATCTGTTTGACCTAACTCATCATAAGAAAAATGGATGGGTTTAGTATTGGTTCGAATTTGGGATAGTTTTTTTTCCTTCCTAAACCATACCCATTACCATTCCTATTTCTTGTAATTTTTTTCTCTTTATAAGCTGGTTTATTTGGGTGACAAAATTTTTGTAATTTTTTTTTTTTTTTAAATTTGCCGATTACGACAGATTGGGGGTATTTGACTGGATGTCATTTACAAACCTAAAAATCCCAACCAATTGATCTTCAAGACTCTCGGCATATTTCCACATGTTTTGATGGTTTAATATGTTTAACTAGTTTGATTTTTTGATTTTTTTTTTATGATTATTTTTTAATGATAGTGAATTAATAAATTTGTATTTGAAAAAAAACCTAATTTTTAAGTTAATTTATAATTTTTCTATATAACATATTATGAACCAAACTGGTCCATATAATTATTTGAGTCACAAGAAAGATTAATAATTTTACATCTAAATACTAAATCAAGTAAATAGTGTTAAGGATGTATTTTATGTAATTGGTTAATCCTTTGACAAAATGCAATTTACTTGTAATTTGGTAGATCTAGCTAGGATGAGTTCAGTACTTCAAGAAACATGTTGTTCAAGCCAAATATTAAAGCCATGAAGATTGGACCAAGAAATAAGTGAAGAAAAGTTGTTCATTAAAGCTCGACAGAAGCTCAACAAAAACAGTATCTTTCAAGACTTAATGAAGAAAGCTCGACAGAAGCTGAATTTGTCAAGATCTTTGAAATCAGAATTTCCAGATTTGATTTTTGGCCCACGGTGAAATATTTGTGTAGGGTTTCTTTTCTCACAACCCTAAACATATATAAGACTTATTTTAAAGGCCGTCACAAGGGGTATGCACATAGAGAACATATGAAAAAGTGACCGAGTGCCTTATTCTCTCTATAAGAAGTTACTGCATCTTTTGCGTAGATACATTTGAGCAGTTCAAGGTATTTAAAATATTGCAAGAATTAATTAGTTAGACTTAACAGAGCAAAAGACAAATATAATAAATGAGTAAGTAAAACCTAATATGTGACCCTTTCTTTTGATTCAAAATGTTGTATTGCTAAATCACATCCCTGAGAATTCCATTACTCATCTATAGAAGATCAGCCCACTGCCTTCTTTTTATCTCTTCTTTGGGTTGCAAAGCAAAATTCTCAATAAAAATTAAGAACTAACACCAAAGGGTGGGTGCATGCACATATGAAAAATTATGTGAATTATAAAAATCAACAGTTACAGTATATGAAACACTATGCTAAAGACCACAAACTAAATATCCAAAACTGGCTTGAAATTGAGTAAAACCTCACAAACACAAATAAGTCAAATTGATTACAAAGCATAGTGAACAAAAATTGAGGAGAATTCCAGCCTTCTATAAGGCTTCTAGAATAAGGGAAAAATAAATAAATTAAAGCAACTCCAAATTTCCAACAATTTTACGGACTAATCTATTAAAATAGAATGAAACCACATAAATTAAGCCAGAAGGTGCAAAACGATGAATATATATATATATATATATAATATATATATATATATATATATATATAGAGAGAGAGAGAGAAGAGAGAGAGAGAGAGAGAGGAGAGAGAGAGAGAGAGAGAGAGAGAGAGAGAGAGAGAGAGATATCAATAGAGAAATAATAATAATATTATTAAATATCAAGAAGAAAAACAACAAAGGCGATCAAAGAGAATGCGGTTCAATATGCAAAAACTCAGTAATTAACATAAAAAATCCAATATTCTTTTGTTCTTTTGAGAACTCATAGTAGTTAACTTTTTTTTTCTTTTTATTCTTTTGAGAACGATTCAACAAAAGATAGATTTGCACAAAGCATAAATCAATTCAAATTTTAGGAGCTAAGCAAAAAAAGCACAAACCTAACAAAAATCTGCCAAACAAAAACAAAATTTAATCAATACAATAATTGAACAAAACAGAACTCAAGAAATTGACAAAATAAATGGGAGATTAGGGGAAAAGGTAGCCAAACCTTAAACCTTGATTGAGTAATGCGGCAAAACAGTATTTAACAAAATCCTTGCTATCTATCTATTTGTTTCTGTTAAAAAAATGCAGTAAATAATTCCAATGAAACCATAATTTCAGTTTGAGAGAAATCATCAATAAATCTAAACTAAAGGCAAACAAAAAAAAATGCAAACCTAACAAAAATCTGCCAAACAAAAATAAAATCTAACCAATACAACAATCGAAGAATGTAGATCTCAATAAACTAAAAAAAAGAAGAAGAAGAGCATGCTTACCTTCTCAATTGTCTATTGTTGCAGAGGAGGAATGGGATAGCTTCTGAAGAGTTTGTTGATAAGGCAAAGAATGAACAAATTTTTCAGTTTTCACAGTTGTTTTTTTTTTTTTTTTTTCCGGCACTTCTTTTTGGATTTTCTTTTTTCCTTTGTCTGTTGGTTTGGAACGGAACATGCAAACAATAAAGAATGGGCCAATCATCACAAATAGTATCCAAAAGAGGAAAATTAACCACGCTATTATGACCTTGTGTGTATGGAGTTGCAGAGAAGAAACAGAACAGTGCGGAAGAGCAGATCTCAGTTACAGTGACTTTGAAGTTTTCATTGGGAAGTGATGCGGCTTATTTCACCATTAGTGAGTAACACAATCATTCCGATTCCGAAATCTAGAATGTGAACAATTGAGGGAGATATAAATTGAAATCGGCCATTATACTCCTAAAATCTCCAAAAGACCCCCAAAACAACAAAATGTCCAAAAAAACCTCCAAAACCTATTAATTGTCCAAAATAGCCTCAAAATCTCTAAAATGACTAAAACAACCCCAAAACCTCTAAAATAACTAAAATACCCTAGAAATGGCAAGAATAAGTAATCAAATCTCTATGCCTTGTAAATGACCAAAATGCCCCAAACATCTAAAATGATTAAAAAAATACCCCCTCGATATTGCTAAAATGAGCAAAATGCCCTAAAATCCACTAGAATGAGATAAACATCTCAAAACACACCAAAATACCCCCAAAATCTAAAAAATCAAGTGCATTTTGGCTTTGTTCAAGGGTATTTTGGTATTTTCAGAGATTTCAAGGTTATTTAGCATATTTTGAAGGTTTTAATGGTATTTTGGTCATTTAAAAAGGTTTCGAGAGTCTTGTGGTCTTTTTGGGGGGTGTTTTGGTCATTTTCTATGGTTTTGGGGTATTTTGGACATTCTTTGTGCATTTTAGTCATTTTGGCAGTTCTAAGGGGGGTCATTTTAAAGGTTTTGGTGTATTTATAGGTTTTTTAATATTTTGGTAATTCTCATGGGTAAAATAATTTTTATTTTTACAAAAAAAAATATCCTTGAAATCACTAGAATGGTCATTATACTCCCAAAATCACCAAAATACCCTCAAAAACAAAAAATGTCCAAAAAAAAACCCCCCGCAATCTCTTTATTGACCAAAATGGCCTTAAAATCTCTAAAACGACTAAAATAACCCAAAAACCTCTAAAATGACCCAAAAAAACCCTGAAACGGCTTGAATGAGCAGTCAAATCTCGATACCTCGTAAACGACCAAAATGCCCCAAACATCTAAAATGATTAAAAAATTCCCCTCGACATTGCTAAAACGAGAAAAATGCCCCAAAATCCTCTAGAATGAGCAAAACAACTTGAAATAGACAAAAATACCGCCAAAATCTAAAAAATCAAGTGTAACCTTGCAAATTACCTTAGTATGCATTTTATAGGAAGGTTGACATACACAAACAAAATCAATTAGTATTAAACAAGAAAATTGATGTAATATGTTCTTATTTAACACATTCTCCTATAAATTCAATATTATGAAAATTTTGTGAGCAAATTACCATGAATCAAGCATTTTATGGGAGGTAATGATACTAACATATTCTCCTTCGTGCCCTAGAATAAATGTGGGAAAATTTTTGAATACTTTGGGAGTACCATAAATGCATACTCTCCCCTCTCACATGAATTGTAGGTCTTACCATAAATTTAATTAGTGGAACCTACAATTATGTGAGAGGGGGGAGTACGCATTTATGGTACTCTGGGAGTACTTAATAATTATCCATGGATGTGATACTAACTCTATGTCAATTATCCATATGTTGCGTGATTGCAGCAAGTTAGTTTTATTTTGGAACAGTATTGGCATTACCGATTCTTGATTCTTCCATGGCTTCTTTTGGACTTCCCTTACATGATTGGATGAAGCCTGAAGGTGAATTGAATTTCCAAGGGTTTTTCCCAGAATTTGGATATTCCTTGGAAAATCCTCTTTCCTCTATCCATCTGGTCAATTTGGATTCATAGGTTAATAGGAATAAAGTTGTTTTTAGGCTACAAGAACTTGTTCCTCCAAATATTGTGGTTCAAAATAGCACAAGCAGAGCTAGTGAATTTAATGCGATAGCTGGCGGTTGTAGCCCTAACATAAATTTGATTCATATCAACATCAAGTGTATGTCTCCTTCTCCTAACATAAATTTGATTCATAATTTCATATCCACATCATGTGGATGTCTCCTTAGAAATTCTGATAGATTAACATCAATACCTTTCACAGTGGAAGTCAAATTATGTTTTTATTTTATTTTATTTTATAATAGTTTTGGTATAAGAGAGGGAAAAAAGTTTTATAAAAAAAAATAAATGTGAATGTATTGACTATTACGTGTAGAAGGAATTGTATGTCATACAACCTTGTGTGCATAGTGGAGCAAATCACAAATTTTCCTTCAAATTACACTCATCTATAGATGTTGTGGTTCCTCTCGCTGTGTGTGTTATTCTCAAAAAATAAAATAAAATAAAACGATGTTGTGGCTTGAAACATTGCAGCTTATCAATTGAGCAACGTTCAATTTGATAATTTGAATTGATAGCCCATTAGCTGATTATTGTAATTTTTTTTTTTTTTTTTTTTTGGAATTATGATGCACCTTATATAGATGAAACCATTTTTTTTATAAGAAAAACAACTGAAATTGCAATATTGATGGAGCATAATGGGTAATAGATTTCTTGTATACTTTTGCTTTCTCTCTCATTTCTTTCCTCTACTACCAGCCAAAACCACCACTATTTACTCAAAAAACCACTGCCATAGACCACCACTATTCACCAAGCAAACCACCACAAACCACCATATTCAACTAGTAAACCTAAAAACAACCCATCAAACACCACCATAGAACCAATGATCATTACAACAAACTCACCAAACCACCACCACAGCACCACCAAAAGACCCACCACCAAACACACACACACACACACACACACCACACACACACACAAAAACCAATTACCCACCCATCACCACTGCAAGACCCACCACCAAACACACTAAAAAAAAAAGAAAGAAAATCCACCACCGTTAAAAGAACCATTACCACCAATAACTCATCATCATCACCAAATAGCTAATACCCACAACCACCACTAATAACCCACCACCATCACCAAATGGCAAATACCCACCACCACTGCCAAACATCCATAAACCACAGAAATATAAAGCCAAACTTAACTCAAATTAAACACCAAAATGGAGAACAAAATCGACCACCATCACTGGGAAAAAAACCCACAAAACCCACCACCACCTCCATCAACAATACCCACAAAGCCCATCACTCCCACTGCGAAGAAATCCAACCACAACTATCAGTAACAAAACCCATAAAATCCACCACCACCTTTATCAACAAAATCCACCACCACTACCACCTCCATCAACAAAACCCACCACAAAGCCCACTACCACCTCCATCAACAAAACCCACCATGTGAGGTTATCAACAAAAAAAAAACCCACCATATGAGTAAGAAAGATTAATTGAAGAGATAAAAGAGAGAAAGAGGGAAGAAAGTCAAAGATTAAATAGAGGGAGGAAGATGATAATGCGAAAAAGTTGGAGAAAGAGAGTAAAGATAATAGTTTTTAATGTCTAAAACTTGCTACAGTAAGAGCATTTTTATCAAGCCTCCTAAATGCTATAAATCTTTTTTTTTTTTTTAGCAACTGAACCCCAAAACACGCACCCCACCAAAATTGGTATATTGTAAAAATTTACAATATTGCTACAGTGCGCTTTCATTTTTGAGACTGCACTGTAGCAAGTTTCTATCTTTTTTTTTTTTATATATATATTTTTTCTCTCTCTTCAAACTAATTGTCAATCTCAATCTCACTCTCACTCTCTCATTCTCGTTCTCTCTCATCTTTCTTTCTCAAAATCCCTCTATAATGGGTCTGATGGGTCTCGATGACTGCAGGTGGGTCTAAGTCCGACGGTGGAGGGTCCGACGGTGGTTGGGGTTGGTTGAGACCGTGGGTTGAGTTGGTTGAGGCCATGGGTTGAAGATTGGGGTTGAGGTGAGGATCGGGGTTGCTTGAAATGGTGGGTTTTGTGGCGGTTTTGTGGTGGATTTTCACTGCGGTTTGTGCCGTGGGTTTTTTTTTTTTTGGTGGTTGGGGGTTGAGGTTGTGGTTGGTGGTGGTGGTTGTGGCTGTGGTCGTGGTTTATCGGTGATGAGCTTGAGGTTTTGAGAGCAAATATCATAGAGAGGGAGAAGCTTGAAGGTTTGTGTCGTGGGATTTTTATTTATTTATTTTGGTGGTTGGGGGTTGAGGTTGTGGTTGGTGGTGGTGGCTGTGGCTGTGGCTGTGGCTGTGGCTATGGCCATGGTTTATCAGGCCATGGAGGTTTCGAGAGCAAATATCACAGAGAGGGAGAAGCTTGAAGGTTTGTGCCATGGGTTTTCTTTTTTTTTTTTTTTGGTGGTTGGGGGTTGAGGTTGTGGTTGGTGGTGGTGGTTGTGGCTGTGACTATGGCTGTGGCTGTGGTTTATTAGTGATGAGCTTGAAAAGCTCAGGCCATGGAGGTTTTGAGAGCAAATATCAGAGGGAGGGAGAAGCTTCATTGGGTTGAGAAAGATGGAAAGACAATGGGAGAGAGAGATAGAGGGAGAGTCAGAAATAATTTTAAAAAATGAATAAAAAATAATAAAGAAAGAATATTTAAATGAGTTGTTAAAAAAATAGTAGTTTTGATGTAAGGGATATTGTAAAGTGGTGTAGTATATGTTATAAATATAGGTTTTGAGATGGTAAATGCTAAAATTTTTAAAATACTTAAGAATGCTCTAAGGCTGTATAAGTACAATACTGTAGCAAGTATGTAAAATTTTTTACATATACAAACCTGGATGATGCTTGGTTTTTGTGGTTTGGGGTTCTAAAATAGCTTTTTTTAGAGTTTTAGCAACTCCAATGCTAGTGCTCTTGAGTATTCACAGTAAAGAAACTAAAATGTTTAGCATTTGTAGTGACCCAAAAGGGGAGTCATACAACTAGGAATGACAACGGGTCGGGTTCGAGTAGGGTTTCTTTATACCCGAACCCAACCCGCGGGCCTTAACTTGTTACCCGAACCTCCCCCGTTTAATAAATGGGTTTTTTTTTCAACCCCAAACTTGCCCGACAGAGCCCTGCGGGCTCCACGGGCCCCATCCAGTAATGCCCAGCCCCAAATCACAACACAAACACAGATATCAAAAGCACAAGTTTTAGATCTACAAATTTCCCTTTCAAAATCACAAACATAAACACAAATACAAACACAGGTTTCATAAACACAAAAATTTCAGATTTTCCCTTTCAAAATCACAAACACAATTACAGATCCTAACACAAACATAAACAAAGATTTCACAAACATAAGCACAAATTTCACAAACATAAATTTTTCAAATTTTCCCTTCCAAAATCACAATCACAAACACAAATCAAAACACAAACACAATCACATTTTACAAATACAAAACTTTTAGATTTTCCCTTTCAAAATTACAAACACAAACATAGAAACATAAACACAGAAACACAAACACAAACACAAAAATTTTAGATTTATGACTTTCCTTTTCAAAATCAAAAACACAAACACAAACACAAATACAGAAGTCACAAACACAAACAAAGAAAAAAAACAATGAAAGACAAAACAAACCAAAAAAGAAAAAAGAAAAATCAAGGGCATGAGGTTCAACGAATAGAGCTGATGCCGTGAGGTTGA
Organism: Castanea mollissima; assembly: GCA_014183005.1. NCBI lineage: Eukaryota > Viridiplantae > Streptophyta > Magnoliopsida > Fagales > Fagaceae > Castanea > Castanea mollissima. The sequence continues at coordinate 43,181,058 of JACAVU010000003.1, forward strand.
ATAAGGCCATGGGGCCGTGAGGTTGAGCGAGGCTGTGAGAGTCGTGAGAGCTTAAGAATGTGAGAGAGAGAGAGAGGTGCTGCTGAGATAGAGATTTGAGAGCTTGAGAGAGAGAGAGAGAGAGAGAGAGGGCGACTGAGTGAAGAGGAACAATGAAATGAATTAGGTTAGGATTGGTTTAGAAGTATATATATAAAAGGGTATTTAAGTAATTTTTTATATAACTGGGTCGAGTTCGGGTTGGGTTTTGATAAAACCCAAGCCTAACCCGAACCCTTTTCGGGGTTTTTTTTTTTTTTTTTTTAAACCCATATCTAGCCCTATTTTTTATCGGGCTAGGTAAAATCTGACCCATTAGGGTCGGGTCGGGCCAGGTACCTGCGGGTCGGGCTTAAATTGCCATCCCTACTTGCAACCCATGGAATCCCACATCGCCTAAGGAAGCACATAGGGATGTCATTATAAGGAATGACTTCCCTTTAATGTATAAATGTCTTTTCCCCTACTGCTATATGCTTTGGGAAAGAACAAAACCGTAAGGGGTATGAGTCCCAAAACGAACAATATCTACATAATTGGGGGTAGGGTTGTTACAGAATTAACAACTTAAAAAGCTATTTTATCTATTTTAACAACACATTTTACAATACACCCTACATCAAAGTTTCTACTTTTCACATTACCTAAAAACTATTCTTTTTCTTTTATTATTAATTAATTTCTCTCTCTCCCCCTTTCATTTTTTTATTATTATTCATTTCTCATTTTTTTCGTCTTTTCTCTTTGGAATCTCTTCTTCTCTTTTCCTCTAACCCAAACCCACAAGAACACAACCCTACCTCCACAACCCCAAACCATAGCCCCACCTCCACAACCCACAACCAACCACCACCATGCTCCGACCATTCTCCACAAACCCACACTCACCACCTCCACAACCCCGCAGCCCACCTCCACAAACCCATAACTAACCACCACCACACTTCGATCATCCTCCACAAACCCACACTCACCACCTCTACAAACCCACGCTCCGGCGATCCTCTATCCAGCTTCCTTTCTTTTGATTTTGCTTAGACTCAAATTTCATTTCTTTTGATTTTTTTTTTTTTTTTTTTGCTCAAACCCAAACCCAAAATCTCAAAGTTTTCCTCTTAGGGTGAAAGAAGAAAGTGAAAAAAAAAAAAAAAAAAAAAAAAAAAAAAAAAAAAGCGCCAAAGGTAAGTGAAAGAAGAAAAGAGAAAGAAGAAAAGAGAGAGAAGAAAGTGAGATCGGTGAGAGAAAAAGAGAGAAAAAGAGAGAAGAAATGAGGGAGAATAGCGAGAGAGAAGTATTAAAAAAATATGTTTTTTATGTTTACCTTCATACTATAGTGAGTTGTTATCAATAACAGCTCACTGTAGCATGAAGGTAAAAGATAGCTAAATATTTTAGCTATGGCAATTTTGTTGTAGGCATTTTTTGTGTGATTGAGATCAGTGGTGGAGCCAGGAATTTAGGTCGGGGGGTAAATTAAAAGACAAGATTGAAAGCAAAAAATTAATCAATATTAATAACAAAATAAATAAACAACTATATGCTAATGTAATTGTCATACAAAATCTAACATAAAATGTAAACTTTAATTTATTTTTTCACACCTAGCTTATTTAACTCAATTGCCATCGACGATTTTTCATATTTAGAAACTATTACATGATTTCTTCACACTCAATAGTCTTGAATATATCTTTCTCAATACATGTGACTAAGCAATCATTCATCCACTAATCTCCTATTTGATTGTGTAATCGATTTTTAATTATGCTCAATGCCAAGGTCACTGATGAGTAAACCAATGGATATGAAACATCCTTTTTCATTTCTACCATCCTTTCAGCAAGCTATCCAATTCCTTTAAGTGCTGAAAACTCTTTAGTGGACTACATGTCATGGATGTAAGTCTCAAGTTGGTTATCCAAGAAAGAAACTTGAACTGTTGAAAAATCACTTGGATAAAACTGAGCAAGCCGTTCCTGAAGTTGCATATCTATAATAGTATAAAAAAAAAAACTCCACTTGATAATGATGTGAATTTTTCATGTTTTGAGTTTTTCATCGTGGCCGAGGTTGATATAAATCATCCATATCAGGGACAACAATATTATTTTTTGCACAAAATGCAAAAACCTCATCTAGCAAAGAGTTCCAACCATCATCTCTCATGACCTGTAAACATTGCTTTGAAATGTCAACCAACTTCATATCATTCACAATATCTTGATCTTTTCGTTGTAATGCCTGTGACAACTCATTACTTATGCCAAGCACACCTTTCATCAAATTTAAATCAAACACGAATTCAAATGTTTGGAGTAAACCAATTAAGATATTTGTTTCTACTCTCTTATTAGAATCTAAACCATGTTCGATAATAGTTTCAACCAAGTCAATTACAGAAGAAAACATGTGAATAAGATTAACTAGTGCACCATAATGAGAACTCCAACATGTATCTTTAGGTCTTTTTAGATTCATTTCTTGATTCAAGCCACGACCAGTTGAAATTTCATTATTTTTTAGTGTTTCTATAACTTCAGCACTACATTTTTCTCGAAGAATATAATGACATTGCATGATGCTCCAACAATATTGAATACCTTTGCAACCAAGTTAAAAAAAGGTTGCAATCTGGATGTGATTTTTTGCTACTGCAACTAATGTTAATTGAAGGTGATGTGCAAAGCAATGGAGATAATAGGCAGAAGGATTATCTTACAAAATAAGAGTTTTAGTCCATTTAACTCACCTCACATGTTGCTTGCCCCGTTGTAGCCTTGTCCCTGCAATCTACTAACTCTTAAGCTATGTTTATTAAAATAATTGCACTCTTTAGTGTCACTACTGCTGTATAATTAACATGTGTAATGTCTAAAAAGTGCTCATTCACATGTCTCAATTTGTCTACATAACACAAAGAAATTGCCAACTGTTCTTCAGTAGACATATCACATGATTCATCAACTATAATAGCAAATAATGAGTCTCCAATATCTTTAATAATAGCATTTATTGTCTCAATGACTATAGCATTTGCTATTTCTTTTTGGATATCAGGAGAGGTCATTTGATGATTTTCAGAAGCATTTTCGAGGGCTACCTTATCAATTTCTTCATGATGCTCTGCAAGAAACCGTAATAATTTTAGAAAATTTCATTGATTATTGGAGTCTTTAGATTCATCATGGCCACAAAATGCTAATCCTTGCCATTGTAGAAAACAAATACAATCCACTAACGCATTCAAACGAGTTCGATATTCCATTTTCTCAACATCTGATTGCTTGTATATAACTGTTTGAATGCTTTGTCTCTAGTTTAACAAAGCTTCACATTTTCTTTGAGCTATATTATGTGCGCTGTTGTGATCCCCAACGTGATTCTGTAATTTCTCCTTCTTCTTCTTTTTCCAATTTTTGAACCCCTTAGTAACAAATGAGTCTCCCCCTCTTTGATCACCAGTATCAGGTCGGAAAAGATAACAATATAGACAATATGCAGCATCTTTCGTAACACTATATTCCAACCTACTAAGATATTCTTTGAACCAAAATGGATTAAATTGATGCTTTGTTTTGCCAAATTGACTTTGTGAAAAATCATGGTCAACTGCTTGACAAGGTTTATTTTGTAAATAATGCCTTCTAGTTTGATCCAGGATTCGTGGGAAGATTTGCAACATCCACTTTGATACGGGTTTGTTTAGGATTTGATCCAGACTCATTATTAGGATTAGGATTCCCGATAATCTCAATTAACTACAAATATGTATGTCATATCATTAAAATAAAGAAAAATAATTACCAATTTTTGGTTAAAAATAATCAAATTAAGAGATCAATATACAAATAGTTTAAACATATAATTTGATGTATAAATTTATGGTTACGAATAGTCAAATCAAGAGATCCATCTAAATATAAACAGTTTAAACAAATAATTTGATTCTTCAAAAAAGTAAATAAATAATTAAATCAAAGTAAAAGTATTAAGAACATGCATACCTATGAATATTTAAACGTGTGACTCAAAAACCCAACTTAAATGCTTTTAAAAACTCCACAAAAACTTTGCGGTCCAAACCGAAAGAGACTGGTATCAAAATAATTTTTTTTCTTTTTGATGGGAGGCGTGCTTTGTTTACGTTATATATACACTTTTTTTTTTCATAGTTCTATGCTGGTACTAATTCTTATTCTGTGTAGGTGTAGCAAGGTTATTATTTTTTTAATCGTTACCAAGTGGGACCCATAATCTTATACTATAGTTGTAGTACATTCTTTTTTTCAAAAGTCCATCAAGCTTTCGTGTTCTGAGTCTTATTCAATGTAGAGATTGTTTTTTTTTTTTTTAATCATTACTAAGTGGGATCCATTGGTTTTATATATTAGAGATGTAGTAGGAGTGGAAGTTTACTGAGAAAAGGCTACTGTGAATTGAGAAAAAAAATTTGTCTTTTGTGTTGGGGGAGGGGGCAAATAAGACATTTTAGTTCATTATAATATTATTATTAGTGAAAAATTCGAAAGTTCAGGAGGAGCATTTGCCTAGGGTGTCAATTTGAGTTAGCGTGTCAAAGTAGGAGTATTTGACTAAATGACTCAACTCTAACCTAACCTATTTAATAATCGTGTCATGATTCTTCAACCCTAACCCAACCTGTTAATAAGGCGGGTTGATCTGACCCAATCCATTTGACACACATTTAATAAACGAGTTGTGTTGTGTTGACACGAATGTAACACAACCTATTTCAACTTTATATAATATTTAATATAACATCCATCTAGAAATAATTTTTTTTACATTCCAAAAGTAGTGCATACACTTCAAGTTTTCAATCCACATTTAAAATAATATAGTTCAATAGAAATATAACATTAATCTATAAATAAGTTCTTTACACTCCAAAAGAAGTGCATACACTTCAGAGAGAGAGAGAGAAAGAAATAATTGGTTTTAGAGTTGACACTTTGAGTTTGAGAATTGGGCGTGAGAAGAGTAGTACGGCTGGAAAAAAAAAAAAAAAAAAAAAAAGAAGATATTTATAAGAAGGTTTAGAGATTTAGAGCTTGTTTGGATAAGGGTGTTTTTAGATCATATCACTCAGTTTTCATAACTGAGTTCTCAAAACACGTGGGTCCCACCAATTTTTTTTGTTTGGCTTGGTTTTCAACCCTTGTTTCCATCACTCAATTTTTTGATTTTTGAGTGATAAGTTATGAAAACTAAAAACATATTTAAGGTGTTTTCAGTTTCCAATGGCATTTTCATAATTAAACCCAAGTTTCAACTGCAATGTTTGACTTTTGGGTTTTTTTTTTTTTTTTTAAAACAAAGTAATGACAGAGCTGAGTGATGAGTGCCAAAAAGATAGGGTTTGGGAAATTTAGGTATTTTAAGTGATGAGTGATGAAAATTGAGTGATGACAAATTACAAACCAAACGGGCCCTTAGGGTTTGTAAGAATTAGAGATCTAGAGTTTGTAAAGTTTCAATTTCCAATATATCTCTTATAAATTTTTGTAATTACTCATTTTTCTTTTTTAAATTTAAATATATGTTGAATATAAAAGGTATTTGACAAATCTAAAATAAAATAAATATTTATTTGTTATACGAGTTAAATAAGTTTTGTTAAGTGGGTTATTTCGGGTTGACACAAATAAATTAGCGTGTCAAATGTGTCTATTGTGAGTTACACGGATTGACCTGTTTATGACACATTTTTTATCGTGTCATTTTTGGGTCAACTTGTTTATGAACCAAACCCATTAAGTCCTAACCCTAACCTTAAAAAACCCATATCGGACTTATATTGTGTTTACATGTTGAGTCAAACATTGACAGCCTCTCGGCTGCGGACGGTTGAGATGCTATCTTTATTGTTAGTGCAGCTTAATGGATTACATTCCCATAGAGTGACGTAATAGGAGACTTTTCTTTTTTTTTTTTTTTTTGGAAAAGCACGTCATAGGAGAGTTAGGATTAAATTTTCTTACAGTGACGTCATAGGAGGATCATGTTTAAGGGATTACATTTCCTTAATGGATTTGATGACTTTATAAAGGAGGGTAGAAGTTTAATAGATTCCATTTCCATAATAGTGACACTATTTTCGTAAAGTGAGACCATACTTTACGAAAATAGTATTTGGAAATCAATTCTATAACGATTTTTATTTTTTATTTATGAGATTTCTATCACGTTTTTGGAAATGAATTCAATTAACCTTGTCCTAGGCACCTTACTTCGTAGATTTTTTTTTTTTAATCTTAACTTTTCAGTTTACAATGAATGGTTCAGATTAGACCATGTCATCAATCCACTTAAAAGTTAAAAACCCTTACGCTCTGTTTGTTTTGCTGGAAAACTTTCTATAAAGATAGTTTTCCACATTTTCCAGTGTTTGGTAGCACAAAAAAAAACTGGTCAACGAAAAACTATCTTTAGTCAATGGAAAATCCTAATAAAAATAAGGCTTGTTTTTTATAGCTTGTTTTCCAATTTTTTTTTTTGGAAAACAATCTCTATCTCACAGTACGCTCTCTCACTCTCACTCTTTCTCTTTTCCCTTTTCTTTTTCTTTCCTTACACCCTCACTATCACTCACTCTGGTCTCTTCTCTTCCATAGATCTCTCTCTCTCACTCTCTCTCCATATTTCTCTTCCCCTTTATAACACAGTTCTTTGAGTATATTTTTTTCCCTCATTACTCAGTAATTATTTCATTCCTCTCTACCAACTTGCAAAAGAGAACATATTTGCAGCGGTAATTATTCATTCCTCTCTACCAAAATCTCAATTTTTTACTTTGAATTTCAAGCTTGATTTTATTTTTTTCTCTAAAAAACTTTTGGTTTGATGGATTCCATGTATAAGTTTTTTTTTTTTTTGCACATAAAAGTGCTAAAATATATATATAAAAAAAAATAAAAAAGAAGAATGAATGAATGAATGAAGTAAAAGACGAAAATTTTAAACATAGTGCCTATATGGCTCTAAATTACTTTTACATAGCATAATCTTTTTGTTGATAGATACATTATGCAACTATTATGTAGTGATGATATATTATGTAGATACATTATATAAATACATAATTTTAAGTAATATTAAAGACTTATGGTTGATCATAGTAGACAATTAGTGTACTAGCAAAAAGAGTAGACAATGAAAAGTTATTGTTATTTTGTACTTATTAAAGATGTATTCTCCTGTCAATTTTATGTATATAGACAAATGGTTAATATATATATTATATATATATATATATAAGTATAAATGTGTGTGTGTGTGGACGTTCCTGTCCATATATATAAGTAAAATGAGTGGTAGAGATTATGAAAATTTGATAACTAATTTTTATTGTATTTATTGTCAAAATTTTAGTATGAAAACCAAATTCATCCTTGGTTTTTTTTTTTTTTTAATATTGATTACATTAGTTAGTTTACATAATACGCATGTTTTAAATTACACAAGAAATATAAAAAATAAAAATAAAAATTTGCATACCAAACACCAGAAAACATTTTCAAGCTCATTTTCAAAGTCGTTACCAAACACTAGAAAATGATATAGTTTTCTAGAAAATGTTCTTTGGAAAATAAACCATTTTCTAGAGAATGTTGATGCTGAAACAAACAGAGCGTTAGTAAAACTATTCTACGTCAGCTTTTCAATCTTGTTTCTCTCTCGCTAGTCACACTTTACAAAAACAGTGTCACTTGTTTCTCTCTCACTAGTCGCTACTATATGTGTATATATATAGGTAGAATCTCTTGGTATATAAGAAGTTTTATAGGAGTGAGGCATGGAAAGAAGAGTGGTAGCAGCTTCACAAGGCAAAGATTATGGAAGGTGAAAGCTCGGATTTGTGTTAAAGACACAAGAGTTGTTTAGACTTCAAATTAAAAAATTATGGCTCGGTTGATTTTACTCTAACTTAAACTAAGTGCGGAATAGAGTAAATACGAGCGACAAACAAAACCGCTACTCTAAGCCACAATCAACAATACACAGCAGTAAAATGAAAGCTAAAAGAGTAGGGAAGAGAGATGCAAACACAAGATAACACGCTGGTGTGTTATCGAAGAGGAAACCGAAGAACTCGGCGAAAAACCTCTCCGCCACCCTCTAAGCAGTAAATCGATCTACTAGACAATAAGTTAGGATACACGAATAGTAAAAGACCATCCAAGCCTAGTCTACTCAATGCACCTAAGCCCTCCAAGCTCCTACTTCAACAAGGCTTCTTGGATCCCGCAATGTGCCCGGTTGCATCCGCCAAAACTTGGATTCTTTCAATACTTCCCAGCAGCTGGTAAGTGTTTGAGCTATCAACCTCTCAAGGATATATAAATGGAAAGGAAAGAGTAGAGGAAAACCACAATGGATTGTGTGTAGAATTATGGGTATGACAATTTCACACTCTCAAGGGTTGAGGCTAGGGTTTTTTCTTCTGAAAAGCTCTCTACTCAATATGTGGGTAATAATGGTATATATAGTGTGATTGAGAATGTAGTAGAACAGATAGGACAAAATAGCAAAACAGACTGTTTCGCGGATATCTTGCGGGAAAGCCTTATTCGCGAGACACTTGCGAAAACCAGCTGTCACCATCTATCATGACTCTTCGCATTCCAGTCATGTGCAGGGCACATACATTACTTCGCGGGATGCTTAGTCGCGAGCTACCCGCAAGAAATCTTCTGCCTTCAAAAGCTTGAGTCTTCAAACTCACTCTCTCTATCACACAACCCCGTACAATAAAATCCCACATAAAGTACATGGCATAAAAGATTGAACAAAATTACATTTAATTTGGTACGGAATTAACGCCAACACAAAACAGTTGTAAATCACAACTTTACAGAAGGTTAGTTAATGTATATTGTGTTCATTTTCTTGTTCATAAGTTGTTAGAAGTTATAGAATGCATGCCATTGAGATTATCAAAAAAATAAATAAAAAAAGAGTACATGACATTGAGAAATTTCATTTTATAGTTTCATGAATTTTGCATTCGACAGTTAAAACAGTATGTTATTATTATTATTTTTTTGGGGGAGGGGTGGGGGCACAACGTCAAATATAGTCAAATATTAAATAGTTCATGCTAACTAGGCCAGATTGCAGGTACTAGAAACTAGTCCACCTTCAGATCTGTAAAGGTCCTGTCGTGGAAGCTAGAGTGCTTCTCTTTTCCCTGCATCTGACTCAACGAACAAAACTGTTAACTTATTGGCAGCTTCAGCTTCCATGATGAGCTAAATCAAACATGTTTGGTCTCTCACTTATTCAAGAATTCATAAAAAAAACTGGACACACTTGTTGTTTTTGTTATTACTATTATTTATTGAATTTCATCAATCTCACATGCTCATGCTTCCTTATTACAGCAAAAGGATAGTTGGCTTTCTATCCTCTTAAAAATGGATATATTTAAAAGAAATGTTATGTCTACAATATTTTCACGATAAATTTTAAGTGACATGTTTATATTGGTTGTTATGGGTAGGCAAAAAAATAATTTAAGGTGTAGATTCAAATTAGAACCAACATGCAATAACTTACTACCTATAATTTGTTGTGAAAATATTGTGGATATAACACTTCTCTTTATTTAATGTTTTTTTTTTTTTATGAGACTCTTTATTAAATGTTGATACAAAACAAATCTTTATGAGACTTTTTATTGATGATATAACTATTGATCTTTGATTTTTTTAAAAATTTGTAAGTATGAAGGATTTAGGATATAAAAAGAAGATGTTATCCAATTGTGAATTTGTTAAAATTCACCTCTAATAAAAAAAATATTAAGTAAGATTGTATTCTTAACTTTTTAAGTTACAACCAATTTTGTTGTTAAATTTTGTCATATCTAATATTATGTCTTTTAAAATTTTAAATAAAATAAAATTATTTTTAGTAAACAATAAAGTGACATTTGATACGTCGTAAGATTCTTAAAAAAAATCATAGTAAAATGATACAGTGAAATGGAAGTTCTATTCAAGTGCCACCTGTCTTAAGTTTTTTTCTAATTTAATCCTTATCTTCACTTTGCTCTTTTTTTTTTTCTTTTTTTTTTTTCAACTTTAATATAAAAGGTCAACCAAAGTGGGAATACAAATAAATAATTGACCCTTCTTATTTGCTTTGGACCAAGTCGTGTGCGTTCAGTTAACCCACTTCTATGTGACTTTCAATAAGCTTAACCAAAATTTGAAAAAGAAAAAAGAAAAAGAATAGTGTCTATTATACACTCTATTATCACAATGGATAAAATCACGATTTTAGTTCAAAATGTTTTTGTGTGCAATAAGGTTTGTGAATATATATATATATATATATATATATAGAGAGAGAGAGAGAGAGAGAGAGAGAGAGAGAGAGAGAGAGAGAGAGAGAGAGAACTTAGATAAAGTTCAATTATAATTTGTAAATAAAATTTAATTTTGTGCAATGTGTCTAAATTTATGTGGAGACCACACTAAAATTATCCATTTAAGTTAATGAGCACTAGTGCAATATACTAAGAATCTAATATTAATAAACTGAAGAAAAAAAAAACCAATCAAATCTACTAAATAAAAATCACCACACAACAAAGATTACCATACGTTCTATCTTATTAAAAATTAGAAAAAAAAAATCATAAATAGTATTAAATTTAGGTAAGAATTTTAATATGTGACTAATTACGTTTACTTTTTTAAAAAAAATAATTTGACTAATTATTTAGATTTTTATGATAAAAATTGTGTTTAATTTTAAATGTATTTATATGTATACATGTGTTACATGCTACTTTTCTAATAATTTGACTAATTATCTATATTTTTATAATAAAAATTGTGTTTAATTTTAAATGCATTCATGCATTTGCATAAGTTACATGCTAGTTTATATAATATCTAAAAGCATAAGCGTAGTATATTTAATGTTATCACGCTCATATTGAGCCACATCAGTGTAACATTTTGGTCCATTTAGCCTATTTCGGACAACTTTGGTTCATTTGATTCATTTTAGTCCACTTCAGTCCATTTCAATCTACTTAGGTCCATTTTAGTCCATTTCAGTCCACTCAATCCATTTGGTCATTTGGTCCATTATGCTTTCTCTTTCTCTTGATTTTTTTTATTCTTTCTTGCAATTCAACTTTACATTAATGAAGTTTTATATTTTTTTTAATATCTCTACTTTTGGTTGTTTTGGTGTTGTGTTTTTTGAGTTTCCCATCACAAGTCCTCTATCTTCCTCTAATAGGGTTTGTTTGATTTTTGTTTGAGTTAATCCTTAGTTTGTAATTGAGAATTTGAGTTTATATCAAAACACAATTTACATGGCTATATATTTTGAATGTTTCTATCAATTACTTGAGTAATATATCAATTGTAATTATGTAATAAGTTTTTATTATCATAATAATCTTCTTAGGACATTGAGAAAATTGAAACTTAAAAATTTTGGTTGTACCAAAAAAAAGGAAATATAATGCATAATAATAGTTAGAATAATAGTTGTAAAACTCTACTTCTTCTTCTTCTTCTTTTTCACTCACTTATTTAAAGTACAAGTATACTTTAGTGTGCTTTCAAAAAAAAATTTCTTAACAAAAAGCTATGTATGTTGTTCCCAAATGGATACTTAACGTGCCTCCAAGTTTGTAAAAAAATAATTTTCTGTCAAAAACAAGTTTGTAGAAATAATAAGTGTAGGATCAAAAATCTTTAAAAAAAAAATTGTAACTATATTGATATGAATTGTTATAATTGATGCTATAATAAAAGTGATGTTAGTGATGCATTTAAATAAAATTGATTGACGTTACTCCAATCACAAAATAGACCTTAGCACTTGTAAAAATTAATATGTCATATCCCAAGCTACTTTTTGTAGAAATTATCTGAATTGTAATCGACTTGTTGTATCTAATATATAGACGCCAAATGCACAGTAAGTGAGATCCACGCTTGTAAATTTTCTCTATTCACATTCGTTGGCATGCTGTGTGCAGTAGATGACAATGGGTGGCCCACGATTTTATATTACTATTACGCATGTTTTTTTTTTTTTTTTCGGTGAAATGGGTGGGCCAACTATGCTTTTTGATTCAATCGGCCATTCATGAATTAAATTAGGTTTCTTTTCGGTGGGAAGGAATTATATTAAAGCAAAACCCAAGTACAAACTGATCAGAATAAAAAATCAAGCCACTGTAAGGTTGGCAATCAAGGCACATGACCACATGAGTGAGCACAAGCAATAAGAATGTCTCCAACAACTTTTGAATCTACTTGTACAATTATATTTAAGGTGTATTTGGATTCGTTTATTTTGTTGAAATTAAAAACTTATTGTTAAAAGTATTGTAGATAAAAGTAAAAATTAATTAAAATAGTACAGTAGGGCTCATGAATAGTAGCAAAAATAAACTGAATAGTGAAATAATTTTAATTTTTAATCCTAACTCAAACGCACACTTAGAATTCCCGAGTTGAAACAAAGACACTACTTGTAGCTTGATTATGAGTGCACCAACAATGCTCTATAGATGATATAGAATAGACCACTATAATCTTTTTGGAACATCAAAGGCGCTTTAAATCGTGCAAAACAAAAAAAAAATACTAGTAGAAATCATTTGAGAAATGGAATTGGAATTGCATGAAATTTGGAAGGCTAAAGGGAAATGATCTTCAGATCAAAAGTCGTTGCTATGCCATGAGGTGCACCCTGATTTTGGCAAATTCCTTCATTTAAGCCCCAAAAGCAACGATTTTGCCATTTTTAATAATTTTTATTTACTTAATAACTTTTTACTCAGAAGTCATAATAAAATTCTTACTTGTTTTGGGATGGCCCTTAAAACTAGTAGTTTATAATTTTGCATTTAACTCAATTTTAATGTTTTTGGTAAAATTTGGTATTTTGCCACATAATCTCGTGATTAGTGCGAATTCAGGTTTCAGATGATTTCCTAATCGTCCTAGGGTTTTACTTCTTCAGTGTTTATATGTTTTGTAGCCTCAAAAGGCAAAATAAATTATTATTAATAAAATTACAGACTTTGTCTCAATTGTTTTCTCTAGTGGATTCCAGATTTATCACCTTGTGGAGTCAAAAAAATCTCTCATGAATTCGAGATTTACTACCAGAAATGAATAGTTTAGTTTGTATTCTATCAAAAAGAGTATCGTGTGTGCTTTTTTCAGGCTTCCGCCATATCAATTGGTATATAAGAGTTTTGACTTGCCCTAGTTTGATGGCTACTAGTGAGACGGCAACCACCACAACAACAACAACGGAAAAGTTAACAACCCATTCCTCACTAGGGCTGAGTTCTACGAGTTTCATGATGAGACTCAACAATTTCATGATAACAATAAAAAAATTTCATGAAGAAAAACTCAGCAAGAACTGTGCGAGATTTTCCAAGCACTTGCTATCCTTCTTGCCCAAAACCTTTAATCATGATGATGAAGAGCGATGTGATAATTGTGTACGTGGCCCTCCCCATCATGGTCCAAACCATCGGAATAGGTAGCAAGCATATAACGATTACAACAGTGAGGACAAAAAGTATGCATAAGAAGTCCTTGGAAATCATCATGGTCCTGTGAGGGATAACGGTCTAAATTATCAAGAGTAGAGGGACTATCGTACCATTTTTTTATGGTAGTGTTTCAATTGAAAAGTATTTGGATTGGTTCAATGAGGTTGAGAATTTTTTTCAACTATATGGATACTTCAGAAGACAAGCAAGTTTGTTTGGTGGCTTACAAGTTGAAGGGAGGTGCGTTTGCCTGATGGGATTGTGTTCAACTAAAGCGTACCAGTGAGAGAAAGCTTCAGATATGTACATGGAGGAGGATGAAGAGGCTAATGGCAGAGTAGTTCTTGCCATTGGATTACCATAATTAGTTGTTCAAACAGTACCAAGCTTGTAGACAAGGTGCCTGAATAGTTAACGAGTACATGGAAGGGTTTGATCGGTTGGAAAATCGTAATGATCTGGAGGAGACTGAAATTGAACAGATGGACAGATTTGTAAATAGACTATGGGTATTCATTCGAGATCAGGTATCTTTAAAAACCCTATATTCTTTAAATGAGACTGTAAACCCACCCATAAAAATAGAACATCAACATTTTAGGGCAGGTTTGAAGTTTTCCAATTGCAATTCAAATTCATCTAGTTCAATGGTCAATAAGGGTAAATAGCTCATGTTTATGCCATGACCACAACCTATAAATATGGAGAATAATGGTGTCAGTCAGTCCAAGGTTGCAATAGCAGGTTCTAAGGTAGGGTAAGTAGCCTATGTTTACACTACAATCACAACCTGTAACTAGGGAGAATAGTGGTGTCAACCAATCCAAGGTTGCCATAGCAAGTTCCATAGTGCAGCCAATAGAAAACACCAATCCTTATGCTAAGCCATCCAGGAATAAGTGTTACAAGTGTGGGAAACTAGGGCATCGGTCTCACTCTTGCCCTAAACGAGCCATAGTGAATCTGGTGGTCGGGAAAGGAAGCAAGGCAGAGGACAAATAGAAAGGTGAAGAGAATAGAATGATGCAGATTCGGATGCTTATGATCCGAATGAGATCCTAGAAGATGAAAAAAATGAACCATTAGGGAGATCCCTAATGATTCAGAGGTTGCTGCTTACACCAAGGAGAGATTACAATAAAGATCAACATAACGAGATCTTCCAAGCACATTTCACCATCAATAAGAGGGTTTGTGATTTGACCATTGCTAGTGGCAGTATAAAGAATATTGCTACGAAGGGTTTGGTCGCTAAGCTGGGGCTGAAGACAAAGAAGCACCCTCCTCTGTACAAAATAGGCTAGATTAAGAAATGTACGAAAACTCTTGTCACTCAACAATGACATGTTGCTTTTTCTATGGGTAAATGTTATGTAGATGAAGTAGTTTGTGTTGTCATTAAGATCAATGCATGTAATTTCATATTGGGTAGATCTTGGCAGTATGATGTAAATGCTACTCATAGGTGTAAGGATAATGTATATGTATTTTTTAAAAATGATTGGAAAAATTATCCTAAGTCCTATTAAGGAGGGTAGTGTACCTAAAGCTTCTAAGGTGGAGGGAAAATCATCATTTCTCATAGTTAACAATGAGGATGAGTTTCACAAGGAGGCTAGGGAGTTGAAACAGGTTTATGCAGTAGTGGTGATAGATGGAGAGCCAAAGAAGGTTACTAAGATACCTGTAGCGATTTAAACCTTGATCAAGTAGTTTGAAGAGCTTTTTCTAGATGATTTGCCTGTAGGCTTACCATCATGTGCGACATCCAACATCGCATTGATCTAGTTGCTAGAGCTAGTTTATCAAATTTGCCACAGTACAAGATGAATCCTCAAGAAGGTTAAATTTTGTAGGGATAGGTGGGTGAGCTTTTGAGCAAGAGACAAGTCAAAGAGAGTATGAGTTCGTGTGTAATACCAATATTATTAACACCAAAGTAGAATGGGAGCTGGCGTATGTTTGTGGATAGTGGAGCCATCAACAAGATTATAGCTCGATTCTATATTCTATGACTAAATGATATGTTTGATATGCTGAGTGGGTCCAAGTGCTACACCAAGCTAGATCTTAAGAGAGGATATCCCTAGATTCGGATTAGACTTGGAGATGAGTGGAAGACACCTTTCAAAATGAAGTAACGGTTGTATGACGGGATGGTAATGCCTTTCAGACTATCTAATGCTCCTAGCACTTATATGAGACTTATGAATCATGTATTGAAACCACTTATTCAGAATTTTGTGGTAATTTATTTTTGACAATATCTTGATTTATAGTAAGACAAAAGAAACCTACTATAATCATGTGCACAATACTAAAGGTGTTGTAGGCCAATAAGTTGTACATCAACCTGAAGAAGTGCAGCTTCTTGATGGATAAGTTGCTGTTTCTAGGGTATATTGTTAGTGTCGATAGGATTCAAGTTGATGAAGACTAGATCTGTGCAGTCAGAGAGTGGCCAACTTCAAAGACAGTGAGTAATGTGCGAAGTTTCCATGGCCTAGCAACCTTCTATTGGGGGTTTGTTCAAGATTTCAGTAACATAGTAACCCCTATTACTGAATGCTTGAAGAAGGGGAGGTTTTAATGGGGAAAGGAAGCAGAGCAAAGTGTTGTCTTGATCAAGGAGAACTAGACCAATAGCATTCTTTAGTGAGAAATTTTGTGAAGTTCAGAGTAAATGGTCATCATATAAGCTGGAGTTCTTTGTTGTAATACGAATTCTTAAGCATTAGGAGCATTACTTGATTCAGAGGGAGTTTGTGTTATACATAGATCATTAGGCCTTGAAACATATCAACAGTCAAGCTAGCATCAACTGGATGCATGCTAGGTGGGTAGCTTATATATAGTGCTTCCATTTCACATTGAAGCACAAGTTTGGTGTCACTAATAAGTTGCCAAATGTGCTTAGTAGGCAAGCATCTTTGTTGGTCACACTATATGCTGAAGTTGTAGAGTTTAACTACCTCAAAGAGTTGTTCAAAGAGGATGAGGATTTTAGAGATATTTGGGGTAAGGTCCAACAAACTTACTGCTATGGATAGTATATACATCCAAGATGATTTCCTCTTTCTAGGTAATCAACTTTGTATCCCCAAAAGTTCTTTAAGGGAAAATATTATTAAGGAGTTGGATAGTAAAGGCTTGGGTGGACATATGGGTAGAGACAAGACAATAGCACCGGTGGAGAAGATATATCATGGGCCATAACTCATGAAGGTTGTTAGCAATAATGTGAGAAAGTTTCCAATTTGCCAGACTGTCAAAGATCAATCTTAGAATACTGGTTTATACATGTCATTTCCGATTCCACAACCACCATGGGAAGATCTGTCTATGGATTTTATACTGGGTCTCCCTTGAACCTAATGAGGTATGAATTCTGTTTTTGTATGGTTGACACTTACTCAAATATGTCCCACTTCATATCATGCTAGAAGACCTTAGATGCCACTTGAGTGGCCAATATATTCTTCAAAGAAGTTGTGCATTTGCATGGAGTGCCAAAGTCCATCACCTCTGATTGAGATACTAAGTACTCAGTCACTTCTAAAGGACCTTGTGAAAGCGTTTTGACACTTCTTTGAACTACATCTGATGCGAACCTTAATCGACACGCTTTGAGACCCAACAAAAATATTGGAATATTTAACCCAGGAAAGCTAAAAATCAGATTTATGATAGAAACCCTGACCCAACGTTTATAATTGAAACGCGAACCAAAGGTATAAGTTGACCTTGACCCAATGATTATAAAGAATCACGAACCAAAGGTATAAAGTTTGAACGCCACAAGGAAGAATCCTTGATAAGTTCACAGTTCTTGAAGAACCAAAAGAGAGCAAAGCCTCACCTTTTCTGATTTTCATTCAATAATATTATATGAAAAACGTTTACAGACTTAAGGGCCTATTTAAGGGCTCCATAAAACTTGACAGACAAGAAAATATATTCTAAAATAACTCCTAATTGATACCTTACCATATCTATAAACAAATTTGACCTAAAAAGCATTAAATGCACCTAAAAATAAGGAATTAAGTCACCTAAACCTAAAATAACGTTTTTACATAAAAATACCAAAAATAATAAATTACAATAATTAAACAGTAAATTGTGTCCTACATCAGACCCCTCCACTTGAAACAAACTCGTCCTCGAGTTCATCTTTGAAATCTGAAATCTTCCGCTCCAAATAAACAAATACTTCAAATGCTTTAATGACTTGATCCGGTTGTGAAATTTGAATCCTTCATAAAGTGTAACAGAAAATTTCTTCTCATCTACTTTCAATTTATTTGCAACATCAATCAACAAAGGGTTGATAATAAAATTAAAATTTTCTACTCCAAGAAAATCAACATATAGTATAGTCATCTTCAACAAATCAACTGAGACTTTAGGATTGTGAGTTGTGGACTCATCCTCATATTTGACCTCAATTGAATCTTCCATAATATTCTCAATAATTACCATCTCTTTTTTTTCAATTTTTTTTTTTGGATGATAACTGGAAACAAAAGATAAAAGGATAGGAAACTGATTTTAGAACCTGTGCTCTGATACCAAATGATGCGAACCTCAATCGACACGCTTTGAGACCCAACAAAAATATTGTAATATTTAACCCAGGAAAGCTAAAAATCAGATTTATGATAGAAACCCTGACCCAACGTTTATAATTGAAACGCGAACCAAAGGTATAAGTTGACCTTGACCCAATGATTATAAAGAATCACGAACCAAAGGTATAAAGTTTGAACGCCACAAGGAAGAATCCTTGATAAGTTCACAGTTCTTGAAGAACCAAAAGAGAGCAAAGCCTCACCTTTTCTGATTTTCATTCAATAATATTATATGAAAAACGTTTACAGACTTAAGGGCCTATTTAAGGGCTCCATAAAACTTGACAGACAAGAAAATATATTCTAAAATAACTCCTAATTGATACATTACCATATCTATAAACAAATTTGACCTAAAAAGCATTAAATGCACCTAAAAACAAGGAATTAAGTCACCTAAAACTAAAATAACGTTTTTACATAAAAATACCAAAAATAATAAATTACAATAATTAAACAGTAAATTGTGTCCTACATCAACATCAACACCAGTCATCCCTAGACTGATAGCCAGACAAAAGTTATTAACGGCACTTTGGGGAATCCGATCCGGTGTATTTTAGTGGAGAAATCCAAGCAATGGGATCTTGCACTGTCCCAAGTAGAATTTGCCTACAATAGCACAATTAGCAAAAGCACTGATAGATCTCCATTTGCCATCGTCTACTGCCTGCCACCAAAACATGCTTTGGACTTGGTACCTTTACTTGAACTTCTAAGAGTGAGTCAAGTTGCAAAAAATATGGCTAACTGTATTCAAGCCATCCAAGAGGAGGTGACACAGAAACTTGAAATTTCAAATGCCAAGTATAAGTACGCTGCTAATAAGAAGAGGCGTGAGAAGATCTTCCGTGTTGGGGATTTAGTATCGGTCTACTTTTGAAATGAGAGGTTTCCTATTAGTACCTACAAAAAATTGAAGGATAAGAAGTATGGGCCATTTCAGATTACTAAGAGGATCAACAATAATACTTATGTGGTTGCTCTTCCACTAGACATGAATATTTCTTTCACTTTCAATATTGCTTATTTGTATGAGTATCATCCTTCTAATGCACCAAATAGTGGAAACTCATAATCGAGTTCTTTCCAAGGGGGGGGGGGGGGGGGGGAGGGGAGTGATGTAGAAAAGACTGCCATGGCCTTCCTAGAAGATCAAGGGCGCTTGAAATCCCACAAGGAAAAAATGCACTAGTAGAAATCATTTGGGCAATAGAGTCGAAATTGAATGAAATTTGCATGCTGAAGGGAAACGATCTTCTAATCAATAGTCGTCACTTTGCCATGATTGACACCCTAATTTTGGTGAATTCTTTCGTTTAGGCCCTAAAAGTAGCGATTTTGCTATTTTAGTAATTTTTGTTTCCTTAAAAACTTTTTTCTCAAAAGTCATAATAAGGCCCCACTTGTTTTGGGACAACCCTTAAGGTCGATAGTTTATGATTTTGCATTTAACTCAATCTTACAATTTTTGGTAAAATTCAGTTTTTGCCACTTAATCTTGTGATTAGCGTGACTTAGGATTTTAGACGTTTTCGTAATCGTCCTAGGGTTTTACTTTTTCAGTATTTATATATTTTGTAGCCTCAAAAGGCAAAACATATTATTGATAATAAAATTTTAGACTTTGTCTCAATCATTTTCTCTAGTGGATTCCAGATTTATCTTTTTGTAGATTCAAGGAACCCCTCCTAGATTCGAGGTTTATAACAAGAAACTAACCACTTACTCATCTCATTAGTATTTAATGCACAAATTACTCCTAGAGTGGTTAATATATATTAATTAACTAACCACTTACTCATCTCATTAGTGTTTAATGAGAAACTTTACAACTCAACTTACAACATTACTCACACTTGATTATTCCCATATAATTTTTTTTAAAGTCTTATTAATTAAACACTCACTATACACTTCTTTTTAAAATTGCAATTTCAATTAAAATCGTGAAATTGTATTTCAATAATACATTTCGAGTTTTCACATTTTTAACCTTTTTTTTTTTTGGGAAGAAATTCACATTTTTAACTTAAGAAGTCCTTTTTTTTTTTTTTTTTTTGAGAAACACTTTAAGTCATGTTTTAAAAACACAATTTTTGGAGTTGTTTAGTAGTGTATTGTAAACAACAGTTTTTAGTATGTAAATAATATTACATGTATTTTCACACACACACGTATTTTCAAAAAATAAAAATAACATTACTAGAGCACATTACCAAATGTGCCCTTAATCTATGCAATTATGTGTGTGTAATAAGTAGTGGACAATTAAGTATTTGAATTTGTTCACTTGTTGGCATGTTATGCTAGGCATATTCATGATCATGTTTTCTAGATTGAGGACTCCCACCTCTGGCTATTCGGTATTTGAATTTGTTTTGCTGATTTAAGCTGTGTTTGGATAAGTTGCGTTTGCGTTTTGCTGAGAATTTTTTGCGTTTTTTTTTTTTCAACGTGCATGAACAGTAACCGGTACTGTTCATGCACGGTATTTTACTGTGCGGGAGACCAATTTTACTATTTACGCACTGTTCATGAGACCCACAAGCACTTTATTCAGAAAAATATATTAAAAATAGGTCCCACAATACTATTCACACATTTAAAAATTATTTTGCTACAGTGTTCTCAGTTTTCAGTAATAAGCTCTATCCAAACGGACCCTTAGAGTCTGTTTGGATATAGCTGAAAACTAAAAATTGAAAATACTGTAGCAAAATAATTTTAAATATATGAATAATACTGTAAAATTAATTTTTAATTTTTTTTAATACAATAATAATAGATCCTATAAATAATATATAAACAATGTATAAATAGTACATGAATAGGAAAAAACTGACCAACATTCTATTACTTCTCAATAAAAATAAAAATAAAAACTGAAAAAGCAGCCGCCAAGACCAGCCGCTATTCAAACATTACCTTAGGGTTAGTGGGCGTCTCATCAAAAGAAAAAAAGTAGGTGGGCGCAGAAGTGCTGACGTGGCATACAAGGGTGTGAAATCAATGGCCTGGGATGGAAAGTTTAACGCGTTTTCATTTTTCCTAGTTGCGCGTTTTCATCTGGGACCCACTATCAACTTCCTACTTTTACTTCATCTACTTTTGCAAGAATCAACAAAGCTCTGTAGCTGGTTCATAATCCTAGCTCTCAGTTACTTATAGACATAGTTCACTTTTAGGGTTTCTGAGTTATTAGTGATGTTTAGGGGGGCTTCAATCGACTAGCTCTGATATAGAAATGAGTTCTCAAAGAGGAGAGAATGAGATGAGAGATCACAAAAGGGTTGGTTACTACGTTGGGAGAGTCAAAACAGTGGCTTCGAAGTTGAAGAGAGAAAAAAGAAAGAGTAGTGCAAGGAAGCCGATTTGCCGGTGTCATCTTCATCCTAGCCATGAGAGGTTAGTCACTTAGTCTACAACTCTTTGGTAACCCTAATCTTGTCTTTCGATTTAAAGGGTCTATGTTTGAACGTCTACATTTTATGGAACAACATCTATATTATGCCACTGTTAATTCATCTTGTGCAGTATTGCACCAACTCCAACACCTTAACTATCTCCTATAGCTTTCATAACAGTCTCGAACACTATTTTCAGTGATATACATGAAGGAAAACGTAAAAGATATACCAGGCACGGATATTTTCAATCCACACATGCTTTGGTATAAATATGATATATTTTCTACTTAATTTTTTTTTTTTTTTGAAGTTCATTTTAAACATCATTGTATTTTTATTTGCTTTCAATAAATAAACAAGTTAAAGAGGATTTGATTTTAGGGCATAAGGTTTAAATGAGCACAAAGAAATCATTAAAAGAAAGGAAAAAAATACAAGAGTCTTAAGCATTTTGAACAAGACTACTGATATTTGAAGTCAATGATATAGTATAAAAGTTTTTTGAATAAAACGATATAGTATAATTAGATAAGGTCAAATAATACTTAAGAAGTTCTTTAAAATGGTAGAAGCGATTTTTTTCCCTTTCTAATGATATAATGAATCTCTTTATTGTTAGTTTTTTCTTTTTACATTTGTTCATTGTCGATATTTTATTTTTTATTATTTCTCCTCTAACTATTAAAACATGTGCCACTTTCTTGTTGGTATATATAAAAAAGTAAATTGAAGAAAGTCTGAGAAAAAGAAAATGAAAGAGAAATAAAATCTATGAATTAAACATACTTATTTTATTTTATTATATAAAAAACTTAAATAATTTACCGTTAGATAATAAAACTTTATTCTACTATGTGGTGTCATTGGTTTCGACCAATTTTTTTTTTTTTTTTTTTGTTGCCAAACATGTGATATATGTTAGTTTAGCTATTAAACTATAATAAGTCTAATGACACAAATTTTTTATAATTGTTCATGTGACTTGTCACAATTAATATATAATTAAAATAGTGTCAATAATGAATCATGTTAAAATGAGGTTATTTTGATCACAATTTATGACCCTAAAGAGTTATGAAAAGAATTATTCAAGACATTACTCTAAGAAAAAATGTATGAATTATATGAATCTTGGTTTGAAAACATAGAATGAGGGCAGTGTTTTCATCCGTTGGGTGAGAGGGCAGATTATAAATTACTTGGGAGACTATAAATCTTTAATTTGGTCCCCTCCACTCCTCATGAAAGTAAAATAATCTTTGAATCAACTCATTTCAAAGATCAACTAATCTCCTATTTATGAACTAGTTTTTTTTTTAAAAATGTTTTTTAGCTTTTAATTAAGCACAACTTTGTAAAACTCTAATTCTTTTTTTTTTTTTTCACTCACTTATTTGAAGTACAAGTATATTTTAGTACGCTTTCAAAAAAATTTATCAACAGAATGCTATATATGTTGTTCCAAAATGGATACTTAAGGTACCTCCAAGCTTGTAAAAAATAATTTTCTCTAAAAAACAAGTTTGTAGAAATAATAAGTGTAGGAACAGAAATCTTTAAAAAAAAAAAATTGTAACTATATTGATATGAATTGTTATGACTGATGCTATAATAAAAGTGATGTTAATGATGAATTCAAATAAAATTAATTGATGTTACTTCAATCACAAAATAGTCATCTTAGCACTTGTAAAAATTAATATGTTATATCCCAAGCTACTTTTTGTAGAAATTATCTGAATTCTAATTGACTTGTTGTATCTAATATATAGACGCAAAATGCACAGTAAGTGAGATCCACGCTTTTAAATTTTCTCTATTCACATCCGTTGGCATGCTGTATGCAGTAGATGACAATGACATCCAAACCATAAGGTAAGACAAGATTACCTGTTAAATCCTCTGTTATTAGACCTAAGCCAAATATCTTAAAGTTGGGCTAAAGTCAGGGATGGAGCCAAGGTACAAACTTAAGGGGGCAAAGCTTAATGTAAAGCTCATAAAATTTCTTCACATTCATTGGCATCGTAATCTTATATTTGTAGATGCAATTTGAGATTTGCAGTAAACTAATACTAATTTTGGTGATTTTTCAAATTTTAATTTTAAGATTTTTATAAATTCAACATTAGAGGTTAGCAACAATAAATCATCAATATTAGCATATGAATACTGCTAGGGATACATCCAACTACACACTTGAATCCACAACATGCCTCATAAATAAACATATCTTACAAACCACAACAAACTTTTTTTTAGAAATAGTTTTCAACCTATGATGTTTAATAAATTTTACCAGCACACGAGCTACAAAAAAGTAAAATTAAAACAATATTAATATTAATTCATTGCACAACATGAAATCTACCATGTTTCTACTAAGTAGGACCGCTAAAGTCAAACAAAGTAAAGACCTTCAATTTTAATTTTTTTCTTTTCCCATTAGGCCGCCTGCCCATTAAGTTCTCTAGCGATAGCCACACATTTGATTTCTAGAACATTAAAACAAAAATTCAACTTTATTTTATATTTTTAATCTTTCTTGTTTCACCTGTTCCATTTTTCTCATTGTACCCGTGAGTCTATGACCAACATATTATTTAAATTTTTTATTATAACATAATCTTCTCTCTCTCTCTCTCTCTCTCTTGAAATCTCGGTGAATCTTATCTCTATCCTTTGCTGACATTTTCTACTGACACTTATCTCTTCTCTATAAAAATCTGAGTTATTCTCCCTCTCCCTCACTCTCTATTCTTGCTAATGTTACGACTTGAACTATGAAGCAGAAGATGAAGACATACTTAAACCCAGCATTAGCGGTAGTATCAACAATAAGGTCTGTTCAAATCCACCATTGATTCTTGTTTCAAACCTTGATTAGATCTCACTTAGTTCTCTCATATATATATATATATATATATATGAAAGTGCAATTTTTTAAAAAGTTGGGGTGGGGGGGGGGGGGGGGGGCATTGCTCCCCAAGTCCGAACGTAGCTCTGTCCTAGGCTGAAGGTATCAACTCAAGGGCTGGAGTTGCTAATTTTTTAGGCTTACTAAAGTATTGAACTGTTCTTATTGACTTAAGTTTTGAAGAACTCACCCTATGTAGAATTTTTTTTTTATTTAAAAAAAAAAAAAAAACCTAAAACATGGCTTCTTAAGCAGAACTGCGCAACCCAAAAGTTAAAATTTTTGGGTTCTTTTTTCTTCCAATACTTACATGCAAAATTTTTTTAATAAAAAAAATTCTATATAATATGTAACAATCACATGGGGTAAACCTTTCCAAAAATTAGAAGCTTTGTTTTAAAAAGCCAAAGCAAATGGGTATCAATAGTGGAATGTCATAGTATTTGGAATTTTGGAGTTACAGTTACATGTGGGATCCTCCATGTAAATGGAGTAACATGCGTAATAGTAATTCAGCAAAAAAAAAAAAAAAAAAACATGCGTAATAGTAATTTAAAATCTTTTCCGGTGAAATGGATGGGCCAACTATGCTTTTTGATCCAATTGGCCATTCATGAATTAAATTAGGTTTCTTTTCGGTGGGAAGGAATTATATTAAAGCAAAACCCAAGTACAAACTGATCAGAATAAAAAATCAAGCCACTGTAAGGATGGCAATCAAGGCATGACCACATGAGTGAGCACAAGCCATAAGAATGTCTCCAACTAAAAAAAGAGTCTACTAGCGAGGATCAAGTGCCCTCGTAAAAATTCAAATATCGTCGCAAAAGGTTATTGGCGAGGGTATATGGCCCTCGAAGGCCGTTGTATTTGCTTTTGTTGCTAAAAGAGATTTTGCGACCATACCTTCGCAAATAGATAATTTACGAGGGCAATCCACCGTCGTTATTGAACAAATCCGCCCTCACAAATATATTTCCAAATGATGAGAAAAGTCGACGACTTATTTTTAGTGAGGGGAAGCAGTTGTCGTTAACAACTATTTGTGAGGACTTTCATACCCTCGCAATTAATTATTTGCGAATTTCAAATTGATGACATACTTTTTAGAGACGAATAGTGATGTCATTAAAATTTATTTGTGAGGGCTTTTAACCCCTCGCAATTAGTTAGAAATAATAATGACGACATTAAGCTGTCACTTAAAACATTTTTGCAAAGGGTTAAGTTGCATCGCTATTCTATAAATTACGAGGGACTTCGTTGTCACTATGAAGTTATTTATGACCAAATTTTTATGTCATCAGTGATAATATTTTATATATTTTATTATTTATTTATTTTTAAGTTATTTTATATCATTTTTGTTTAATTATCCTGTTACAATAGTACAATGATTACTAAAAATTGATCCATCTAAACATAAAAATTCTTATAAATTCAAACTTTAAAATATAGAATATACAAAGAAATCCTAAAATTAAATCATGACATAAAAATATTGTTTTAAACTTAAACAACTAGAATTATGACAAAATCTATATTAGTTTTCCCCTAAGTCACCCTCCAAGTTGTTTTCGACCTCCATGTTATTGTTTGAATTGTCCTCTTCATCTCTGCTAGTCCTTAAAAAAAACATTAAACGTGAGTTAAAATAATGGTTAGGAGCAGACGCCATATGTTGAAACTCTCTAAAAAAAATTAAATATAAATTAAAATAATATAACAATTGTGAAAAATGTAAATCACAAATAATGGTTAGAGAGAGTGCAAGAGAGATAGATAGAATTTATGACACGTATTTCATTTATACTCACCTCCCCTTCTTCATCTGTCCATTTATCCACCATCTTTTTCCAAAAGGGTGTAGGAACGAAGAAAGGACCATTCTTGTAACGATCTTCTTTCTTTGTGAACTTCTTAAAAATAGGATTTTTAATGTGAAATATTCAATCAGAATAATGGTGTTTCACATATTCCACAAATGCCTTCTTCACTTCCTTGTCTAGTTGCTTATGCTTAAAATGTTGAGATATATAGCAAGCATACAGAGTTTCAAGCTCAGATCTTGGGTATTCAGTAAAAGTCGTCCAAGCTCCATTCAATTTTTGGTGAAAAAGATTAGTAATCTCTTGAGTAGCTTTTGGTGTGATGATTTTGGCTTTACTTTTACCTTCCCTTGCCATGTCTACCTTTTTTTTTTTATAAGCCTTGCCACGTCTACCTACTATTAGTTAGTATTAATATGATGAAAGTATAATATAAATATGTATATTTCCAATACAAATGTGTTAAAGACATGATCCACTAATAAAAGATGATAGACCTCATCCCAAATCCAACGATACTTGTTGCTACAATCAACACACAAATAATTGGTTTTTATAGCTTTATTTATTGAATATTTAAATGCATACTCTTAATTCTCATAAAAAGAAAAAAAATGCATACTCAAGAAAATTTTTCAACCCCATTAATATACTCTATGCACAATCTAGTAGAATAGTAGAATGATGCATCCAAAAAGAATTGATTTTATCTCCTTGATATTTTTACATAACTCTGACATCTTATGAGAAATGAAATGTTGAAAAGCAAAGTAAATCATAAACACTAGCAAAAACAAAGTGCATTAAATAGGCCAAGATTCCAAAACTCTTGTTTTCATATGTATTTATCTTCAAGCACATTGATTACCATACTACCATTAATATAATCCAAAGTCTAGCATGCATCGATCCCTATTTTGATTATCGAACCTAATTTAAATGATGATTTATGAAAAGTTTTCTTATATACTACATCTACAAACCATGCATTAATGCGTTCATAATCACCAACATGAATCAATGGAAACCATGGCTGACATATACTACATTTAAGCTTAGATTCAAACAATAATGAGAAATTCAAATTCATGTTAATTTGAATTTCTCATTAGAGATTCATTTCCATGATTTTTGCACTGGTGGAGAAGATATATCATCGGCCATAACTCATGAAGGTTGTTGGCAATAATGTGAGAAAGTTTCCAATCTGCCAAACTGTCAAAGATCAATCTCAGAATACTGGTTTATACATGTCATTACCGATTCCATAACCACCATGGGAAGATCTGTCTATGGATTTTATACTGGGTCTCCGTCGAACCTAGTGAGGTATGAATTCTATTTTTGTTATGGTTGACAAGTACTCAAATATGTCCCACTTCATATCATGCTGGAAGACCTAAGATGCCACTTAAGTGGCCAATCTATTCTTTAAAGAAGTTGTGCATTTGCATGGAGTGCCAAAGTCCATCACCTTTGATCGAGATACTAAGTTCCTCAGTCACTTCTAAAGGACCTTGTGAAAGCGTTTCGACACTTCCTTCAACTACATCAACACTAGTCATCCTCAGACTGATAGCCAGACAAAAGTTATTAACGACACTTTGGGGAATCCGATCTGGTGTATTTCAGTGAAGTAGCCCAAGCAATGGGATCTTGCACTGTCCCAAGTAGAATTTGCCTACAATAACACAGTTAGCAGAAGCACTGGTAAATCTCCATTTGCCATTATCTATTGCCTACCACCAAAACACGCTTTGGACTTGGTACCTTTACTTGAGTTCTAAGAGTGAGTCAAGTTGTAGAAAATATGGCTAATTGTATTCAAGCCATGCAAGAGGAGGTGACACAGAAACTTGAAATTTCAAATGCCAAGTACAAGTACGCTGCTAATAAGAAGAGGCGTGAGAAGATCTTCAGTGTTGGGGATTTAGTATTGGTCTACCTTTGAAATGAGAGGTTTCCTATTAGTACCTACAAAAAAATTGAAGGATAAGAAGTATGGGCCATTTCAGATTACTAAGAGGATCAACAACAATACTGGTGTGGTTGCTCTTCCACCAGACATGAATATTTCTTTCACTTTCAATATTGCTTATTTGTATGAGTATCATCCTTCTAATGCACCAAATAGTGGCCATGGCCTTCCAAGTGGGGGGGGGGGGGGAGGGGGGATAAGGGACTGATGTAGAAAAGGCTGCCATGGCCTTCCTGGAACATCAAGGGCGTTTGAAATCGCACAAGGCAAAAATGCACTAGTAGAAATCATTTAGGCAACAGAGTCGAAATTGAATGAAATTTGCATGCTGAAGGGAAACGATCTTTTGATCAATAGTCGTCACGTTGCCATGATGTGCGCCCTAATTTTGGTAAATTCTTTCGTCTATGCCCTAAAAGTAGCGATTTTGCTATTTTTAGTAATTTTTGTTTCCTTCAAAACTTTTTACTCAAAAGTCATAATAAGGTCCCGCTTATTTTGAAACAATCCTTAAGGTCGATAGTTTATGATTTTGCATTTAATTCAATCTTACAATTTTTGGTAAAATTCAGTTTTTTGTCACTTAATCTTGAGATTAGTGTGAATTAGGGTTTTAGACAGTTTCGTAATCGTCCTAAGGTTTTATTCTTCAGCATTTATATATTTTGTAGCCTCAAAAGGCAAAACAAATTATTAATAATAAAATTTTAGAGTTTGTCTCAATCATTTTCTCTAATGGATTCCAGATTTTTCTTTTTGTAGATTTAAGAAACCCCTCCTAGATTCGAGGTTTATAACAAAAAACTAACAATTTAATTTTTGTTACATCAAAGAGAATATCGTGTGCGCTTTCTTTAGGCTTCCACAACATTAGTAGATCCCAAGTTCCTAAGTGGTCCTCTAATAATTACCAATCATGCAAATGAGAGGCATAATAATATATGTGGTTTTTTTAGATGTAATAAAATGTGATTTAAACATTTCTATGATTGCACACATCCATTTTTCTTTTTGTATAAAAATAATGATTAGGTACGTAAGTCTTGTGTTGACTTTCTTCTTCGCTTACTTTTTTTAATTTTTTGAATCAACTGGATTTAATCTCTTTATTTCAGCAAATGTGAAAGTAAGGTAGAGATCAATTCCTCCACTTCAAACCATGCCATCTTCATGTCTTTGAATCCACTGCTTCTTGCCCTTCTCCAAGTGGATTATCAAACTCACCCAACAAATGTATGGGGTTTCTTGGCTGGCACATGCTTGTACTTCATGGCCCTTGCATTGAAGAGGAATATCGATACTCGTTGGGCAAGTTGCTCTCACATCCTTGGCCATGTACTTCTCATCTCGGGAGCCTTCTCTTCATTCTCACTAGTGTCAATCTTTCTCCCACGTTCACCTGGGTGGCTTCCTTTTATCATTTTGCCTTTTATGATAGCACATCCCTTACTTGTGCATGTTTACCATTGGCTTTTTCATGTAATTCTGAAGGTAACTCCTCAGATTGGTAACTTCTTTGGTAGACTCATGGGATCCATCACGGTTCAGCATCAACAATTACCAAATTAATAAGAGAATCTGTATAAGCATATCTGCATATGATGTTCTATACAGAACAAACGTCATAACACATGTAGGAGTGACAATTATTACAGTTATTACATTCTCTATTTTACACTAAATATGTATGAGATGAGTCTCAACTATAATGTCCATATACTTTAATGGACATGCAATAGCTGAAACAGTCAAATAAATGCAGCTATCCAAACAATATCTGTCATGTTTATTATATTTTAATTCATGTCTGAAGCTAGATTGCTGAAATTTAGTACTTCTTGTCAAGGATTGGAAAAATTCTTAATCGCACAAATCTTACACACTAAATATGTATAAGTGTTTATTTGGCAATTCCTAAATTGTGGCTAGATACAATTTCAAGCTCTATACTTATTGTGATAGGTTTACTTGATATTGTTTAGGTTCTAGCTAATCTCCTTGGAGTTTGGAGAATTAGGATTTTGCAGTTGCGAGGTAAGTAGTTTTTTAATGGGATATTTTTGAAAAAATAACCATATTTCATAAATGATGTTTTTGGGTCAAACACATTTTGGAAAATTATATATAGATATATGTTTTCTTAAAATCATTGTGTTGTGACCCTATTACATATTATTATATATAAAAATGCATCATATTTGGTATTGCATTTGGGGAAAGGCATGAATTGTTGATATGGAAAAATGAGCATCTTTTATTTAATCTTTGGTAAGGAAATCATGGACTTTATGGTATATTAGAAAATTAAAGATGTTTATCTTGTCTTATTACGTGAGAAATTGATAGAAAATCTTTTTGACAAGAATGAAGTTGAAAACCTTACAAACTTTGTGGAAGTTAGATAATTTAAGATTTTTCTAAAACTACCTGAATATAAACTATGTGTTTCAAAGTATATGTAACGTGTGAGTTTATGTGGTTTTAAGACCATGTCATGTGTAATTTCCCGGTGATCACCAGATTCGGTTTCTATAGTCTTTGTGACAACGGAATCAAATTCAGGTCAATGCCCTTTCACTTTGGATGACGCGTTCTTCCCTGCTGCTCATGGAGGGAAGAGGTTCCTTGATTATGTGTGGGTGAGGCTGCTGTCCATGGGGCCAAGAGACCACATGCAAGAGAGGGCCTATTTGACGCGCTCATTCTGCTGCCTATAGGGGGAGAGAAAAACCTTGAAGGTATGGGTGAGGCTGCTATCCATGGGGCCAAGAGTCTGCATACTAGAGAGGACAATATCATGCCAGTTGTGAATGGGTGGATCCCCTAATCGGTCTATGTGGTAGTGTGGTATTTTTGAGAAAATTTACAGTATGTTAGATTTTATGGCTTTGAAAATTATATTGTTAGTGCTCACAGATTATAGATTATGGTATATAGTTTCAAGGTAGTTACTTAGAGAAATGTTGTATTTCATTATTTAATCATTCTTGTCATATTATTATTATTATTATTATTATTATTGAAGATGAAACTTGCATTTCCCCCACCCCCCATTAATTATGCTACTTACTAGGCTTTAGCTCATCCCACCCTCTAACAGTTTTTCAGAGTAATTAGCTATACCTTGGATATGACGCTTACTTCGTTGGTGATGATTGAAGTGTTATGTTGAATTTGGAGACTTTCGTTGTAAACGGTTGGTGACTTGATTTTGCTATGTTCACCGAGACATTAATTAATTCTATTGGAGGTTAGTCACTTGAGGTTTATTAGCCTTAGGCGTGGTAGGCCTAGACTCGATATTAAGATTTCTTATTCTTGAAAAGATTGTGACTTTCTGTAATCCAAGAGTTTTGTAATATATATATATATATTCACGTATTATGTGGAGGCCCATAATTTTTAGTTATTGTTCATAAATGTGTTATAGAGTTCTGACTTGTAATGTGGAGATTTATGGTTATATATCCATATCCTGTGCAAATGAAAGGAAAATAAAGATCTCTTATAGTTTAGTTTTCCAAAAAGGGAAAAATATACAGGTACCTTTGAGATGTTTCTCATGTTTGGACCATTTTGGGTTCGGGGCGTGACAATCATGACTGACCAAGACAACTCCACCAATGATCTCGTTGATTGCATAAGCCAGCGAATCAATGCTCTGCATATCTAAATGATTTTTGGGCTCATCCAATAGCAATTTATGTGGCTTTGACATGGAAATTGAAGAGAAGACAACCCGTGCTTTCTCCCATCCAGATAATTTTGCAATTAGAATAAGATGATTATGGCTGGGGAGTCCAAATTTTCCAAGCTTTGCCCAAGCAGCCTCTTGTTTGCTAAGCCCCTCTTGATCTGGATGAACACAAAGCAAGTACTGAACTGGTGTTCCCTCCATTTTTAGTAGGTCCACAAAACACTGTGAATACCTCCCAACCCTCAACTTCTGGCTCTTTTTTACTTCACCATTTGTAGGAACCAAATTACCAGCGAGAAGATTCAGCAGAGTAGATTTTCCTGCTCCATTGGGCCCAACAATAGCAACATGCGTCCCTTAGTAATACCCACATCAACATTTGAGAGCCTGAAATATTGTGAGCTCAGTTGGTTCAGGTAAGCGAAACTCCACATTGTAGTCTTTCCACTTCTTTGGGACCTCTGGCAAAGGCTCATCGTCATCAACCTTCCCCTTTCCCTTCCCATTTTTCTTTGATGCTTCTATTGCAGCAATATACTTAGCCTGGTCTTTCAATTTCTTGTGCCGAACCTTGTTCCCTGATCTCTTGGCTACTTTCATTTGTTTCTCATAGGTTTCACACTTCTTGTTCATCTCTTTGCAACCTGCTCATATCCACTTTCAAAATCATCAAAATTTCCACTGTAGAAGCGAAGCTTAAGATCATGGAGATGACTGATCTCATTGCAGACAGTGTAAAGGAAATCTCGGTCATGTGAGACAACAAGAGTTCTTCCACCGACACAAACACTCCTCTAGCCAAAGAACGGCCCTAAGGTTAAGATGGTTTATGGGTTCATCCAATAACAGAAGCGCAGGTTGCATGAAAGGCACCCTTGCCAATGATATTCTTATCCTCCAACCTCCACTAAATGTCCGGGTTGGACAACCTTGCATTTCCTTGCTGAAACCTAACCCAACAAGAATCTTTGATGCCTGAGCCTCAGCTGCATCTGACCTCGGCCAAGATCTGCAACTTTTCATACAAATTAGCAGGCTTCTCTCCTACATCATCCCCATTGCAATCAAAATCTTCATTCTCACCCTTGGCAGAAGAAAATGAATTTTGCAAAAATGCAACCCCTTTTTGGAGCTAGGCCAGCTCTTCATTAGCTGAAATAACTGCTTCAAGAGCAGTTCTATCATCACCATCCACCTCTTGTTCAACCAAAAGCACATCAATATTCTAAGGTATTGGAATCTTCCTCCAAGCAAGGAGCTTAATAATGTAGATTTTTCCATTCCATTGGATCCAACCAAACCATACATTTTCCCATGAGATATCTAATTAAGCTTAACTGATTGGATGATTATTTTTCACCTTATTTGGATGTTTTTAAAATTAGTAAGGGGAAGAGAGTAATTAACCCTTCCTCTTGTTTGGATGTTTTAAAAATTAGGATAGAAAGGAGATGAAATAATTTAAATAGACAAATTTACCCCTATTTAAAAATAAACTTATAACATTGACTTATGATTAATTTGTTAAATTAAATAATTATTTAATCAACATTTTCATTTCATCAAATAATACTAATAAAAGTATAAAACTATTATTAACTATTATAAAATAATTTTTATTACCTCAAAATAATAATAATAATATAATAATAATAATAATAAATTCTATGCCATTGATTTGCTTGTTACAATGGACGGCCTTGATGAACTTGTCCCCAAGTACACACCCGGATTTCTCCAAATGCTCCCACAGAAACTTCACCATTGGAGCTATCACCAAAAACAAAAAAGCAAAAAACCCACATGAAATGAAGTCATTTCTATCACTATTCCTGTTTGGAAGCTCAGAATCAGTTGAAAAAGGAAATGACATGGTGAAAGTTCCTAAAACCTTAAACCGTAATAAGCTTGTATTCAATAAAAAATATAGAGGGTCTTTGAAAAATTACTTCGGAGACTTCTTTGGATCATGGATTGGCATTCCTCTATGGATCTAACGCCGTTGGAGACGGAGGAGATGGGTCGGGATCCGGGTTCCGGTATGAGTGCCTCCGCCATTTTTCCGTTTGATCTTTTTGGCAGAGGAGCTCTCTCTTATTCTCACATATATCTCTGAAATCTAGCTCCGCAAGACTAGTTGCAACCATGAATATCTTCAGGTTCGCCAGTGATATGACGCACTTGATCAGTATTCTCGTCCTTCTTCTCAAAATCTACGCTACCAAATCTTGCTCAATCAAAAACTGAAGTCCGACTATTGATAACAACAGTAAAAGCATCGTGGTCATCCTTAAGGGCCTCTTGTTTTGCCTGCTCCACTGCATAGACAGCAAGCATGTTTTTCTTTTCACTTTGTTTCAATTTTTTTCTCACTTATGGATATTTGAAGTGGCTTTGATGCACTCCTCTGATGGTTTTTGGATTGCTACTGGGCATAGGCAGTTCTTCTTCAGAGGCATAATTATCATCATCATCATCAAATGGAGGGAGATCAATGTCATAGGAGTAAGATGGCCCTTTCGGTGCAACTTTTGTCTTAGAATTACTAGAAGCAGCCATCGAGGAAGAGGAAGAACCCGAATTAGGTTTATCAGGTTTCTGGTCCATACTTGTGATCATCTCTGAGGCTGAAAGATTCTCTTTCTTACCCACTTTTGAAAATTTCTTTGCCACTCACCTTAGTTTTCAAGGATTCACCATTCTCCTCTGGCTTGTTCTGTCCTATTGCAGCAACTGGTCTGGTGAGAAGAAAATTATTAAAAGGTGTTAAATTTGATCAACCTAAAAGTGATTTTAGTTAAGTACATGAATAGAAGCATATACATAGATCCACATTAAGACTTTGCAGGATGGTTAAAATGATTTAGATTACAGGACATGACTTAGAATTCACTAATAAATGGGAACATACTTGAAAAAATTACAGACTTCAGTAAAATAGTAAATGGCTGAGTGATACATATACAGCATCCGAAAAAGATGAATTGAAAAGAAAAATGATATACAAAAATCAGAGATTACTGTATTGCAGAAAAAATGACACCTAGAATACGGATTTTTAGAATGAAGATATGCAATGAGCTGTTAACAATGTGATTTCTTTTCCTATTCTAAATAAAGTAATATAGCCTGTATAAAGCTCTACAGAAAAGAAATGACTTCAGATTTGGAGACAAAGTGTTGTGTTTTGACAAGGTCGTGGGTGTTCAACACAGCAGCCCTGAATTTAGACATAAGGACCCACATTCATAACTATTTTCATTTGACAAATTTATGATTAGAACATATATATACATCCATGATTTTGCAATAACTGGATTAAATTCCTTGACCAAAACGCATAACACCATTTTATTTTTTAATTTCTGTACGATGAATTGGTTATAAATTTCTCAAAAGCTGCCAGACACATGGAAATAATTGTCCATCTTCAGAAATCTTCCACACAAATACTTAAGCAAAAATTCCCTAAAAATAATAGAAAAACATATCGTTGATCTCGTATTAATTATAATCCATAAGAACGTTGTTATTGAGTAGAATCCTTAAGAACTTAAGGAGGAAGTCAAGCATGCCATCATTGAGTCATGACTCTAGAACATACTTCTTCATGCCGGTACGCATAACAAGAAGAGAATTGTCGAACATTCAGGAAACACCGTTCATATGCTACAAGCAATAATGACATTAACATTTTTCTTTTCCTCACAGAATTTTGCACTATTTGAACTTACAAGTGCATTTTTTTGGACTCATGACCTCACCATTCACGTTGCACTTACAAGGAGAGTAGATCCCATTTCAGTTAGAACTCATTGACAACTACAAATTATAATTTACGATTAAAAAATGAATTAATTACGTTCATTTGCAATATATGCCAAGTACCAGTTCTAATTCTTTTGTATTTTTTTAACAAAAAAACTAAAATAAAGGGAAATATACATAAATACACAAAAATTCAGAGTGGTTTCAAATACAACTAAAACCCCATGATTTGAAAGATGTCACTATATGTCTCCTTCCGTTTAGTTAATTTGGATTAAATTAGACAAAAGGAAAGCACATGAACTGCATGTGACACTCCTCTGAAATTTAAACTCAGAGACAGTGAGTTTGTTTGTTTAGTTCCCCACCATAGCCTACGTAATTCATGGCACGACAACTCATATCAACTGAGTTTGAAGTATAAAATTGCTATCCACGAACTCTAAAAAAATAAATAATTAACCAGATACGTATAATTAACCCAAGTTTTTCATAAACCCATCATGCACAAACAAACATAAACCAAAGCGTTTGGATTGAAGAAAATATAAATTTACCTTAGTTTTTTCAATTAGTACTGAGCCTAGAAGCGTTGAGAGAGAGAGAGGAAGAAGAAAGATTAAAGAGGAGAAAATTGAAGAGAACGATGAACGTGTAATGTCAGTTCTATTTCGCAATTTATATTCTTTCCTTTTACATTAAAAAAAATAAAAGAAAATAAAAGAAAAAAGAAAAAAGAAGAGTAGGTTTAAAAAAAAAAAAAAAAAAAAGATTCTATGTTCGTTCTATTTAAAAATATTCTTAAATATTATAATTTTGAATGCTCACTTTTAGGTTAAATCAACTTGGTCCGATCTGTTTGACCTAACTCATCATAAGAAAAATGGATGGGTATAGTATTGGTTCGAATTTGGGATTTTTTTTTCCTTCCTAAACCATACCCATTACCATTCCTATTTCTTGTAATTTTTTTCTCTTTATAAGCTGGTTTATTTGGGTGACAAAATTTTTGTTTTTTTTGTTTTTTTAAATTTGCCGATTATGACAGAATGGGGGTATTTGACTGGATGTCATTTACACACCTAAAAATCCAAACCAATTGATCTTCAAGACTCTCGGCACATTTCCACATGTTTTGATGATTTATATGTTTAACTAGTTTGATTGTTTGATTTTTTTTATGATTATTTTTTAATGATAGTGACTTAATAAATTTGTATTTGAAAAAAAACCTAATTTTTAAGTTAATTTATAATTTTTCTATATAATAATCATGTTGTGAACCAAACTAGTCCATATAATTATTTGAGTCACAAAAAAGATTAATAATTTTACATCTAAATACTAAATCAAGTAAATAGTGTTAAGGACGTATTTTATGTAATTGACTAATCCTTTGACAAAATGCACTTTACTTATAATTGGGCAGATCTAGGATGAGTTTAGTACTTCAAAAAACATGTTGTTCAAGCCAAATATTAAAGCCATGGATATTGGACCAAGAAACAAGTGAAGAAAAGCTGTTTATTAAAGCTCGACAAAAGCTCAACGGAAACAGTATCTATCGAGACTTAATGAAGAAAGCTCGACAGAAGCTGAATCTGTCAAGATCTTTGAAATCAGAATTTCCAGATTTGATTTTTGGCCCACGGTGAAATATTTGTGTAGGGTTTCTTTTCTCACAACCCTAAACATATATAAGACTTATTTTAAAGGCCGTCACAAGGGGTATGCACATAGAGAACATATGAAAAAGTGACCGAGTGCCTTATTCTCTCTATAAGAAGTTACTGCATCTTTTGCGTAGATACATTTGAGCAGTTCAAGGTATTTAAAATATTGCAAGAATTAATTAGTTAGACTTAACAGAGCAAAAGACAAATATAATAAATGAGTAAGTAAAACCTAATATGTGACCCTTTCTTTTGATTCAAAATGTTGTATTGCTAAATCACATCCCTGAGAATTCCATTACTCATCTATAGAAGATCAGCCCACTGCCTTCTTTTTATCTCTTCTTTGGGTTGCAAAGCAAAATTCTCAATAAAAATTAAGAACTAACACCAAAGGGTGGGTGCATGCACATATGAAAAATTATGTGAATTATAAAAATCAACAGTTACAGTATATGAAACACTATGCTAAAGACCACAAACTAAATATCCAAAACTGGCTTGAAATTGAGTAAAACCTCACAAACACAAATAAGTCAAATTGATTACAAAGCATAGTGAACAAAAATTGAGGAGAATTCCAGCCTTCTATAAGGCTTCTAGAATAAGGGAAAAATAAATAAATTAAAGCAACTCCAAATTTCCAACAATTTTACGGACTAATCTATTAAAATAGAATGAAACCACATAAATTAAGCCAGAAGGTGCAAAACGATGAATATATATATATATATATATAATATATATATATATATATATATATATAGAGAGAGAGAGAGAAGAGAGAGAGAGAGAGAGAGGAGAGAGAGAGAGAGAGAGAGAGAGAGAGAGAGAGAGAGAGATATCAATAGAGAAATAATAATAATATTATTAAATATCAAGAAGAAAACAACAAAGGCGATCAAAGAGAATGCGGTTCAATATGCAAAAACTCAGTAATTAACATAAAAAATCCAATATTCTTTTGTTCTTTTGAGAACTCATAGTAGTCAACTTTTTTTTTTTCTTTTTATTCTTTTGAGAACGATTCAACAAAACATAGATCTGCACAAAGCATAAATCAATTCAAATTTTAGGGGCTAAGCAAAAAAAGCACAAACCTAACAAAATTTGCCAAACAAAAAAAAAAAAAATCAATACAATAATCAAACAAAACAGAACTCAAGAAATTGACAAAATAAATGGGAGATTAGGGGAAAAGGTAGCCAAACCTTAAACCTTGATTGAGTAATGCAGCAAAACAGTATTTAACAAAATCCTTGTTATCTATCTATTTGTTTCTGTTAAAAAAATGCAATAAATAATTCCAATGAAACCATAATTTCAATTTGAGAGAAATCATCAATAAATCTAAAATAAAGGCAAACAAAAAAAAAAGCAAACCTAACAAAAATCTACCAAACAAAAATAAAATCTAACCAATAGAACAATCGAAGAAAGTAGATCTCAATAAACTAAAAAAAGAAAAGAAAAAAGAAGAGCATCCTTACCTTCTGAATTGTCTATTGTTGCAGAGAAGGAATGGGATAGCTTCTGAAGAGTTTGTTGATAGGGCAGAGAATGAACAAATTTTTCAGTTTTTGCAGTTGTTTTTTTTTTTTTTTTTGGCATTTCTTTTTGGATTTTCTTTTTTCCTCTGTCTGTTGGTTTGGAACGGAACATGCAAACAGTAAAGAATGGGCCAATCATCACAGAGAGTATCCAAAAGAGGAAAATTAACCACGCTATTCTTACCTTGTGTGTATGGAGTTGCAGAGAAGAAACAGAACAGGGCGGAAGAGCAGATCTCAGTTACAGTGACTTTGAAGTTTTCATTGGGAAGTGATGCGGCTTATTTCACCATTAGTGAGTAACACAATCATTCCGATTCCGAAATCTTCAATGTGAACAATTGAGGGAGATATAAATTGAAATTGGCCATTATACTCCTAAAATCTCCAAAAGACCCCCAAAACAACAAAATGTCCAAAAAAAACGTCCAAAACCTATTAATTGACCAAAATAGCCTCAAAATCTCCAAAATGACTAAAATAACCCAAAAACCTCTAAAATAACTAAAATACCCTAGAAATGGCAAGAATAAGTAATCAAATCTCTATGCCTTGTAAATGACCAAAATGCCCCAAACATCTAAAATGATTAAAAAAATACCCCCTCGATATTGCTAAAATGAGCAAAATGCCCTAAAATCCACTAGAATGAGATAAACATCTCAAAACACACCAAAATACCCCCAAAATCTAAAAAATCAAGTGCATTTTGGCTTTGTTCAAGGGTATTTTGGTATTTTCAGAGATTTCAAGGTTATTTAGCATATTTTGAAGGTTTTAATGGTATTTTGGTCATTTAAAAAGGTTTCGAGAGTCTTGTGGTCTTTTTGGGGGGTGTTTTGGTCATTTTCTATGGTTTTGGGGTATTTTGGACATTCTTTGTGCATTTTAGTCATTTTGGCAGTTCTAAGGGGGGTCATTTTAAAGGTTTTGGTGTATTTATAGGTTTTTTAATATTTTGGTAATTCTCATGGGTAAAATAATTTTTATTTTTACAAAAAAAAATATCCTTGAAATCACTAGAATGGTCATTATACTCCCAAAATCACCAAAATACCCTCAAAAACAAAAAATGTCCAAAAAAAAACCCCCCGCAATCTCTTTATTGACCAAAATGGCCTTAAAATCTCTAAAACGACTAAAATAACCCAAAAACCTCTAAAATGACCCAAAAAAACCCTGAAACGGCTTGAATGAGCAGTCAAATCTCGATACCTCGTAAACGACCAAAATGCCCCAAACATCTAAAATGATTAAAAAATTCCCCTCGACATTGCTAAAACGAGAAAAATGCCCCAAAATCCTCTAGAATGAGCAAAACAACTTGAAATAGACAAAAATACCGCCAAAATCTAAAAAATCAAGTGTAACCTTGCAAATTACCTTAGTATGCATTTTATAGGAAGGTTGACATACACAAACAAAATCAATTAGTATTAAACAAGAAAATTGATGTAATATGTTCTTATTTAACACATTCTCCTATAAATTCAATATTATGAAAATTTTGTGAGCAAATTACGTGAATCAAGCATTTTATGGGAGGTAATGATACTAACATATTCTCCTTCGTGCCCTAGAATAAATGTGGAAAAATTTTTGAATACTCTGGGAGTACCATAAATGCATATTCTCCCCTCTCACATGAATTGTAGGTCTCACCATAAATTTAATTAGTGAGACCTACAATTATGTGAAAGGGGAGAGTACGCATTTATAGTACACCGGGAGTATTTAATAATTACCCATGGATGTGATACTAACTCTGTCAATTATCCATATGCTGCGTGATTATAGCAAGTCAGTTTTATTTTGGAACAGTATTGGCGTTACCGATTCTTGATTCTTCCATGGCTTCTTTTGGACTTCCCTTACATGATTGGATGAAGCCTGAAGGTGAATTGAATTTCCAAGGGTTTTTCCCAGAAATTGGATATTCCTTGGAAAATCCTCTTTCCTCTATCCATCTGGTCAATTTGGATTCATAGGTTAATAGGAATAAAGTAGTTTTTAGGCCACAAGAACTTGTTCCTCCAAATATTGTGGTTCAAAATAGCACAAGCAGAGCTAGTGAATTTAATGCGATAGCTGGCAGTTGTAGCCCTAACATAAATTTGATTCATATCAACATCAAGTGTATGTCTCCTTCTCCTAACATAAATTTGATTCATAATTTCATATCCACATCAAGTGGATGTCTCCTTAGAAATTCTGATAGATTAACATCAATACCTTTCACAGTGAAAGTCAAATTATGTTTTTTTTTTTTTTTAGTTCTTTTTATAATAGTTTTGGTATAAGAGAGGGAAAAAAAAGTTTTATTAAAAAAAAAATGTGAATGTATTGACTATTATGTGTAGAAGGAATTGTATGTCATACAACCTTGTGTGCATAGTGGAGCAAATCACAAATTTTCCTTCAAATTACACTTATCTATAGATGTTGTGGTTCCTCTCGCCGTGTGCGTTATTCTCAAAAAATAAAATAAAATAAAACGATGTTATGGCTTGAAACATTGCAGCTTATCAATTGAGCAACGTTCAATTTGATAATTTGAATTGATAGCCCATTAGTTGATTATTGTAATTTTTTTTTTTTGGGAATTATGATGCACCTTATAGATGAAACCATTTTTTTATAAGAAAAACAACTTAAATTGCAATATTGATGGAGCACAATGGGTAACAAATTTCTTGTATACTTTTGCTTTCTCTCTCATTTCTTTCCTCTACTACCAGCCAAAACCGCCACTATTTACTCAAAAAACCACTGCCATAGACCACCACTATTCACCAAGCAAACCACCACAAACCACCATATTCAACTAGTAAACCTAAAAACAACCCACCAAACACCATCATAGAACCAATGATCATTACATCGAACTCACCAAACCACCACCACAGCACCACCAGAAGACCCACCACCTAACACACACACACACACACAAAAACCAATTACCCACCCATCACCACTGCAAGACCCACCACCAAACACACTAAAAAAAAGAAAGAAAGAAAATCCACCACCGTTAAAAGAATCGTTACCACCAATAACCCATCACTGTCACCAAATAGCTAATACCCACAACCACCACTAATAACCCAACACCATCACCAAATAGCAAATACCCACCACCACTACTAAACACCCACAAACCACAGAAATTTAAAGCAAAAAATAACTCAAATTAAACACCAAAATGGAGAACAAAATCGACCACCATTACTGGGAAAAAACCCACAAAACCCACCACCACCTCCATCAACAATACCCACAAAGCCCATCACTACCACTACGAAGAAATCCAACCACAACTATCAGTAACAAAACCCATAAAATCCACCACCACCTCTATCAACAAAATCCACCACCACTACCACCTCCATCAACAAAACCCACCACCACTACCACCTCCATCAACAAAACCCACCATGTGAGGTTATCAACAAAAAAAAAACCCACCATATGAGTAAGAAAGATTAATTGAAGAGATAAAAGAGAGAAAGAGGGAAGAAAGTCAAAGATTAAATAGAGGGAGGAAGATGATAATGCGAAAAAGTTGGAGAAAGAGAGTAAAGATAATAGTTTTTAATGTCTAAAACTTGCTACAGTAAGAGCATTTTTATCAAGCCTCCTAAATGCTATAAATCTTTTTTTTTTTTTAGCAACTGAACCCCAAAACACGCACCCCACCAAAATTGGTATATTGTAAAAATTTACAATATTGCTACAGTGCGCCCTCATTTTTGAGACCTCACTGTAGCAAGCTTCTATCTTTTTTTTTTTATATATATTTTTTTCTCTCTCTTCAGACTTACTGTCAATCTCAATCTCACTCTCACTCTCTCATTCTCATTCTCTCTCATCTCTCTTTCTCAAAATCTCTCTATAGTGGGTCTGATGGGTCTCGATGACTGCAAGTGGGTCTGGGTCCGACGGTGGAGGGTCCGATGGTGGTTAGGGTTGGTTGAGACCGTGGGTTGAGTTGGTTAAAGCCGTGGGTTGAAGATCGGGGTTGAGGTGAGGATCGGGGTTGCTTGAAATGGTGGGTTTTGTGGCAGTTTTGTGGTGGGCTTTCACTGCGGTTTATGCCATGGGTTTTTTTTTTTTTTTTTGGTGGTTGGGGGTTGAGGTTGTGGTTAGTGGTGGTGCCTGTGGCTGTGGTCGTGG
The DNA here is from genome assembly GCA_014183005.1 of Castanea mollissima. Classification (NCBI taxonomy): domain Eukaryota; kingdom Viridiplantae; phylum Streptophyta; class Magnoliopsida; order Fagales; family Fagaceae; genus Castanea; species Castanea mollissima. The sequence goes on from JACAVU010000003.1 coordinate 43,224,293, forward strand.
TTTATCGGTGATGAGCTTGAGGTTTTGAGAGCAAATATCATAGAGAGGGAGAAGCTTGAAGGTTTGTGTCGTGGGATTTTTATTTATTTATTTTGGTGGTTGGGGGTTGAGGTTGTGGTTGGTGGTGGTGGCTGTGGCTGTGGCTGTGGCTGTGGCTATGGCCATGGTTTATCAGGCCATGGAGGTTTCGAGAGCAAATATCACAGAGAGGGAGAAGCTTGAAGGTTTGTGCCATGGGTTTTCTTTTTTCTTTTTTTTGGTGGTTGGGGGTTGAGGTTGTGGTTGGTGGTGGTGGCTGTGGCTGTGGCTGTGGCCGTGGTTTATTGGTGATGAGCTTGAAAAGCTTAGGCCATGGAGGTTTTGAGAGCAAATATCAGAGGGAGGGAGAAGCTTCATCGGGTTGAGAAAGATCAAAAGACAGTAGGAGAGAGAGACAAAGGGAGAGTGAGAAATAATTAAAAAAATGAATAAAAAATAATAAAGAAAGAATATTTAAATGAATTGTTAAAAAAATAGAAGTTTTGATGTGAGGGATATTGTAAAGTGGTGTGGTATATGTTATAAATATAGGTTTTGAGATGGTAAATGCCAAAATTTTTAAAATACTTGATAAGAATGCTCTAAGGCTGTATAAGTACAATACTGTAGCAAGTATGTAAAATTTTTTACATATACAAACCCGGATGATGCTTGGTTTTTGTGGTTTCGGGTTGTAAAATAGCTTTTTTTAGAGTTTTAGCAACTCCAATACTAGTGCTATTGAGTATTCACAGTAAAGAAGCTAAAATGTTTAGCATTTGTAGTGACCCAAAAGGGTAGTCTTGCAACTAGGAATGACAATGGGTCGAGTTCGGGCCGGGTTTCTTTATACCCAAACCCGACTCGTGGGCTTGAACCCGTTACCCGAACCTGCCCTGTTTAATAAACGGGTTTTTTTTTTCAACCCCAAACCCGCCCAACCGAGCCCCGCGAGCTCCATGGGCCCCATCCAATAATGCCCAACCCCAAATCACAACACAAATACAGACAACAAAAACACAAGCTTCAGATCTATGAATTTCCCTTTCAAAATCACAAACATAAACACAAATCCTAACACAAATACAAACACTGGTTTCATAAACACAAAAATTTCAGATTTTCCCTTTCAAAATCACAAACACAATTACAGATCCTAACACAAAACAAAGATTTCACAAACATAAGCACAAATTTCACAAACATAAATTTTTCAAATTTTCCCTTCCAAAATCACAATCACAAACACAAATCAAAACACAAACACAATCACATTTTACAAATACAAAACTTTTAGATTTTCCCTTTCAAAATTACAAACACAAACATAGAAACATAAACACAGAAACACAAACACAAACACAAAAATTTTAGATTTATGACTTTCCTTTTCAAAATCAAAAACACAAACACAAACACAAATACAGAAGTCACAAACACAAACAAAGAAAAAAAACAATGAAAGACAAAACAAACCAAAAAAGAAAAAAGAAAAATCAAGGGCATGAGGTTCAACGAATAGAGCTGATGCCGTGAGGTTGAATAAGGCCATGGGGCCGTGAGGTTGAGCGAGGCTGTGAGAGTCGTGAGAGCTTAAGAATGTGTGAGAGAGAGAGAGGTGCTGCTGAGATAGAGATTTGAGAGCTTGAGAGAGAGAGAGAGAGAGAGAGAGGGCGACTGAGTGAAGAGGAACAATGAAATGAATTAGGTTAGGATTGGTTTAGAAGTATATATATATATATATATATATATATATATATATATATAAAGGGTATTTAAGTAATTTTTTATATAACTGGGTCAAGTTTGGGCCGGGTTTTGATAAAACCCAAGCCTAACCCGAACCCTTTTCGGGGTTTTTTTTTTTTTTTTTTAAACCCATATCTAGCCCTATTTTTTATCGGGCTAGGTAAAATCTGACCCATTAGGGTCGGGTCGGGCCAGGTACCTGCGGGTCGGGCTTAAATTGCCATCCCTACTTGCAACCCATGGAATCCCACATCGCCTAAGGAAGCACATAGGGATGTCATTATAAGGAATGACTTCCCTTTAATGTATAAATGTCTTTTCCCCTACTGCTATATGCTTTGGGAAAGAACAAAACCGTAAGGGGTATGAGTCCCAAAACGAACAATATCTACATAATTGGGGGTAGGGTTGTTACAGAATTAACAACTTAAAAAGCTATTTTATCTATTTTAACAACACATTTTACAATACACCCTACATCAAAGTTTCTACTTTTCACATTACCTAAAAACTATTCTTTTTCTTTTATTATTAATTAATTTCTCTCTCTCCCCCTTTCATTTTTTTATTATTATTCATTTCTCATTTTTTTCGTCTTTTCTCTTTGGAATCTCTTCTTCTCTTTTCCTCTAACCCAAACCCACAAGAACACAACCCTACCTCCACAACCCCAAACCCATAGCCCCACCTCCACAACCCACAACCAACCACCACCATGCTCCGACCATTCTCCACAAACCCACACTCACCACCTCCACAACCCCGCAGCCCACCTCCACAAACCCATAACTAACCACCACCACACTTCGATCATCCTCCACAAACCCACACTCACCACCTCTACAAACCCACGCTCCGGCGATCCTCTATCCAGCTTCCTTTCTTTTGATTTTGCTTAGACTCAAATTTCATTTCTTTTGATTTTTTTTTTTTTTTTTTTGCTCAAACCCAAACCCAAAATCTCAAAGTTTTCCTCTTAGGGTGAAAGAAGAAAGTGAAAAAAAAAAAAAAAAAAAAAAAAAAAAAAAAAAAAAAAAAGCGCCAAAGGTAAGTGAAAGAAGAAAAGAGAAAGAAGAAAAGAGAGAGAAGAAAGTGAGATCGGTGAGAGAAAAAGAGAGAAAAAGAGAGAAGAAATGAGGGAGAATAGCGAGAGAGAAGTATTAAAAAAATATGTTTTTTATGTTTACCTTCATACTATAGTGAGTTGTTATCAATAACAGCTCACTGTAGCATGAAGGTAAAAGATAGCTAAATATTTTAGCTATGGCAATTTTGTTGTAGGCATTTTTTGTGTGATTGAGATCAGTGGTGGAGCCAGGAATTTAGGTCGGGGGGTAAATTAAAAGACAAGATTGAAAGCAAAAAATTAATCAATATTAATAACAAAATAAATAAACAACTATATGCTAATGTAATTGTCATACAAAATCTAACATAAAATGTAAACTTTAATTTATTTTTTCACACCTAGCTTATTTAACTCAATTGCCATCGACGATTTTTCATATTTAGAAACTATTACATGATTTCTTCACACTCAATAGTCTTGAATATATCTTTCTCAATACATGTGACTAAGCAATCATTCATCCACTAATCTCCTATTTGATTGTGTAATCGATTTTTAATTATGCTCAATGCCAAGGTCACTGATGAGTAAACCAATGGATATGAAACATCCTTTTTCATTTCTACCATCCTTTCAGCAAGCTATCCAATTCCTTTAAGTGCTGAAAACTCTTTAGTGGACTACATGTCATGGATGTAAGTCTCAAGTTGGTTATCCAAGAAAGAAACTTGAACTGTTGAAAAATCACTTGGATAAAACTGAGCAAGCCGTTCCTGAAGTTGCATATCTATAATAGTATAAAAAAAAAAACTCCACTTGATAATGATGTGAATTTTTCATGTTTTGAGTTTTTCATCGTGGCCGAGGTTGATATAAATCATCCATATCAGGGACAACAATATTATTTTTTGCACAAAATGCAAAAACCTCATCTAGCAAAGAGTTCCAACCATCATCTCTCATGACCTGTAAACATTGCTTTGAAATGTCAACCAACTTCATATCATTCACAATATCTTGATCTTTTCGTTGTAATGCCTGTGACAACTCATTACTTATGCCAAGCACACCTTTCATCAAATTTAAATCAAACACGAATTCAAATGTTTGGAGTAAACCAATTAAGATATTTGTTTCTACTCTCTTATTAGAATCTAAACCATGTTCGATAATAGTTTCAACCAAGTCAATTACAGAAGAAAACATGTGAATAAGATTAACTAGTGCACCATAATGAGAACTCCAACATGTATCTTTAGGTCTTTTTAGATTCATTTCTTGATTCAAGCCACGACCAGTTGAAATTTCATTATTTTTTAGTGTTTCTATAACTTCAGCACTACATTTTTCTCGAAGAATATAATGACATTGCATGATGCTCCAACAATATTGAATACCTTTGCAACCAAGTTAAAAAAAGGTTGCAATCTGGATGTGATTTTTTGCTACTGCAACTAATGTTAATTGAAGGTGATGTGCAAAGCAATGGAGATAATAGGCAGAAGGATTATCTTACAAAATAAGAGTTTTAGTCCATTTAACTCACCTCACATGTTGCTTGCCCCGTTGTAGCCTTGTCCCTGCAATCTACTAACTCTTAAGCTATGTTTATTAAAATAATTGCACTCTTTAGTGTCACTACTGCTGTATAATTAACATGTGTAATGTCTAAAAAGTGCTCATTCACATGTCTCAATTTGTCTACATAACACAAAGAAATTGCCAACTGTTCTTCAGTAGACATATCACATGATTCATCAACTATAATAGCAAATAATGAGTCTCCAATATCTTTAATAATAGCATTTATTGTCTCAATGACTATAGCATTTGCTATTTCTTTTTGGATATCAGGAGAGGTCATTTGATGATTTTCAGAAGCATTTTCGAGGGCTACCTTATCAATTTCTTCATGATGCTCTGCAAGAAACCGTAATAATTTTAGAAAATTTCATTGATTATTGGAGTCTTTAGATTCATCATGGCCACAAAATGCTAATCCTTGCCATTGTAGAAAACAAATACAATCCACTAACGCATTCAAACGAGTTCGATATTCCATTTTCTCAACATCTGATTGCTTGTATATAACTGTTTGAATGCTTTGTCTCTAGTTTAACAAAGCTTCACATTTTCTTTGAGCTATATTATGTGCGCTGTTGTGATCCCCAACGTGATTCTGTAATTTCTCCTTCTTCTTCTTTTTCCAATTTTTGAACCCCTTAGTAACAAATGAGTCTCCCCCTCTTTGATCACCAGTATCAGGTCGGAAAAGATAACAATATAGACAATATGCAGCATCTTTCGTAACACTATATTCCAACCTACTAAGATATTCTTTGAACCAAAATGGATTAAATTGATGCTTTGTTTTGCCAAATTGACTTTGTGAAAAATCATGGTCAACTGCTTGACAAGGTTTATTTTGTAAATAATGCCTTCTAGTTTGATCCAGGATTCGTGGGAAGATTTGCAACATCCACTTTGATACGGGTTTGTTTAGGATTTGATCCAGACTCATTATTAGGATTAGGATTCCCGATAATCTCAATTAACTACAAATATGTATGTCATATCATTAAAATAAAGAAAAATAATTACCAATTTTTGGTTAAAAATAATCAAATTAAGAGATCAATATACAAATAGTTTAAACATATAATTTGATGTATAAATTTATGGTTACGAATAGTCAAATCAAGAGATCCATCTAAATATAAACAGTTTAAACAAATAATTTGATTCTTCAAAAAAGTAAATAAATAATTAAATCAAAGTAAAAGTATTAAGAACATGCATACCTATGAATATTTAAACGTGTGACTCAAAAACCCAACTTAAATGCTTTTAAAAACTCCACAAAAACTTTGCGGTCCAAACCGAAAGAGACTGGTATCAAAATAATTTTTTTTCTTTTTGATGGGAGGCGTGCTTTGTTTACGTTATATATACACTTTTTTTTTTCATAGTTCTATGCTGGTACTAATTCTTATTCTGTGTAGGTGTAGCAAGGTTATTATTTTTTTAATCGTTACCAAGTGGGACCCATAATCTTATACTATAGTTGTAGTACATTCTTTTTTTCAAAAGTCCATCAAGCTTTCGTGTTCTGAGTCTTATTCAATGTAGAGATTGTTTTTTTTTTTTTTAATCATTACTAAGTGGGATCCATTGGTTTTATATATTAGAGATGTAGTAGGAGTGGAAGTTTACTGAGAAAAGGCTACTGTGAATTGAGAAAAAAAATTTGTCTTTTGTGTTGGGGGAGGGGGCAAATAAGACATTTTAGTTCATTATAATATTATTATTAGTGAAAAATTCGAAAGTTCAGGAGGAGCATTTGCCTAGGGTGTCAATTTGAGTTAGCGTGTCAAAGTAGGAGTATTTGACTAAATGACTCAACTCTAACCTAACCTATTTAATAATCGTGTCATGATTCTTCAACCCTAACCCAACCTGTTAATAAGGCGGGTTGATCTGACCCAATCCATTTGACACACATTTAATAAACGAGTTGTGTTGTGTTGACACGAATGTAACACAACCTATTTCAACTTTATATAATATTTAATATAACATCCATCTAGAAATAATTTTTTTTACATTCCAAAAGTAGTGCATACACTTCAAGTTTTCAATCCACATTTAAAATAATATAGTTCAATAGAAATATAACATTAATCTATAAATAAGTTCTTTACACTCCAAAAGAAGTGCATACACTTCAGAGAGAGAGAGAGAAAGAAATAATTGGTTTTAGAGTTGACACTTTGAGTTTGAGAATTGGGCGTGAGAAGAGTAGTACGGCTGGAAAAAAAAAAAAAAAAAAAAAAGAAGATATTTATAAGAAGGTTTAGAGATTTAGAGCTTGTTTGGATAAGGGTGTTTTTAGATCATATCACTCAGTTTTCATAACTGAGTTCTCAAAACACGTGGGTCCCACCAATTTTTTTGTTTGGCTTGGTTTTCAACCCTTGTTTCCATCACTCAATTTTTTGATTTTTGAGTGATAAGTTATGAAAACTAAAAACATATTTAAGGTGTTTTCAGTTTCCAATGGCATTTTCATAATTAAACCCAAGTTTCAACCGCAATGTTTGACTTTTGGGTTTTTTTTTTTTAAAACAAAGTAATGATAGAATTGAGTGATGAGTGCCAAACAGGTAGGGTTTGGAAAATTTGGGTATTTTAAGTGATGAGTGATGAAAATTGAGTGTTAACAAATTACAAATTAAATAGGCCCTTAGGGTTTTGTAGGGATTAGAGATCTAGAGTTTGTAAAGTTTCAATTTTCAATTATATCCCTTATAAATTTTTGTAATTACTCATTTTTCTTTTTAAATTTAAAATATATGTTGATTATAAAAGGTATTTGACAAATCTAAAATAAAATAAATATTTATTTGTTATACGAGTCAAATAAGTTTTGTTAAGTGGGTCATTTCAGCTTGACACAAATAAATTAGCGTGTCAAATGTATCTATTGTGGCTTACACGGATTGACCTGTTTATGACACGTTTTTTATCGTGTTATTTTTTAGTCAACCCGTTTATGAACCAAACCCATTAAGACCTAATCCTAACCTCAAAAAGCTCATGTCGGACTTATATTGTATTTGCATGTTGAGTCAAACATTGATACCCTTACACCTCCCCAGGGTGGCGGGCGGTTGAGATGCTGCTATCTTTATTGTGAGTCCGGTTTAATGGATTACATTTCGATAGAGTGACGTAATAGGAGTTTTTTTTTTTTTTTTTTTCTTTTTGGAAAAGCACGTCATAGGAGAGTTAGGATTAAATTTTCTTACAGTGACGTCATAGGGGATTACATTTCCTTAATGGATTTGATGTGACTTTATAAAGGAGGGTAGAAGTTTAATGGATTCCATATCCATAATAGTAACACTATTTTCGTAAAGTGAGACCATACTTTACGAAAATAGTGTCACGTATTTGGATATGAATTCTGTAACGTTTTTTATTTTTTATTTTTTTATTTATGAGATGTCTATCACGTTTTTATTTTTTATTTATGAGATTTCTATCACGTTTTTGGAAATGAATTCAATTAACCTTGTCCTAGGCACCTTACTACATAGATTTTTTTTTTTAATCTTAACTTTTCAGTTTACAATGAATGGTTCAGATTAGATCATATCATCAATCTACTTAAAAACCCTTAGTAAAACTATTCTACGTCAGCTTTTCAATCTTGTTTCTCTCTCGCTAGTCACACTTTACAAAAATAGTGTCACTTTTTATGTAAATGAATTCTATCAAGTTTTGTATACGGAATACTCTAAAATTCCTAGGCACCTTACTACATCGATTTTTTTTTTAATCTTAACTTTTCAATTTACAATGAATTGTTCAGATTAGATCATGTCATCAATCCACTTAAAAAACCTTAATAAAATTATTCCACGTCAACTTTTCAATCTTGCTTCTCTCTCACTAGTCGCTACTATATGTGTGTGTGTATATATATATATATATTTAGGTAGAATCTCTTCGTATATAAGTAGTTTTATAGGAGTGAGGCACATGGAAAGAAGAGTGGTAGCAGCTTCACAAGGCAGAGATTATGGAAGGCGAAAGCTCGGATTTGTGTTAAAGACACAAGAGCTGTTTAGACCCCAAATTAAAAAATTACAGGTCGGTTGATTTTACTCTAATTTAAACTAACTGCGGAATAGAGTAAATGCAAACGAAAAAACAAAACCGCTACTCTAAACCATAATCAACAATACACAGCAGTAAAATGAAAGCTAAATAAGTAAGGAAGAGAGATGCAAATACAAGATAACACGCTGATGTGTTATCGAAGATGAAATTGAAGAACTCGGCGAAAAATCTCTCTGCTGCCTTCCAAGCAGTAAATCAATCCACTAGACAATAAGTTGGAATATACGAAGAGCAAAAGATCCTCCAAGCCTAGTTTACCTAATACACCTAAGCCCTCCAAGCTCATACTCCAACAAGGCTTCTCAAATCCCGCAATGCGTCCGATTGCATCTGCCAAAACTTGGTTTCTTTCAATACTTCCCAGCAACACCAAAACACACTAGACACTCAGTATGGGTGTTGTAAGTGTTTGAGCTATCAACTTCACAAAAAAATATAAATGGAGAGGAAAGAGTAGAGGAAAACCACAATGGATTGTGTGTAGAATAGTGGGTATGACAATATCACACTCTCAAGGGTTGAGGCTAGGGTTTTTTCTTCTAAAAAGTTCTCTACTCAATATGTGGGTAATGATGGTGTATATAGTGTGATTGAGAATGTAGTGGAACAGATAGGACAAAATAGCAAAACAAACTGTTTTGCGGGTATCTCGTGGGAAAGCCTTACTCGTGAACACTTGCGAAAACCAACTGTCACCATCTGTCATGACTCTCCGCATTCCAGTCATGTGCAGGGCACATGCATTACTTCGCGGGATGCTTAGTCGCGAGCTACCCACGAGAAATCTTCTGCTTTCAAAAACTTGAGTCTTCACACTCACTCTCTCTATTACACAACTCTTACAATAAAATCCCACATAAAGTGAAGAAGATAAAAGTATGAGACGGATCTTTCTTTAAGAAGAATGACGAAGTGTGGTCGACGGATTGATACTGCAAGGATACATATCGAACGGATCCAACATTTGGTATCCGTCCAATATGATTAGTTGTCATAAATTCTTAATTGTACGTCACACAATATGTTTGACGTGGCTTTGCTTGATCTCCACACAAGCGTGCATACCGGGAGTTCTTGCGTTACACGCTTGATCATGATAAAAAGACTCCTATATGGAAAAAAGTTCAAGAAGGAATGGAGAGTAAAAAGAAGTATTATCCTAAAAGGAAAAGGTTTTCTGACCAAGGCAGGAATGATAACCCTACACCAATATAAATACCCCAGAAACCCTAGCATTAAGGTACGCATAATTATCTTGACTCTGACACTCTAGGGTTGTAAAAAAAAGAGACTCTAACTTGACTTTCGGAGGGTTTTTGGCCGGCACTACACCGGTGCTCTCTTTTAGGTCATCTATTTTCTTTTTGCAGGTGTTGCTTTGATTTGAGGAGTGCTTGCAGCTTACTGGTGATTTTTTCGGCATCATCATAGGGTATAAAAGATTGAACAAAATTACATTTAATTTGGCATGGAATTAACGCCAACACAAAACAGTTGTAAGTCACAACTTTACAGAAGGTTAGTTAATGTATATTCTGTTCATTTTCTTGTTCATAAGTTGTTAGAAGTTATAGAATGCATGCCATTGCGATTATCAACAAAAAAAAAAAAAAAACAGAGTACATGACATTGAGAAATTTCATTTTATAGTTTCATGAATTCTGCATTCGACAGTTAAAATAGTATGTTATTATTATTATTATTAATTTTTTTTTGGGGGGGGGGGGGGGGGGCGGGGGGGGGACAACGTCAAATATTAAATAGTTCATGCTAACTAGGCCAGATTGCAGGTACTAGAAACTAGTCCACCTTCAGATCTGTAAATGTCCCGTCGTGCAAGCTAGAGTGCTTCTCTTTTCCCTGCATCTGACTCAACGAACAAAACTGTTAACTTATTGGCAACTTCAGCTTCCATGATGAGCTAAATCAAACATGTTTGGTCTCTCACTTATTCAAGACTTCATAAAAAAAAATGGACATACTTATTGTTTTTATTATTACTATTATTTATTGAATTTCATCAATCTCACATGCTCATGCTTCCTTGTTACAGCAAAAGGATAGTTGGCTTTCTATCCTTTTAAAAATGGATATATTTAAGAGAAATATTATGTTTACAATATTTTCACAATAAATTTTAAGTGACATGTTTATATTGGTTGTTATGGGTAGACAAAAAAATAATTTAAGGTGTAGATTCAACTTAGAACCAACATGCAACAACTTACTACCTATGATTTATTGTGAAAATATTGTGGATATAACACTTCTTTTTATTTAATGTTTTTTTTTTAATGAGACTCTTTATTTAATGTTGATACAAAACAAATCTAAACATATATGTAAGTATGTATATCTAATAGGACAAAGTTTAGCCACAAGATTGGTTGTAGCCTAGTGCTACAACCTCACTGATTAACATAAACATTATTATATATTTTGAAAATTTAACCGTTAGATTGCACATTCTTTACACTTTTAATCCACATATCAAATTTTGTGTCAATTGAGTATTACTTATTATATGACTTATAAATTTATATTTTATGCATAATTTTAAACTACAAAAAACTTTTAATATAAACAATTTATTGATGATATAACTATTAATCTTTGATTTTCTAAAAAAATTGTAAGTATGGAGGATTAATGATATAAGAAGAAGATGTTATCCAATTGTGAATTTGTCCAAATTTACCTCTAATAAAAAGATATTAAGTAAGATTGTAGTCTTAACTTTTTAGGTTACAGCTAATTTTGTTGCTAAATTTTATCCTATCTAATATTATGTCTTTTAAAATTTTAAATAAAATAAATTTATTTTTAGTAAACAATAAAATGACATTTTATACGTCGTAAGATTCTTAAAAAAATTTGGGTGAAATGATACAGTGAAATGGAAGTTCTATTCAAGTGTCACCTGTCTTAAGTTTTTTTCTAATTTAATCCTTATCTTCAGTTTGCTTTTTTTTTTTTCTTTTTCTTTTTTTTCAACTTTAATATAAAATGTCAACCAAAGTGAGAATACAAATAAATAATTGACCCTTCTTATTTGCTTTGGACCAAGTCTTGTGTGTTTAGTTAACCCACTTCTATATGAGTTTCAATTAGCTTAACCAAAATTTGAAAAAGAAAAAAGAAAAAGAATAGTGTCTATTATACACTCTGTTATCACAATGTATAAAATCACGATTTTAGTTCAAAAAGTTTTGTGTGCAATAAGGTTTGTGAATATATATATATATAGCGAGAGAGAGAGAGAGAGAGAGAGAACTCAGATAAAGTTCAATTAGAATTTGTAAATAGAATTCAATTTTGCGCAATGTGTCTAAATTTATGTGGAGACCACACTAGAATTATCCACTTAAGTTTGAGCCATGTGTTCACTTAAGTTTTTTAATTTTTGTGCCAAGTGAGTTAATGAGTGCAAAATACTAAGAATCTAATATTAATGAACTAAAAAAAAACCAATCACATATACTAAATAAAAATCACCACACAACAAAAATTACCACACGTTCTATCTTATTAAAAGTTAGAAAAAGAAATAATCATAAGTAGTATTAAATTTAGGTAAGAATTTTTAATATGTGACTAATTATATTTACTTTTAAAAAAAATAATTTGACTAATTATTTATATTTCTATGATAAAATATGTGTTTAATTTTAAATGTATTTATATGTATACATGTGTTACATGCTACTTTTCTAATAATTTGACTAATTATCTATATTTTTATAATAAAAATTGTGTTTAATTTTAAATGCATCCATGCATTTGCATGAGTTACATGCTAGTTTATATAATATCTAAAAGCATAAGCGTAGTATATTTAATGTTATTACGCTCATATTGAGCCACATCAGTGTAACATTTCGGTTCATTTGGCCTATTTCGGACCACTTTGGTTCATTTGATCCATTTTAGTCCACTTCAGTCTATTTCAATCTACTTAGGTCCATTTTAGTCCATTTTGGTCCACTCAATCCATTTGGTCATTTGGTCCATTATGCTTTCTCTTTCTCTTGATTTTTTTATTCTTTCTTGCAATTCAACTTTACATTAATGAAGTTTTATATTTTTTTAATATCTCTACTTTTGGTTGTTTTGGTGTTGTGTTTTTTGAGTTTCCCATCACAAGTCCTCTATCTTCCTCTAATAGGGTTTGTATGATTTTTGTTTGAGTTAATCCTTAGTTTGGAATTGAGAATTTGAGTTTATATCAAAACACAATCTACATGGCTATATATTTTGAATATTTCTATCAATTACTTGCGTAATATATCTGTATGGGCCCTACCCCCGGTCAAGCCCAATCGCCCTAAGGCCCGTAAGGACTAACTCTTATAGAAGCCCCGTGCCGACCACACGTAGTAACGCGCGTGCCGTCCAAGAGGTTCGATCTAGAAGTGCTCAAAGCAGCCTGTGACGTGCCCGGCTGAGCACAGACTTACCTACGGGGCTGGTCCCAAAGCCACTATCATTTTCTCCTTTCCGCCACCAAACATCCACTTAGATGAAATGGTATTGGACCTCCATTCCATTGTCTAAGGAACGCCCCTGCCGAGCATAAAATCCAGTGGTGGAGCTAGTTCCAATGCCAATCATTCTCTCCCACCCCCAACTAAACCCCCACTTAGGGGTAATAGTATTGGACCCCTCCCTTCACCCATCAGGAGAATAATCATGACCATTCCACTAAGTTTGGCTATAAATAGACAAAGAAGAATTAGTCAAAGTGGTTGGCAATTTCAGAGAGAAAAGATTGAGAGAGAGAGAGAGAGAGAGAGAGAGAGAGAGAGAGAGAGAGCGATATCAATTCTCCCCGAGGAAGAGAGGGGAGAGATAGTGAGAAACAGGGGAAAGAGGCCTAGTATACGGGCCTGCCGAGCATAACACCACCCGTGGTAGGAAATTCAGAAGCCCACTATACAAATAGATCGTAAGCCCAAACCCTTTCGAGGCCCAGCAGCCCCATTTTGGGATGCACAATTGGCGCCGATTGTGGGATCTCCTACGCAGCTGTGGTGCTATCTTGGCACACTCGTAAGGATGTCTGGAAGCGGACAAAGAAGCCATACGGAGAACAGCACTAGAGGGACGTTGTGGGGGTCCACATGGCAGGAAAGGAGGCAAAAAAGGTAGGAGGAAAGAAGGCACAAGGAGGTAGAAGAGTCTGGGCCAGGGGAAGGGTCGTACCAAACCCTCCGGACAATGTCTGATGCCTCAAGCAGTAGCGCCTTGACAGAAGAGACCAAGAGCTTAAACAGAGGGACCAAGAGCTCGAGCGCCTGCGCAGGGCGGTTAGGGATTTAGAGTTGCAAGCACGGGGCTGATGAGGGAGAAGGGATCATGGAGTACGAAGGGAAAGGTCAGTAAGTGTAGGGAATCGCCGTGAGGCCTGATCTCATCAATCCGGGTCTCATAGGCACCGCGACCGCTCACGAGAGTATGCGGACCGTGAATCAACTTCCCCTGATGCGGAGCGACCATGAAACGCGGCAATGGATACCATGAGCCGAGCACTGCGCCAAGCTGCCCGGTCACCATTCTCTAGAGATATCAAAAGTGCACCTATGCCGAGTCGATTCGCGCGACCACCGTTCAATTCCTACATTGGGAGGACAAACCCGATAGAACATGTAAGTCACTATATTCAGATGATGTCCTTGCACTCTCATAACGATGCATTGATGTGTAAGGTTTTCCCCTTGAGCCTCGGGCCCACTACATTGAGGTGGTTCAACGGGCTGAAGAATGGCTCGATCCATAGTTTCTCGGAACTGATCCTGGAGTTTAGAGTACGGTTCATGACATGTAGCTGGGTTCCGCAGCCCGTGGTCGCGTTGCTATCAATGAAGATGGGGGTTGGAGAGACCCTTCGCAACTACGCCAGTCGGTATTGGGAGCTATACAACGAGATCGGAGGGGGCAACGAAAAGATCGCAGCTAGCACCTTTCAGATTGGCCTACCCGAAGAGTTCGGGCTGAGAGAATCGTTGACCTTAAAGCCTCCCGAGGATATGAGGCAGTTGATGAGGCGTATCGAGGAGTATAAGCGCTTAGAGGACGATCGGCTGCAGTCTAAAGGGAAGGAGCCGATAATCAGTTATCCTCGGAACAACGGCTTCAACCCCAGACACAGGAAGGATTTGAGGATTCTGGAGCCCGGCCTGGCAATTAGGGGAGTCAATGCGACATTCAAGGAGCCTGTACACCGCATCATTGATAGAATAAAAAATGAGCCATCTTTTAGGCAACCGAACAGGATGGCAAGCGACCTGTTAAGGAGAAACCAGAACTTGTATTGCTCCTATCACAGGGATAAAGGGCACACCACCGAGCAGTGTAGGGTGTTGAAAGATCACTTGGAACAGTTGGTGAAGGCGGGGCATTTGAAAGAGTTTTTGGTGGAGATTGGGAGTCAAGAGACCGGACCGGCTAAGCGGCTGCGTCGAAACCCTCTCCTTCCCCCTTTGGGAGTGATAGAGGTCATCCACGCCGCTCCAAGGGCAATTATAACACCCACAGCTAAGGGGGTGTTGACCGTGGTGTCAGCAAAAGGAAGCACAAGCGACCAACCCTCGGGGAAGAGGCCGAGGTACAATAGACAACCCATCGCGTTCGACGATGATGACCTGGAGGGTACTACCCAGCCCCACCACGATGCTTCTGATAGTCACGGCCTGAATAAGGGGATTCATAGTGAAGAGAATAATGATAGATCAAGGGAGTGGCGCAAATGTGATGTACCCGAACCTATACAGGGGGCTTGGCTTGAAAAAGGGGGACTTGTCCAAGTATGATACACCTTTAATGAGATTCGACGGGCATATGGTGATTCCAGAGGGGCAGATTTCGCTCCTAGTTATCATGGGGGGCCGGGAGGTAATGGTGACGTTCATAGTGGTCGCCTCTTTTTCGCCGTACACGGCAATATTCGAAAGGCCATGGATACACGACATGGGAGTTGTGCCGTCCACCTTGCACGTAAAAGTCAAGTTCCGAACTGATGAGGGGATTACAGTGATAAAGGGCGATCAGCAGGCGGCCAGACAATGTTTGGTAACCGCGGCAATCAAACAAACTAAGCAGAAGGAACCAGCCGAGGAGGCGCCCCTATAACAATTACAGTACCCCCAGGTGGAGGGGACCAGCGCTGCCGAGGATTTAGTAAGCGTAAAGATATTGCCGAGAAGTGAAAGGAGTTTTCAAATAGGGGCAGGCTTGAGTGATGGGGAAAGGGTGCAGTTGCTGTTATTCCTTATAAAAAATGTGGATGTGTTTGCCTGGAGTCCATATGAGGTGCCCGGCGTTGACCTCGAGTTCATAGTTCACAAGTTGAATGTGGATCCTTTGTGCCCCCCCCCCCCAAGAAACAGAGACCAAGAAGGTCTGTTAAGGAGCACGTGGACGTTGTCAGACAGGAAGTTGGGAGGCTGAGAGAAGCGGGGGCCATAAAGGAAACATTCTTTCCAGAATGGCTCTCAAACACAGTGGTGGTGAAGAAGAAGAGCGGTAAGTGAAGGATTTGTGTTGATTTTACCGATCTAAACCGAGCATGTCCGAAGGATCCGTTTCCGATACCGAAAATCGACCAATTGGTGGACGCTACATACGGACACTCGAGGATGAGTTTCCTCGATGCTTTCTAGGGCTATCACCAAATTGCCCTAGCCGCCGAGGACTAGGAGAAGACTGCATTCTTAACACCCGACGCTAACTACCACTATACTGTGATGCCGTTCGGTTTGAAGAACGCGAGAGCCACATATCATCGAATGATGACGAAGGTTTTTAGGGATAAGGTTGGACGGACGATGGAGGTATACATTGACGACATGGTGATAAAGAGCAAGTAAGAGGGGCAGCACATTGGCGACCTGAAAGAAGTGTTCGAGATACTCTGATGACACCAGCTGTGCCTTAACGCCGATAAGTGTTTATTCAGGGTTGGATCTGGCAGATTCCTGGGCTATTTGATTACTAAATAGGGGATAGAGGTCAGCCCTGATCAAATTGAAGCCGTGAAACGTCTCAGACTTTCGGGCAACCCGAAAGAGGTTCAAAAGCTAACTGGTATGCTGGCTGCCCTCAATCAGTTTATTTCCAAGTTCGCTGATCGGTGCTGGCCTTTTTACCAACTTCTGAAGAAGTGGAAGGGGTTCCAATGGGACGAGGAATGTGACAGGGCCTTCCAAGATCTGAAGGATTACCTTGGCCGGGCATCGACGCTGTCAGCCCCCGAGCCGAGAGAAGACTTATACATGTACCTCTCTGTGTCCGAGCATGCAGCGAGCACCGTACTACTAAGGGATAACGGTACACAGCTCCCGGTTTATTACATCAACAAGATGCTAGTCGATGCAAAAATCAGGTACTTGCTACTAGAAAAGCTAATGCTGACACTCGTACACTCCACCCGAAAGTTGCCCCATTATTTTCAGGCCCACACGGTCCACGTCTTGACCGAGTACCCGCTTTAGTCACTGTTGAGGAGATCTGACTTCACGGGGAGGAAAGCCAAGTGGGGGACTCGGCTAGGCTCCTTCGACATCAGATACAAGCCGAGGAACTCGGTGAAGGGACAAGTACTTGCGGATTTTATTGCCGAGTTCACGCCGAGAGCCACGAGCGTAACCGGCTTGGTAGAAGTTAGGCCGTAGAGGGTGTTTATGGACAGAGCATCCAATACGGCTGGAGCAGGGGCAAGGATCGTGGTCATCACCCCAGACGAGCTGAAGCTGGAACACTCATTCAGGTTAGGCTTTAGGGCTTTTAACAATGAGGCTGAATACGAAGCTCTACTTGCAGGACTAAGGGTTGTCATGGATCTGGGAGCAAGGGAGGTGAAGGTATATTCAGACTCCTTCCTCATGGAAAGTCAGGTCCAGGGGAACTTCGAGGCCAAGGATCCCCGGATGATAGAATACCTGCGGCTAGCAAAGCGGATGATGGGTAACTTTGAGACAGTCAAGATAGAGCGGATAGCCCGGGGGCGAAACTGTTACGCCGATTCCTTGGTAACTCTAGCATTATCAATAGCTGACGAAGTACCTCGGCTGATTAGGGTGGAGTTGGTGCCCGAGCCAAGTATTGTCGCCAGGGCACTAATTGTACAGGTCACTGAAGCCGAGAGATGCTAGATTGATCTGATCATCGACTTCCTTTCAAAGGATCGTACCTCAAAAGATGAGAAGGAGGCAGCCAGAGTACGGCGAACTGCCGCTCGGTACTGGTTATCTGCCGATCGGAAGCTATATCGCAGGTCATTCGAAGGGCCATACCTGCAGTGCCTACGTCCCGACTAGGCTAAAGAGTTGTTAGCTGAACTGCACGAGGGAGTCTGCGGTAGCCACGTGGGGGGACGCTCGCTGGCGCACTGAGCAATGACCTAAGGTTTCTTGTGGCCGCAGATGAGGAAGGAAGCCACCGAGTATGCTCAGAGATGTGAACAGTGTCAGGTTCACGCGCCGATGATCTGCCAACTGGCTGGGAACTTGAACCTAGTTTGCAGCCTGTGGCCATTTTCCCGCTGGGGGCTGGATATAGTCGGGCCTTTTCCTCTAGCAACCGGCAACCGAAGGTTCGTGCTGGTGGCGGTGGACTACTTCACAAAGTGGGTAGAGGCCGAGGCGCTGGCCAACATTCGAGACGTTAATGTTAAGATATTTGTATGGAGGAACATTGTAACAAGGTTCGGCGTGCTAGAGTCCTTAATATCGGACAACGGCCTACAGTTCGACAGCAGAGCATTCCGGGAGTTCTGCGAGGGCCTTGGTATCTAGAATCGATACTCCACGCTGGCCTATCAGCAGAGTAATGGCCAGGCGGAAGCAACCAACAAGGCCATCGTGAGCGGCCTGAAGAAAATATTGGAGGGCACCAAAGGCAGATGGGCAGAGGAGTTGCCAAGCTTCCTGTGGGCATATCGAACTACTCCGAGGAGATCCACCGGAGAAACGCCGTTCTCTCTAACCTACTGGGCAGAGGCGATCATCCCCGCTGAAGTAAACCTGTGTAGCGCCCGAGTTGCGAGATTTTCTTCTGACGAGAATGAGGAGTTGATGGCTAGGGAGCTGAACCTGCTGGAGGAGCACCGAGATATGGCCATCATCCGGCTGGCGAAGTATCAACAAAGGCTTGCCCGGAGGTACAATAGAGCTGTCAGAAGGAGGGAGTTTGTCGCGGGAGATCTGATACTTCGAAAGGTAGTGGGGAACATGCGAGACGTGAGCGCAGGAAAGCTAGCTCCGACTTGAGAGGGGCCCTACTGTGTGACTGCTATTGCCGGAGCAAGGGCATACTTTCTGGAGGATTTAGAGGAAAGACCGCTTCCCCAGCCGTGGAATATTCGCTTGAAAAAAATTTATCAGTAACCGGACACCCCCTAGAGATACAAAACTGATGTAACCGGGCACCCCTGCCTGTTTAATATGAAGGCCTTAAGTCAGCGCCTCTTTTTTATTTCAAGTTATAATTGCCAGGCAAGGGTTATAAAGAGGATCGCGGGGTTAAAAGCAACTCGTTCACGGCAAGGACAGAAACCTGCCCTCGGTTCGAGCCCTATCACCAAGTAGGTGAAAACCTTACACTATTTCTATCTAAGGACAAAAACCTGCCCTCGGTTCGAGCCCTATCATCGAGCAGGTGAAAACCTTACGCTATTTTCTATGTAAGGACAAAAACCTGCCCTCGGTTCGAGCCCTATCATCGAGCAAGTGAAAACCTTACACTATTTCTATCTAAGGACAGAAATCTGCCCTCGGTTCGAGCCCTATCACCGAGCAGGTGAAAACCTTACACTATTTTTATCTAAGGACAGAAACCTGCCCTCAGTTTGAGCCCTATCACTGAGTAGGTGAAAACCTTGCACTATTTTTTATCTAAAGACAGAAACCTGCCCTCGGTTCGAGCCCTATCACTGAGTAGGTGAAAACCTTACGCTATTTTTCTATTTAAGGACAGGAACCTACCTTCGGTTCGAGCCCTATCGTCGAGCAGGTAAAAGCCTTACGCTAGCCCTATTGCTGAATTGTGATTTGGTTAATTTGTTTAATTTAAGTTGTTCACTTACATCGGGCCACTCCCGACAACCTAAAGCGAGAGAGTAAGACATGATGGCATTTAACAACGATATAAACGGCATGAATTGAAACAACAGTATCTAAAAAGCATTAATTATAGATATATGACAGACAGAGAAATTGTTCTATCGCCACAGCCCGGCAACTTAAGCTCTTCGAACGGCAAATAAAAAATAACTTCGGCAATAAAACAAAAGGAAAAAGTAGAAAGACAAAGAAAGGCTGAATCATCAAATAGCACGGTTGGCTGGAGGGGGCGAAGGCACAAGCTGCTCGGTTTCGCTCACAGTTGTCGGTGGGGCTTGTTCTGGTGTAGCTTCGGCCCCCGCGTGGATGTGGCTTAACACCTCAGGGTCGGCTGCCTCTAGATGAGCATCGATGTCCCGCACAAGGTCGATCATACTCAGAGTCTCCTCCTCATTTGATGCCTCGGTCCGACTTTGAACGGCAGGGGGAGGAGGGGCCGGGTAAGGGATATGCTTGGTGTTCCACAGCGGAGAGTTCGTAGCCACCCCCACCACCTGAAGGGCAGCTAGCCATCCCTTCCCAAAGACATGGCGCCGAGCTTGGTGAATGATCGGCTCTGCAGAGTTTTCAGCATCCGAGAAGCCGACATTGTACCACTTCTCCTCGCAGGCTTCGAAGGACTCCTTTAGGATGGCGATCTCATTAGCCTAGGCTAGACTTAAGCTGTCCACCATCGCTAGCTTAAGCTCGGTTTCCCCGAGCTTCGTCTCCAAGAAGGTCAGCTTCCCTTCGGTGGCCTACTGGGCTTTCTCTGCGTCCACTGCCTTCCTCTCCGACGCCGCGGCAGCCTCCCTCTTTTCTCTAGCTGTGGCTTCAGCAACAGCCTTCAGCACCTTCTCCCCCTCTAAGGCCTTGACAGCATCCTTCAGTCGCCCGGTCACAACACTTGTCATCTGCACGACCTGGAGATAGGATAGTAACCAAGTGATGAAATTGGAAAAGAAAAGAGAGAAACACTCGATGTAATGCACACAGTCAAGGGGTATAGAGCATTACCGCGATAGAGTGCCATAGCAGTCGCGTGGCTAGTGTCTCGTCATCGCCCTGCGCATAGTAGTGCACATCCTCGAGCAGCATGAGGCCTTGCGCCAAGCTTTAGGCCACTTGCCCCCCTGCGCCCCTGTCCCATAGCCAGACGCTGGAGGTTGCTGGCAAACACTTGTCACCCAACTAGAAGGTATGCTGCTAACCGGCCACCTGCCGCGAAGAGGATGCCACATTCGTCCCTGCCTGCACCGCGGGGGGTGTCGCCGTTGGCCCCTCCGGAAGCCTGGAACCACCCGCTGCACAGGGAGGGGTCTTCGACAAAGCATCACCCGGTATAGGAGGGTTACTCTCGGCAACCCTTTTTCTCTTCCTGCCCTCGCCTCCAAGAGGAGTTTGACTCATTCCTCTCGGGGACTGGGTTTGAGCCATAGGACTGGTGCCAGGGATGAATCCTGAAAGGGTCATCTCCCTTTGCTTCACCATTCTCTCTGGTTGGGCGGCAACGGGTTCGTCGGCTACAAGCCAGCGTCCTCTAGCTGTCTGATCGCTTCGTGCCTTCGTTGACTCTGCAACACTCGCTCGGCAGAGCCGTCCCTCACCGACGCGATATCGTCGACAGTTGTATAGCGCGGGCCGCTTCGTCGAGCCTCGCTTGTGGTGAGCTCGGGAGAGAGGAAGGTCTTGTACCGCACGTCGATATATGACAAGAGTGGGCTGTCTACCAAGAGCGCCTGGCCGAAACTTTGCCAAGTGGTGTACACGGGGTTGACGTCGAGGATCAAATGAGACGCCCTAAGCTGCCCGTCGTTATGCATGAAGATTTTCGACCTAAGAACGAAGTTGAGGTCATGTGCGTGTATAACTCGACTGTTTGGGAAGAACCTTCTGGATTCTGCAGTCAGTCAGGGAACAAACCGATTAGTTAAAAGAGAAAAATATAATATAATATGTATAAAGGGTGCAAGAAACAATCGAAGGAGGGTTGCTGGTACCGACCAACTTCACGCGGTGAGAGCGGGCAAAGAAGCTCACTAGCATGCTAGTTACCACGCACCTGAATGAACTCTTTGGCCGAGTTCCTATTAGAGTCAGGCAAGCAGGATATGAGCCGGACTTAGGTATCTCTAGTTTTCAGGTAGTAACCATGGGCAAAGTTGCCGCACAGTTTATACATGAAATTTATGTCATGCTGGTTCAACTGCAACCCGAACATGTGGTTTAACTGGACGACACAGCTAACAACCCTATAAAAGTTGGGGGGGAACTGGTCGGGGCACAGACCATAAAATCCTAAGGTACCTATGACAAGAGGATTAACAAGGATCCTAACCCCACCCTCGAGTATCGACATCAGCGGGAAGAACGCTGCGTTCGAATCAGCAGCCCTCTGAAGTTTGAGGTTGCCCACATTGCAATACGCAACATCGACATCCCTTGGAATGCCAAAGGTCTCTCTAAAACTGGCCAAGGCAGTCGCAGGGGTAAGTGGGTGAGAGAATCCCATTACTATAAGATGATATGGAAGAAAATTGAAAAGTTAAGTAAGGTAGAAACAACTTACTTGTGGGCTCTAGAGAGTGGAGAACTGAAGAGGTTTTTTTGGTGTAGAAGAAGAATGCTCGATAAAGGAGGGGATGGGAGCGATGGAAACACGAAAAGTGGAGAAGGAGTCTAGGATGGGCTACATATAGGCCCTTGAAACGTTTAAGGAGGCCAGAGGCGGGAAAAATAACCCTCCCAAATCATTTTCTTGGGTAACCCCCCACACGTGTAGGCATGGTTCACAAACCGTCAGAAAGTCCACGAACTGTCAGGCGGTTCGCCAACTACCAAATATTAATTACTGACGTGACGATCTGATACAACGTCATTCTCGAGAAATTTGCTAAGAAGATTGCCCTGACCGGGTGCCGAGAATATACGTCTGCAGGAAGCCATCACTACGACTTGCCCGGGATCCTTGATTCATCACCTGAAGCAGAGCATGAATCAAGGGGGGGCTATTGTACGGGCCCTACCCCCCCGGTCAAGCCCAATCGCCCTAAGGCCCGTAAGGACTAACTCTTATAGAAGCCCCGTGTCGACCACACGTAGTAACGCGCGTGCTGTCCAAGAGGTTCGATCTAGGAGTGCTCAAAGCAGCTTGTGACGTGCCCGGCTGGGCACAGAGTTACCTACGGGGCTGGTCCCAACGCCACTATCATTTTCTCCTTCCCGCCACCAAACATCCACTTAGATGAAACGGTATTGGACCTCCCTTCCATTGCTTAGGGAACGCCCCTGCCAAGCATAAACCCAGCGGTGGAGACAATTCCAATGCCACTCATTCTCTCCCACCCCCCCAACTAAACCCCCACTTAGGGGTAATAGTATTGGACCCTTCCTTTCATCCATCAGGAGAATAATCATGACCGCTCCACTAAGTTTGGCTATAAATAGACAAAGAAGAATCAGTCAAAGTGGTTGGCAATTTAAGAGAGAAAAGACTAAGAGAGAGAGAGAGAGAGAGCGATATCAATTTTCCCTGAGGAAGAGAAAGGAGAGATAGTGAGAAACAAGGGAAGGAGGCCCAGTATACGGGCCTGCCGAGCATAACACCACCAGTGGTAGGAAATCCAGAAGCCCACTATACAAATAGATCGTGAGCCCAAACCCCTTCAAGGTGCAATAGCCCCATTTTGGGACGCACAATATCAATTGTAACTATGTAATAAGTTTTTATTATCATAATAATCTTCTTAGGACATTAAGAAATTTTAAACTTAAAAATTTTAGTTGTACCAAAAAAAAGGAAATATAATGCATAATAATAGTTAGAATAATATGGACCACTTCAAAAAAAAAAAAAAAATAGTAGTAAAAAAATACCCAAAAAAAATTATATACTTGTCAAGATACAAAGATAGAATTTACTTTTAAAAATTGTTTAATTTTTAGAAAGAACAAATTATCTACTAAAAACTTTAGAGAGTAAACTATATATTATACTACGCATGCATTTAGCTACCAATTAAAAAGCTAGTTTATTTTACTATTCAACTTATTTTTACTACTATTCATGAGTCTCACTACACTTTTTGATACTATTCATGGGTCTCATTGTACTATTTCAAGTAACTTTTACCTTTATCGATAATATTTTTAGTAAAATATTTTCAATTTCAACAAAATAAGCAAATCTCAAATAGAGCCTACATCTCAAAATAGTTATATATTATGTAGATTTGTGATTAGTAATTACAAAATAATAAAAATAGATACTGGTATATTCAGGTTCCTTACTTCGTTAAGGAGGCTTTCCGAATAGAATATTTTCGAGCCATCAGATATTTATGGTTTCTTAAGGTTGACCTTTGCTTATTAATTGTCATTGCAATTTGCTGACTTCAAGGCTTCAAGGTCAAACACTCCTTAAAAGGGCCTAGGTTGTTTCACTTTGAACAAACTTGGACTGTTGAACCTAATTAAATGGTACCCAAACAAAGTCTAGCCCAATTTTTAACCAAAGTTAAATGCAATGTTTTTACATTTCATTCGCTTGATCAAATAGGGTGTACCAACATTTTATCAAGGGACACATAATAATAATGAACCAGGCTATTTGTTTTAGTTGTTTAATAATGGCCCAAAATATCCAAGTACTTGAGGTTCTTGCGTGTGTCTTTTATTTATTTATTTATTTATTTATTTATTATTATTTAAGGTTCATCATTCATGTGTGTGAATTAGGATGCATTTACCCACTTAAATTCAAACATTGCATTAAACTTAATTGTTTCTGAACAAAAATTTCAATACAACCAAGAGTTTGAATTTAATTAAGAAACTTATGTATTGTACATAAAATATCGTTCTTAAGTTAAACCATAAAGAATTATTAAAGGAAAACATATGATTATTTAGAACTCTCTAAAGGTATTTGTTTGCAAATAAACACCACAGGTTGATATATTTAGATACATATTTTTGTTTGTGACTTTCAAAATTTTACTAAGACTTGAGCGCCAAGTGTCTTAACTCTTAAATAATGACTAGGGATGGCAAAAGGTTGGATTTGAGTCAGGTCAAGGGTGCCTATTATACCTATCCTCTTGTTATAGCTATAGTGTGTGTTAGAGGTATTTTACCATCTTTAGTTGGCTTTGACTTTAGTGCTGAAGAGACGAAAGAGAACATGAGGGAGATTGTAAGAATGACCAAAGAGAGAAAACAACTGCAATTAGTTCATGATCTAGGCCATAGCCAAAGTGCGCGTCCAAAAAGCCAAAAGCCCAGGGGTGATATCATTACCCCTCCCCTTTTCAATTAAGTGTTTGTCTGGTTAGTTTATTTTTTGCCAACTTATTTTATTATTTAACTTATTTTTGCTGTTGTTCGTGAATCTCATTGCACTTTTTAGTACTATTTATGGATCTCATTTTACGATTTCAACGAACATTTATGTTTATCTAACAGTACTTGCAGCAAAAAGTTTTCAGTTTCAACAAAATAAACAGATTCCAAACAGACCCCAAATATACTTAATAGAGAGAGAGAGAGAGAGAGAGAGTTCCAATCTATGACGTTCACTTTTGACGATAACTCTTTGTCATTAGAGCAAGATAATCAATTTTTTTTACTGAATAACCAAATATACTCTTTTTTTTTTTTAGAGAATTCCAATTTATGACATCCGCTTTCAGTGATAGTTCTTTGTCATTAAACCAAAATACTCAAATATGCATATGCAACTTAACTTCTCCTATCAAATTAAATAAGGTCTACCCAACGATCTTATAAAAAGGGAATATTTCTTAAAATCTTTATAGGACATACTATCATAAATTATCTCATGCATTAAAAGTAGAAAAAAATAATATGTAAAACTATTGGCTTGATAGAATATGATTTGGCTTACTTTCAGTGTTTTTTTAACTGGGATCTCCTTTTGTTTTAATGAGAAACTATCACATCATCTACTAACTAAATAAAAGGTGGAGATTAAAATCCACTACTACTTGCGATTGTGTATTTAAAATAAAATGACACCTTCAATTAATAGAGTATTGAAAATAAATCAAACCCGACAAGTATTGCAGTCATTATGGTTGACTTGGAGAAAAATCTACATAAATTTACATAAATTTTGTGGGATTCTGATCTTGTGGGATTCTGATAATGTAGTCAAATCGATAAAATTTACATAAATTTTGTAGGATTCGGTTTTTTTATTGTACTTTGGAAAAAGTAAAACAAAAAAAAAACTAAAAGAATGTTGTTTGTGTATGTGCTAGTGAGGAAGATTTCCATTCGATCATAGCACTCCATCAACCTTTCGTCTTTCTCATTACACTGCTTGCTACCTTAGTTGGACTACACTTTCAAACCCAGAATTCTTCCCCAGTTGAAAAACATTTTGCAAAGATCTTGCTTCTCATCATTTCTGCAGTGGTATACAGCACTGCCTTTGGACTACTCAGAGTACAACCTCACAACTCACAACCTCACAACTCAGTGTACTTTCCCCTATATTACGCCTCACTTTTCTGGGTTCTGGAGTTCTCACTTGTGGCCTACTTTTTGGACTACTCATTTCTAACTTATGGTGGTGCATAGTTAATTTATGCATAATCCTAATTGTAATTGTTGAGATATTGCGTCGCTGGCGCCAACCAATTTACAAGTATTTATACCACGCAACTATAATCTAGTACTCTCATCAATAGCAGAATTGTTCCTACATATATATCAATCTAGTACTCTAATCTAGTACTCTCATATGTATTTGGATCCAACAGAAATTCCAGTCAGTTTGTTTTGCAGCTTCTCAGGCCTTTTCTTTGACTCATCACGCAGTGGAACAAGAAAACGGTCGTACTCGAGTTGCAATTGTATAAGTGGGTTGCAAATGTATCTGTTGGAATAATTCTTAAGTTTTATTTTTTTTCCTTTTTCTTTTCCCTTCTAATAAGTGTGGATTTTCTGTCCATTTGGTTAATCCACGTTTGCGTCTGCGTTTGCTTTGTTCTGTGTTTTAATTTTTTTTTTAACCGGCGTCTATTGCATTGTTCATAGGACATAAACGGTGTAATCAGGTATATGAACAGTACTTTCAAGCATGAAAAATAATTTTTTAATTTTTTTTATTATTTTCAGTTTTCAATAAAATAAGCGGTATCTAAACGCACACTTAGTTTACGATGTTCAACTTCACTAAAGATCCCAAGATGCATACACATGCTATCTATTTAAACAACTAATGGATGGCAAGCTTTCTTAATCAAATGTTGTATATTTATATCGTTTGGCAAAACTTTCATTTTGGATGAATAATATATTTGTATGCAATATAGAAAACAAAACAACAAAGTGTTGGGAAAAATTCTATATAAATATGAATGAATTTCAACTAGCAAAGCAAAAGCTCAATTATACAAAAACATAAAAATTTACATAGAAGACCCTTATTCCTTGAAGGAAAAGAGCATAGAATTTTTTTAAAATAATTTCACTATATTAAATAGAGATTACAACATTTAGAGATATCATTTGAATAAAAAAAAAAAAAAAAACTTACTTTTTTCTTCTCTCACTGCTCTCTTTTTCACTATATATCTTTCACCATTTTTTCTTGCTTTCTATATTTTTCTCTTCTCATTGTGTACTTTTTTTTCTTTCTCTCTTCTTCTCTTTCTTCCTTCCACACTCTTTACATCAAGTCACAATAAAGGCAATCCAACTTGACTTGACTATTGTACATAAAAATGACTTCAATTCTTATCTTTGGAAATCTTCTCCAACAAGCTCAACTAACTTAACTTTAGATGAATATTATATTTGTATCCAATATATTAAAAACAAAACACCAAAGTAAAAGATATTCATATTCAATTTAGCGGAAAAGTTAAAGGAATGTGAGGTAAAGTTGCCGCTTTTAAATTCTTTTTGCGTGGTCAGCAGGGGTAGGGCATCAACTGTGTGGCTTTTAAATTCTTTATTCTTATTGTAAGTGCACAATTGCACTTGGCCCTAAGAACAGTTATGGGCTCAGGCCCAATGAGCCTTGAACAATATGAATTTGTAGAGTGTGGGCTTGAAACCCAGGTTAGAAGTGTGTAAGGATTATATGACAAGCTAAAAATTATAAACACTTAAAAACGATAAGAAGTATTGCAATTCCACCTCCTCGGATATAAGCCGAGGACTGTTCTTATATAATTTTCCCTTCCTTTATTTTTTAGATTACAAATAGGGGGACCCCCTTTTTCTGTTCCAGATCCCTCTTTAAATACTACTCACTTCGATCTTTGTGACACGTGTTGCCATCACCTCCCTTTGACCTAGACATTTCCCTTCCTAGTGCCTTTGAATAGTAACCAGAAGTTTCACTTCCACTGTTCAGGCGTCACTTCCCCATAAATGCGGCCAGGGTGGTAGGTGCAGGGTCTTTAATGTGGAGGTGACAATCTTCAACTTGAGTATATCTCCAACATCGGTGCTTCTAGGTTGTTCAAGGGTTCACTCCCTTTAACCGTTGGTATTTACCGTGTCATTCCCTAACCTTTACAATAAAGTTTCGGGTTCTCCGGTGTCCATCCGAGGGAAAAATCACCCTCGGCTGGATCTTCGGATCCTCGGCGTATGGGCCAACCCGCAGTACTAACAAGTTCTAAACCCAAGAGCAGGTCGGCCTTCCTTAATATGGCCCAAAGGCCCACCAGGGTCTTTTTACTCCCCACACTTATTATTTCTTGTAATTGTCCCCTTTACTGGTTGCACAACATCAATAGTGATTTTGCATTCATTGAAGATTTTTCAAATTTTGTTTTTGCTTTTATTTTTTTGGATTTTAGAGTAAACAAAGCTGTTGGCAATAAACATTTAAATGTGGGCAAGCTTAATAAAAAAGTTTTTATTTTAAAAAAAAATTATATTTTAAATAATGGTTAAAAATCCTACCCCATTACTTGGTTCCCTCTTCTCCCTAAAAGTCTGTTTAGTTGGAAGAGTAGAAACGTGAGAAAATAAAAAATAGAGAGGGAATAAAAAAGTGAAAACATAGAAGAGATTTAGTTTTTTTCCATTTGTATTTGGATGGGTGGATGGAAAAGTGGAGAGATGAAAAACTTATTTGTTTAGTTGAGAAGAAAAGTGAGAGGATTTAAATTGAAGTTAGTATAAATTTATAGTTATGTCCCTATTAAATAAAATAAAAAGTAACACATTTTTTTATTAAAAAAAATTGTACAATTGTATTTCATGCATTAAAAAAATAATTGACAAGGAGTTCAAGAACCCAAAATTATTTATAGAAAAAAAAAACCGACCAACTGTTTGAAAAAAGACACCCTGCACGTGCTAAAAGAAAAGAAAAAATTACATAAAAAAAAAAAAGAGAAGTAAAGAAAAAGTAAAAAATTGAAGAAAGGATCAGTACAAAACACGCGGGTTTATAGCCGCGTTTTTATAGCTAACTTTTTTTTTCCCCCCTTTCTTTTTGAGTAAAATTGTTGCAAGACCCTTTATAAGCTTTTGAATGATCCATGTTATAGTGTCAGTTTCTGCAATATTATCATCTAAAGGGTTTATAGCCTCAGTACTTACTTTTAAGTTTGAATTGAACTTCCTTAAGTTAAGCTATAATTGAACCCATCTCAATCACTTTCTCATCCATCTAGGCCCCTTAGTTATTTATGCTTAATACTTCATAAAAAATTCTATTCTATGCTAATTTTGGATTAATAAAGTACTAAAATTACAAGTATGTTGCTATTGCTTTCAGATATAAGACATTTTATTTACTCTTATTATCCTTTTCTTTTCTCTTATGTAATTGCAGAGGAAAATAAATAAGTTTCTTGATTACAAGAAAGGTGGAAAAAGCTTCAATGCAAAGGTACGCCATAGGAAGGATTATAGGAACCCTGACTTCCTGGTGCATGTAGTGACGTATCAAGATATTGATCAAATAGGGTCTTGCTTTAGTAAAGATGTATTTGACCCTCATGGATATGACAAAAGCGACTACTATTTTGAAATAGGTTAGTAAACAATTCCTTTGCAACTCTTTGTTTGCGTGCATGTGTTGTGTAGGTCTGATTGAGTAGTTTATTTGTTTATTCTTATGTTTGCATGTGTTTCTATACTTGCTTTATAGCATTAATTTTGGACCTCATGTCTAATTACCTGGAATGTTATTTTTAGTCATGGGGGAATATACAATGGGGAGGGCGCGGGAGGGGGGGGGGGGGGGGTGGGGTGTCCTTTTAACATTCATGAAAGTTAACAATGTAACTTTTGTCTTTCTAGCATTAGGGTCATGCAATGCAAGAGTTATTGAATTTTCACTTACAAAAAAAAGTTGTTGATTTTTTTATTCCATACTGTGGTTGATATGTAGAAATGTGAAAAGTGCATTTCCTTCGCAACCTTGAATATCTTAGGTATATTTCTTTTTATAATTGACGGTAAAATTTTATTAGTCTTGGCTTGCCTAGTTGAAGATCTGCAAGGTTGAGGTCCTTTATTTTTTAGGTTGGGTGTGTGTGTGGAAGGGTGCCGGGGGGGGGGGGGGGTGCTTTTTGTTGTTCATCTCTTTCTTTCATGTAGTTTGTGGAAAAGTACTAAAGTTGCTTCTTTTGTGGAGTCAAAGAGATAAGAGGAGAGGGTCAGAATAATGGAGCAAGAGTGAAAGGGAGAGTGGGTTATGGAAATTCTTCGAAATTGGATGATCGGAAAGAATAACTCCTTGTAGAAACATTCTTTCCAAGTCCTCCAATTTCATTGGTTTCCTGTTATTCCCCCCTTTCACTTGCTTTTCCTACTTTGGTTAATGGGTTTCTACGACATCTTAATTGGTCAAGTGCTCTTACTTTGTTGATCACCCTTTCATTTCTATGCCACCATTCTTGTACTTTATAGTCCTACTAGTCTCTTCTCCATTAAAAGTTATTTGGGTGCTTATCAAATTGTAATTTTGACCCATATTTGCCTATATTTTGAACCTTGTGCAATCTTAGTTTGAGTCTTTATAGTAAAGAATTGGTGTGGTGGCTGTGTATCAGTGTATTGTTGTGAGTTGATACTTGATTGTGAAACACTTGGTGGTTCATGGACTAATAGTTTTGATTTGGGTTTTCCTTACTGGTTGAGTCATGAGTGTACTGCCAAAGTTTTAGTTTCAATTCGGTTTTTGGTAAAGTCGCCAAGGTGGCCTTGGAAATTTATCACAGAGGATACAAATTGTTTGCCTTCTTGGGATCTGTTGGTGGTGAGACTGGAATTGTCCATTTTGTATTTTCTTTGAAATATAATTTAGTTCTTCTGTACTAATACGTAATGTAGAGCTTACTTGAACAACATTCTCTCCTTATGGTTCGTTGCGATTTTTCTCCATTCATGGAAGCGTTTTGCAAACAAAAGTTTTCTCTTTTATTTGGGAACAGTATAGGGAAACTTTGACCTTAAATAACTTTTTTGTAATATATTATAACTGCTTTGTGTTAAGTTGTATGTTAACTCATGATAATATTCATAGTCACCATTTGAATTTTTATTAATTTATAATTTCTTGCTGGATTTGAATGTGATTTAGGATGAAGGCATAAGCACATGCAAAGAAGATGTTGGGGTTGACTTGTTCTGATTTGATTGGGATGTTTATAGGATGACATATTGTCCTAGAGAATCGTACAAAGAAGATGTTGTTGATGCCAGTAGAACCTTGAGACGGTGTGAAGTTAGTGATGATCTTGATGAAGGCATGTAGCAAATTATGTAGCAAACCTTGAGAAGGTATGTTTTCTTTATTTGTGTTTAGTGTTTCTTGTCATTTTGTTCTCAATGTAACATAGGGCAATGCTAGAGTGAGAAAAAGACAGCTCGTGTGTGCAGCCCATAACTAGAGCAATAATGCTAAATACAATAGATAATTTGAACTAAAAATATTTTTTTATCCAAAACTTGTAATTCTTTTTGTCTAGTTGCTTTGTTGAATTTGAATGCATTACAGCTAAGTGATATTTTTATTTCACTGGAACAAGAAATTGGAGAGCCTTGAAGTAAGACCATCATGGTTTGAGATTATTTATTAAGTCAATGAATTGTTTTTTGGTTAAATCACAATGGGCAGGAATTGCAAGTTCAACTTACAGAACTACAAAAGAGACTGAGGTGCACCTTTGGGGATTTTGGTTGTTAAAGTATTGCCTTTACTTTTTTGCCTTTAGAAAGCATGCCTGTGCAAAAATGTTGTCATCATCTCTGTTAATACTTATGGAGTAATAATAAGATACCATATATATGACAATAATAAGTCATATCTGTGAAATAGCATTTATGCATTCAATTTTTTACATTAGTTTTCTTTGTTAAATGCAGCCAAGAATCATGTTATTATGTGATCATGTTTTTGGCTTATAATACTTACTAATTAGCAAGTAAAATGCTACTGAATAACAAAGGAGCAAGACCAAGCCATCTGGCTTGGGGGGAGGGGGAGGGGGAGGGGGGGGGGGGGGAATTTTAAAATGCGACTATAGCCAATTATAAAAAAAAAAAAAAAAAAAAAAAAAAACCAAAGGGCTATAGCCTTGTTTTAAATGCGGCTAGAGTATGTATCCTATAGCTGCCTTTTATAAACATGGCTAGAGTACGACCTATAGCCGCGTTTCTAAAAATGCAGCCATTGGTCCTAGCCTATGGCCACGTTTGCAAAAATGCGGCCATAGACCCCGGCCGATAGTCACGGGTTTTAAGCCAGGATTGTAAATGCGGCCTAAAAAAACGTAGCTATAAGACAAATTGTCCTATAGTCATGTTTTTATGAGCTATAGCCCTATTTTTTTTGTAATGGTAGGATGAGTCGAGTCATCAATCAACAAGTCAAGTCAATAGGTCGAGCCAATGAGTCTGCTGAAGTGGTAGGATGCTGGTGAGGCAGTTGACGCGAAAGATTCAGTTGAGCAGCTGATATGGCATTAGGGCTGATGAGGCATAAACAGAGATTGGCCTGTGTCACAGTACGGGAGCTCTTAAAGCTCGTTTTTTTTTTTTTTTTTTTTTCCCTATGCTCATTGTTTTTGGAAGCAAAAACATGTTTGTGTTTTTGGATTTTGTTTGAATAACTGTATGATTGTGGGTTTTGGCTCAGTAAATGGTCCAAAAAGAAGAGGTAAAAACTAAAGAATTTGAAGAACTATAAGGATAATGGTTAAGTTGCATTTAATATTTTATTAAATAATGTTTTTATATCCATCATTAAAAAAAGGGTTATTCTATAGTACCCTAGTGTTTTTTAGGGGTATGGTACCCACCGAAATCTTGACCATCAAAATTAATGGTTTTTAATCTTGACCGTTTATTCAATTTAATGAGATACCAGTTACCGATAAGACAAGTTAGCATATAAGAGCAAAAATAATAGAACCAGATCTTATCAATTCTCTCTCGCATCCTCCCAAACTCAATTGATCTTCTCAAAATATAAATCTCAGGGCGAAAAAGTGCTTGCTTGATTTGTTCGTTCATTCTGAGAAAATTGCTTTTGATTCTTCTCTTTTGTGTGCTCTTCGTATGTCAATCTCCACTGCAAAAAAAAGGTTCTATAACCGCGTTTTTAAAACGTGGCTATAGCTTAGAAAAACGTGGCTATAGGGCGATTTGGTCTATAGCCGTGTTTTTTTAGGCCACGTTTTCTACCATGACCTAAAATGCGTAACTATAGGCTTGAGGGGTCTATGGCCACATTTTTTCAACCGTGGCCATAGGACATACTCTAGCTACGTTTTAAAAACGCGGCTTTAGGCCAGGTCTATAGCCACATTTTAAAAACGCGGCTTCAGGCCATCACTATGGCCACGTTTTTAAAACGCGGCTTCAGGCCATCACTATGGCCACATTTTTAAAACGCGGCTTTAGTCCATAACTATGGCTGCGTTTTGAACGCAGCTATAACCCCTGAATACTTTTTTGAATTAAATCATGGAAATCTCTCTTGACAATCAGCACCATTCACATGTTTTTGACTACTTGTTAGTTATGGAACACTGTTTTTAACTAGCTAGGATTGTGTATCACTATAAGGATTATCAAAATGCATAGAACTTACAGAAAGTCTTCTGAACTATATCAGAAACTAGAAAATTGCAAACTGACATGCGCATAATTGGTGAAATGGATGGCTTATGAGAAACTTAACATGACTAAATATCATAGAGTCAAAAGCATATATAATAATGTGGCTAAGTGTTTATTTTTTCACACTAATATTTTTATTACTTCAAAGATTAGCAATAGAAAGGAGATTCTAATTGTGAAATAAAATTTTGTAACCTGGATAATGCAATCAGGACTTTATATATGAAAACTTATCAAAGAGGCATGATTGTTGGAAGATTTTATCACATATAAAGAAAGTTAAATAAAATGATACCCCACAAATGCATTATCCATTCTTTAAAAAAAATAAATAAATAAAAGGAAAAAGAAAAAAAAGAAAAGAAAAGGAACTTTTACCACCAAGTCCCATATATCAGATGCCACTTGCTAGCAAAAAATTAGAATATAACAAGCTTTCAATTAATTTAACCATTAATTTTTCACTTTTCATTCACATTGTAAATCAATCTAGTCAAGCATCTCTAATCATCTCTACAACAACTTTCATGACATCAAATGGTATGAACCAGATAAGAAACTATGTCATAGTGGTCAAAGTAGATAAGTACTACTGCTAAAACCAACTTGACTAGTGGCAATGCCAAATAAGTCCAAGTGATCAATCTGATATTGCTATAGAAAGAAGACAAACAATACCATAATAATTTATGGAATTTTCCATTGAGCATTAGGTCATTAATATATTCAATCAATAAGAAAGCAGGTACAATTGCAGGCAAGTTGAACAACTAGTTACCAAATACTTTCACCATAACAAACAAAGCTTTAACATTGACTAGAGCCACAAAAGATTATTGCATGCAAGGATTCAAGATTTTAATTGACATTGTATAAACTTTCAATAAAAACTTTGTTAAGGAATCAACGTCTAAAATGAGGCAAAAAGAAATTTATGGAAAGAATAATTAAAAGTTGCAGTGAAGAAAGAAAATGCAAGAATCACTCTACCTTAACATTAGTTCATAGTAAATCCGCTTCAACTCCAATAGAAATGGTATATCAGCAGGAGCCTCTTCAACAAGATTGTCACCTTCTTTAGGCTTTTTCTTTTCTTTTGAAGTATCAATATCAAAAACCCTTGGACTGATCTTCCTTGACAGGATTTGGGCACAAACATAATCCTGGCAGTCTAAGCACAAACGAACTTACAACTTGTCTTTTGAAATAAGTTACATGCAGTTAGCATCAGTTTTATAACACTTCCCCCTCAAAAAAAACCTTTCAGTAATGAACAAGTGCTGAGAATAATAAAAACAACACAAAAATCCAATAATGCAAAATGTAAAATTACTTCAACTCTATGATGGCTGGATGTGTACACCTTAGGAATCCCAAAAGAAGTATTAAAATTACCATCATTCAAACGCACATTAACTATTATTCTTATATTACTCATTTAAAAATCCAATATATATTGCCCTTATTATGATTTTTTCCGGGAGAATTTCTGATACCACTTATAATTGACATTGATCGAGATCCCAACTAATACAAAACCTTAATAGAGTTTTATATTCTTCAGTCTATTTTGGTTAGAAAAGGAGAAAGAGGTTGAGTCTTTAACTGTTTACTTGTGGATTTTTTCAACTTCTACATATTTATGACAAAGTTATCTTGATGGATTAGAATTAGATGAAGTCTGTACGCCAAAGAAAAAAAAGTTTCAAATAAACTAGACCCAAAACTTTCCACAAAGATATTGAAGGGAATAAGAAGAAAAAGAAAGGTATGGTCACGGTTTTGAAATTGCTTTGGTTTTAGTTTTATTTTTTACAACCTCCTCACACAGAACTTGGTTTTAGTTTTATTTTTTACAATTTATTAGATATATTTGGACAGTTTTGAAAATTGGACATATGGCTAATCCTAATTCAAACCACTTTGAAGTTTTACGCATGGCCCAAAAGGCTAGAAGTTGAAGATGAATCTAACTATTGGTTCAAGCCCATCAAGCCTAAAAAAGAACCAATACAATAAATATGGCCCAAATGAATATTTTGTTTGATTAACTTAAGGAGCATTAAAAATAATTTAGTTACCCATAAATAACCCCTCCCTGTAACCCAATGCATGAGGTCGAGTTATTTTTCAATGCTCATTAATTTGAGAAGAAGGTTCAATGCTCATTAATTTAATCAAACAAAAAACATTGAATGGGTGGAAAAATTGTACGAAATGATATATTTATAACATTAAAAAAAATCATTAAAAAAAGAACCCTCTATTCCATATTCTTCAAGGAATCTAAATTAACTGCTACAAACAAATGGTGCCACTATTCATTCTCATTCCAGCACACAGACATAACAGACAAGTCATAAAGTTCAGTAAAATTAAGGTCATCCATACATTGATTAGTCATATCTTATTTAAAGTATATATGTAGAACCTTTTTTTTCCTATGACACACTATAATTGAGCAGAATTATGATTATTCTTACCAAACTTTCCTCATAAGAAGACTCATAATTTGGGATGTGAAGTATTTGCCAATTGCTCCTGCATTCCTAGGACAACCCATACTCCAACCACCTGCACCAAGGAAAAAAAAGAGCATTGAGGAAAGCAGCCATTTTTTCATTTATGTTGTTCTATATTTAAGGCAAACTTGAGCAAACTTTTGTATTTGCCAATCCTTTCCACTTCTGGCTCAATTCCTACATTCTTAAAGACACCTACAGAACAATTTTTTTGAAATCTCCATCAAATAATACAATTAGAGGCATGAGTTAGCTCAAACTACAAGTTTTAATAATTGGAAAATTAGGAATGAAATTTTGTATAAGACTCATGCAAGAGCAATAGACTAAGCACTTATCTTACAAGCATCTGTAAGTGCAAACAACCAACCAGGGGGAGGGGATGATGCAAAATCATCAAACAATGGAAATGAGAACCTGAGCAGCAAGGGTGTGAAGAAAAGTCTGCGTGACCGTTCCAAGCTCTTCTTTAGTTACAGGTGCAGCAGATTTTCCCTTAAGAGAAAGCTAAGAGAGTTGAATTAATCATGCCATTTTATCACATTAATACATCTCAGTAAAGTGGATATAAATCCCAAGAGATATGTAAGAAAAATGCAACTTACGATGAAAAACCCTGCATTTCTTATTTATTTATTTATTTCCAATGGAAATGAAACTCACATACAAGTGATGAGTGGAGTATGGATCTCACTGAATCACCCCTATGGTAACTCCAGTTATGCCTAAAATTCTCTATGAAATGCCCCATTTAATTAGGCTCTATTGCTAGAGACAAACTTTTTTCTACATATGTCTCCAAAAAAT
This sequence comes from Castanea mollissima, assembly GCA_014183005.1. Taxonomy (NCBI): domain Eukaryota; kingdom Viridiplantae; phylum Streptophyta; class Magnoliopsida; order Fagales; family Fagaceae; genus Castanea; species Castanea mollissima. The sequence goes on from JACAVU010000003.1 coordinate 43,261,363, forward strand.
GAAACTATTCTACGAATATTCAACGCTACTCATGTCCCCAGCTGAAAAGTCTCAAGTAACAGAACATCAGTAGCAAACCCAATAAATATCAATGCACTCTTCACATTTTTAAGATACACCAATCAAGCAAAACGAAAATGCATAATAACATGGAATTTACAATGATGGAAATAAGGACTTCCATGCAATAACATACCAAAATCACAATAAACAAACAATTCAGTTTGGACTTTTGTCAAATAGTTACTGAGCTTCAACTCCATGGTACTGAAAAACATATAATTAAACCATAAGCACCAAACTTTGGAATACAAAATCAAACACCGTATGAGTTGGTGTAGAGGACATGAAAAGAAATGAGTGCCTTGTTAGAATGTGTTTGGGTTGCTAATTTGCGCCAAGTTCCACTAGGCACAATGCGCACAGCACCTAGATGGGTGTCTGCTGCAAATAAATCATATAATTGCAGGGATAACTCCAAGCCCAGTGCAAAAAGAAGAAAAACTACACCAAACTGGGCCACTATTTCAACCTATGTGCATTCATCAGTGCAAAAAAGTAATTAACGTGATAATAATCAAACTAAGACCCAAACAAAAAACCCATCATTTCAAGACATTTAAAGGAAGCAGTAAAATAAAGCAGGGCTAATAGGTTTTAAGGAAACAAGCAACTTGCTAAAACCATTTCATTGATGAAGCTGAACCCTCTAGGTCCAATAAATGATCCTGCTAGAGTATCCAACTAATTAGGAGCACAAATAATAATAAAAGAGAAAAAAAATTATTTTACTCAATAAGGAGAAAATAAATATAATAATAAGGAGAAAATTATTTAGATTAAAAGAGAAAAAAAAAATACTCATTTTCGTTTCTTTTGCTCAATTTTCCCAACTGCCAAACAGAGTCTAACAATTTCCCCAAACAATTTCCACAGAGAGAATCCATTTCTATGAGTTTCAACTTCCAAAAAAGCCCAAAAAGAAACTAGAAAAGTACATTCAAATTCGAAACCCTAAAATATTTCCAAAGAGTGCCTCACATGAAAACCCTAAAATTGCAAGAAAATTTCGCATAGAGAAATGAAAATACAAACCCTAAGATTCAAGAACCAATCAAAAATGCAGAAAATATCAACTTACTCAATCCACAAAAGAGAGAGAGAAACTCGGCGCTAGCTCCATCGGAAGTGAGAGTGAGACTTGTCGTTAAGATGGAGGGTGAGGGCTTGAGAGATGGAGGCTTGGAGGCAATGGAGTCGCTTAGGGTTCGAAGGGAAGAGACAGAGAGTTTTGAATTAGATGGAGCCCGAATAGAGAGTGACTTTTGGTTTTTCTTTTTTTAATTTATAGTAGGTGTTGTAGCCCCGTTTACATAAACGCAGCTTCAGGGGTGCTTGAAGCCACATTTCTATAAACGCAGCTTCAGTGGGTGACTATAGCCGCGTTTTTAATAAACGCGGCTTTAGGACAGACCTATAGTCGTGTTCTATAAACGCGGCTTCAAGACATATATTTAAAAAAAAAAAAAAAAAAAACATTTCAGAGGGTCTAAAGCCGCATTTTAAAAACGCGGCTTTAGCCCATTCCAGGAAAACGCAGCTGAAACTGAAATAAACGCAGCAATATGCCCAATATTGGGCTGCATTTGATGCACGCAGCTCAAACAGGGTCTTAGGCCACATTTTTACAAACGCGGCTGAAAAAACGCAGCCTGCGTGTTTTGTAGTGCTCCTTTCCGCAACCTGTCAATTTACTCAAGAGTGAAGGTAAGGATAAAAAGAAGAAAAAAAAAAAAAAAACCTAATTTCATTCACCTCTGTTTTGTTTCCCCTTTTTCTTCATTAGTTTTTCAGCGAATCCGTTTGAAAAAATATGTAGATTTTATTTCAATTTGTTTACACAAATTTTGAAACAATCCTAACTGGACTGAACTGGATACCTTGATAGAATTCTACCCCATTTATCAGTTATTACTAGGAAACTACCCTCCTAATCCATGGGTGTAACCAGAGACAAATCCTTCATGAATAAATTTATTATATATGTTGAATTCTTTGCTTATTTTGTGTATTGCTATTGCTTCTGTAAATGAGTCCAAACACTTATAACATGTTCTTTTAAAAGTAATTACTAATTTTAATAACTCAGGTTATCAATATGAATAATTTCCTATTTGTTTTCTTTTTAGTGTCATCTTTTGCTAGGATTGATTTCTCAAATTATTAAGGTCAAAATTGTACACATAAGTTATCTTTTCCAAATGATGAAGTCTAAATTTGTGATGTTATATGGATATAAAAGTGAACTATGGTTATCTAGTGAAAACCTGTAAGGCTATGGATCAATTGGGTTTGTATTTATAAGTCATTTGTAATTAGGGAATCAATTGCACAATTTAGTGCTAAATAGAACCCTATGCTGTAACTAGTTAATGAGCCCTGCTATACTGCAGAAACCTATTGTCTAACTATGATCTTAAGTTTCATTGTGAGCCATTTTTAGTTTAGAGATGGGTGAGGTAACCTTGCTGTAAGTCTTTGTATTTCTATTGAAACTTAATGTCCAATTGAACTATTAGTTTCACTATGAGTCTTTATTAGGTAAGGTGAGTTGTAAACTCGGGTTTGTAATTATGTTTGGACTTGTTGTTCCTTGTACTTGTTTTGGTCTTAACTTTTATAGTACTATTGTTTTGTGTAAAGGATTAAATATTTAATGTTGTATTTTAGTATATTCACTTCCTGCAATTTCTTGTCAATTTGCTTGTAGCAGAATGTTGCTAGCAGCTTCTGCTTTGATGTAATTGGCTTTGTAATTGTGTTGTTTCCATAAAATCCAAACATTTCTCAGGAAAAAAAGAAAAGAAAAAGAATTTGTTGTTGTTTATTCCTGCATACGCATTTGGTTCAAAATCATAATACATGGTTCCCTTGTGAGCTTTTGTCATTAATTTTTATGGCTGTATCGGTTTGACAAATTGAGAAGAAATATCACTTGTTGATGAATCATCTATGCCTTCAACAATTGGAGTCCTGTTAATTGTATTATTGGACTTCATATTTTTTGGGATCTATTTGAACTCTAGGAAGTTGACGTCATGCATCACATTTAGCCAATATCTATATGCTGTCTGATTTAATTATTTAGCTGTACAAATCATACTTATGAAAATAAATTATATAACAATACAAATCAAGCTCAAGCTATTGTTGCCAAAGTGACAACATCATTTAGTTCATTGATTATGATGAGTCATAGTCATCAACAACTATTCCCCACCAGCAATTGTTTTTAATAAGTAAAAGACAAACAAAATATCATTTAAGCAAGGACCGGACCTTACTTGATTCTATTCCTGTCATTTAAATTGCATTAGTTAGTTGTATGCTATTTTTTTCATGGCTTCTTTATGTTAGATTGGTCAAAAAGGTGATATCGGCCATTGGTATGTAGCCTTACGTTTAAGTCCACAAATTTAAGTGTATGCTCTTATTCCTATTGTCATGTTTATTAGATACACCTCTACTATGTCATAGGTGCTGGCAATGGCAAGCATGGGAGTGATCGTAGCTTTCAGTTACTTGGCATAAATATCTTAGCATCAGCCATCAAAAGTGTGTTGAACTTGGGGTTTTGAGAATTGTAACTCTTTTAGGGGACTGAATACCTAATTACTGTGTCGTAGCTGCTTGATTATTTCATTGAGTCATTCATGTAATTATACTATTAATTTTGTTAACTTGCTAGTGGACATGTTGATTATTAGCTTTGCACATTCAAATTTGTATTGTTGAGTTTTCATACAATATTATGTAAACGCAAAGTAACGTTGTTTTATAGAAACTTGTGCGCTTGCTATGAAGCTTTGAATTGCTTGATTTTGATTTAACCTTGGAGTGTTTATAATCTTGAATATATTTTATTCTAATGCTGCTTTTGGAAATGCATAGAAAATACTTGTGAAATTATATGTTATAAAATTTGCCTCTGTTGGACCCATGGAACGACAAGTCAAGGAGCTTTTACATTGGATTGTGCCCCGCCTAACCCAAACTATCACAATCCCGCCTACACCATATTTGATTAATAACTATTTTCATTTCCAATGTTAAACCAAAACATTGTTGCTATTGTATAGACATAACATTGTTTTTGCATTTTATTGTTGCTATTGTATAATCAAATCACTTAGCAAGTTGTTGCATCTATATGTTTTTTATTATTAATTTTGGAAGTTAAAAAATGTGTTTAATCATTTTTTTAAATTTAAGGTTTTATGAGTATTTCTGTTATTTCAAGGTTTAGGGATAGTTTGATAAATTCTCAGTCATTTTATATGTTAATGAGGGAATTTTGGTCATATTCAAGGCCTTGTGGTATTTTTTTTTTTTTTTTTTCATTTCATAGATTTTAGGACTATTTTTGAACATCTATAATTTCCATGGTATTTATGTAAATTTTAAGGTTTGTGCTTATCTTGGGATGATTCATTGTTAAAATTTTAATTATTACTAAAAAAACCAAATATTAGAATGTTTGGTTCTTAGTTTCTTTATATTTAGTTCCCAAAGAATCTTATCATGTATAAAGTGTTTTTGGCAACCATGTAAGCACATATTCAATTCTGGTTGCTATTAGATCTAGCGACGGAGAGGTTTTTACTCTAAGTTCTTTAGTTTTCCTTTTTAGACAAATGCGATGTTGGCACTGCTTAATATGATAATGGAACCATTAAATGTGAGAAAAAAGATAGAAAAATCATCAAATGTGGTAAAAGTACGGTCACGTGTGATGTTGATACTACTTGATAGGTCAAGAATGTATTGACCTCTTGTGATAAATTAACCAATTAATTAGCCAAGTTAATATGCAACGAAAAATATTAACTAACAAATCACCAACTAAGTTAATATGCAACGAAAAATAAAGTTGACATAGTGATTTGTTTACGAATGGGGAAAATCATCGAGGCAAAACTCCATCGGGTGAATTTAAAGTCACCATTTCCAATAATCCACTATTATCATAACAAGCAGTTACAAGTAAAGGAATTCTAGTATCTTATACCAATCTACAGCTGAGCTTTAGTCCAATACATAATTGAACTTGTTCTGTAGTGACAATCCCTCATTTTCAATGCACGACTCCCAGTATGTGACTAACTAATCGATGTGCAGATCCCAGTATGCGGCTTTCTCACCAACTTGAGAAAGATGTTGGCTACACAGTTCTTCAGTTTATAAATACGATGAAGATCACAAAGCTCGTTGGTCACAAAATCCAACGACGTACAAATGCAATAGCTTCTTCAAGTGAAAGATGAACTATGACAAATTCTATCTCCGGTCACAATTTGCATGAACAAAACTTTGCTCTATACTTGTGCAACCTTTGACGGCCCTTAAAATAATCTTTATATATGTTTAAGGTTGTGAGAAAAGAAAGCTTAAACATGTAAAATTACTAGAAAATTAAAGATCAATAGTTATGTCATCAATACATGTTTAAATTGTAATTTTTTGTAGTTTAAAATTATGCATAAAATATAAGTTTATAGATTATATTGTACATAATATCTGATAACACAAAATTTATCGTGTATAAAGAGAATAAGGAATATGCAATTTAATGGTTAGATTTTCAAAATATGTAGTAGTATTTATTTTATTGAATAAGGTTGTAGTTTTAGGTTTCAACCAATTTTGTAGTTGAACTTTGTCCATTTAGTAATTAGAGAGTACTTGCATAAGTGCATAATAAAAATGTATCATACTATCATGAGGAACTACATAACTTGTAATTTCATGTATATGTATGGATACACTTAAAGATATATAATAAGATACATAATATAATTCATATATATATATATATATATATATATATATATATATAATTTAAGGGTCATTCTACCGTACCCCCTCAAAAAAAGAGGGGGTACGATACCCACCTAAATTTGAACTGTTAATTTAGTAATGTTTTAATCTTGACCAAAGATGTAATTTTAATGGATTTTGGTTATGGGTTAAACAGGTTTTACATATAAACAAAAAATTATAACATTCATCAAACTTTTCTCCTCTCACATTTACTTCTCTCCCTCTACTTGCTCTATCTCATGTTTGCCTCTCTAAACAAAACCCTCAAATCAGACAGCTAAAACCATTTAAGAACCAGACAACCGCACATCTACAACCTCAAATCGGTGGCCCATTTTCTCATCCGATCCAAATCGTCGGCGCCACTCTCTAGCTTCAGTCTCTTCCAATCCATCCTCAAATCGGCGGCGCACTCATATCCAATCTAACTCAGCGGCGCTTCATCACTTCCCATACGACTCGGCGACGCTTCTTCTCTTCCATTCTAAATCGGCAACGCCACCCACAATCTCCAGGTTCTCTCTTTACATATGATTAACGCTGAGATGGGTTGATATTATTTCTTTAACATTTGTGGGTTTATGCTATTATTATTTTGTTTGAGTTTCAGTTCTTATATATTTGACAAATTAATCTTTACACCAAAGGGCTTGATAGTCCACCATTGATTGCCTGGATCACTACTGCCATGTGAAACGAAATTGTAATAAGGTTACCGATGCTTTGGCAAAGAAATCTTGGGTTGGGCTAGAACTTCAGGTTTGAGTTGAAGACTTACCTGGGGACATTATCTTCCTTGCTTTTCTTTGATGTTCATAGTTTTCTAAACATCCCCAAAATCTAAGGACCTGTAACAATCACAAGCCCTAACAATCGATCCAAAGCTTGGTATCCCTAAGCCTCCATAAGTGACTAAAGTTTAAAATAATCATAGTTAGAAGGAAGTTTCAAAAAGTTGTGTTTAATAGATAATAATCTTGATTTAGTTTTGTGAATTTGATCCTGTTTCGTCAAGATTTGTTGTTGTTATTGTTGTTATTTTGTAATTTCTTTGGGCTTGCACTTATACAAAATAAAAAATTCCTAATGGGTTATTTTTTTAGTTATGGATGTTAGGTTGGTATACCAAGGAACGGTAGATTTGTGGTTGAGTTAATGGTGAGGTGAAACAGTACAATGTGAAAATGGAACCATCAAATGTGAGAAAAAAATAAGGAAACCACCAAATATAAGAAAAGAACTGTCACATGTGACAAAAATAGAACAAATGCGATGTTGGTACTACTTAATATAACAATGAAACCGTCAAATTTGACAAAAAAAATAAGGGAACCACCAAATGTGGCAAAAGAACTGTCAAATATGATGTTGGAATTACACAATGTGAAAATAGAACCGTCAAATGTGAGAAAAAAAAGTAAAAGAACCACCAAATGTGAGAAAAGAACTGTTAAATATGATGTTGAAACTGCACAATGTGCGGATGGAACAGTTAAATGTGAGGAAAAAAAATAAGAGAACCACCAAATGTGAGAAAAAAACAGTCACCTATAATGTTGGAATTGCACAATGTGAGGACGGAACTGTCAAATATGAGAAAAAGTTAAGGAAACCACCAAATGTGAAAAAAAAAAAAAAAAACTATCATATGTGATGTTGAAATTGCACAATGTGAAGATAGAACCGTCAAGTGTGAGAAAAAAGTAAGATAACCATCCAATGTGACAAAAGAACCGTCACATGTGATGTTGGAATCACATAATATGAGGATGAAACCGTCAAATGTGAGAAAAAAAAGTAAGGAAGCCACAAAATGTGAAAAAACAACTATCACATGTGATGTTGGAACTGTACAATCTAAGGATGAAACCGTCATATGTGAAAAAAAAAAGTAAAAGAGCTACAAAATGTGAGAAAAGAACTGTCAAATGTGATGTTGAAACTACACAATGTGAGGATGAACTCATCAAGTGTGAGAAAAAAGTAAGGAAACCACCCAATGTGACAAAATAACTATCATATGTGATATTGGAACCGCACAATGTGAGGATGAAACCATCAAATGTGAGAAAAAAAGTAAGCGAACCACCAAATGTGAGAAAAGAACTGTCACATGTGATATTGGAACTGAACAATGTGAGGATGAAAAAGTCAAATCTAAAAAAAAAAGTAAAGGAACTATAAAATGTGAGAAAAGAATTGTCACATGTAATGTTGGAACTGCATAATGTGAGGATGAAACTGTCAAGTGTGAGATAAAGTAAGGGTACCACCTAATGTGACAAAAGAACTGTCACATATGATGTTGGAACCGCACAATAAATGGATAGAACCGTCAAATTGAGAAAAAAAAAATAAGGGAATCGCACAATGTGAGAAAAAACTGTCATATATGATGTTGGAATTGCATAATATGAGGATGGAACTGACAAATGTGAGAAAAAAGTAAGGAAACCACCAAATGTGAGAAAAGAACTGTCACATGTGATGTCGAAACTGTATAATGTAAGGATGAAACAGTCAAATATGAGAAAAAAGTAACTTGATATAACAGGTTACCTACTAGCTGGTACCGTGCCCCCCTTTTTTTGGAAGGGGGGGGGGTACCGTAGAAGCCCAAAAAAAAATCAATTTCTTTTAAAAAGACAAAATCAAATTATACATGTACATATGACATATATATTCAAAAAAGCACAAACAAGCAAAATGAAATCTTATGAAAAATTTGCATTACAGCTCATAAATGAGCATTTATTAATTTTTAACATATGTTATTATAGTACTCATTAACCGGATCCTTATTTGTAAGTTATGTTGTTTCCATGTATTCTTGGGAATTTGAAATTTTGATTTATATATATATATATATATATATATATATATGTATATATATTGCAGCATTTTGGGTTTATTTGTTTTGTGTATTTGAAAAAACTTTACCATTTATGGGCTGTGGCTATGACTCATTGTGCTTTTTTATTATCTAGTTAATACTTCTAATTACTCAATTTACTGTTTTAACACCCTATTTGTGGTAGTTCTGTATCTTGTACAGTTTTGTGGTTCATTGGTTGTACTTCCATGATAATAATTCTATATATAGCTGGTAATACATACATGCACTCATTCACTAATTAAAGCTAATGCAATAATGTTTTCCTCAATTTCCTTTCTTTCTTTCTTTTTTCCCTATTAATCAATACATATATTCAAGCACATTAACCGCATTATCCAAAAGGCATATGTGGTTAATTCATAAATGAATTACATGAGAACATCTCTGTGACTTGAATCATGTTATGTATGCTCTTGTTTTGCAGTTGTAGGTATTATCTCCCACCAGCAGCTTTGTAGCTATTTCACTTGGCACAGATAGGGAGAAATGCGAATGTTTCATTTCCTTTGATCTGCCCGGGACATGCATGAAATGATACAAGCATTTTGAAAAAGAAACAGAAAAGGTAAAGACTAAGGAAGCAAGTTGGTAACTGATTCTAACATGACTACTTTTCTTAATAGTGGCATACCATTCAATCTTCGATTCCATTTGAATTAACTCAAATAAATTTTTTGCAAGCAGTATACAGAAAGCAGGACACCTGCCAGGGGGTAGTGGTTTGATATCTACTTACCATATGAACATGAATACTTCATAAAGAACAGCGACAGATATATTTATTCTGCAATCTTTGTTTTTATGACATTTTTGAACCAAAGTGTTGCAGTTAAGAAGATGAAAACCAAAGTCAGATTATATATTCAGGAGAATTACATATGGTCACTGCATGGAGAAATATTACTTTAGATGCAGCTGAATGGGAAAACCATCTGAAATTCTCAATGGATGACTCTTTGTGGTAGACTATATTTGATGTATTGTCTATTATTTTGTCAGGGTTTGGTGAATATTTCTATTAAAGGATCTCCCAGTCTTAAGAAAAACTGAACTTTTGAATTTAAAGATGCTGTTTTTTCTTAGGGTGTTTCTCTTGTATCCATCTTGTGTACTAAAGTTGTGCCCTTATTGTGTTTTTTTTAATAAATATTTTTACATGTATACAAAATAACAGGGCTTAATTTATGTGTATCTATTCTGAAGTTATATTTGAATCGCACAATGAGAGTCTATTGTATTAGAAGTATAAGGGATATCAGGCATTCACTTAAGGTTCATTTAGTTGGGATGATAGAAAGTGAAAGGCTAGAAAATGGAGAGGGAGTCGAAAAGTAGGAAGATAGAAGGGAGTTTAATTTTCCTCATTTATGTTTGGGTGGAAGGTGGAAAAATTGAGGTATAGAAAGTAAAGTTTATATAAATTTACTCTTGTGTCCTTATTACATAACTTATTTTATATAAAAATTTTATTAAAGAAAAATAAAAAGAAAAACTGGTTCTATGTAAAATGGTTCAAAGTAAGGAAAAAAATTCAGGAAAAAAAAGTTTAAATGTGAGTATCAAAGAACCCAGGAAAAAAAAGGTTCAACGAATCCAAAGGCACAGCCAAAAAAAAGATTTTTTTTAAAAAAAAAAAAAAAAAAGAAAAAAGAATAAAGAAACAAGGTTCAACGTCAGACAAAGAACCCATTAAAGGAAAAAAAAAATTGTAGCAAGGTAGAAAAAAAAGAAAAGAAAAAAAGTGTAAATGTTGAATTTACTTTAGGAAAGTAGAAAGGGTAGAAAGGTCATTTTAATCAAACCACTTCCCCCTCCATTTTCTCTCTAATTTGGGAGAGTTGAAAAATGATAGGCCATGGGAAAAAATAGGTGAGTTCCACCATTTTCTCTCCTTCAAAATCATTCAAATCAAACACCCTTTCCATTTAAAGTCTCTCCTATCTTCTTTTCTTCATTTTTTTTTTCTTTATTTTTACCCCAACCAAACGTAGCAAATCTAAAATTTTAACAAATTGACACAGCTGATAATTATGGCCATCGTATTGCCTTTATTTTTTTTCAAGAGTAAAATTCAGAATTCTGTTAAGTCATGGTTCAGGTTGAGCTATTATATATAAACACCACTAGCTTTAAACTTAAAAATGATTTTCCTTTTTCTATTACCCTGTGGTAGATGATGAACTCCACAGGCATTCGGGATTCTTTATGCTGTAGAGCTGTTTAAAATCTTTTCTCGCATCTCTTTGCAAACTCACAATCAATTTCCCCAATGAAGCTGAAAAATGGAGGTAATAAGTTGTACAAATCAGCGTGCAGTCTCATCATGCTCCATGCTTGTAGCTTCACTATTGTTGAAGATGGCACAATATATGCAGATATCTTCATATGCAGCAACTACAGTTTTTTTTTTTTCATTATATGCTTCAAATTTTCGTATTTGCTAACATGTTGGTGGATTCCAGTATTCCAATATTTCATCTTATTATGATTATACTTTCTAAGTTGCTTTCTTTCACCAACTTCCTTTAGGTTCTCATTTTCTTCATTACTTGCTTGGCTAGACAACTTTGGCTCTTTAGTCTAAAGGTTTACTAATCCAATCTTGTTTGTGTTGTAGATTGGCTAAAGGGAACCGTCAAAATCAAGTTTCTGTTCCTTCCAAGGTAGGTCTTTTACTTACTAATATATCGGTAGTAATTATTGGACAATCTATTTTGGCCGCTATTACTGGAGCAAGATTTGTCAGATCCGAACTACTGATCAGCACTATGAAGAATAAGCAAAGGGTGCAGTAGCCTATATAGTAAGCTTTTTAATGATTTGTAAGGTTTGTAGACGAGTCTCCTCAAGAACTAACACATTGAGAGCCGTACAAGAGAGCGGAGGAGACTGGTGGAGCAACAAGCCACGGATAGGCTTATAATCATCATGCGAGGCCATCAAGAAATGGTAAAGACAAAAATAAACTCAATGAGTAGTGTACATATATATTTGTATTGACCTATGAAACACACATAATATATATATTTTTTTCAAAGACAATAAAATTCAATATAATCATATATTGAATTTAATTGAAGAATATAATATGCTGCAACTAAGATATTGTTTACATTAAAAAAGGGAAAAAGAAAAAGAAAAAGAAAAGACAGGTTTAATGGGCAGGACAAATAGAAGCAGTTCAGAAGTATAAGATTTATTTTTAAAAATGGGACACAGACCCAAAAACAACGAAACCAGATTTCCTAATTTAAAGTTTCAGGCGTTTTGTTTTCTTCCCTATTTGTTTCCATTGCATCATTGATTGTCAGCTCCGAGAGTTGCTGGTGTGATCTTCATCCTCCTAGCATGGGCGGCGCTAGCCATAGCCCAGGGGTTCACTAAATTTTTTAGGCTTACTAAATTGTTGGACTGTTCTTATTGACTTAAGTTTTTCTTTCATATAAAAAAAAAAAAAAAGTTTGTCAAGAACTCACCCCATGTAGATTTATTTTATTTTATTTTTTAAAAAAAAACCCTAAATACGTTGCTTATAAAGAACAACTGCACAACCCAGTTAAAATTTTTGGGTTCTTTTTCTTCCAATACTTGAAAGCATTTAAAATATAAAAAAAAAATCTAAATATTACATAACAATCACATTGGTAAAACTTTCCAAAAATCAGAAACTTTGTTTTAATAAGCTAAAGCAAATGGATTATTAACCGTAGAATGGAGTTAGTATTTGGTGTCACTGTGACACGTGTAAGTGACTTTTTAATACGTGAGATCCTCCATGTAAATGGACTTAGATGTGTAATAGTAATATAAAATTTTTTTCTGTGAAATTGGGGAAGCAAATACGTTTTTTTTATCCAATTAAATGAAAAGATTAATGGGTTTCTTTTGGCGGGAAGGAATTATACTAAAGCAAAAATTAAATACAATCTGATCTCAATTAACTAACAACACACTATGCATCCACCAATAAATGGCTTACAACAAAATTAAGAAAATCACAATACATATATAACAAGTGCATCACTTTGGATATACTAAAGTCGGGCATTCTCAAAAAACTGGAGTAGCATCCTGCATCAAAAATCAAGGTACTGTAAGGATGGCAATTACAGCATAAGTAAGTACAAGCAATAATTAGCCTAAATTTAAAAGAATTTTTCAAAGTTTATGAATAGAAAATAAATTTTTGATAAAATTTAGCGATCAAAATAGTATTTTACATTTCTTTAATTAAATTTAAACACATTGTACTTGTATTTACCTATAAAATATAAATAATATTTTATTTTTCAAAAATAATTAAGTTTATTATCACCATTTGTTGAATTTAATTGAGGCATTTAAATACAACTAAAAAATTGACAAGCTAAGACATGTCAGTTTATTAACACCTCAATGATATACTAGCCCACTCCGGCTGAATATTACCAATAAAATTCTTTCTGTCACCTTCTCGAAAACGATATTGTTTGCCATTGAAAAAAAAAAAAAAGTGACAAGTTGTCAAGATCTACTAGATGGAACATTTGTACACAGAAACTATTCCTAGGAGATTTTTAATTAATGTTTCACGCATCTTCTAATTCCGCGTTGACGTCAGACGGTGCGCCGCTACTCCCTACTCCCTACTGATGCCTTAAATTCTTTTCTGTGGCAAAACCATCTCACTACTTTGTTTTTGCGCTTTTAACGTAGACCGATTTTGAGTTATCTTTTAGTGAGCCGTAAACTAGAGTTCATGTATTTTATAAATTATCGCAAACCCCAGTCAATTACCTAGATAAGTTAAGATCCGTCTTTAAATATTACGGAACATCTTTTTTTCTTAAGAATGAAATAAGGGAGTATTTTTCTATCTCACTTTTTTTATTTTACTTTATATTCTATCAATAAAACTTGTCATGTATTCACTTAATTAATTAAATACTATTATTATTGACTTATTAATGCTACGGTTATTAATTAATAATATTATTTAATTAATTAGGCGAATACGTGGCAAATTTTTATTGGTGGAGTATAAAGTGGAGCAGGAAAAGTGGGACAAAAGATTGGACTCCGCAAAAAAAAAAAAAAAAAAAAAAAAAAAAAAAATATATATATATATATATATATATATATATATATATATATATATATATATATATATATAAGAGTCTTGAGTATTTTGAACAACATTGATATTTGAAGTCAATGATTAAGTATAATTAGATACCATCAAAGCATATTTAAGAAGTTCTTTAAAATGGTAAATATGATCCTTTTCCTTTCTAATGATATAATGAAGCTCTCTATTGATAGTTTTATCTTTTACATTTGTTCATTGCAGATATTTTAATAATTTTTTCTCCTTTAACTATAAAAACGTGTGCCCTTTTTTGGTTGGTATATAAAAAAGAATAACTTGAAGAGAGATTATGAGGAAGTGAAAGAGAAGTAAAATCTATGAATTAAACATAGTTATTTTATTTATATAATCATTATATATAAAACTTAAGTAAATTACCGTTAGATAAAAAAACATTTTCATATACTGTGGTATTTTTAGTTTTCTCAATTATATTATTTTGTTGGCCAAACGTGTGGTATATGTTAGTTTAGCTATTAAAATTATAATAACTAACTGTCATGAGTAATTCATAATAAAAAAATATCAGTAATTGGGTCATATTAAAATGAGGTTATGTTAATAAAAATTTACGACCTTAACAAGCTATAAAAGCATCTGTAAAATAAAAATGTATGGTACTAATTTCATGAACATTGGTTTGAAAACATTGAACGAGGGAAATGTTTTTCCATCCATTGGGTGAGAGAGAAGATTATAAATTATTTAGGAGATTACAAATTCTTAATTTGCTCCCTTGCACTTCTCATGAATGCAAAATACTTTTTGAATCAACCCATCTCCTATTTAACCTACCTCCAAGTTTGTAGAGATAGTACATGTAGGAATAAAATATGCTTGATAATAATTTTATTTTTCTTTTATATATATATATATATATATATATATATATATATATATATAATCAAGATTGCTCAATTTTAATTTATTTAGTTTATTTATATTTTAGTTAATTATTAATTCTTTATGACATCATCACGGTCTAATCTCGATTGAACCTCGATTTGATTTCTAAAACTTTGAACCTCTTCCTCTTCTGGCTCTTTAAATAGTCCAGGTTTCAAATTTAAAAGCATGCAATTCATAGGTTTCTTTTAGTGTGAATGAATTATGTTAAAGCAAAAATTAAGTAAAACATAGTTTGGAGTAACTAACACCCAAGAGTCCACCAATAAATGGCTTACAACAAAATTAGGAAAATCATAACACAAAACAAAAGATTCCCAATGGACATGCTAGAGTCGGGCATCCTCAAAAAACTTGAGTAGGATTCTGCATCAAACATCAAGCACGATAAGGATGGCAATCAAAACATGAGTGAGCAGTGAGCACAAGCAATAAGAATTTCTACAACAAGTTTTGGATCTACTTGTACAATAATCTTTAGAATGCTCGAGTTGAGACTTGAAACAAGATATTGCATGTAGCTTGATCACAAGTGCACAACAATGCTCGATCTGTAGATCCCAACAAGGACGGAGGCATTAATTGACTAGGAGGGCAATGGCCCCCCCTAAATTTTTTTCAAAATATATATATTAATATATATGCATTAATTTTAGCAATTTTGTTACATAAAATTACATTTTGCCCCCTTAACAATATCATTGAATCTTTTTAGAGTAACGTTAAAGTTACAAACTTATCTACAATATTTTATAAACTGTTGAGGTACAAATTATTATTAGTTCTCATCTGAGCTTATTACTTGCATCACTTTAATTTTTACTTACCAATAATAACTCACTATAATTAAGTTTATTATCACCCTTTGTTGAATTTAATTGAGGTATTTAAATACAACTAAAAAATTGACAAGCTAAGAAAAGTCAGTTCATTAACACCTCAATGATATACTAGCCCACTCCGGCTGAATATTACCAATAAAATTCTTTCTGTCACCTTCTCGAAAACGATATTGTTTGCTATTGAAAAAAAAAAAAAAAGTGACAAGTGGTCAAGATCTACTAGATGGAACATGTGTACACAGAAACTATTCCTAGGAGATTTTTAATTAATGTTTCAAGCGTTTTCTAATTCCGCGTTGACGTCAGAGGGTGCGCCCCTACTCCCTACTGATGCCTTAAATTCTTGTCTGTGGCAAAACCATCTCACTACTTTGTTTTTGCGCTTTTAACGTAGACCGATTTTGAGTTATCTTTTAGTGAGCCGCCAACTAAAGCTTTCGACTAGCTCTGACAGAAATGAATTCTCAAAGAGGAGAGATTAATGAGATGAGAGATCACAAAAACGAAAACACTGGTTACCATGTTGGGAGAACCAAAACAGTGGCAGTGAAGAGAACTAAAAGAAAGAGTGTAAAGAAGCGGAGTTGCTGCTGTGATCTTCATCCTAGCCATGATCAGAGGTTAGTCACTTAGTCTAAAACTCTTTGGTAACCCTACTCTTGTCTTTTAATTCAATTTGGGTCTGTGTGTGAACGTCTACATTTCATGGAACAACATCTATACCTTTGTTTCATCTGGTGCAAAATTGCACCAACCCCAACACCTTAGCTATCTCCGAGGGCATTCATAACAGTCTCGATCGAACACCATTTTCTGTGATATGGAGGTGTTTTATAGTTATAAAAATGCATGAAGGAAATAGAAAAAGATATACTATGCGCGGATACTTTCAATCCACACATGCTTTGGCAGAAATATGATATATTTAATATTTTTTTCTTTAATTTTTTTTATTTTGAAGTTCATTTTAAACATTACTATTATTTGTTTTTTTGCTTTCAATATATAAACAAGTTAAAGAAGATTTATTTTAGGGCATAAGATTAAAATGAGCATAAAGCAATCAAAAAAAGAAAAAGAAAAAGAAAATTTACGTGTGGTATATGTTAGTTTAGCTATTAAAATTATAATAAGTAACTATCATGATTAATGCATAATAAAAAAAATCAATAATTGGGTCATACTAAAATGAGGTTATTTTAATTAAAATTTACGACCCTAACAAGCTATAAAAACATCTGTAAAATAAAAATGTATGGTATTAATTTCATGAACATTGGTTTGAAAACATTGAATGAGGGAAATGTTTTCATCCATTGGGTGAGAGGGAAGATTATAAATTATTTAGGAGATTACAAATTCTTAATTTGCTCCGATTTTTTTATAGAAAAATTTCATGATTATTAATGGTATTTATTGTAATTGGTGTATAATAAAAATAATACTAGTAATAAGTTCAAATAAATATGATATTATATCAATCACAAAAAAAAAAAGGTCATATAAGTACTTGTGAAAAATTAAAATGTTATATCCTTAAGTTTGTCA
This sequence comes from Castanea mollissima, assembly GCA_014183005.1. Lineage (NCBI taxonomy): Eukaryota > Viridiplantae > Streptophyta > Magnoliopsida > Fagales > Fagaceae > Castanea > Castanea mollissima. The sequence goes on from JACAVU010000003.1 coordinate 43,278,563, forward strand.
AGAATTCAACCATGTAGATTTTTTTTTCTTCCAATAATTGAATGCAATTTTTTTTTTTAATAAAAAAACTGAAACTAATATTTGGTATCATCGTTACATCTGTAACCTATGGAATCCTCCAGGTAAAGATGATAGTTTATGAATCAACCATGGTCAAAGCTTGACTTTTAAGTCATAAAAAATATACCATTTGCTTGCACCAAGGATAATAGTTTAAAAATCTACTACGGTCAAAGCTTGACTTTTAATTCATAAAAAATAAACCAATTGCTTGCATAGGTAGTTATAAGCTCCTTTTGGTAAACTAATATATTTGAAGTATATTTAAGAGAATGCCATTAGAATAATTTTAATCTTCTTACCATATATCTATTTTATAATTAATATTAATAATATTTTATTATATCATTTATTTTAATTAGCCATCTCAAAAGGAGGAATATATTGAAATTATTATAATTAAAATCTTTCAAATCTATTCATATTTTTCTACTTAAATAATTAACTATAACTTTAAATGTTTTTTATGCTTTATTAATTTTTTAAACTTTCTTAGAATTTTTTTGAGAATAAAATATGCTTGATAATAATTTTATTTTGCTTATATATATATATATATATATATATATATATATATATAAATCAAGATTGCTCAGTTTTTAAATTTATTTAGTTTATTTATATTTTAGTTAAATATTAATTCTTTATGATATCATCACGGTCTAATCTCGATTGAACCTCGGTCTGACTTCTAAAACTTTGAACCTCTTTTTTTTTTTTTTTGGTTATTTAAATAGTCCAGATTTCAAATTTAAAAGCATGCGATTCATAGGTTTCTTTTGGTGTGAAGGAATTATGTTAAAGCAAAAATTAAGTAAAACATAGTTTGGAGTAACTAACACCCATGGGTCCGCCAATAAATGGCTTACAACAAAATTAGGAAAATCATAATATATATATATATATATAGTAGAGCAGAATGCCAATCTAGACTCAATTCTTATCCTTGAGCATAATCTCTTGCTAACAGAACTTTGTGATTTTTTTAAGGTTCCACCTTATTATGGCTCACCATATATTCATCGAGAATGAACAATCACAAAACAAGTGATACCTACTTTCAATTATCTTTTTACAAAGAACACACTGAGTATCAAGATTAGTACCCCATCACTGTAGACTTAATCTATTGTGGATATTTTTTCTTCCTAATACAGTTTCATGCACCTGCACAAAAATGTCATTGTTTTCTCAGTAATCCAAATTAGCATATTTTCCCTTCGATATTAGTTTGTAGTTTATATACTGTAGCTGTAGAAATATGTGTAAGTTAGAATTTAGTCGACTCAACCTATATCATCCTTTTCTGACTTATAAATAACTCTCTCTCTTTCTCCACAAATTTATTGGTTTTTTTCCTTTCTCCCATTAATTTGAGATCGATATACAACTAAATCAATGCAATTGTTTCAATAGAATTCATCTTTTGAAAATAACTTTCAAATATTTACGACTGAAGAGTTTCTTTCTTTGACCCCAGTATTCTTAATTAATTCCATAAGAATTCTCACATTGTGTCAAAAAGTGTTACTGTTTGATGTTAATTTTGCCAAATTTTTTGCCACCATCATGTAGGAAATATCCAATAGATTGTTAAGAACTAAAACAATCTTTCATATTTTTTGCAACTTAAACCATATTACAATGTTTACTTCCGCTTCTTTTGTATTCTCGCTGTCATCTTTCTTTGCTGCAGTTTTAAAAAACTTCTTACCCTTTCATTTTGTTGAATGCTGAGTTTTTTGCCAGGTACAACACGGTTATTTTGCAAGAAGAGTTTCTGCATAAAACTAAGAGGTTTCGATAGCCTGATTTTCCCTCTATTTATCTCATAATTTGAATTAAATTTTCTCCATTGATCTGTTTAGTTTTGATTAGGCTCTGACTTGCATATTTTACTCTACTTTTTCCTTCAATTTTTATTAATTCAATGTATTCTTATTTTGTATTTTACTGAATTGTTAGACTGTCATTACTTTTATTTATTTATTTATTTTGCTATGCTTTTAATGTCCTGCATTTGGTACCTCCACCATGTTCACGTATTGGATTGACTTGATTTGCCACATTCTTAAACAAACGGCACCTTTGTCAATAAAAACTTGACATCCAGTCTGTTTTGCTTCTTTTTTGTCAGCACCTGTACCCAAGGTCAGCATTTTGTTACTTGATGTGTTATATTCTTTACTTTGATGCTTTCTTTTTGAGTTATTATAACCCAGCTTTTTTGTGAGTGGCATAATGGGGTTTACACGTTGAATATATGTAAGGAAAAACATGTTTGCCATTTAATAATGGTTGAATATTGATTTGTTATGAATATTAATGTTTATGGGATGGACAAGAATAGTAGAACCATCTATAAATCAGATTGACCTCTATATATGCTGAATTTTGAAAAAACAGGCTGAACTTTTCATTTAAAAGGAACATTGGCAAGTTAATTGAAAATTAAAACCATTTTACAGTTTAGTACAGTTTGCTTAAATGCTGATTTCCTTTTTACTTATCTCATATTTAGAATTATATTTTATTCATTTACTGTAATCCTGTTTTAATTGGCTTTGATTTACATGTTTTACCTAACTTCTATCTTTACAAATTCATTTCTTCAGCCAATTCTCCCTTTTACTTATTTCACATCCTCACCACTATTTTTTATTATTTGAATTTGAATTAAAATCCGGATGTTTATTATCTCTCTTTCAATGCTTTGGCCTGAGATTTACTGTGTTTTTGCAGATTGAACTGCATTTTCTCTGATTGCCTTTGTTGTTTTTCTTCTTGATAATTAATTTTACTATTATTTCATTATTGATGTATGCCTCTGATTTACTAGAATGCTTATTAAACTTTGTTTTTTTTAAGCTTTGTACTGCTACTTATTAAACTTTGTTTCTTTTAATTTTTGTACTGCTCAGGCTATTGGGCACAGTTTATTGGCAGGCTTTTATAAATGTTGATGTTGTTAGTTTTGTTTATTTTGTTTATTCATTTTAATTTTATTGTGTTTACAATAGTGTTTTGGATTGAAAACTTATATATGCTTTAATTTTATTTATTTATTTTATAACACACTTTCACATATGTATAAGATCTCAGTTTATAGCAGCTCATTTCTGAGGTTTTGAAAAAAAAAAATGGAAAATGCAAGACAAGCACGATTAAAAAGACAGATGCTAATGTTTGAAAGACGATCCAGCAGAAAATGGCATGAAAGGAAAAATAGTTTACAAAATAAGCTTATCCAGGCTAGGAAATCCAGGGGAATGGTCATTGCTGAAAGGGGAAAAAAAACAAGAGAGATAGAACAACATTAACGCATGACTGCTCTATGGTCCATTCACCTGGTACAAATATAGATTTTTATGGGTCAAGAGGTACGTTACTGTTTCTGCCACTTTACTCTTATAAATTTTTTAAACAATTCTTCATAAAAAATTGAAAATAAAACTTTCAATTCACATTGGTTATTAGATATTGATGTTGGCATGGATCATTCCTATGAAGAAACTAGATTGAACATAAGTACGGATGATACTTTGGTAGAAGATGGATTCAATAATTGTGATATATCTCAACAAATCCAACAATCAGAAAGTCAGAGTGGTTGCGAAGAATTTCCAAGTAAATGACTTGACTTAAATTTACAAAGGAAAAAAAAATTATATTCTTTTTTGTTTACATCATTATTGTTGTTCTCATATTTTAAAATTCATATAGGAAAATATACTGAACCTTGGAATTTTGGCTCGCCTTCTTATATATGCGTGCATTGCAGTTCAATTTTATGGTATGAAGAGAGAACAGTTAAATCTAAGAGGCCTAGGAACCCAAAATTCTCTCTCTGTTGTATGGAGGGTAAGGTTAAGTTACCTTTGCTTAAGAAACCACCTCCTCTTATTGATGAGCTTTTAGATCCTCTTGGTAGTCAACGATCTAAAACGTTCAGAACTCAAATAAGAACTTATAATGCAATGTTCGCAATGACATCTATGGGTGGCAAAGTAGATAGTAGAATTAACGATGGAAGACACCCTTACATTTTCAAACTTAATGGCCAAAACCATCATAGAATTGGAACTCTTCTTCCTAGTGATGGCCAAGATCTACAATTTGCACAATTATATTTCTACGATATTGAAAATGAAGTTGAAAATAGAATGAATATCTTTAGTAATGGTGAAATTGATAGTGACCTTGATCCATCTATTGTTGATGCATTGGTCCAAATGTTTGATGAAACAAACACTTTAGTGAAGATATTTCGGATGTCTAGAGACCGTTTCTTTGATACTGATGTTCACCATTTAAGATTGTGCCTTATTGGCTCACGAACTACAGATGGAAGAGAATATAACCTGCCTACATGTTCAGAAATTGCAGCAATTATCATTGGTGATGAGAATGCACGTCGTGATATTATTGTTGAGTTAAAAGAAGGAGGGTTACAACGTATTAATGTGCTGCATCCTTCATACATGGCATTACAATATCCCCTTTTATTCCCATATGGTGAAGATGGTTTTAGGCTCGGCATTTTGTATAGTAATGTAGATGGAATCAGATCTGATACAACTGATTCTGTCACTATGAGAGAATATTATGCATATCGCTTGCAAGAACGTGAACATGAAGGACATACTTTGGTAAATGGTGGTAGATTGTTTCAACAATTTGTTGTAGATGCCTACACATGTATTGAAGAAATCCGGCTTATGTGGGTAAAAGAGAACCAAGACAAATTAAGGATAGAATTGTATAAAGGACTGAAAGATGTAGTTATGAGAGGAGATACCAAACCCTACATCTTCAGGCAAGAGATTTGTTCTACCTTCAAGTTTCACTGGAAGTCCAAGGTATATGATTGAAAACTATCAAGATGCAATGGCAATCTGTAGATGGGCAGGTTATCCGGACCTATTTATTACCTTCACTTGCAACACGAAATGGCCAGAAATTGATCTTTTCCTATCTAGGAAACCTGGACAGAAAGTAGAAGATCGACCTGATGTGATTGCAAGAGTGTTCAAGATAAAGCTTGATCAACTCTTATATGATTTAAAGCATGGTCAACACTTTGGGAAAGTAATTGCAGGTATTCTAAACTTTATATTTTAAATATTTTTCCCTTCTTCTTTACTTGGTTTAATAGTAAATCTAAATAAATGTAACTAACTTACTATTTTGGTGGCAGTTGTCTACACTGTTGAATATCAAAAGAGAGGGTTACCTCATGCACACATTTTACTTTTTCTACATCATGATGACAAGCATCCTACAGCAGCAGAAATTGATAGAATAATTTCAGCAGAAATTCCAAATTTGAATGAAGACTCTTTAGTTTATGAAGCTGTCAAACAATATATGGTTCATGGTCCTTGCGGCTCTATTAATTCAAAGGCAAATTGTATGATTGAAAACAAATGTACAAAGCACTTCCCTAAAAAATTTTGTTCGCAAACCACTATTAATGAAGATGGTTTCCCAATATATAGAAGAAGGAATAATGGAAGATTTATTGAAAGAAATGAAGTCAAACTTGATAATCGATTCATAGTTCCAAACAATATTGAGTTATTGGTGAAATTTCAAGCACACATAAATGTCGAGTGGTGTAATCGTTCAAGATCTATCAAGTACTTATTTAAATATATAACAAAAGGACCTGATCGTGCAACTTTGATTCTTGAAGAAAATTTACATATTAATTCTTCTACTGGAATGCAGCATATGATAGATACTGATGAAGTTAAGACATATTTAAATTGTAGGTATGTATCTGTCATAGAGGCATGTTGGAGGATATTCGAATTTCCTATTCACCATCGAGAGCCTGTTGTTCAAAGACTGAATTTTCACAATGAGGATGAGCAACTAGTTGTTTTTGAAGATACTGATTATTTAAATCGTGTTGTGAACAAGCCAGATATCGGAAAAACCAAATTTACAGAGTGGATGAAAGCGAATGCATTGTATGAAGAAGCAAGGGAATTGACTTATTCTGAATTTCCTACTAAATGGGTTTGGCATAATAGAGACAAAGAATGGAAATTAAGAAAATCTAGAAGATGTATTGGGCGTATATATTATGCTCATCCTGCAAGTGGAGAACGGTTTTATTTGTAGATGCTACTCAATGTTATTAAAGGACCTAGATCATTTGAGGAAATACGAACTATAAATAATGTTGTGTATCCAACTTTCAGATCAACATGTTATGCACTTGGTTTGCTTGATGGTGATAAAGAGTGGCACGAAGCTTTGAATCATGCATCATGTTGGGCTTCAGGAAAACAGCTACGATATCTTTTTGTTACAATGTTGATTTTTTGTGACGTTGCAGATCCATATAAATTATGGATTTCAAATTGGCAGTTGTTATCTGAGGACATTCTGCATCGTCAAAGAACAGTTCTACGGTATGACAACCTACATCTTGATGACTTCCAATTACAAAACTATGCACTATGTGAAATTGAACATATTTTGATAAAGAGTGGCAGGTCTTTGCATGAATTTGAGACAATACCATATCCAAATACATTATTTCTCAGACAAAGTAACAATAGAGTATTACAAGAAGAATTGGATTATGATAGAAACTCTTTGGCAGCAGAACATATTAAACTTCTTGTTGGTCTTAATATTGATCAAAGAAATATCTATGATGAAGTAATTAATTCTGTTTCAGAGAATAAAGGTGGTTTTTTTTTTTGTTTATGGGCATGGAGGAACTGGAAAGACTTATCTCTGGAAGACTATTATATGCCGATTGCGCTCAGAAGGTAAAATTGTCATTGCAATTGCTTCATTTGGCATTGCTGCATTATTGTTGCCTGGAGGGAGAACAGCTCATTCAAGATTTCAAATACCAATAAATGTAACAGACAGTTCAAGTTGCGGTATTAAACAAGGTTCACAAATTGCAGAACTTATGACAAAAGCAAGTCTTATAGTTTGGGATGAAGCTCCTATGGCACACTGAAATTGTTTTGAAGCTGTTGACCGGTCATTAAGAGATATATTGCGTTTTTCAAACTCAAACAGTGCAGAGACACCTTTTGGAGGAAAAACTATTGTTCTTGGCGGTGATTTTAGACAAATATTACCAGTGATATCTAAAGGACGAAGAGAACAAATAGTTGAAGCATCAATTAACAAGTCATCATTATGGAATAGTTGCAAAGTTTTCATTCTGACAATAAATATGAGGTTGACACAAAACCCAGGTGATATTGCAGCAATGGAATTTGCTGAATGGATATTGAAAATTGGTGATGGTGAACTTAGTAATAATGAAGATGAAACATTGATTGAAATACCGCATGATTTACTAATTCAGCCTGGTGCTCATCCTTTCAATGATATTGTAAAAGCTGCCTATCTTGACTTTGATACGAAATTCAACGACTCCAAGTATTTAGAGGAGAGAGCAATTTTAGCTCCAACAAATGAAGTAGTTGAAGACATAAATGGTTACATGATTGATCTTATTAATGCTGATGAAGAGACATATCTTAGTGCAGATTCATTATGTAAAGCTTCAAGCAACATTCTAGACCAAGATGTCATGTATCCAATAGAATTTCTCAATTCATTGAAGTTCCCTGGTATTCCAAATCATAAACTCAGATTGAAAGTAGGTCTGCCAATAATGTTACTTCGAAATTTAAACCAAAGTAATGGACTTTGTAATGGTACTAGACTTTTGATCACTCAATTATCAAAATGGGTTTTAGAGGCTCAAATAATATTAGGACCTCATATTGGAGAAAAAGTGTTTATTCCAAGAATAGTCTTATCCCCTTCTGATTCCAAATGGCCTTTTGTACTAAAAAGAAGGCAGTTTCCAGTATCTGTTTGCTTTGCTATGACAATTAATAAGAGCCAAGGTCAATCTCTGCAGCGTGTTGGACTTTATTTAGATAGACCAGTTTTCAGTCATGGACAGTTATATGTTGCCGTATCAAGAGTTACAAGTAAAGATGGTCTCAAGATACTCATTGTAGAAAATGATGATACTGATCGTTTTCATACAAAAAATATTGTCTACAAAGAAATATTCGATAATTTGCCTAAAGGTAACACATACTGTTTATTAAAATTATTTCAAATTATTGATAATGTAAACTAGATTGTCACTTATATTGTAAACAGTATGTTTTTCTCCATTATTATATATAAATTTTACTAATGTTTAAAATGTTCTAATATTACAGTTTCATATCGCAATGAAGTAGAAAACTGTGAAGCAGATATCAGTGAATGTGAGATGGAGTTAACGGAGCAAACAACCATGATCTAACCAATATTGTTATGATCTCGGTTGATTAATAGGTAAGTTTTAACTTTTTTTTAAACAAAAGATAATAACTTATAGATGTTGATTTATCTCAATCCTATAGATTGTCTTTGAATTCTGAGCTGTTCTGGACCATATATATGAACTGCTTTATGGAAAATCGATTGGTTTCTGATTGGAGGATAAAAGAGTTTACATATATTACATCAGAAAAAACTTTGGAACTTAAAGATTGCATTGCTCCTTTAAATTGGCCTGCCCCATGACAATATGACCTTAGAGACTTACAATTAACTGGTCTTCAACTAATTATGTTTAATTTTTCTGACAAATTAAATCAAACTTAGCTATGAGCTTTGTGGCTTGGTGATACTGTCCTGTCTTCCCGTTGGGTGAACCTGAATACATATCTCTGACCTCTCTCACTTGAAAAGAAAAAAAAAAAAAAAAACTGAACTTCATGTCTTCAACTTCCTAAACTATTAAACCATGGCTAGAGTTTAGGCTGTCATTTACTTCTTATCAATTATTATGTTGTTTGCCCCCATTTCTTCTCTTCAACGGTGTATTCTAAAGGTATGCACTGATTCGAATTTGAATTAAAACCTGGCTGTTTATTCTATTTCTTTGGATGCTTTGGTCTCCGATTATAATCTCTGTTTACATGTTTTAATAACTTTAGGAAAATTGCCCTTAATTAATGTTTTATGCTTTCAAATCTGAAAGTTTAGTGTACAATTATTGAAAGCTTAGTTATTTGGGTTACGTTACGTTTTGATTTGTTTTTTTAGTTTCTCTCAAAATTTGTCTTTCTCAATTTAATTTACAATAAGCCTATTAAATTATATTTGCTTTTGTTATGTTTTATAGATTGCTACAATTGAATTTTTTTTTTTTTTTTGGGTTTTCACTGTAAAGAAACAGAATGCTTATTAGATTTCAGGTTCATTAAAACACTGATTTCAAGTTTCTCAATATAAAAAAACTAATCGGTTCAGAATTCTTATGTGACTATTTTTATTCAGTATTTTCGGTAATGGGTTTGTGTTGAATTTATCTCTTTTGGATTAACATCATTCAATTTCTTTTTTAGCTGAGATGATGTGGAATCTTTCTACAATCTATAACCTTTAATTTCATCAAAACAGAAGTAGAGTTAAAGGTATTAATTTCTTTTCCTAATATTCTCTTCAATTATGGTTTGTTGTCAGTTTAGGAATTTTGACTCATAAATCTTTTCCTCCCTATAAGTGGAAACACCCACCAAATGAGATCCTACATGAGTTTTAATGGTTAGTAATCCTTTAAAATCATTTCACTTTAATTGTCAAATTTTGTTTTCCCTCTTACCTATTCTATTATTTGTAAGGGGGATTGAAATTATTGGATTTTGAAATATGAAATTATAATGTTTGGATGGAATTAGATTTTTGTAGTCTAAAGTCTAAAGATAACCTGGAATTTTTTTTTTTTTTTTGGTGGTGTGGAATTATAGACTTTTTTAGGCAAAGTACATATATTTAAAGAAGTATATTGATACATCTATATCAGAATTGAGATTTCCTTGAACTATTCATACATGGGTGATGAAAAATATTTCATTGTAAAAGGGGAAAGCTACTGTTTTGTTTTTGATATAATTTGTAGTGTATTTTTTTGGCCTTTTAGAATCTGAAAGTTACTAAATACTTAAAAATGAGGAGTTCGTTATTGTGATCTTATGATTATTACACTTCATTTATTTATTTATTTTTGCATCCTATTGATCTTATGGTTCATTTTCTTTAATAGGAGACTCTGTTTTTATTGCTTTTCAGAACTACATTTTAATTTCTGACATGTTATTTTCTGAATTCTTAACTAAATTTTATGAAGTGTGTAGGGTTGTGGTGCAGTGGGTATTCTTTGCTTAATGATCCCCAGGCCAACAAAGTACTTACCAATGCATTTGTCATTCAGTAAGTTCCTTGCTGCCAGTCTATAGCTGTTGTCATGCTAGCAAAAACAGGAGTTTCAGCCCGTTTTACTTATTATTCGATTTGAACCAATGACTTACTACTTACTATTCAAAAGAAAGCGGAGTGCTAAAAAAGAGAAAGCATTATCACTATTCGAAACTGTTTTCCATCCTATCTGATCTATTGTTTTTGAAGAGCGATTGTGGGTCATCAGTTTGCATTTTAGGCCATTCTTTCCATTGGATATGTGTTTGAACAATTTTCAATGAGTTCATTTGGGTGTTATGAACACATATTCCTATCTCTCTTTTTCGTTATTTTCTATAAATATCAGTTTGTGTTTAATAGAAGTTATGAAATTCAATCATCTAGCATAAAGGGGAAAAAAATCTGTGGTTTTTTCGCTCTGGAAAAGTTTTTCAATATTAATAAGGCACAGTTATACTTAAATACGTGGACTTTAGCAACCAGATCTGTAACTACATTCAAATATTTTTTTTTGGTAATAACTATGTCTTATTAAATATCTGAAGTAATAAATATGAAGTAAATATTTGAAGTAATATAATAGTATGTCTGCACAAAATATTTACTCACCTAAAATATGAAACTATACTGGAAAACATTTTCTATTATCAAATTAAGCTAGCAACATGATTCACGCTTAGAAGTTAAATATTTTTCAGCAAATATTTTTCAACAGCTTATGTGTAGACATTGTATTTTACATTTAACAACCTTTATTCTGGAGTATGCAACCTTGCCCTATGGTCATTAAGATAGAAGTAAAAAGCCGGTTGTCCAAATACACATAAATCTCAAAATTAAAGTTCCAAATAAATTTTTATTATGTGTTTATTACATTGTTCAATTTCTAACATGGGTAGGCCCATACCTTAAGCTAAAAAAGCCCAATCCATTTCATCTAATAACCATGAAACCTATGGAGTTACGTGACAACATCATATACAATTAGAGCCAATCCCAAGCCCAGCCTCACTTTTGAGAAAAAAATGTCATTGATTGCATGATATGCTTTTTTTACTGAAGTAAATTAATGGGCCGGCCCGTTGGAATAAATTGATCAAGTCCAAAATTGATGAATCAACTCTTTCAAGTAGTGTACTTATTCAAGTGACGAATCACAACGTAAAATCTTCAAACAGTACATTGATTCGGACAAATACACAAACACACACACACACACACACACACACAAATAGAGAATCTCTTCCTCAATTGTTTCAACCGCCATTCCTTCACTGCAACAGCAAACTATTTAGAACACTTCTCTGCAACAATAGACTATTAAGAAGGTGAGCATGATTTTTTTCTATTCAATTACCCTTCCCAATTGTTTATAATTGTTCACAATTCATTTTCCCTCTTTTATTTCCATTTAAAAGATTTTTGTTAGGATTTCACTTTTCTTTCCCAATTGTCTTTATGTTTTGTCGAATACTGAAGAGTATAAATTTGTTAATGATTTTTCTTAAACTAAAATCATGGTTTCCCTAGAATTATTTACTGTATATTAAATTCTGTTTTGCTGCATTACTTAATAAGTATTAGGTTTGAATACCTTTTTCTCTATTTTTCCAGTTAGTTTTTCAAATTCTTAAAATCTTTTTGTTTGATTTTTGTATTGATTAAATATTGTTTTTGTTTTACAGATTTTTAAGATGAGTATGGAGTATACAACTTTGAAACAGATATCAAGGGACAAAGATAATTCAAAACTGAAAGTTAGAGTTTTACGAATGTGGGATGCAATTAATATAGCAAACAACCATGATCTGATCAGCCTTGATATGATATTGGTTAACAAAGAGGTATATTTATAATTGATTCCCTTTTAGAATAAATTGTACTAATATTATTTTATTAAAACTTGAAACCAGATAATGTAAATTGATTGTTATTTACTGCTCCTATTGATTATAGAATAATATTACTTTATTAAAACTTGCAAACAGTCAATGTAAAATGGTTGTTATATACTGCTCCTATTGATTAAGGAATAATTCATTTGAAATATTCGTAGGGAACATTGATACATGCAAGCATCAGAAAGAATCTTGCTCAAAGTTTTCGTCCACAACTAAATGAAGGCAGCATATATACAATTACAAATTTCTTAGTTGAAGAAAATAAAGGGAACTATCGTCCAGTACATAACCAACTCAAAATACTTTTCAATTCTACAACTTCGGTCTCAAAATTCAACGGATTTGATCATTCAATTCCTCAATCCCAATTTGAATTTGCTGATTACGGAACAATAGCTTCCCATTGCTATGACAATACTTACTTGACTGGTAATTTTAATTGTTTTACAAGCCAAGCATCTACTATTACAGAACTAAAAAATAATGAAATGCATATGTTAATACTGATTCTTACTTTAAAAAAAAAAAAAAAAATGTTCTTACCAGATGTGATTGGCATATTGGACTACATTGGAGCCATTGAGGAGATCAAAACAAGAGGGCGTCCAACAAAGATGAGAAACATTCAACTGTTGTTAGAAGAGTAAGATATATAAACATCTTTTCAAACTCATATGTTATAATTTTTAAATAACTCAAATTTACATATATACAAATTCAAGAGCAAATCAATTCGAACAACTTTGTGGGGAAATACTACACAACAAATAGATGATGATTTCTACAAAACAAATAAAGGGTCATTCATTGTAATAGTCACTTCAACTATTGTGAAATCTTTCAGAGGTAACAATTGATTAACTCATTTATTAAATACATAATATTTATGTATCTATAATGCTTATAAATTTTATAACTTTTTTGTAGGTGAGTATCAGCTATCGTCCACTTTTGCAACAAAGTTGTACGTCAATTTAGACATTTCAGAAGTTGCAGAAATTAGAAACAAGTAACTATTATTACACTTTCTCTTTTCAACAGTGTACCTACTTAGCAATATTCCTTAAATGATATTAGCACAAAATTGTATAAAATAGATGCTATACAAGTTAAAAAAAAAAAAAACCAGCAGGTATCTTTAAGAAAGAAATGTTTATTTCAGTTTGCTTTCATATATATACATATAGAAACTGTTCTGTTTATTTTTAAATGAATTATACCTAATTTTTTGTTAGATACACCACAATGGACATAACTGTAAAAGATATACTACCAAAGGAACTACCTAAACCACAAGATGAAGAACTTGCCTAACATAATAAAAAAACAGTGGCTGAAATAAAGGACTTGGAATGGAACTCAAACACAAAGGTATCAACTATACTCTCACATTATGAATTTATCATAATTAGTAACTGTTTATATGTTTTATAATAAGATATAATTTTATAAACTGACTAAACTTTGTATTATAGGACTTACTGGTAACATGCAATGCCAAAATCATTAATATCAACAACAAATATGGATGGTATTATGTTGCATGTCTTATATGCAAGACGAAAGTGAAACAAGTCAAAGGAGTTCTATGGTGTGAACGTTGTAAAAATCAGCCAAAATTTGCAGTCCCAAGGTAATTATTCTACTAACAACTTTATAAATTCTCAAACACACATAAAATATATATAATATTCTACTAACAACTTTGTATTTCAAACAGCTATAGAATTCAAGTCCAAGTACAAGATGAGACCGGTTCAACCACATTCATATTGTTTGACAAAGGAGCTGAAAGAATTATATCTAAAACTGCAAATGAACTTGCAGAGATGCAAGAAGAGGTAATTTCATATATAAATGTCAGCCCCATATCTTTATTATCTGAAAACTGAAGTTTTAATACATTTTTACCAATGTTGTACACACACATATATCCACGCACCATTTAATATAATCTACACACACACACACACACACACACACACACACACACACACCACACATATATATATATATATATATATATATCCACGCACCATATACATATTGCTAATTGTATGAAACTTTTTTCAAACAAATTTTCAAATTAGATGGGAATACAATACCAAAAGAAATTCAAAAAATAATTGGCAACGAATATTTGTTCCAACTGCATCTTGATGAATATAATTTGAAGTATGGAAAAGAAAATTACACAATTTCGAAGATTTTGGAGATAGAAATTTCACATAAGCAAAATGACTCATGTAAAGTTGAAGAGCATCAGGTAATTAAAGCATAATTACTTACTATATGATTCAAACATTAGTTTACTCATAATTTACTATATAAATCTAACTAATACATAAAAATGCAAATTATTGCAGGACACAATGGAGGAAATTGTAAAAAAAATCAAGGAAGGACAAGTACATAGCCAGTCCAAAAACAGAAATAGGAGAAACATCTGTTGAAAGACCAGAAAGAATGCCGCTCCAAATGCTTCAAAAACGTCAAAAAAGTGCTAAGCAAAATGCAGCAAAAAAGAAAAAAAAACTGAACTCTAATGTATATACTACCTTACTGTACAAGTCTTTGTGTATTTCATTGTATTGTTATTTTTATTTTCTTTAGAAGAGTAAACTGAATGTTCTACTAAATAACTGCAACTGTAATATTTCGTTTATAAATTATCATATTAAAATTGTAACATTCACCAGGTATGATGTGAAATATTTATATGATAAGATTTTTCAACGTATTGTTGTGTGCCGTAGTCTTAATGTCCTCTATTTTATTTTTCTCCACTTTATAGTGGACCTCTGAGGGCTTACATTGAAGGTTTGCATGCAATTTTGAGTAATAAAATTGATCAACATAATTTCATCATGTGGTTCTCTTCATTTTAAAACATATTCACCAAATTGCAAGTTACAGGAAATTAGAAATATTTCTAAGACTTATTTGGGAGAGCAAAGAGTATTTGAGATTACAAATGACCCCGTGCATTGCGCGGGTTAAACACTAGTTAATAATAATAATAGTGATCATAAAAAAAAAATTGTGAAATTTTATATCCTTAAAATTATATATAACATAAATGCAAAATAAGTGTGACAGATATAGGAAGTAGGAACCATATACCAAAAAGGCTTGAAAAGTAATAATTTTTCTACACAGAAATTTTTTTTTTTTTTTTTTTTTTAAAGGCTCAAAAATAGAAAGAACAATGGAAAAAGTGACGGCGGGAAAAAGCCCTTTGCACAAAGACACATAAACAAACAAAAGATGGATTCTTTATCCACAAAACTATACTTGAAGCATTAATTGAAGGCGCATAAGAGCAATGCAATGTAAGTACAGCACCAAAATCATGCTTGTTTAAACTTTGCCTTCAAAGAACTTAGCACAAACATAGAATCAAACTAGTAGTGTAATTCAAGAAAAACGTAAAGCATTTAGGAAGATAAAAACCTGATCCTCCAAGTGTAAAACCTTTCCCCTGACCACATCATTGAAAATCCTCCACTAGTTAAATAGTTCTAGTATAGGCACTAAACCCTTCAAGCCCAAATCCCTTAAGCCCTCCAAGCTCCAGTTAGTAACCGACTACTTGTAATCCTTTCTTCACCTAGCTTCTTGGACTACTGCCATTGAACCACCAATGATATTGGATTTGGGATGACACCCTAAGACGTTTTCATAGCTCAGTCTCATTTTGTTTGTAAAGCTATGCAGTATACTAAATTATGAGAATCCTTCTCCTATATTATCATTTTCTGAACCCTCCCTTCTCACCCCATCCCATTCAAGTACATTAACCTAGGTCAAAGTACTGTGTTATCTCAAAGTGATGATCACTTTTAATATATTTGTAATAGAAGCTCAAAACATTTTGCAAACTCTGTGTTTGTAAGATAAACCATAGATGAAATGCATAGAAACATCTTTTGAACTTCAATTTTCTTTGTGTAGTATATGCTACTGTTTTGCATATTGAAAGCATTTACTTAACAGAACTAGCAAGACTTTTGGGTGGTGGATGAAATTCTTTTAGGTACTCTTACGCAATCTTTTTCTCATTTGATCCAATCACCATTACAAGTCAAATTGCGTAAACCTTCATGGCCAGAATACTAGCAAGGATGAAGACTCGGTGGAACTAATACGAGCTCTATTGCTTGAGGATTATTAAAGTTAATAATTGAACTAGTGGGGACTGTGGGGTAGAGAAATAGTACAGCATGGTGGCATAAGAGGCCTGAACAAATATAATCCTGATTTCACATACTGTTGATTATGCTTGAAATGTTGATATAGTTAAGTCTAAAAATTTGAAGGGCTCCAAAATTCTCCTATAAAAAAACTCCTAACCCATTGGTTTTGGACACACAGAAGGGACTAAGAATCCCCAACTAAATGAGGGGTTTTTCACTAACTTCCTTTAAGTTCTCATTTACTTCCTTGGCTAGACCTCTCTTCGATCTTTGGCCTCTAGTCTAAAGTAATTACTAACCCATTCTTGTTTGTGTTGTAGAATGGCTGAAGGAAACCTTCAAATCAAGTTTTTGTTTCTTGCAATTGAGGTAGGTCTTTTACTTACTTATATATCGGTAGTAATTATTGGACAATCCATTTGAGCCGCGATTGTTGGAGCTAGATTTGTCAGATCCGAACTACTGAGGGCACTATGAAGAATAAGCAAAGGGTGCAGTAGCCTGTATAGTAAACTTTTTAAGGATTTGTAAGGTTTGTAGACGAGTCTCCTCAAGAACTAACACATTGAGAGCTGTGTCAAGAGAAGGAGAAGTAGACTGGTGGAGCAGCTAGTCACAGATAGGCTTATAATCATCATGTAAGGCCATCAAGAATTGATAGAGACAAAGATAAACTCAATGAGTAACGTGCTCATTTGTATTGAATAATGAAACACATAATGTTTTTTTTTTTTTTTTTTCCAAAAGACCATAAAATTCAATACAATTTATGCTTCGTTTTTTTTAATTAATGTAAAATATTTTCCCATTTTACAATGTTTGTTTTACAGTAAAATATTTTTAGTTAACCAAGTCAAGTTAAGCAAATTTGTGTAAAATATTTTACACTTAAAATTTTGGTAAAATATTTTACATTTGTTCTCTCACCTTAAATTTTGGTAAAATATTTTTAATTTGCTCTCTCACTCTCATCCTAATACTTTAACTCCCTCTTACGCTCTACTCGGCCCCACCGGCAAGCTCCAGCCTCCGCAAGGACCTCCCATCACCAGCGAAATCCAAGTTCATTTGCTGTCTTTTTAGGTTAGATTTCTCATTTTCTTTTCATTATTCTTCATCTCTAACCCTTCTCTAGATCTTCTTCGATGATTTTGATTGTGGTCATTTGATATGAGTTAAGGTTTATGGTTGCTTTGTAAAATATGTTTACAAGTGCATTGAATATATATTCCTCTAAGGAATATATCTATGTTATGGATGATGCTTTATCATTTTTTTTTTTTTTTTTTGTATGATGGATGTTTTTTCGTTATTCAGATTATACGTTTACAGGTGCATTCAATATATTCTTTGAAGGAATATATCTATGCTATGGATGTATTATCTATGTTACAGTTGATTTATATTTATCCAAGAAAAGTATTTTTAGGAAGTCAAAAAAATGTTTTAATTTTTTAATAGTTTTTTATTTTATTTTATTTTACATTATGCCAAACACTAAAAAAATATTTTACACCCATGTACGTAGCCAAACACTATAGAATGAAAATATTTTCCTATAAATATTTTTTGTTGAAACAAATAAACCATTAATGGATGAATATATTGTATGGCAATTATGATATTGTTTACAGTTTAAACGTTTGAAATTTATTCAAAAAAATGGGACACAGCCCAAAAAAAATAACGGAAACAAGATTTTTTTTTTTTTTTGAGAAATACGGAAACAAGATTTCTTAGTTTAAAGTTTCACGCGTTTTTTTTTACTTTCCTATTTGTTCCCATTGCATCATTGATCGTCAGCTCCGGCCTCCGAGTCTGGAGTCTGGATCCACTGTACCCAGTAAGTCCTACTTTCTCATGCATTTTTTTTTTTTTTTTTTGGGTCTGTGGAAAGCTTGTGTGTTGTTATAAGTGTCACGCCAACCTAAGCTCTGGGTGCTTCTATATATAGATTAGCGTTGTTCTTAACTCTTATAGATCACAAGAAATGAATTTTCAAAGAGGAGAAATTGAGATGAGAGATCACAAGAATGATGGTTACCATGTTGGGACATTGAAGAGAACAAAAAGAAAGAGAGCAAAGAAGCCGAGTTGCCGGTGCGATCTTCATCCTACCCATGAGAGGTTAGTCTGCAACTCTTTAGTAACCCTACTCTTGTCTTTCAATTCAAAGGGTCTGCGTGTGAATGTATACATTTTATGGAACAGCATCTATATCTACCGTTGTAAATTCATCTGGTGCATTATATTGCACCATTGTCAGAATTATGGAGGTATTTTGTAGTGATGAAACACACGAGGGAAATAGCAAAAGATATACTAGGCATCTAAGGCATGGTTATTTTCAATCCGCACATGCTTGGGCAGAAATATGATATTTCTTCTTTTAACTTTTTTTTTTTTTTTAAGTTCACTTTAAAGATACTTTTTTATCAATAAATAAACAAGCAAGTTAAAGAGATTTTGTTTTAGGGCGTTTAGTAACTGTTTGGTAAGGTTATGTTTGAGCATAAAAAAATCTTTAAAAGAAAAAAAAAATGGTATATTTGATAACTGTTTTTTCCTTTATTTTCTATTTTCAAAAAAAATTTTCTATTTTCGAGATTAAAAAACTTATTTGACAACTCAAAATGGACAGAAAACTATTTTCAAAACTTAATTTGTGAAGAAAACTGAAAATACGAAAAATGTTATTTTCAATTTCTAATTTTTAAAAGTCAATAAAAACACACATTTAATTTAATAAATCTATCTTATTTAATAAGTTAGTATTATAGTTCAAATCCTAGTAACAACATATTTTAGTATTTTCTATTTTTTTCTTCAAAAATTTTTTTTTTTTTTAATTTCAACTAATCAAATATGTTTTTGATTTCAAAAATACAAGAATTTTTTTTTTCTTTATATTCCAAAAAACAAGTTTTTGAAAATAGAAAACAAAAATTGTTACCAAACATAACCTAAAAGTCTTTAAATATTTTGAACAAGACTGATATTTGAAGTCAATGATGTAGGATAAAAAAACATTTTGGAGAAAAATGATGTAGGATAATTAGATGCTGTAAAAGAATATTTAAGAAAATTTTTTAAATGGTATAATGAAGCTTTGTATTGTTAGTTTTTTTACTTTTTACATTTTTTTTATTTCCAAAATTTTATTTTTTATTTTTTCTCCTTTAACTATTAAATATGTACCCCTTTCTTGTTGGTTTATAAAAAAGAATAAATTGGAGATAGATTATGAGAAAGAGAGAGAAATAAAATCTATGAATTAAACATATTTGTTTTATTTTATTTTATTTCTATAATAACTGTATAAAAAACGTAAATAAATTACCTTAGATAAGAAAACTTTAATCTATGACGTGGTGTTATGGTTTTGCACAATAATTATAATTTATTATTTGTTCCAAACTGTGTCATATGTGCTAGTTTAGCCGTTAAAACTATAATAATTCTAGTCTAATCACACAAATTTTTTACAATTGTTGACATGACTTATCATGATTAATACATAATAAAAACAGTATTAATAATGGACAATATTTAAAAAAAAAATGAAGCTGTTTTAAACACAATTTATGACTTTTATGAGTTGTGAAAAAAATTATTCATAACATTACTCTAAAAATTGTATGGATTATATGAATGGTAATTTGAAAACATAAAAATGAGAGCAAAGTTTTCATCCGTTCGGTGAGAGGGCTGATCAAAAATTACTTAGTAGACAATAAATTTTTAATTTTCTCCCCTCCATTACTCCTCACAAAAGCAAAATACTCTTTGAATCAACCCATCTCCTATTTTGTGTGATTCCAAGTTTATCTATACTATTATTTAAGGTGCTTTCTCTACTTGGATTTCTCATTTTTTTTTAGTTTAAAAATGTCCTTACATCTCTATATTTAAGTAAAGACAAAATTAAAGGACAATTCGGTAAAAATGTAACTTTAACTCCTACTAAAACATTGCCTAAAAAATAGGATCACTCTTCTGTTAATTTTCAAATTGTTTTATCCACTTATAAATTAGATTCTCAAAATAAAAATACAGAGTTTTTCCTTTTGGCTAAAAAAAAGTCTCATCGCACACGCGAAGCATATATGATGAGGCTAGTAGAAATAATTAGTGTAAGAAACACAACTCTTACAAAAAAAAAAAAAAAAAAAAAAAAAAACGAAGTAGATATTCACATTTTAATTCTTCACAATACGTGAGATCCACACTTGTGGGTTTTCTATAGGCACATTCGTTGGCATGCTATACATGCAGTAGATACTAGATAGCATCTCCAAACCTTGGACCAATAAGGTAAGACAAGTTACTTGTTTAATCGTCGCTATTGGACTTAATTAACCTAAACATTTTAAAGTTGGGCTGAGGCCTGAGGGTGTGGACTTTTTTATCGGAGTTGCTAATTTTATTTTTTAGGCCTACTAAAGAATTGGACTGGACTAACTGACTTTAGGTTGTCAAAAACTCACCACATGTAGATCTTTTCTTTTTAACCCTAAAAATACTTCTAAAGCACAATCCAAAATTTAGAATTGTTAATTTTATAACCTTCTTTTCTCTTCAAATACTTTAATGCAAAATTCTTCTTAAAAAAATAATAATAACAATCATACAAGGTAAAACCTTAATAGGATTGAGAGTCTTGTTTAAAAAACTCAAAACAAATGAATTGTATCAATCATGGAATGGAGTTAGCACTTGGTGTCACCATTTTATGTGTAACATATGGGATCCATCCCAAGTAAATGTCAACTTTACATGTGTAACGCCGACTTTTAATCTTTTTCAGTGAAATGGGTAAACAATTACGCTTCTTGATCCACTCAATTCTTACAAATACTTCTTATTTACAAACCGTCAGTGAGTCAAATTTGGACCTCCCTTGGAAGATTTTACACCCATCCAATTCTTATTGAACACTGCTCTCTAGATTTGCCGAGCCATGTATTTTCAGTAACATGTTAAAAAATATCGTAGAGAGAGACAGAGGGTCATCCTATTGGATTCCTCTAGAAGGTTGAAAGGAATCTATCTTTTCACCATTCTAAACCAGTCAACTAGCTTCAAATCTCGTATTTCATGCTTGTACTTAGCAACTTCAAGTGGATTATCATTTCATTCGTGAGAAAGTTATTCATCAATTATATCTTTTATACATTTTTAGATCCCTTAAAACAACCAGATTAACCTAGTTATTTAGCCAAGTTATTAACTTAGGTAAATTATGTAAATCTAAGTTAACGCAAAACAATCATATCATGTAAAGCAGCGGAAAAATAAATAATACAATGATATAATGACTCAGGAAAACCAAACCAGTAAAAAATTTGGGGAGGATTTAACCTAACTATTCTCAAGGTAAAACTGAATCCACTATAAAGAAATTGAAGTTTACACAATAGCGACTTAGACTACTAACATCCTATTACTACTTCGAGTAGGAAACTTACTACCACGACCACGTGACAGCTCCAAGTCCACGAACTACTTCCTTCTTGGATTCCCAATAAGTACAAGCACTCCCGCTTGTATATTTTACGCTCTTAATGCAGCAATTGAATGATCATCAAGTTCTTGACATAATCTTGATTCTTGATAACCCTAAGTATATGTGGAGGCAAACACCTCTAGATCTCACAGAAGATTCATACACATAGTATCAACAACTTCTGAAAAACATGGCTAGGGTTTTTCTTTTTTATACCTAGGGCAAAATATAAAACCCTAAACACAAAATGGGCTTGGGCTAAGTTAGAAATTTCTGCAGAAAAACAATTTGCATGACTTTCGATAGGTTAAGTCTAATTCTTGATCGATCGAGTCAGGAAAAATTGCACAGTAAATTTTGCAGCAACTCGATTTCAACTTTACATAAAAGACATATACTTTAAGCAGTCTAAACAAGACTAAAACGTTTTGATTATAGTTTGCTAACATTACAAATTAGTGTTCTAATACATTTAAACCTAAAGGTCTTAGAACCTAACATCTCTAGTTCAAATAAGCTTGTTGTTTTTACTAAGTATCTTCCCTCTCATGCTTACACTTGTTTAAGGTCCAATCTTCTAATTCTTTTTAGGACTCTTTCGAGTGGGTGAGAATGTTAACACATTATGCAATTCACCGCAATCCACATGTATTGGTACTAATCTAATCAGCACAACACACGTGTAGAGGTTGATTACAATATCTAGATTAGTTAGAGTGAATTACGGATAAGTTTATTATAGCCTAACAGATTAGTATTAGAGGCAGCTAGTTATTGTAATGTATTTGTACTGGGATTACACATTGTAATATATAGATTGGAATATACAAAAAAACACTCTCTTTCTCGGAATATACAAATCTAGCTCCAATAATTACTCGCACGTTTCTTAACTCTTGTTTTTGTGTTAATTAAAAGCATATGGAAGGTGAATATGGTGAAATTAATTTTATACAGATTGGCACTCACATTTTCCCTTTTCTTTTGGAACGGCTTGTTTCATATTATCTCAAGTATCTTTGGCCCAAGAGGACTCTTGTTTATTGCATGTTATCGAAGTCAGGTAGATTGCTGAAATATGATTTGGTTGGTTTAGAGCTGCTATATGTTTGGGGAAATTGCACCACCCCTTAAGTTTTCAGCAATTTTAGTTAAATTCTCTTTAGTTTGAGATAAGACACTTACCTCTTCTTTCTTTTCTCTCTTTTTTTTTTTTTTTTTTTGAATTTTAAAAAACTAGAGGGGAGATTATTTATTTAATTTATTTCTTTTTGGAAAGAGTTGTCAGTGTAATTTTCCCTATATGTTTGTTTGTTGGCTATATGTTGATAGGGAAAAATTAATGGATACTCTAAGGCCATTAGTTTAGGAAATGTTTTTAATAACTTTTCATGTGAAAAAAAGTAATTAAAATTATTGACAGCTTTTTATATTTCACTTGAATGTATTATTAAAATTTTCTTAAAATGATCAATTAACAAATGCTCTAATGACACTCATTACCCGAACCATATAGTATATAACTAATAAAAGGACATATTGATCCAAAAATCTAAGTCAATGAGTCTAGACCTTACTATATTATAAAGTATTAATCACTCACTCTTCTCTTTGGCATATAAAATGACATTTTATCAATCAACTTACTCCACTGCAATTGTAAGTAAGCTCGTGCAAAGATTTCTGCCTTTTTAGTATTAAAATCTACTTTTATTTTATTTTACATACTTACTTTTTAAAACATATCATATCAGATTGTTTATTTTACATTACATTTATTTAAAGTATTAATTTATTTTAATAGTTTTTATTTCTTCATACACAATTACTATCATCAATTCTCTTATTTCATAGATATGTTAAAAAAATAATAAAAAATTAAATAGAAATGATGTATAAATTTACATCAATATGTTAGAATGTGACACATTTTGTATTATTGACGAGAGTGCAATGACCATGAGACTTTTCGGCAAGAAGCATACTCCAATCGAGGTATTTGAGTTTGTATAATTATTTTTGCGGTCTTTGAGTTGGTGCGGCCAGAAAGTTTAACGCGTTTTCCCAAAACCGTGTTGACGTCATCTAGGATCCACTACCCACTTTGGTGAGGTTTGGATACACGTTTTGCGTTTTACGTTTTGCGTTTTGAATTTTTTTTTTTTTTTTTTTTTTTTTCAGCCGCAGATGTTGACAAGTCTTCCGTGAACAGTGCATTCGTGCACTGTTCACGGACCCACAAATTTCACTTTTCAGCTACTTTTTCATTAAAAATGGGTCTCGCGGTACTATTCACACATTTTAAAATTATTTTGCTACAGTATTTTCAGTTTTCAGTTTTCAGTTTTCAGCAATAAGTTCTATCCAAACGGACCCTTTATGTCTTGTTTTCTATGAATGAAATTAGGCTTCATGGACACTGTCGTTCACTAAAAAGTGAAAAGACAGTCTCCTGTCTGTGGCATTCTTAAGAGTATTCCGATCCGCAATTGCAAACAGGAAATGTAGGAAAAAAAAAAAGTACAGTCAAGGAATAAAAAAGTGTTAGTAATCAGATTCGTAAAATGTCAGAATTGAATTTTTTTTTTTTTTTTTTTTGGTAATTGTACTATAGTGTCATCCTAAATATAGAATAACGCTGTAACATAATTGTAAAAATTAAAATATATTTTAATTAATAAAGTAGAAGAGAAACAGAAGAAGAGAGAGGGAGGGTTGTATTAAAATATTTTATATTATTCTAGTGAGTAATATATATTATTTTAATGAGTAGAATAAGAAAATAAAAATTGAAATGTTAAGTGTGTTGTAAAATGATATAGTATAATTGATAAAATAGTTTTTTGAGATAGTAAAATAGGATAGGATACAATTTTCCATTGCGAATGCTCTTAGTTCTTACTTCTTATTTAGGGCCTCTTTGATTGTGTTGTTTAAATAATAATTTTCGTTATTTAACCAACACAACACGTATTTTCACAACATTTTTTTATTCACACATATTTTCACAATATTTTTTATTCACACATATTTTCACAATACTTAAATAACGTTACAAGAATAATATTACCAATCGGGCCCTTACTTTTATGTTTAAGTAATGCACAAATAAAATAACACAACTTTATACCATAACTCCCCATGTGATAAATTGTAATTCGTAAAAGTATGTCTCTATATGGTCCACCATCACACTTTTAACTAATTACAACTCACCATATAGCAAGTTGTGGCACAAGATTGTGTTATTTTATGTGTCGTTGGCATTACTTTTCATTTATACATAGATGGCTTTTGAGTTATCTTATATCCCGTTTGAGATGTGATACAAATTTTAGCTTGTTGGAATTTTGAACTTTTTTTTGTTATTATTTATGGGTTTCATTGCATTTTTTTAGTAATATTCATAAGTCTCATTGTACTATTTAGCTAGTTTTTAGTTTTTTTTTAATACATTATTTATTAAAAAAAATGTTTCAGTTTTAGTTAAATAAACTATTTCCAAAAGAAATCTTAGTATAGTTATGGAAATGAACTCTCGAAGAGGAAAGATTAATGAGATGAGAGATCACAAAACCTTTGGTTACCATGTTGGGGGAGTCAAAAAGTAGTGGCATTAAAGAGAACTAAAAGAAAGATTGCAAAGAAGCAGAGTTGCCTGTGTGATCTTCATCCTAGCCATGAGAGCTTTAGTCTACAACTTGGTAACCCTAATCTCATCTTTCAATTTAAAGAGTCTGTGTGTGAATGTATACATTTTATGAAACAACAACTATAGCCTTTTAAATTCATCTGGTTTAGTAATGCACCAACTCCATCCAACAACTTAACTGTCTCCGATAGCTTTCATAACAGTCTCTAACAACATTTTCAATGATATGGAGGTATTTTGCAGTTATGAAATACAAGAAGGAAATAATATAAGATATACCAGGCACGAATATTTTCTAACAACGTTTTCAGTGATATGGAGGTATTTTGCAGTTATGAAATACAAGAAGGAAATAATATAAGATATACCAGGCACGAATATTTTCAATCCACTCATGCTTTGGCAAAAATAAGGTATATTTTCGTGTTTAACCTTTTTTTTTAAAAGTTCATTTTAAACATAATTGTCTTTTCTTTTTCTTTTTTTCTTTTTTCGCATTTAATAAATAAACAGGCAAGTTAAAGTGGATTTAATTTTAGGGCGTAAGATTAAAATGAGCATAAAGCATTCTTTAAAAGAAAAAGGAAGAAAAAATATACAAGAGTCTTAAGCATTTTGAACAAGATTGATATTTGAAGTTTGTAAAGTTGTGATTTACAACTATGTTTTATGTTGGCTTTATTCCATGACAAAAAGTGTTGTATTTGCTTTTATTTATTCCTTGTATTTTGTGGGATTTTATTGTATTGAGTTTAGTATTAAGTTGGTGAAAAATCGAGCAAGAATTGAAGAACAAATGGATTTCACGAGAAGCTAACCCACAAAAGAGCCATATGAGAAGCACATGTTGGAAGTTGAAGAGTCAAGCTAGCCCGGAGGATCTCACGAGTGTCTCGCGAGTAAGACCTTCTCATGAGATACCCACGAAACTCTCTGCTTGGAGGATTTTTAAGTGTGACTTTTTTATCCTTCCCTCATATTATATATACCCTCATTACCCACATAAATTTTAAGAAGGTCATTCAGAGAGAAAAACCGTATATAGGTTTTCTACAACACACACACACACCCAACCTTTTAGAGAGAGTTATTCATCCTTAGTAAAAAATCATTGTAGCCTCTTATCATTCCCTCTCCCATTATCATACATTGAGAGGAGATTTGTACCCAAACACAACCCACACCTTTTCAGAGTGTAGCGAGTATTTTGGAGCTTGGGAAGTTTTGGGGATTTGTCAAAAGAAGTCGATAAAACTTAGCAGATGCAATCGAGTGTATTGTGAGATCCAAAAAGCTAGATAAGACATGGTTTCGAGAAGTCTTATTGGAGTAGGAGCTCGGAGGACTTAAATGCATTGGGTAGATTAGGCTTTGAGAGTCTCTTACTATTCGTGTATCCCAACTTATTATCTAGTGGATCGATATATCACTTGGAGGGCGGCAAAGAAGTTTTTCATCGTGTTCTTTGGTTTCCTCTTCGATAACACATCGTTGTGTTATCTTTGTATTTACATCTCTCTAACCCTCACTCTTACCATTTAATTGTTGTTGTGTTGTGATTAATTATGGTGTAGAGTTGCTTATTTGTTTAGGTTTTTCTTGTAACTATTATTCCACACATCTACTGTTTGGTATAAGCTTGTGTTGATTTAATTTTTAAATTGGGAGTCTAAACATTCATTAGTGTTTTTAACACAAATCTGAGCTTTCAATTGGTATCAGAGCGAGTACACTTGTTTTGGTTTCATTACCTAAGTGTGATCCTTGATCCCTTGTTTGTATTACCATGGATAGTGTTTTGTATGCTTCTATGGATGTTTTGGATGTTGTTAAGTGCATCATGCCATGTGTTTGTGAAAATGCCTCTATAAGTGTTAATCATCATAATTATAATGACATGTTACATAAATTTATAGGTGTTATTAATATTCTAAATGTCAAACTCTTGAAGAAAAAGGCTAAGAAGATTTATGAGAATTTGAGCAAGTTCATTTGTGAAAATTATGATTTGATGGATAAGCTCAATGAATCCAATAAATTGGTTGAAAAGTATAAGAAACTTGCTAAACATTCTCTTGAAAAACTAAAGGAGTTTGAATGTTTAAATATGGACTTCGATGCAAAACTTGTTTTGTCTAACAAACTAGTTAATAAGCTAAAATGTGAAAATGAATCTCTTAAGATGCATGCCAAGTATTTGATTGCTAAACCTATTGCTAAAAATGATGAAAATATTTGTTGCGATCATGTTGTGGTACCCGATTGTATGTCTATTGTGTGTTCTATTTCAAAGGACAAATTGGTGTACATTCCTCCACACAAAAGAAATCAAAAGGTGGAAAGAAAGACTTTTAAGTCAAAACCTCCGTTTAGGTCTCAATCTAAAGTTTTGGATAAATCTAAGTTTGTTCCAACTTGCCACCATTGTGGTGTGATTGGTCATATAAGACCTCAATGTCCCAAGTTGAATAGAGAACAAAACCATGTGCTAGACCCTTCCCTAAAAAGCCTAGTGGACCTAAACTCATTGTTTGTCACCATTGTGGTACCTTTGGTCATCTTAGACCTCATTGCTCTAAGTTTCAAGCTCTAAAAAGAATAAAAATAAAAAATAAAAAAGAGAAACTTTAGCTTTTTGGAAGTTATGCTATGAAAGCAAAACCGGATTTGGGGGAAAATGGTAAGTTATTGAAGAAAGTTTTTGATGTTCTTACCTCTTTGTCTATGTGCATCTCCGGTTTTAATTCTTCCAACACTCATCTCACTTCTCATGAAACACGCATTCCAAACAATCGTTCTATTTAGATGAGGAAGGGATCCTATGGTTGAGCTTATGCTCTTTTAGTCCTTGATCTAATTCTTTCAATCTTTGTAGAACCCTTTATGCATTAGATGCTTCTTTGTTATGCATTTGTACATCATGCATCTCTTTATATGCATTGTTTTCATTTCTTTTGCATTTGATATTACTTTCATGCTTTTGTTTTTGTATGTGTAAAAATCTAAAAACACATAAAAAGTGAAAAATTCAAAAAGTTGAATCGTATATATTTGAGCACATTTCACATGTGAGTTTGGCCTAATACCTTCGTACTAATGGCGTAGTGCATTTACGAGCTTAGCTTGTTATATATGCACACCTATCTTTGTGGAAAAAATCTTGAAATCTGTGTGATTGTTGTAAATCAATCTTCAAGCTTGTCATAAATGATTAGTCAATAGTCTTGTTGGTTTTGATACATGCATAAATTTGTGCCTATATATCTTCCAATTTTTTATATTTTTGCTTTATAGCTCTCAAATGTCAAATCTTGAAAAGAGATAATGAGCTACAAAAACTGTCACACATACTAGTATTTAACTAGGAAAAAGGGAAAGTGACTGTATTGAAATATATAGTGCCTCAAAAAGCCAAAGGCTTATTCTCAAAATTGAAATATCAAAAATTTCAGACATCGATCTCAAAATGAGATGTATTGTTCTTAGATGATTAAAAGTTATAAGTTGAAAGAAGCTAAAAAGAAAAGTTTCAAAGATTTATGATCATTTTCTTGTGGGAGGTCATATATATTCATTTCTATAATTGAGATAAACCACTTGACTTAGTATTAGTTGTGTATGACTTAATTGAATTAATCATTGAAGCTTTACTCTAAATTAAGGACTATTCCACATTTGATACACACACACACAACACACAAGTCTATTGTTCAATGAATAATTATTTCATTTGTGTGATTGTACATGTTCAAATGTGATGTGTGTATGCTCAACCATATATGGATCAAATCAAAAAGATTTTTGTTCTTTTTGTTTGCTTTTGTAGGCGATTTGTATCAACTATGTTTTTCAAAGTTTTTCAAGTTGTTTTTGTATGAAAAACATGTTTTCTGGGCGCTTTCGTGACCTATTTTGTACACTTAATCACGAGTTAAACGATCCAATTCTTAAGTTTTTCAACTTTGGATATAGAGTTTCACAATTGTTTCGTGAATAAGGCTTACTAGCAAAATACCAGCGAAATTTTCGTGCAAAGCTTACCAGCAAGTTACCAGCGAAAATTGCCAGATCAACTTTTTAAATGGCATTTCGTGAGACATTTGTTTTAAACTTCTCTCATCTTCTTCCAAACCCTTATTTTTATGTTTCTACATTAAAACCCAACTAAATTCAATTGTTTTTCATTCCATTAATATCTCTAAGGTAATCTTTAACTCTTTTATTTGGTTTTGATCTTAGATTATGTTTTGGGGGTTTTATTTTATGTTCATAGTTGGGAATTTCTCAAATGGGGGTTGGAAAACTTAAAGTATGTTTGGTAAATGTTCTTTCCCCTTTATTTTCTGTTTCCAAGAACAATTTTCTATTTTTGAGACTAAAAAACTTGTTTGGCAACTCAAAATAGACAGAAAACAAAAACTGTTCTCAAAACTCAATTTAGGAAGGAAACTGAAAACATACAAGAGGCTGTTTTCAGTTTTTAATTTTCAAAAGTCAATGAAAACATGCATTTAATTTAATGAATCTATTTCATTTAATGAGTTAGTATTAGAGTTCAAATCCTAATAACAACATATTTTAGTATTTTCTATTTTTTTTTTCAAAAAACTATATTTTTAATTTTAACTAACCAAACATATTTTTGATTTCAAAAATACAAGAAAATTGTTTTTTTCATTAAATTCCCAAAACAAGTTTTTGAAAATAGAAAACAAAAACTGTTACCAAACATAACCTTAATTTTTATCAATCTTTTTTATTGGGTTTTGTTTTAAATGTTGATTTGCTTTGGATGTTGGCCCCTTGTGGCAAATATAACATGTATTTAGGTAAGATTTTCATATGTTCATGCATTGTTTAATATACATGTGTAGCATGTGCACTCTACGTATTTGATAAAATGCCAAAATGACATTTTCTCGTTGTTTTGGACTCTGATGAGTACCAATTTTTGGAGATCACCATGATTATGCATGTTTATCATGTTTTGATCATCGGTTGCATGTTTTACAAACTTTTCCCCATGAGTGCTTGCTCATGCATTGGTCATGCATCTCATATGCACACTAGATGCATCTTGTTGCACACACTCTAACACTTGACATATTTTTGTTTTCACTCATGCTAGTAAAGTCTTTTTAGACATTTTAGTATATATAACATGTTCTTGTATCTATATCATGCCTTGGTCTATACTTTGTTTCATTATCCTTAACGTGTCATATTTACTTTATGCTTTGTAGCACTTTTTAGTGTTTTTATCTTTCGTTTGAGCTTCATTTTCTCATTCATCTTACACCCTTCATGCATCATCTTTTACCATTTTTCATATCTTCTTTTATTTTCCTTATTCCTTATTCCTCTTGATTCATTTGTCTATTTGTGACAAAAAATAGGAGAGTATACCGGAGAGTTTACCAGTGTGTATCGTCATTTCTATATGACTCATGTGCACATTCTTAGGGGGAGAAATTCTACCTCATGCACATTCATAGGGAGAGAAATCCATAGATGAGATGCATATACCAAGGGGGAGAAGACATTTTTTTTATGAGAAAACCTTGTTTTGCTTTATACTTGTTTTCTCGTTACTTTATGGTACTTTGAGTTACATTTAGTATCTATGCTTTGTTGCTCTCATCACAACATATTTATGTGTTAGACATGCTTCATCTGTAGGCCATTATGCTTCATTTGTTGCATGTTCAGATGATCATTTGCTTTACTATATGACCATTGTGGTCATTTCCATATGACTGTTTGGTGTCACATCATGTTTACTTGATCGCAATTTACCATTTATCACTTGATCTACCTTGAGGGTCTAATTTTTTTTGTGCAAGTGTTTCAGGTTACAAGTATACATGTTCCAAGTTCATCACAGGTTTTAGATTTAGGTGTGAGTGAGTTTTTCCATTTTTCACAAACTCACGTTTAAGTCTAGAGTTTGTCATAGGGTGTTTTGTCACGGAATAGCCAAAGGGGGAGATTGTAAAGTTGTGATTTACAACTATGTTTTATGTTAGCTTTATTCGATGACAAAAAGTGATGTATTTGCTTTAATTTGTTCCTTGTATTTTGTGAAATTTTATTGTATTGGGTTTAGTATTAAGTTGGTGAAGAATCGAGCAAGAATTAAAGAACAAGTGGATTTTGCGAGAAGCTCGTGAGAAGCTAACTCGCAAAAGAGCCATGTGAGAAGCACATATTGGAAGCTAAATAGTCATGCCAGCCTAGAGAATTTCGCGAGTGTTTCGCAGGTAAGGTCTTCTTACAAGATACCCGCAAAATTCTGTGCTTGGCGGATTTTTAAGTGTGACTTTTTTTATCTTTCACCCATACTATATATACCCTCATTACCCACAGAAATTGCAAGGAGGCCATTTAGAGAGAAAAACATTTGATAGGTTTTCTACAACACACACACACAAATCCTTTTAGAGATAAAGCTACTCATCTTTAGTGAGAAATCATTATAGCCTCTTCTCCTTCCCTCTCCTATTATCATACCTTGGGAGAATATTTGTACCTAAACACAACCCACACTTTTTGAAAGTGTAGAGAGTGTTTTGGAGCTTGAGAAGCTTTGAGAATTTTCCAAAAGAAGTCTGTGAGGCTTGGTGGATGCAATCGGCCGTATTACGGGATCCAAAAATCTAGACAAGACACGGTTTTGAAAAACCTTGTTGGAGTAGGAGCTTGGAGGACTTAGGTGCATTGAGTAGATTAAGCTTAGAAGGTCTTATGCTGTTTGTGTATCCCAAATTATTGTCTAGTGGATCGATTTACCGCTTGGAATGCGGCAGAGAGGTTTTTCGCCAAGTTCTTCGGTTTCCTCTTCGATAACACATTGCCGTGTTATTTTTGGGTTTGCATCTTTCTTACCATTTAATTGTTGTTGTGTTGTGATTAATTATGGTGTAGAGTTGTTTATTTGTTTGGGTTTTTACTTGTACCTATTATTCCGCACATCTACCGTTTGGGTATAAGCTTATGTTGGTTTAATTTTTAAATTGGGGGTCTAAACATTCATTAGTGTTTTTAACACAAATTCGAGCTTTCAATTGGTATCAGAGCGGGTACACTTGTTTTGGATTCATTACTGTTAGGACATATGTGATTAGTTGTTAGGAACATATGTCAACATTTTATGTAATTGGCTAATCCTTTGACAAAATGCACTTTACTTGTAATTGGATAGATCTGAGATGTGTTTAATACTTCAAGGAATAAGAGTTCAAGTGTAATATTGAAATCATGCAAATATGTCCAAGAAACAAGTGAAAAAGTGTTGATCCATTAAAGCTTGACAGTTGCTTGACAGATAGTTATTTATCGAGGTTTCGACAGTTGTATCTATCGAGATTTCCGAAATTTAAATTTTTAAATCTAATTTTCGGCCAATGCTTATGTATTTGTGTAGGGTTTCTTTTCTCACAACCTTAGACTTATATAAGGCTTATTTTAAAGGCT
Organism: Castanea mollissima; assembly: GCA_014183005.1. Taxonomy (NCBI): domain Eukaryota; kingdom Viridiplantae; phylum Streptophyta; class Magnoliopsida; order Fagales; family Fagaceae; genus Castanea; species Castanea mollissima. The sequence continues at coordinate 43,311,602 of JACAVU010000003.1, forward strand.
GTCACATAAGAAAATACAAGGAGAACACATGCAAAAGGTGACTGAAACCTTATTCCCTCTAAAAGAAGCTACTGCGACTTTGCGTCTTAGGGTTTTGTAACCAAGTGCTTCTTGATCTTCATTGTTGATGAAGTGAAGAGCTTTATAACCAACATTCTTCTTCCTCAAGTTAGTGAGTGAGTCACGTACTGGGATTCGTGCAAAGGAGTTAGTTACGTACTGGGATCCGTGCATTAAAAGGGTGGCATTCATATATTGAAGAGTCCAGAGGTTCTGAAGCGGTAGAAAGTTAGTTCATCTACGGAGATTGTAAAGTCTAGGGACAAATGTTTTGTACTAGATTTGAAACTTCTTTTTATTATAGTGGATTACTTTTTGGGAAGTTTTCCCCCAAGTTTTTTTACTGTGAAACTAGTTTGTTTCATTGATTTTCCTAAGTCATTATATCTTGTCTTATTTATTTTTTCGCTGCATTATTTGTGACATGATATTAATGTTTGTTTGTTTTAATAAGTTTTACTCATAAGAAATCTAATTAACAACTTGAGTTTAAAACTTGTTAGTTCTATCAACTAGGGTCTAAATTTCCCAACAAGTGGTATCAGAGTGAGTACACTCTGATTGGATTAATTTCCTGAGTATAATCCTTGACCCTTGTTGTCATGGATCACGGACAATCTTTTTTGATTCCTCCTTTATTTGATGGCACTAATTATGCGTACTGGAAAGTTCTTATGAAATTTTTTTTGCAGGCTCTAGATAAACAGGTATGGCAAGCTGTTGAAATTGGCTAGATTAAGCCAAAGATGTTGCTAGTGGACTAGGATGATGCAATAATCATAGCGACAAATTTCAACAGTAGGGTCTTGAATGCTTTGTTTTGTAGGTTGACCTATGAGGAATTCAAGAAAATATCATCCACGGAAGTTGCCAAGGATGCATGAACCATTCTTGAGACTACCTATAAGGGTACCAAGGCTATAAAGACTATGAAGCTTCAAGACTCACTAGTAGTTTTGAAGAAATAAGGGTGGAGGAGGATGACACCCTTGATGAGTTCTATGCTAAACTCAATGATATTGTGAATTCTGCCTTTAACCTTGGAGAATCTATAGCAGAATCCAAAATTGTTAGAAAAATCCTTAAGTCCTTATTTGAAAAATTCCATGCCAAGATCATTTCCATTAAAGAAGTGAAGGACATTGATCAACTTCCTTTGACTGAACTTGTAAGGAACCTTTAAACCTATGTGATGAGATTAGGCTCAATGAGAAAAGGTGGAAAGAGTAAAAAATTGGCTCTTAAAGGTATAGAGGAAGAGATTGAGGACTCTTAAGATAAAGATGAAGATGAAGATGAAGATGAGGATGAGGATTAGGATCCAACATTCATAACTGATGAAATTATCAAGCTTCTTCAGTTTAGGAAAAAGGATAAGGGCAAACCTCCTAGGAAATATAAATCCTCTAGAGAGGGTAAGAATGAGAAACCCCTCATCCAATGTCATTAATGTAAAGGTTTTGGTCATATGAGGATAAAGTGCCCAAACTATCTCATGAAGGAAGAGACCAAGAAGTCAAAAGATAAAGGGTTGGTTACTACTTGAAGTGACACTAAGAATGAATCTTCTAATGAGTATGTGGATGAATGTGATCACGTTATGGCATTTGCTACCTCAACCGATAAAGTGATTGTGGAGAGTGCTAGTGACAGTAATGATTCTTCTGATGATGAAGTATCCAAGAAGATGACCCTTCAAGAAGCCTATGATAAGTTATGCACTGAATTCATAAAATCTGAAAATGCTTCTCATCTTTGTAGCAAAGAGCTTAATGAGGTAAAAACTGAAAAAGCTAATTTGTTAGTCAAACCAGATGAGACTACAAGGTTGGTTGAAACTCTTGTTGTGGAGAACACCTCATTAGAAGAGAAGGTCAAGAATCTTGAGGTTGAGCTTAGTCAAGCTAGAACTCAAATGGAGAGAATGTCCAGTGCAAAACTTGATGAGGTTTTGAGTGCTCAAAAGCCTAGATAAGACTGGCTTAGGATATGTTGTTTCCTCCAGCCCCTCCTCTTCCACGGCTTCTAGATCAAGGACTGCCATTGTGCCCCAATCTGAGAAAGGTGATAAAGGTATGAAATCTAAAACTGATTTGGCTAATTCTAAATCCTTTGTTAGACCTCATGTTTCTTACCATTATGGTGTTTCTGGACATATTCATCCTAATTTCTTTAAGTTGTATCTTTAAAAGCAAGTGTCCAAACGGTCACAAGTTTCCTCTCAAGGACCTACACCTTTATTTGGAGAGTTATTAAACGTCTTAAGCTTTTTAACTCAATTTCAGAAGAATTCTAATTCTTCTATGTTCTTTAGTAGACATACTAAAATACGTGTCTTTTCATCTTCACGGCCAAAGACTCGTGCTATGTGGGTGAGAAAGGAGCCTAAGACTTAATTGTCTTTTCTGTTGTCCTCTACTGTAATTCTTTCTATTTAAAGTAGGACTCTCTTTACTTGTTTTCTTATTTACTTTTGGAATCATGCTTTTATGTATCTGCACTTTTCTATCATACTTTCATGCATATGCATCTTTCTTTCATGCTTTCATGATTGTTTGTCTGTTTTTGTTTGGTTGTTTAGTTTTTATTTTTTTTTGTTTTTAAAATAAAAAAATTGAAAAATCAGAAAAATACAAAAATAGTGTGTGTATGTGTACATTGGTTCTTGTGAACCTTAAAATGGCCATTAAAACAAAGTTCTCTAAACTTTGTATCTCTTGTAGTTTAGCTGAGCATCTCTATGCACAACTAAGCAAGTGAGTTTTGTTACTCTTTGTTTATGATGAATAAGGTTAAGTGATCTCTTATACTTAACACACATATCACTCTTTTTGACGAGAAGAACTAAAAAATCCAAAGAGAAATGCATAAATAACCATCTCACCACTATTACTCACTAATCATAACATGACATCTGTATGCTTCGGCATAGCAAAAGTATAATGTCAATGACATTTGTATGCTTCGGTATAGCAAAAGTACAATGTCAAAAAGTTTAACATAATTGGGTATTTCTTTTCTCTTTTTTATATACCCATGCATGATATGCTTAATAAAATGAAAAATAAGCAAAGAAAATAAAAGTAAAAAGAACAAAATGCTTTAAAACATGATTGCAAGCGTGTATTCTAGGAGATGTGGGAGTTATAGAATGTACCTCGAAGGTGATAGTTACCATCAAGTAGGTATTATCGTGTGTGAGTTAAATTGATTTACTCATATCTCAAATCGTTATAACATAGATATATTTATGCAATCTTGCGATATTTTTCACACACACAACACGCAATATTCTTTTCTATTTTTGATACATGTGCAAGTACAATGTGATTTGGCCATCACAAGGTTTACATGTGTTAATGTATGCTCACTAAACTGTCTTAACTTGTTTTTGAAATATAAAATTGGTTAGATTTGTTTAGTGTATGTGTGTGTGTATGTGTTTTGGATTTAAATGCATGACATTTTTCTTGTTGAGAGATGTTTTGAGTGGTTAAAATTTTGTTTGGACTTTTGATTGGTTTACATATTTGATTGCATTCATGTCTGTGTTTTTCTCCTTTTTAAAAAACTGTTTTTAAGTAATTTCGACAGCTACTCAACACCTTTCACAGCTAGGCTATCTATCGAGCTCTTCAACTTTTTCTTATCGCAATTTCGATAGTTCCTCGATAACTTCTCGATTCATCAAGAAAGTTTATGTCTGCTCGATTGATCATCAACACCTTCTCAATCCATCGAGGTTGGCTCGATAGCTGCTCGACACCTCTCGATCGATCGAGATTCTCTTGCATGCATTTGTTTTCACATGTTTTGCATCTTTCTTTTATCTTGTCATCCATAACATCTTGTTTCATTACATTTATGCATTTATATGGATTTCTTCTGCCCCCTTGATCATTTTTTATCATCTTTTATGTTTCTCGGGTAAGGTTTTATAGCTTCTTGTACCGTTTGTCAATCATGACAAAAAGGAGGAGAAATTGGAGAAATTATAGTTTTCTTTTAAAATTCTACAAGTTAGGGGGAGAAATACATACCCTTGTAAGGGGGAGAAATACATGCCCTTGTAAGGGGGAGATATGTTTCATCTTGTTAGGAGGAGTGCTTACCTCCTTCTTCTTATACACCGATCTTGTGACCATGCTTATATACATTGTGTTTTTCTTTGATATATATGTGTGTGTGTGTGTGTGTGTGTGTGTGTGATGTATGTTCTTCTTCACCTACCTTTACATGTGTTGTTTCTTTTCTATCTTTATACACATGTTTCTTCACCTACCTTTACATGTGTTGTTTTACACAAAGATGCCTTGATATGTTTTGTTTAAGTGTTTTAGAAATATAAGTTGTCAAAGTCTACTTGTCATAAACTCTCTTCTTGCAAAATTTTTCAAGAATTTCTGTTAGGATAGATTTTATTGTACTTAACTAGTGAGTATGAGTTGAGTGTTTTATGACTCCTCCCATATGTTCATTTGTTTGTTGTGGTTTTGTCACAGATTGCCAAAGGAGGAGATTGTTAGGACATGCGTGATTGATTGTTAGGAACATATGTCAACATTTTATGTAATTGACTAATTCTTTGACTAAACGCACTTTACTTGTAATTGGGTAGATCTAGGATGTGTTTAATACTTCAAGGAACAAGAGTTCAAGTCTAGTATTGAAGCCATGCAAATAGGTCCAAGAAACAAGTGAAGAAATGTTGTTTCATTAAAGTTCAACAGCTGCTCGACAGATAGCTATCTATCGAGGTCTCGACAGCTAGCTCGACAACTGTATCTATCGAGCTTTACGAAATTCAGATTTCTAGATTTGATTTTCGGTCTATGCTTATGTATTTGTGTATGATTTCTTTTCTCACAACCCTAAACATATATAAGGCTTATTTTAAAGGCCGTCACATAAGAAAATATAACGAGAACATATGCAAAAGGTGACCAAAGCCTTATTCTCTCTGAAAAAAGCTACTGCGTCTTATGCTTTAGGGTTTTGTAACCAAGTGCTTTTGGATCTTCATTGTTGATGAAGTGAAGAATTTTGCAACCAACATTCTTCTTCCTCAAATTGGTGAGTGAGTCACATACTGAGATTCGTACAAAGGAGTTAGTCATGTACTTGGATCCGTGCATCAAAAGGATGGCATTCATATATTGAAGAGTTCAGAGGTTTTGAAGCGGTAGAAGATTTATGCTGTAGGTTTATCTACGGGGATTGTAGAGTCTAGGGACAAAAGTTTTGTACTAAATCTGAAACTTCTCTTTACTATAGTGGATTACTTTTTGGGAAGGTTTCCCCCCATGTTTTTTATTGTGAAACTAGTTTGTTTCATTGGTTTTCCTAAGTCATCATATCTTGTCTTATTTATTTTTCCGCTACATTATTTCTGACATGATATTGATGTTTATTTGTTTTAACAAATTTTATTCACAATAAATTTTAATTAACAATTTGGGTTTAAAACTTGTTAATTCTATCAATCAAGGTCTAAATTTCCCAACAATTACCTAAGTGTAATCCTTGACCCATTGTTTGTATTGCCATGGATAGTGCTTTGTATGCTTATATGCTGATATAATATGCATCCATGATTTTGCAATAACTGGATTAAATTCCTTGTCCAAAACGCATAACACCATTTTATTTTCAAATTTCTTTAGGACAAATTTGTTATAAATTTCCCAAAAGGTGCTACACACACACACATATAGGTAAAGCTGAGATCCATTTAAATTTCAAATTGTAATTCAATTAGAATCTAATTTTGCACCACGTATCTCATCTAATCTAAGTTTTTAAAATTTTATGTCAAGTGAGTTAATTCAGTGTAAAAATTAGATTTCAATTAGAGTTTAATTTTGCAGCAAGTATCCCATCTAATCTAAGTTATTTAATTTTTGTGCCAAGTGAGGTAATTTAGTGTAGAAAATGAGTAGTCCAATATAAATAAATCATAAAAAACCTAATCATATATCTAACTTTATATATAAAATTAGAGGAAGAGAGAGTTTGAATGATTTTATATTTATGAGAAAATTCAACTATAATCAAAATTGGATTTTGCTTTTTTAAGCTTTTCATAAATATTAAATTGTTTAGATTTTTGCTGTTATTTTTTTTTCCTAAACTAATGAGCATATTTTTTATACTATTTCTGTTAGAATGTTTTGTATGCGAAGATATTGAACATAACAAACTATAATTGAGCTGAATAATCCCATGCACTTATCCCCATTCAATTTAGGATATAGCATTTGACTAATTTATTATTTTATTTTGTGTTATATTTAGTATAATTTCATAGACATTAAGTGTGAATTGAAGTTGTATATGTAGTATCCATAGTGATTTTTAAAATTATATACGTAATATCTTGCATGTGATGATATTGAATATAACAAATTATAATTGAGCTGAATAATCTCATGCACCTATCCCCATTCAATTTAGGATATACTATTTGACCAATTTATTATTTTATTTTGTTTTATATTTAGTATAATTTCATAGACATTAAGTGGGAATTAAAATTGTATATGTAGTATCCAATAGTGATTTTTAAAATTATATATGTAATAGCCATGTAATGAGAAATTTGGCGTAACCAATATCATAAAAATTTCAAGAAAAAACTATTTTAGTAGCTCTAAATGTCTTGGCCGACTATGTCCTATATATTTAATAACCCAAACTAAAATCTGTAGCATCACTATAGTTCATCATTCCTGTGCATAAGCACGATTTACATACTAGTAGAAAATAATTGTCAATCTTCAGAAGTCTTGCACACAAAAATTTTAGTAGGAAACACATTTGGCAAATATATTTAGATCACCTACAAAGTGAAGGTGATTAATTTTAGGGAAATTCCTAGGCAACAAGAACCCTAAACATAAAACCTTTCTCTTTCACTTTTTTAAGTAGCCTTGAAAACACTTTATGGCCAGTTTGGATGGAGGGGAAGAGATTGAGGGAGATAGAGTGGAGTAAAGTTGGCCAAAAATTAGGCTAATTTTCGGCCAACTCTACTCTACTCCCTCTCCTTCTCCTTTTATCTATACTGATCCTAAACCCAAGATTTTGGTGGCTAATATATTAACTTGAGTATCCGAGGAAGTCTAAAAAAGTCTCCTACAATGTGTAAACTTTGATGGTCAACGCATTTGATTATATATATGCTTACCATTTTAATGATTTTCTTTTTTTACAATGAAAAATATTTAGCTATAGTAATTTAAGTATAGTACATTAGGTTATCTAATTCAATTTAGAAACATGGTTATACTTGTATTTACCTATGAAACAAAAATAATATTTAGCGAAAATACACTTTTTGTCCCTACATTTAGAGTCTAATATCATTTTGGTTCTTAAATTGATTTTGCGCCTACCTCAGTTCCTAAAAACAGAAAATCATTTCCATTTTGGTCCCTGTTGTTAACCCAATAACAGAATAGTCCTATTTGGCAAACCGAGTGCATTGGTGGCATATTAGATGCTAATGTGGCTAATAAAATAATATTTAAAAAAATTATTTGGCTAGAAAATGACATGTCGACATTTTAATTAATAAAAAAATTTTAATTTAAATTGAAAAAAATTCAAAAAAAAAAAACTTTCTTAAAAAAAAATTTTTTAATTTTTAATTTAAAATTTTTATCAATTTTAAAGTTTGAGAAAAAAATTTATAGAAATTATTTCAATTTTTCTTGAACTTTCTTAAGAAATAAACACTTAATTAACACTCCTTCTCACTATATGTTGGCAATTCTGTGGTTGTGTTTGTATCTATTTCATTTTCTTCTTTCTTTTAAGATAAACCAAAAAAATTAATTAATAAATAAATCTTATGTTTCTCTCTTAGTCTTTGTGTTTGGTATTTATCTCTTTTACTTCTTTCTTTTCAGATGCAAGTTCATGACTTGCTCTCTTTCTCTCCTTCTTGGTGCGTGCTTGTGTTTGTATCTTTCTTTTTCTTCTTTCTTTGTTCAAGCTCCCAATCCCTCTCTTTGTCTTAATTTCTAACTCTCTCTCTCTAAAATCGACTCTCTTTTCCTCTCTCTTGTTTGATCGGGTGATGGTGGTAGTAGGTTTGAGTGTTTGATCAGTGGTGGTGGTGTGGAGGTGGAGATCACTGGTGGGAGAGGAGATCTGTGTGGCCATGGGTCTTCAGCCATGGATTTCGGCCATGGGTCTGCGGGGAAGATGGGTTTTCAACCATGGTCTTAGGGAAGAAGACCCATAGCCTAAAAACTAACTCTATCTCTAAACCCATGGCCGAAACCTAGTGGTGGCTTTCTTTCTAAGCTTGGGTTGTCATTTTAGAAAATGGATTTGATTGGCAGGGTGGTGGTGGTGTCCTTTTTGTCTCTCTTTTTCCCTTTCTGATCTTCCTTAATATCTCCTTTATCCTTCTGAGTATCTTCTACTCCAATTGCAGCTAAAGCATCTCTTGCATTCATATATTTTTGGGCTTTTAACAGCATCTCAGCAGTCATTGTTCGAGGACCCTTTGCAAGTGCAAACACAAAGTCTTTGGATTTCAAACTGGCCTTGAATGTAGTTAACTGCACCTAGTACTCAGCTTCGTCAACCTCCAATTTACATACACCCTAAATGATTCACCTTCTTCTTATCTGATCGTGAGTAGGTGATCTGTCGGCCTATTTTTTATTTTTCCACCAATGAAGTGACGTACAAACGAATTGCTTAATTGCTCAAAGTCATCTATGGATGATGGGGCCAGCTTGCTTAACCACACTCATGTTGCTCGTTTAAAGGTTGTTAGAAAAGTCTGGTATACAATCTCGTTAGGAGTTTGTTGTAAACGCAAGGTTGTATTGAGGGTGGTTATGTGATCGAACGAGTCCTTCAAACCATCATATGAATCGAGCTGTATGGAAGGCGGAACTTTGGTGGCGAAGGGCATTCTAGGTTTTTGTTTGTGAAAGGAGAACCTATCCTTTCCACCATTCTGTCTAGGTTCTTAGTTGTTTTCTCCTTCATCACATTTTTTAGTTCATCCACGTCCATCCTCACACTCCTAAGGAGATCATTGTTCTTCCTATTGAATTGTTTCATTCTTCTTGAGCCCTCCCTTGCTTGGCTATTTTCTGGGCTCTAGACTTCTTCTTCATTGCTATTGTGTTCAATCCTCTTGGGTGAGTGATTTTCTCCTTGTTATAATCGTTGTCTCATATATTGATTTTGCTTAGTCAATTCTTCTATATTGGCCGTGAGCATTTTGGATCTACAAGGCTAATGCTGTTGGATCTTGTTGTACGTTAGATTCCATTTGTATATAGAGAATGGTAGAGCTAGATTTTCAAACTAGAGTTCAAAAGATGTTTCCCACAAAAGGCGCCAACCTGATGAAGTTGAATTTGTCAGTTGATATATTCATCAAGACGGAATTCAATGAGAATGAGTTCAAGACCTGCAACGAAATAACAAAGGTGTTTCTCTCTTCAAGGTCACTAGTGTGGCGTCAGCCAATGAGCCTTTGATGCCAAAGTCAGATGATGATTGAGAGAGATAGTGACATATTAGAGTATGTTGCAATGTGTATATGTACCTTCTCTTAGGTTCTGAGGTGGTTTTATATAGATCTTTGTCTTTCTAAACGTTGGAGGTTTTCAATGGTGACCTTAATGGCTAAGGTGGTTTAATGAGCTGATTTGATGATCTTGCCAACGTTCATGTTTACACGTGCGCCCATTGCTAACGGCTCATACATTAAATGTGCATTTATGATTGTTTTGGTCGTCCAAAGACTTTTTTGGAGGATGAGAATTTATTGGTTCATCAAATATAATGATTATCGGTTCCCAAGTAAACATGGTAAGTCTGGAAATTCTCATTGTATCTAGTGACACCCTTGAGAGGTTTCTTCATCTTACCAATTATATAAACCCATACTTTGCGGCCTTTAAGAAGTTTGTGCATAGATTCAAGTACAGAGCCAGGACTTGGAGTTAGGGGGGCTCTACTGATAACTATGTGTTGGGGTCTTTTATGTGTATTTGCTATTGGATAAGGACAAAATTATTTTATTTTATTCTTTAAAAGGGCTAGGTTGCTTGTTTTGGATGAAATTGATTTATTGAGCTTAATATTTTGTAGATATGCTATTGGTAATTTTTGTTGTTAGGCTAATTTTTTGAGGGTTGTATATTTTGTTTTAAATTTTAGATCCATAATTTGTTTATGACCTTTAAAAGGAGGGAAATGCAATAGTTATAAACTTTTTTTTATAAATTGCTTATGTGGTAAGTGGTTATTGATAAAGTAAAAATTAATATAAGTGATGGGCCTCAATGCGAACCACTAATAATTTATTAGCTCAATAGTCTATAAAAATTTTGTACAAAATCTTATGGCTATAACATTACTCTTAAAAGAATCAACAGTATTTTTAAAGGGGAGAAAATGTAATTTTATAGAACAAAAATTGTTAAAATTAGTACTATATGGTTCATATATACTTATATATATAAAAAGAGGGGGAGGGGGAGTTGGGGGGGGGGGGGTGTGGCAGCAAAGCCCATGAGTGGCTTTGTCCTTGACATAGCTAGATTGACATCAAATCATATATTTTCTACCATATAATGTGACTTAAATCGAGTAAGAAATATCAGTTCAAGAATTTTAGAGAATATATGCAAAAATATATTGCAAAAAGGGAATCAACATGAAAATTTTAGTAGGAAACACATTTTGCAAATATAATTAGATCATCAACAAAGTGAAGGTGATTAATTTTAGGGAAACTCCATGGCAACAAGAACCCTAAACATAAAGCCTTTTTCTTTCACCATCTCAAGCCTTGAGAACACTTTATGGTTAGTTTGGATGGAGGGGAAGGGAAGGAGATAGAGTAATAAAGTTGGTCAGAAATTAGGCTAATTTTTTATCAACTCTACTATACTTCCCTCTCTCTTCCTCTATCCAAATTGACCCTTAACCCCAAAGATTGATGGTGGCTAATATATTAACTTGGATAGCTGAGGAAGTTTCAAATATTCTCCTATAGTGTGTAAACTTTGATGGTCTACGTATTTGGATAAATAAATTCTTACCATTTTTTTTTTATAGTGAAAAAATTTAAGCACAGTATTTTAAGTATTGTAAAGTAGGTTCTTTAATTAAATTTAAATATATGGTTGTACTTGTATTTATCTATGAAACACAAATAATTTTTTATTTTTCAAAGAAAATTAAATTAATTGTAACCACATTTTGAATTTAATTAAGGAATTTAATATGGTTTATCTGTATAGATGAGAAATATTTCTTCACTAAGATAACTCAATAATGTAGTGTGTATTTAGCTCTAAATTAAAAAAGTCGGTTTATTTTAATATTATACTGTAGGCATACTCGAGGGAACATATACACAGAAAGAAAAAAGAGATGTCAATTTCTACTAGACAGAAAAGAGATGTCAATTTCTACCAGAGGGATGCTTACGCACAATATACGAGAATTTGAAGTTTCACGCGTTTTCTAAAACCGCGTTGTCATCAGTCAGCTGGGCGTCTGCATGGGACCCACTACCCACTAAGTCCTACTTTCTCATGCATCAAAGCTTCTTTTGTTTGTGGCATTTCCTATCTTACTTCTTAGGTTTTTCCATTCGTAGGGATTTTGAGTTATCTTAGTGACCCGCCAACTATAGCTTTGTTACTTCTATCGACTAGCTCTGATACTGATAGAAATGAATTCTCAAAGAGAGATTAATGAGATGAGAGGACACAGAAACGAAAACACTGGTTACCATGTTGGGAGAGTCAAAACAGTGGCAGTGAAGAGAACTAAGAGAAAGGGTGCAAAGAAGCAGAGTTGCCGGTGTGATCTTCATCTTAGCCATGAGAGGCTAGTCACTCAGTCTACAACTCTTTGGTAACTCTACTCTTGTCTTCCAATTCAATTTGGGTCTGTGTGTGAACGTGTACATTTTCTGGAAGAAATTCTGTACCTCTGTAAATTCATGATCTAGTGCAGTCTTGCACCGACTCCAACACCTTAACTATCTCCGATAGCTTTCATAACTGTCTCAAACACCATTTTCAGTGATATGGAGGCGTTTTGTAGTTATAAAATGCATGAAGGAAATAGAAAAAAGATATACCAGGCACGGATATTTTCAATCCACACATGCTTTGGCAGAAATATGATATATTTTCTTCTTTTAACCTTTTTTTTGGAAGTTCATTTTAAATAATACAATACTTTTTTTTTTTTTTTTTTTTTGCTTTCAATAAATAAACAAGTAAATTAAAGAGGATTTGATTTTAGGGTTGTAAGGTTAAAATGAGCATAAAGCAATCTTTAAAAGAAAAAAAAAATTACAAGAGTCTTAAGTATTTTGAACAAGATTGATATTTGAAGTCAATGATGATAGATACGATAAAAGCATATTTAATAAGTTCTTTAAAATGGTAAATGCGATTTTTTTCCCTTTCTAATGATATAATGAAGCTCTTTCTTATTAGTTTTTTATTTTACATTTGTTTACTGCAGATATTTTAAGTTTTTATTTTTATTTTTTCTCCTTTTAACTATTAAAACATGTGCCCTTTTTAATTTGTTGGTATATAAAGAAGAATAAATTGAAGAGAGATTGTTAGAGAGAGAAAGAGAAATAAAATCTATGAATTAAACATAGTTATTTTATTTTATTTTATTAATCATTATATAAAAAACTTGAATAAATTACCGTTAGATGAGAAAACATTTTTATATGATGTGCTATTTTTAGTTTTAACAATGATTATTAATTAAATACCTTCAAATATATTCATAGTAATATTTAAATAATTAACTATAACTTATAACTTTAAATGTTTTTTTATGCTTTATTATTTTTATAAACTTTCCAATAACTGTTTGAGAATAAAACATGCTTGAGAATAAATTTATTTTGCTTTTATATATATATATATATATAAAATCAAAATTGCTCATTTTTCAAATATATTTTATTTATTTATTTATATTTTAGTTAATTATTAATTCATTATGACATTATCATGCAATCATCAGTTCAACTTCTAAAATTTTGAACCTTTTTTTTTCTTCAGTTTTTCGAATTGGTTAGGTTTCAAAACCATGCGATTCATAGGTTTCTTTTGGTGAGAAGGAATTATGTTAAAGCAAAGATTAAGTACAACATAGTATGGTGTAACTAACATGATGTGTCCGCCAATATATGGCTTACACCAAAATTAGGAAAATCATAATACATAACAAAAGCTTCCCAATGGATATGCTAGAGTCGGGCATCCTCAAAAAACGGAGTAGGATTCTGCATCAAAAATCAAGGCAATGTAAGGATGGCAATCAAAGCATGAGTGAGAACAAGCAATAACAATGTCTACAACAACTTTTGGATCTACTTGTACATAATCTTTAGAATGCCCGAGTTGAAACAAGATATTTCATGTTGCTTGATTAAAAGTGCACCAACAATGCTCTGTAGATCCCAAGTTCCTAACTTGTCCCCTATAAATTACAAGTCATGCAAATGAGTGGCACAATAATATATGTGATTTAAACATTTATATGATTGTACACATTCATTTCATTAAAAAAAATTGGTTATATACATAAATCTTGTGTTGCCTTTTTTCATCGCTTACTCTTTTTCTTAATATTTTTTGAATCAAATGGATTTAATCAATTTTATTTCAGCAAATGTGCAACTAAGCGAGAGATCAATTATTCCTCCATTTCAAACCATGAGATCTTCATGTCTTTGAATCCACTGCTTCTTGCCCTTCTCCAAGTGGATTATCAGACTCACCCAGCAAATGTGTGGGGTTTCTTGGCTGGCACATGCTTGTACTTCTTGGCACTTGAATTGAAGATGAAAATCAATACTCATTCGGAAAGTTACTATCGTATCCTTGGCCATGTACTTCTCATCTCGGGAGCACTCTCTTCAGTCTCACTACTGTCAATCTTTCTCCCACGTTCACCTGGGTGGCTTCCTTTCATCATTTTTCCTTTTATGATAGCACGTCCCTTACTTGTGCATGTTTGCCATTGGCTTTTCCAAGTAATTCTGAAGGTGACTTCTCAGGTTGGTAACTTCTTTGGTAGACTCATGGGATCCATCACGGTTCAGCAGCAACAATTGCCAAATTAATAAGAGAATTTGTATAAGCATATCTGCATATGATATTCTATACCGATAAAACATCATAACACATGCAGGAGTGACAATTATTGCAGCTATTACATTCTCTGTTTTACACTAAACATGTATGAGATGAGTCTCAACTATAATGCCTACATACTTTAATGTACAATAGTTGAAACTCTCAAATATTTGCAGCTATCCAAATAATATCCGTCATGTTTATTACACTTGAATTCATGTCTGAAGATGAATATCAATTGTGCCTGTTATTTAGTACTTTTTCCCCCTCTTGTCAAGGATTAGAAAAATTCTTAATCCCACAAATCTTACACCCACTGTCCCCCTTCCATAGTACTAGGTCATAGACATAACGCTAATCTTCATATTCTTACTCTGCAAGTATACGAAAGATAATATGATACCTGAGACCAGATGAACAACTCAATCAAGTACCATGTAATTAATATGAATTTAGGCAGACTTTTAACTTATTAATTCTCCTAAAAACTCAAGTAAATAATGACAGTGATATTTAGTGCATAAGATGAAACAAAAGAGGGTAGGCAATGATAATTAGAGTATTTCAATACTTAACACCGATGACAATTATTGAGACTTTCCGGCAGAAAACATCTTTCGCCTCAATTCAACATAAGAAGTTGATAAAAGTGCCAAAGGCCTTCCACAATAAATAATCATGATCTAAATGAAAAACATCCTCAGCAACACTAGCAGGAAGAGAGAACCTGATTGTCAAAAAAAAAAAAAAAAAGGAAGAGAGAGAGAACCTAGTTCAAAGTTTATCTTAGTGACTACCAACTTGGTACATGGAATGCAATGAATGAACGGGGTCACTTCAAGTATGAGAAAATAGCAAAATGGAATGGCAAAAATGATATAACAATATCCTTCCAAGAAGATAATCATAGCAACATTCTTAAACCAAAGTGGACAAGCATGATCAAAAGTGCATAGGTAAAGTGAACATCTATAGAACTGGTGTTCCTCCATTTTTTTTAGTAGCTAGGTCCACAAAATGCTGTGGATACCTCCCAATCCTCAACTTCTGACTCCTCTTCTTACTTCATTTTTTGGAACCAAATCATCAGAGAGAAGATTCAGCAGAGTAGATTTTCTTGCTCCGCCCAACAATAGCAACAATCCACATTCTAAAAATTTGACCTAAAAATTTTGATAAAAAGTTGACCAAAAAACTCTGAGAATATCAGTATGAAATTCCCCCTTAAAATTTCTAATATTTTAGAAACTATGTGTTTATGGATGAATTTTAGTCCAAGGGGGGATCCCCTAGTCTTTAATTGGCGAGTAAGCTACAACGGACCCTTGATGGGCCTATTTAGGCCAAGGGGTGATCCACACTCCACATTTTTGTTAGGAATTTTTAAAAATTCCTTAGAATTTTTTTTTCCCGTAATTACAATCCTTTCCCTTCAGGTTTGGGAAAAAAACATCTCACTCCTTTGACGTTCCAATTGACCAAACTTTGTTAAATTAATATAAGGTAATTACAATCCACTTTCTTCAAGTTTGAGAAAATGATATTCCACTCAAAATTTGAAGGAAAATACTCTTTCTCCCTTGACATCAAATTGACCAAACTTTGTAAAATTAGTAATATTAAAAATGTTGTGTATTAACTTGCCCATTTTTATTAGTAGATTTTAAAAACTATCCCCTATTTCATAATTAAAATTAATTGTTTAAAATTTTTAATTAAAGTTATTTCTAAAAGATTAATTGTAAGTGCTCAACAAATAAATGCTCAAGCTCACTTAGATCAGTGGTATCTTGTCCTCTAAATTAGGCCCAAACAACAGAAGTTTTAAAGAGAGTGAAAAGCTTATCTAGATGCAATTCTATCCTATGTTCAAACCTTAGGTCAAAGAGCCCAAAATATCAAATGAATGAGATTTAGACAGCAAATGGGAGTAATGACCTCCTTAGGTAAGTCCGAGGACTAGATTCTCTTACATAATATGGATCAAGTTTTACACCCAGTTTGTTACACGGTTCTCTTTCTTGTTTTAGTGGTATTGAAAAATGTTCATCCCCCTTTTCAGGTGGGTTCTCTTCTTTTTATAACCTCTCTCTACGCATCTTGACCCTCCACTTGTAAGTCTCTAGGCATTTTCTTAGAATACTTGTCCCATCAAGGTTCTAATGAAGGTGGTAGAAGGAAATGCTAACTGTAAAGTTACTGCTCAAAAGTCATTTCTACATTAATGCAATTGATAAGGTTGGTGAAGGGTATTGAATGTGGAGGTGGAAGGTGTATCCTTCAAGAAACTTCCTCTTACCATCCTTGTTTAGGTTGCCATATCCTCTCATCTCCTTGGGCCTTTTAGGGATATTTGTTGTCGTAACTCTCTCTTTCTCCTTGAGTAGTTGGAACTCTCGGGACTTGCTTACCTTCCAAAATTTGGATTATGAAGACTATTCCCCGATTTAGACTCTTTGGTCCTCAGACCCCACACATTAAGTATGATTTTTTTTTTCTTTTTTCAACAATTTATAGAGAGATTCACCATTGCAAGGGTTTTGGTACTTGATAAATTTTGCAAGTTTATTCTAAATTTATTAGGGTTTTTTTTTTTTAATTAAAAATCAACCATGGTTAAACTTTTGTAAAAAAATTCTTCTAAAAATTTAAAATATTTCCATAATAATATAAAGTATAAACAAAAGGAGAGAACTATCAATTTCTTTAAACCTAAAGAAAGGGGAGTGTTTTTTTTTCCTTTCAAATTTGGGGGTGGAGTGTCATTTCTTTAAACCTCAAGGGAGGAGATAGTAATTACAATTTTTTTTTTTTTAATTCACCCACTCTCTTTTTGTACCACTTCTTTTTACAAACCATATTGGTTTCTCACTCAATGCTTCAACCAAGGATCAAGATCCTCTAGAGCTTTTAGTGTACTCTACCATATAGTGGTCTTTTATAATAAAAGATTTAGATCATGTCACGTCATCAATCCACTGACAAAAATGATAATTATAACCTTAACATCTTTTACTCTTAATGTCTTTTAGTTAATGATTTTTTAAAAAGAACAAAATTCATGGCAGCCACCATAATTTAGGAAGCCATGAAAGAACATTAATCAACTTAACGTCTTTCAACCACCACCGCCAGTGACAGCCATCGTAGTCACCCTCTCCTCCCCTACCACGGTTCACAAAGGAAGTTACCACAACCTGGGATTGATTTAACTTCAAAGGATGAGTATTGATTAATTTCTCACCCTTTATTCTAATTTTTTTTTTTAAATAACTTGTAGAGGTACGTTGGTGGGTTCTAAACAGATTCATTCCAATGAAACCATGGTTTGAACTTAACCAAAACCTGTAAATTTGTTGAACGAATTGAATAGGAGGGGAAGAAGGTGATTGAGATGGCATTTAGAAATTTATCATTCATGAGTTGTTTTTTGTTTGTTTTTTTTTTATAGAAAGTTTTACTAGTGAATTGATGACATGATATAATCTAGATATTTTATTACATCAACATTTTGTAAAAATATTGTAAAATAGTTTGTGGCGATAGCATTATTCTAATAATTTTTAGCAAATAATTTTTTTTGAGGAAATGAACTAAGTTTTAGCTTTTTGTCACCCATTTAACACAAAATTTACCAAAAATATATCTTTTGATAAATACTATCCATAAACGTTATTAACATAGGTTGCTTCCAAACGGACCTTTTAGTATCGATTTTGAGATTTTATAAATTGTCTTATTTAAACTTGTAAAGCCTTAAAGCAAGTAAAAAAATGGGATTTGGACTACTTAAAGAAAATTAAGACAGAAAAAAAGGAACGCAATTATTTGTGGACATGTTTTCTGGAGAGATTTAGAGAGTTTTTAGGCCATTTTGAGGGTTACTTGATTGTGAATTCGAATAGGAAAGGATGGGGTGTGTAATATAGTCAGGCTCAGCTCTGCAATGGGTTTGTAATACTAGCAAACCCAGGCTCTGATCCAACATATAACGTTATTAACCACAGATTTTTTTTTTAATAAAATAAAAATGTTTTATTGAATATTGACCACTAGAAAGAAAAGTATATTGGGACATTAATAAAAGCATAGTGGGACATTAAAATGATAATAAGTTCAAATCGGAAGCTCTGTTTTTGGATGATGTCAAGAGAGAGAGAAAGTGCAGTATATACTATATAGCGAGAAAGAGAAGCTCTTTCTTCTTCTACCCAAAAAGAAGAGAGGGTTCCAAAAATTGATGAGGTCTTTTTCTATGATATTAAAAAAATCCAATAGCCATGCCCATGGGTAGGAATAGAGTTAGGACTTGGAGTTAGGAGGTAAAAGTGTGAAAAAAAAAAATTGAAACACCAAATAAATATCCATTTTATAAACCATCAACAAAGAAAAATATAAAAAATTATTGTTTTTTAAGATATTACAATACAATTATTTATGAAAATAAGACATTAAATTTTCTTCAACATTAGTCGTTGCCAACATTGCACCACTATTATTAGCTTCCAAATCATTTGATTTTTTTTTTTTGAAAAAATCAAATATGATAGTGAACTTTTTCATAATTTACAAATAAAATATAATTTAAAATTATCATATTATATTTTCATTACACGCCATAAACAAATACCATGCACACAAGTAATCAACAAATAACCAACAAATTTTAAAATGGTAAATAATCTCTTTAATTATTTACCTGAAAAAAAAAAATCTTTCACACTACCAAACAAAACTACAAATCTACACTAAAGTGCACAGAACTGTCAGAACATCACATGTGCATTGTGTTGTTTTACATAGTTCACAGTTGTTAGTCAGTAAACTAGAGATAAGACACCACCTTACCACTAAACTTTGGCCTTATTAAAGATTGAAAGAGAAGGATCAAAGATGGAGTCAAGTCAGAGTATACCTCTCTCTCTTTGACTCTTTTTTTCTAGTCTCTTCTTCTATTTTCGGATGTGGTGGAGTCTCTCAGCTCTGCTTCTCTTTCAATTTTCTTCGCAACACTGTCAACACATATAATTAAATCTAAGTTAATCAACCAAGTGAACCAACTAACCAAGCATTAGACATTCAGATATGAAAGAGGGATAAAATGTTACCAGGTTTGGGGCCTTTAGGTGGTGCTGATTGCTGCGATGGACTAGTGGTGGCCGGTGGTGTCAGGCATGGTGCACTATTCTACCTTTGCTTCTGCTACATTGTTGATCTGCTGCAGTGCCGCTGCCCAAGTCCTCAATTTTGAGGTCTTCTGCCGTAAGTTAGGTTTTCTTTTATTTCTTTTCTTTTTTGGTAGTGGCTTAGAAATCCCCCCTTTTTTTCCCTTTTATTATATGTGTGTCTTGCCTTAAGTTGGCTTAGAAATCCCCTCTAATTAGAATCCGCTTTGAGGTTTTTTTTTTTTTTTTTTTTTTTTTTTTTTTTTTTTTTTTTCTGGCTTGTGTTTATTTGTTTTGGGCTGTTGTTTAGGCTTAATTTTTGTTGTTAGGTTAATATTTATAGCTTTTAAAAATATCAATAATATTGTTGAGGGAGGAGGGAAAGAACAATTTTATTGAAACAAATTGCTAAAAATAATATATTATATATATATAGTAAAATGTTTTTTAAAAAATCTGGGGAGAGCCACTGCCCCCCAGGTCCAACAATAGCTCCGTCCCTGCCCATGGGAATAAAAATAAAAAATGTTGTCGTCTGACGCCACTAAAGTCCAGAACCAGAAATGTATACCCAAATGTTTTATTGTTTTTTTCTCCTCTCTTAAAAAAAGGGTAGTTTATGACATAACGCACTCAAGACTCATTAGCCACGAAGGTGCATTGATTTGCTTCCATAATAGAAAATGACATGAGAAATCAAAAAATATTTCAACAAAAGAAGAAATTTTTCCACTTTAATGGAGCACAAGGCCTATATAGAGGTTTGCAATGATAGCCTGTTTCTTCAATGCTAACCATTGCTAAGAAAATGAACACTTTATAGCAAAAGTTTAGATTATTAGTTATGAGAGAAATGAGAGGCTCAGGGAGAGGAGGTGAGGTAGGAGACACTCGGAAACTTAGCCATCCATTACGCAAGTTTAGAGTCCGAAGAGTTAGAATTGTGCAGAGGGTGTATGCAAAGAAATCGAAAAGCTTTCATCTTCAACTTAACCAAGCAAGGTTAGTGATAAAAATCTCTCAGTTTTCTTCTTTTGTTAGCTTATAGTTTATAGAACATTGGTGCAAAATTGGATATTATGATATTATCACACCTAAGCACCCCAAGAAAAGAAAGCTTAGTAATATAATTACAGAAATGAATTCATATAGCTTATATAATTATGTGATAACTATGTTCCCCAAGTTATTTATTATAGAAATGGAACTTTCTTTAACTTTTTAAGCTATAGAATTATCTATGTGATGAGATATACTTAATTGTGGTGGTTTTTGTTCACTTGCACCTTTGATTTTATAGATTCATTGTTTATAATTTGCAAGTGAGCAAGACTTCATCTCCTCTGCCCCAACTCATGTGGTCTTTGTTTTCCTGATTTAATCACTGATTGGCCTCATCCAAGTGGAGTATCAAAGCAAAAGTCTGTCACCATTTGACACACATCCGATAAGTATGTGGACGTCCTTGGGGCAATCTGCATCTACAGCCTGGGACTTGCAACAACGATGGAGCCCTAAACTCGTAGCGCAAGCTACTCTAAAGTTCTCAGCCATGTCATTCTCATCTCTGGAGTTCTTTCTTCAGCCTCCCTAACATCGACTTTACTCCCACGCTTTATAATATGGGCCATCTTACCTATAATGTTAGCATATATACTGAATAAGCATGTTTACAAATGGCTTTACCAAGAAATTGTGAAAGCAAATTACCATGCATGTGAAATCCTTAGTAGGATTCTCAATATGATGCAGCTGAAAAATTTGCCCATATTACTTTTTTCTATGGCCTTTAGTTTTGACAAGAATGGTTTACATAGCTGCCTATAAATTTTAAGTAAATAAAAGTAGAACATTTTGCTAAATTTAAGTATTTGTTAACATGTTCTTGATGTGACTTTTGGCAATATGATATAAAATTATTGTTAAATAATGCTAGGCATACAAACTATTTTACAAAAAAAATTTATAAACTGTTGATGTGGTGATTGATTATTTGTAAATGAAAAAGTGATATTAATATTGAGTCTAAATAAAAATCAATAAGAGGATGGTCATACTAATATTTTATAAAAATATTGTAAAATAGTTTATAACAGTAACACTACTCATTATTATTTGGCTCATGAAACAAATCTGCCAATTATGGTATGATTGGTTAGGTGAAAAAGACCTAAGTTACTCTGCTTCCTTGTCTTGCTTGCCACAAGTATGCCTTCACAATTTTTCTTTTTTAAATCTTAGTTCAAACCACCATAAAGAAACCAAAAAAAGAAAAAAACAAAACAAAACAAAAAAGTAAATTAGTTGCACTTCTTTCTTGTGACACTCGTGGTTTGTGTCCGTGTGGAATTTCTAACCGATAAACGTTGACCCTAAGTCCCTACATTTGCAAAGATAGCTTTCTGGTGACGACATATTTTCCTTTCTGTTAACATGTATAATGTTGTGAGTTTTAAGCTCAATTAGTTTATTTGTATAGTGCTCTTATTTGTACTACACTCATATTTACTTGTACTACATTCATATGCCTCTTATATAAAGGCACTCATGTATGTTCTTTCAGTGAGAAATACAATACATCATTCAATATTTCTAACATGGTATCAGAGCCATTGCTCTGACCTTTTCTTAGCAGTCTTGTCTTTATTGGTGATACTCTATTCTCAACATCGCTTTCCCCCATCACAGCAGCTGATGCAGTTTTTTGCCGTAGAACCTCTGACGTCTTCCAGTCGTTGTCCTTGGGTTCCGGACCTGCAGCCGCCGTCGTTGAGGAGTACTGCACCACACAGACCACTGCACTTGCTATCTCCGTCGTGCATCTTGCTCCAATAAATATTTTCAGGTACCACAGTGATCGCCTCTTCCTGATCTACTCAATCGTGGAAACCTCGCAGTAATCGAAGCCTCCACGCGCCCTCACGCACTGTACAAATCTTCTACACTGAAGCTCACGCGCCCACACTCCAGACTTGCACCTGCTGACGTTAGCCCTAGGTGACGTTATCACTGCCACGTCATCGTTGACATCATCGTCCATCTGCGCTGCTGACATCACCTGCCACGTCATTGTTGACCTGCGTTGACCCGCGTTGACTTTGACTTAAAGGTTGACTTTGATCGTTGACTTTTCTATAGAGTTGACTTTTTTGCAGTCCAGGTGCTCCTTACTTAGTTTTTCGCGTAGATTTCATTTTTGCAATCCATTTTTTGCATATTTTGCTTCTAAATGAAGAATAAGAACAAGCCTTCTTCCTATTGCAACAATCGTCGTTGACAATCCAGCAAACGTTTTGGCCATAATATTGAGACTTGCTATCAGCGCAATAAATCAGTTGTTTCAATTTTTGCTGCCACTATTGCTAACATTGAGAGTGTCCAACCAATGGCTCCCGTCTCTGCACAGTCTAAGTCTTCAGGTCGCACTTTCACCATGTCCACAGATGATCTTAAAAACATCATCGCCAATGTCATTCATATGGTTGGTAATGCATCTTATTCCTCTTCTCTCTCAGCTTTATCTGGTATGTCTCCTTCCTCTTGGCTTATGGATTCTGCTTGTTGCAATCACATGACACCTCACTCGTCCTTATTTTCTGAACTTAAACCTGCACCACACCCTCTTACTATTCGCATAGCAAATGGTTCCACAATGTCTGGTCATAATATAGGTTACCTCCAACCTCTCAATTTCTAGGGTCTTTAATGTTTCTGACCTTTCTTACAATTTGTTTTCTGTGGGACAATTAGTTGAGTTGGGTTATCGAATTATTTTGATTATTCTGGTGGTATTATGCAGGATCCAAGGATGGGACAGGAGCTAGGGACCAGTCCTAGAGTTGGGCGTATGTTTCTCGTGGACAACCTTCGTCTTCCACTTATTGCTCCTGTCTTTATTGCCGTAGCTACAGCAGTTTCTTCTATTCCTTCCCTTGCACTTTGGCATGCTCGTCTTGTTCACACATCTTCTTCTCGTGTACAACAATTGGCTTCTAGAGGTTTGTTAGGTTTAGTGTCTATAGAAAATTTTGATTATGTTTCATATCAGTTAAGGAAACAACCAGCTTTTCCTTTCAATACTAGTGAATCAATATCCACTGATATCTTTGACCTTATTCATTCTGATATTTGAGGACCTTCCTCTGTCTCTAGTATTGGTGGATCTTGATATTTTGTTGTTTTTGTTGATGATTACTCTCACTATAGCTGGATTTTTAATATGAAACATCATTCTGAATTATTGCAAGTATATTCTATTTTGCAAAAATGGTTGAAACTCAATTTTCCAAACATTATAATTTTTTCGATCTGATAATGCTCTTGAGTACACTTAATATGCTTTCCAGCTATTTTGCATTCTTATGGCACTGTTCATCAACTAACTTGTTTAGGTATCTCTCAGCAAAATGGTAGAGCCGAACGAAAATTTCGTCATATTCTTGACACTGTTCATGCTCTTCTTCTCTCTGCCACAGTTCCTGCTCCTTTTTTGGGGCAAAGCTGCTCTTCATGCTGTCATGCTATTAATCCTATTCCCAGTCCTGTCATCCAAAATTAAACTCCATATGAGCGCCTTTTTAGGTCACTTCCAGACTATCACCACCTTCGCTCATTCGGCTCTGCTTGTTTCGGTCTTCTTCAGCCATATGAGCATAACAAACTTGAGCCTAGGTCAAGACTTTGTTTTTTTTTGGCTATGGCGAAACTCAAAAGGGGTATCATGTTATGATCCTATTTCTCATCGTCTTCGTAATTTCCTGCAACATTGTCTTTTAGGAACATCACCTCTTTATCAAGCTCTCTCACTTCCGTGCTTCTCTATCTTCCATGCTTCTCTATCTTCCTCTTCAGTCTTAGATCTATTTCCAGATGAGACACATATTCCTTCTGTAGCTACTCCTGACCCTCCTATAGTTGATCCTGATCCTCCTGTAGTTGCTCCTGATTCTTCTATTGACTTCTCTGTCCAACCACTAGATATCTTTGATCCCTTTCCTAGTTCCCACTTTAATGAACAGGTCAAAGACGAGCTACCCAACCCTGATCTTAGGTCCCCTGCTCCTGCTCCTACTCTTGCTCCGCCTGAAGATCATGCACAAGACATTCCACCTCGTCACTCAACTCGGGTAAGGTCCATTCCTGCACATTTACATGACTACTATTGTTACACTGCCCTTGCTACATTGCACGAGCCTCATACTTATCGTGAGGCTTCCACTGACCCTTTATGGTAGATTACAATGAAGAGGAACTTGATGCATTATCTAAAAACTATACTTGGGACTTGGTCACTCTCCTCCTAGGAAATCTATGTTGGTTGTAAGTGGATCTAAAAACTATACAAGATTAAGACTCGTCCTGATGGGTCCATTGAGCGCTGCAAAGCTCGTCTTGTTGCAAAAATTTTTACACAGGAGTATGGGATTGATTATGAAGAGACCTTTGCTCTAATTGCTCGTATCTCATCTGTTTGTGCCTTCTTAGTTGTTGCTGTTGCCAGTAAATGGATCTTTTCCAGATGGATGTCAAAAATGCATTCCTTAATGGGAATTTAAGTAAAGAAGTTTATATGCAACCTCCTCCTGATCTCTCTATTGAATCAAACAAGGTTTGTCACCTTCTACGTGCACTTTATGGCCTTAAACAAGCTCCACGAGCTTGGTTTGCCAAATTCAACTACCATCTCTCGCTTGGTTGCATGGCTAGTCATTATGATTCTGCTTATTTCTTCATCGCACTGACAAAGACACTATTTTACTTCTCTAGTATGTGGATGATATGATCATAACTGGTGATGACCTCAGTAGCATTCAAGAACTTAAGGATTTTCTCAGTCAGCAGTTTGAGATGAAAGATCTTGGACATCTCAGCTACTTCTTGGGTCTTGAAATCACTCATTCTACAGATGGACTTTACATTACTCAAGCCAAGAATGCCTCTGAACTCTTGTTTAGAGCTGGACTCACTGATAGCAAGACTGTTGACACTCCAATTGAGCTTAATGCGCATCTGACTCCCTCAGGGGGGAAACCATTGTCTAATCCCTCTCTTTACAGACGCTTAGTTGGCAGTCTAGTTTATCTCACTATTACTCTTTCAGAAATTTCCTATGTTGTTCACCAGGTGAGCCAATATCTGTCTGCTCCACGATCGACTCACTATGCTGCTGTTCTGCACATTCTTCGGTACCTAAAGGGCACTCTCTTCCATGGTCTTTTCTACTCTGCTCAGTCTCCTCTTGTTCTTCGTGCATTTTCTAATGCTAATTGGGCAGGAGATCCCATTGATCGCAGGTCCACTACTGGTTATTGCTTTCTTCTTGGTTCTTCTCTGATTTCTTGGCGAAGCAAGAAACAAACTTATGTGGCCCGTTCCAATACTGAAGCAGAATATCGTGCTCTTGCTGATACCACATCTGAGCTTCTTTGGCTACGATGGCTTCTCAAAGATTTAGGTGTGTCTACATCCTCTGCTACTCCTCTTTATTGTGACAACAAGAGTACCATTCATATTGCTCACAATGATGTCTTCCATGAACGGACTAAACACATCGAGATCGATTGTCATTTTATCCGTTATCATCTTGTCCATGGTGCTCTCAAACTAATATCAATCTCCTCTACAGATCAACTTGCAGATATCTTCATCAAGTCACATCCTATGGGACGCCTTCGTACTTTGGTTGACAACCTCAAGTTGGTCTCACATCCACCTTGAGTTTGAGGGGGGCTGTTAACATGTATAATGTTGTGGGCTTTAGGCCCAACTAGTTTACTTCTATAGCATTCTTACTTGTACTACACTCATATTTACTTGTACTGTACTCATATGCTTCTTATATAAAGGCACTCATGTATATTCTTTCAATAAGAAATACAATACAATCATTCAGTATTTCTAACACTTTCATTGGTGAAACATTGTACATTGCGAGAGTGCAAGAATCCATTCAAGTTGTAGCAAAGATGTCAATGGTAGTTCTTATTGTTTATCTTCTTAAAGACTCACCTAGAAACAGGGTCCTGTGTAAGATTCGGAGAAATATTTTTGGACATTCTTGTTGCTTGGTATTTTGTGTTCTTTAGGTAGTCAAAAATCTCATTTTGTTTGCTTAAATTGAGTTGTAATTGAGAATTAGGATGAACATAGCAGATAGGACAGATAGTTTGGTCTGTTTTACTGTTTGTTAATAAAAATAACCCTTTAGCCCGCAAAGATTGTACTTGTCAAAGATTACTAATAAAGTGCGCTATATTTCTCCTTGATTTATTTATTTATTCTTATATGGCCAATCTAATTTTAAAAGATTACTAGTAAAGTTATAAACTAGCACTATGAAAGTTGCATATAGAACTCAATGTAACCTTATCCGTTTCACATGCACATTGCATCATCATGAAATCTCTTGTCCCTTTTGTGAGGTCTTGAATCACCAAGACTTCGGAAAATATGTAGACTTTTAAGACTCAACAATATTATTCATCGCAGGACAGTTCGTTGTTAAAAATACTCGATGCAATGAGTAGAAGCATAAAGAATTTAAGAAGATTAAGATCAATATAGTTCTAACAATGAAATTTTTTATAGACCAATGAGTAGAAGCCGATGACATTTAGTGTGTCACCCTCACAAATCACGAATTGGAGGTTCATTGAGGCTACTTTGGTTGTCCATGCAAAAGCAAGTTCTCCTTTATGATTCCTTGCTAAAATTACCATACTAGCTTTGTCTTCACCTGTGGTTGCATCAAAATTAACTTTAACAAAAGGTGGGATAAGGAGTCCCAATAGTTACCTCTTTTTGCAACCTGGCCTGCAAATTCCAAGACATTAGATGATCAAAGTAAATCTTGTTAATTTTTTTAATTATTTAACTAAGTAGAAGCATAGGATTTAATTCTTCCCTTATGGTTTGTCTTATGATACGATTTCTTGTCATCTATATCGTGGTACAAATCACAATAGACAATTGCAAATAGTTTGAAATTCCTTACTTCTTCCTTTTAGAACTTTTGTTTATCTTCTTAAAGTAATAAGAATCTCACCCGTCGAGCATTTCAATTAAACTATACCGTGAAAGTTTCACCCCCGGCTGTTGCAAAATTCCAATTTTGAGCCGAGTTGATTGATTAACCAATTATGCAATTGCATTCAACTTAGGGTTGATGAAATAACATAAACAATATCGCCAATAGCAGATTACTAAACAAGTGCAAAAAATAAATAACATGGCAATATGGTTAAGATGTGAAAAACCCAAGGCAACAACAAATGAAAAAGACACACTATGGAATTATCCACCAACATCAAGGTTAGGAAACAACATCCATTAGTAAAATAGTTTATATAGTAAACTAAATCTTAAATCTACTATTATCTCATGTAATACTTAATAACGTGACCACATGCACCTCCAAATTTATGGATTCTTCTAATTTGGATTTTGTCACACAAACTTCTCAGTCATGACCCCAAGAACCTCTTGAAAATTTAATCTCACTGAAAATCTTGGGATGGGTCTATGGATTCAAACTTGATTCATACCATGGCAATAGCAACAACGTATTCATTCTTCTCTATTTTCTTGTGAAACCAAAGGTTGAATGGGTGGAGGTTACCATTTTCTCTCTACATCTTTTTAAGAGGCATTTTTAATGGGGCCTCATTATAGGCTCTCTATTAGGGTTACAAAACTTAGTATATAGCCAACTTGAAGTAAAATGCACCGTATCCAAAACTAAAATCATAATTTTTGGTAGATCGACAGTTTATCTCGATAGATCAAGATACGTATTGAGAAGTCAAAATTTCTCTTTCCTTGAGCTAAACTTGGGTCTTTGTCTTGGACTTGAAAATACACCTTTTGACTCAACAAAAATTACAATTTGTTATGTTTCCTTTACATTCTTGTAACATTTATGTCCAATAAGTTAAGTGTTGTCAAATTGTGACAAATTGGAGCAAATCATCAATATTATTATATATATAAAAGCAGAGACCTCATGCGAGAGTGCATGAGCTCTTACCATGTGGCACTCTAATTTTGCATTTAGCTTTTTTAACCTCTTTCATTAAGTTTTTTTAATTGTTACCCAATAGGTCACAAGAAATTATTTTTACTATTACATAAAATATGGGCTATAATTGACAATTACTCTAAAGAATGGACTACCTTTTAAAAATAAACCAAATCTTATGAAAAGCCCAATCCTATTTATTACCTTACATATTATGTCCTAGGCTTGACCCTCCCCACGTGTAGGTGAAAGGCTTTGCATGTTGTAAAATCTATTCTTTTATATATCCCCATCTCCTTAGGAATCAGAAAGTTATGCTTCTATAATTTCTCTCCCAATATTTACATTTCATTTCAAAAAGTATGATCATTTTCAAAATTTCATGTTCCTTTTAAATAGTTTATTTATTTATTTATTGTTGAATCCCAAAATATTATGTTCGTTTGAAGTATTTAGTTTAGCTATCTAAAAACTATTTATACTTCAATAAATAATTAAAAACAATTGTCAACCCAAAGAAAAAATATTGATTTGTTGTTCAATCCCAAAATATTATGTTCGTTTAAAGTATTTAGTTTAGCTGTCTCTATAAAATGTTTGTAATTCAATAAGAAAGGAAATTAAAAAATAATAATTGTTAACATAGAAAAAAAAAATATTGATTTGTTTGTTGAATCTCAAAATATTATATTCATTTGAAGTATTTAGTTTATAATTCAATAAGAAAAATTATATAAAAAAAAAAAAAACAGTTGTTAATCCATTGAAAAAAAAAAAAACAAAAGAAAGGAAGCATTTTACAAATACCTTTTCCAAAGAAGGCGTATGATCATGTACAAGAAAAAGATTGCATAGATGTATTACACAAACATAGAGTTGTCAAAGAAATTTGGAGGTGAAAGTCATAGGAGTAAAAAGCCTAATGACATAGCAATGATCCATGATACTGATAGTTGTAATAGAGCAAGACTTAATAGGCGAATGGTACTAAACCTTAACCGTCCTAGGGAAATTAGTTCAAATGATAAATGTTTATGGTGCTCAACCCCTTCACATATAAATGTTTTTTTCTCACTTGGTTGTTCGGCTTAATGGTGATGTTTTTTTCTTTTTGCTAAACTAATGGTGATGTTGCTACTACAACTACTATGCAAGAATTTGGGAGACATCTTCCCCACAAATGTCAGTGCCTTGGATGAGCATACAACTAAGCTTACAGGTACTAATTTAATAATTGTTCATGATTATATTAATTCAACAATTAGCTTGGTTAGAGTATCTGTATGTATGGTTGTGAAATGCCTAAAAGTGTATTGAATCTTTGCTTAGGCTAAAGAATAAGTATAGTCATCCTTGATGTACTCATAAAACATGATAGTGATTAAAAAGAAATATTTTCTTTGACAGAGGTTTGATCAAAATAAATTATTAAAATTACCTATATGTGTCTTTCTTTTTGGTGTTTTGTCAAAGTTACATTAACACTTATAGTTTTTGTAAACTCAACAAAATGACTATGATTCACAATTTTGAAGCCCTGTCAACCATATGACTTTATTTTTTCGACATGCATATCAATATTTTATAGACATAAGAGCACTAATTGGATTTATTTTACTTTTGAAAATATGTTGCAACGTTTCATATTAGCTTTTTATTTATCTTAACCATTTAAGGAAATAATCAATAAAGGAGGAGCTTATGTTGCATGGTCATAAAGATAATTTCTTTTATAATATTTTTAAAAACATTTATATCATGCTTGTGTATCGCATGAGACATCAGCTAGTTTACATAGAAAAACATAGACAAACATCATAAAAATAAACAAAACTTCCCATACTTACATGCAAATTCACAAACCCAAAGCCCAAGTACACCCAGAAACTCTTATGATGTTTGTCCCATGGTTTTTTACTTTATAGAAAATGAGTTTTTTCACATAAATTTTTGTGTTTTGTGTGTGATTGATAATTTGCCTTGGTGTGATTTTGGTGATTATAATTTTTAGTTATTGATTTATATTGTTAACTTATTTTCTTAGGTCACATCAAACTAGATATAGGTACTTGATAAAAATACCCTAGTTATTAATTGGAGGCAAGCCCGAACCATATATATTTTAGGAAATTTTGCCACGGCTCTTTTAGTCCTGGACTAATATGATATCCTTTCAATAATTAAATAGGAATATATTACAATTAGGGGTGGCAAATGGGCGGGTTGGGTCATAAATGGGTTAGGTGTGTAATTACCCATTTATCCATTTATGACCGGTTTATATATAAATTAATTATCCATTATCCGCCCAACCCATTTAATTAGTAACCCATCCATTTAACTCAATATGACCTAAATACCTCTAAACTAATTGAATACCCTATTGACTTTCAAAATTACCAAAATACCCTTAAATACTCAGAATGACCCAAATACCCCCTACACTTCCAAAATTACCAATATACCCTTGGACATCCAAATTATTGTCGATAGAGGTTTATTTCTTTGTTGACAAATTGTATTTGAATCCAAGCAGTACCAAATCAATTTCCACTATGAAAACTTCCCAAACATGACAATAGAAAGAAAAGAGGCTCAGATCCACACTATTATTCACAGACCTCAACAAGTTTTGGCGGAAAAAGAAAAATAGAGCATGAATTCTATTAATACAATAAGAAATCCAAACAGTTCAAATTTTCATAACCCCTTAAAAGAGGATTAAAAAGTACAATAGATCCACACAACATACATTCTACAAAATGGGAAAAATACTACGAAAGTAAATTGCAAACCTCACACTACAAGAAAATTCAATTCAAGAAATTCAATTCAAACAAACCAACGAAAACAGAGCATGGATCATAGTATATTGGAGGCCCAGACAGCTTTGAAGTTCAAAGCTATAAGTTGGATATTGTCATGGTTGCTACTATTAGTAACGCCATCGGTGCTAGCAACATTGCCTTCAAGAAGAGTTTGGATAGCATTTCCAATGTTGTTAGTTGTAAGCTTGCGAAATGCCCGAATTGAGTACTTACCTGAGAAATCTGATGCCTTCAATGATCTTCAACAATGCCTTCAATGACCTTCTACACCACCGTCGAAGCCTGACCTCAAATCACTATTTAGGTACCTTCCATCTCTCTCTAGAATTTCCTTACTTTTGTTTGGTTACTAAGAAAATTTGAGGGAAAGTGTTTAAGAAGAGCGAGATTGAGGGCCGAATGTTTAATCTGAGGTTTTATTGTTTATTTAGGTTGTAGATTTTAGAAGGGTTTAGTGGGTATTTGTGGGTTAATTTAACTTTAAATTTTAGATGAGTTTAGTGGGTATTAGTAGATTTATCCATTTAGACCCATCTAATTAAATAACCAAATAAGTCTTTGCCCATTTAACCCAAATATTCAAATAGGTTGAGTTAAGATTTATCTAAATAAGATGGGTAATAGGTTAGTTCATGGACATGGATAAAAATTGTCACCTCTAATTACAATGTATTACTTGAACGAACCCACATATATAACATTATTGACATCTGAAACGACGTGGAAAATGGGTCTTCCAATGCCTACATTAAAATTGGAAGCTCTTTTTATGGATGATGTCGCATGGGGAGAGAGAGTGTGTATAGCAATAAGTGGCTAACACAAAAGTCTCTGATAGCACATACTCTTGTCTAAACTTTTTGGTAGATGTCATACAAAGAAAGGTTTACATATATGTTGGACTAGGGTCATAAAAGAACATCAACTTCAGTGCTTCATGATGTTTTTTTCTCGCTGAAGTCACAAATATATTCAGCCAATAACCTTGGGACTAATTAAAATGTCGTTGTCTGACGCCAGACTGAATGCCACAATTGTATATATACTTGAAATGTTAGTTTTTTATGTCACATATTAGGTGCATTGTTGGCCTCATCCGAGTGGAGTATCAAAGCAAAAGTCCATCACCATTTGACACACACCCCATAAATGTTAGTTTATGATGTCACATTCTATGGGCATTCGTTAATGTTATATATTTTCACAACAAATCATAGAAGTTATGTTATTACTGGTTCTAGTTTAAACTCACTATTTAAATTACATTTTTATCCACTAATATTTGCAAATAATAATCTATCATTTAAAATTTATTATGAAAGTATTATGAAATTATTGTAGATATAGCATTTTTTGAAAATAAAATAAAGTTTACTTGTTTTTTGTGACACTCATGGTTGTCTAAATGTATGACAGGGTAGCAAAGATGTATGACAGGGTAATTCTTACCGTTTATCCTCCTTAAAAACGCACCTAGAAGCAGGGTGTGTGAATTGGAGAACTTTTTTCGGACATTCTTGTTGGTTGGAATTTTGTCATTCTTTAGGCTGTCCAAAGTTTCATTTTGTTTGCTTAAATTTGAGTTGCAACTTAGGGTGACAAACAATAACTAAAGACAGAGCAAGGATTTTTTA
This sequence comes from Castanea mollissima, assembly GCA_014183005.1. Taxonomy (NCBI): domain Eukaryota; kingdom Viridiplantae; phylum Streptophyta; class Magnoliopsida; order Fagales; family Fagaceae; genus Castanea; species Castanea mollissima. The sequence continues at coordinate 43,344,470 of JACAVU010000003.1, forward strand.
TTGAGGAGCCGAAGTATAAAAATAACAAACAAAAAATTGAAAATTCAAATAAAGATTTATTTAATATTAAAAAATTATGAACAAATTAAAAAAATACAACTAACTTTATTAAATATTCCGTAGATGATCATTTAAAACAATATGATCAACCAATGTGGGATCCTGTTAGTTTAACTGATAAAATCTTTGATAGTGGAATAATAGATCTAAGATTCAAGAAAACTATCATTAGAAACAGACATCATATGTTGAAATTCTTTCAAAAAATAAATAAATAATGACCATTTTTTTTTTTTTTTTTGATAGGAATAATCTGACCAATTAATTTAACACAAGTAGACAACTATTATCAACTTTAGTTACTTTACTGGTTACTGGTAAGAGTATCAAGTTACAACCCACAAGGACCAAACCACTTAACTTTACTAATGAGAGAGAGAGAGAGAGAGAGAGAGAGAGAACTAATTAAATTAGGCTACGGCAAGGGCAACCAATGACTGCGGGATGCAGAAGGCTAAGGTGAGGGGCGTTGGTGGCGTCCAATCCTACACGGTGCTTTAGTGGGAATTTAGCAGCGTGTCACTCAGCAAACTCAATCATTCTGTTCTAGATGTTCTTATGTTGCAGTTATCCATGATGATGAACCCTACTTATTATCCATTTCCCTTCATATTGACTCCTAGAAATGTGCTACAAAATTTCAAAGATTAGTGGCAGATGGGAAGCCAAAGCTTTTTTTCTAAGTAAAACATGATAAATAACTAACCAATTTGAGTCTTAAGAATTGAAAATGATCTCTACCATATTTAGATGTACCAAAATCAAGAGTTCAAAATATGGTAATCCAGTAACAATAATTAAATTGAAGATCGTAATTATAGCATTTGGCAATCATAAGCTCATAAAGTACTGTCTTCTGTGTTTTGTAATTGTAGTTGTAATGTGAACTTCTAGACATGTTAACTGTAAGTATAAATAGCACTTCATGTGTGGAAATTACTACATTTTTTTCATTAAACATAAAATCATGCATTTTCAACAATTACAGAATAATCACTAATAGAACTCAAAACCCTTAACAGCAAGACAATGTAATCATTGAGTTAGACTGAATTGGAAAACTTCACAAACACGCAAATAAGCCAACTTGATTACAAAACATAGCAGACAAAAAAAAATCAAAGAGAACTCTAACTATCTATTTAGCTATCGGAAGAACAAAAACCAATTCAAACCTGAGTCTACCCACACCTAAATATGAAAAAACATCTTGATCTACCTTAATCAGTAAAATCTTCAAATTAGCATTTGCTCAAACCATTCACTTACAAACCGATGACTTTGAGTACAACACTACTTATTTAACAGGAAGAATAGCAGCCTCAGCCTATATGCAAAAATTAGTGAAATTAAGATGGATGCACAGAGTTCCAAAATTAAGATACCCAAACTTGTAATAAATATTTGGTTATTTGGGTTTTGTCACACATTCAAGCATTCATTCAAATACAAAAACAATAAATAGTATTTTAGGATAGAGAAAAATTATAGTGCCCTGAAAAAATAAAACCCCTAATTGTCAGTCTTCCAAGGAGAGAGAGAGATTGGCATTAAATTATAGACAAATTTCATATTTGCATATTCTTGTTTCTTCTATGGAGGCGAACATTTTCAGTATTGCATTCAAACTAATTAACCGGAACTGATTTAAACAATAGGGGGTATATTATATGGGTTTTTCTTTAGAAGAAATCAATAAGAATAGCAATTGAATATAAAAACAGCAAACACAATAAGAGAAGTAGAAGTTTGGCCAAAATGTAATATTTGAATTGTAGACTGGAGATATTTCATGGGTCCCTAAAACAATTCCAGTGAATAACAAACCATTAACATTTGCACAGAGAAAAAAAATGATATCAAAAAATGGGAACTGAACAAAGATCGTGATAAATTTTTTGAACAATGATAAATAATGGGAGAGAAAAAGAGAGACTAAATTTCATACCACATTAAAAAAAAAAAAAAAAAAAAAAAAAAAAAAAAAAAAAAAAAAAAAACCCTATTGTCTTCTTTGTGAACTTCAAAGTTCAACCAAAAAGCCTCTCTCTATTGCCTGTACATTTTTTTCCTCCTCTCTTTGCTGCTGTTTGACCCTTTACAGCGTGAATGAATGTAATATAAATCAAATCTAAACGAATCTAAACAAAAAACCCAAACCTAAATCATATTTTTAACGACCTAATTTTAAAACATAACCCAAAAAAAAAAAAAAACTAGCAGCAGGTCCGACAGGCTAAACCTTTTAAATGGCATGAGAGGCAAGGTTGAGTGAAGATTTCTGAGATTTTGAAGTGATTGCTCATATCAGTGAAGGTGTCTACTTGTGACCCGTCCGAACCCGAGATAGCAACACGAACTCCTCCGAATCCGTACCATTCACCATACACACACACACACAAAGATTGATTCAAATATGATTTTTCAAAAAATTAAAAATTAAAAATTTGAGGAATTCAATAATATAGATAGCGAGAACCAAAAACGTGAATCTTAATTGGAAAAAGATTGAATTAAAGAACAAACCTGTAGCCTGGATTGAAGGGATTGAATATTCTTGAAGAAAAAGATTAGGGTTTGTGAGAAGAGAGAGAGAGAGAGTTTGGGGATATTGGAAGAGACTGTAAGGCTCTTCTTCATCTTGATTGGTGTCTGATGTTTTGGGTTTCAGTTTTTGATCTCTCGATCTCTCTCCTTTTCCATTCTCAGTATCGCACGCATTTTTTGGGAGTATTGTAAGCCATTTTAATTGTATCTAAACCGGTTAGTTTTCCTTTTATACCAGAGGTTTTAAAACGGTGTCATAGAGTTGACCATCAATATAATGTATCGCTTTTTAAAAATATATGCGTCTGAATTGAGTCCAAATCTTCTGTCACACTTTTCCTGCTCCACTCTATACTCCACTAATAAAAACTTGTCACCTATTCACCTAATTAATTAAATACTACTATTAATTAATAACGGTAGCATTTAATAAGTCAATAATGATAATATTTAATTAATTAGGTGAATACGTGGCAAGTTTTTATTGGTGGAGTATAGAGTGGAGTAGGAAAAGTGAGACAGAAGATTTGGACTCGTCTGAATTTTAGATAAATAGTTATACTATTTCTCAGCATCTCTTTAAATGTAGGAATTAACTTTCTCCTAGTTTCTGCTATTATATATATATATATATATATATATATATATATATATATTGATTTTGATTATATTAATTATTATTTGCTGAATCATGACTTTCCATGATTTCATCTTCAATTAGAACTTATAGATTATTTATTCTAGATAAGCTATTATGCTATTAGAACCAAGGAAGTCAGTTTCGTACCGTACCGGCACCTTCACTAGTACAAGTACACTCTCATTTCGTACTAGATTAAATACCGGCCATACCGAAGCTGTTTTGACCACACCAAGATAGATACCGAATTCCGGCCGATAAGTGCATTTCGGACCAAAGCAAAAATCTTTGATTTAATTGTAAACTTCTAAGAAAAGAGAGAGTTGTTTTGTAAATTTTGAGGGAGGGGACAGTTGACAAGAAGAAGCAAAAGAAAAAGAAGAAGCAGTTAAGGCAAGAAGCAGCACCGGAACGCCATTTGTTGCAGTTGTTGATCACCCAAGCTTCTGAAGTTTCTTCTTCTCAACAATTAGTTCACCTGTGGTCGCCTCCTCTCCTTTATTATTCTTACTTTTTGCTTTTACCCTTTCCTTTATAGTTTTTCCCCTTTTTATCTGCTCAAGACCTCAAGCTCACGTGAAAATCTGATACTAATTTGAAATGTGATGGGACTTTGTCTCTATAATTATTATTATTATTATTATTATTATTATATTATTATTATTATTATTATTAATGCTAAGTAAATTGATGGGACTTGTTTTTAACTTGCTACTCCAATACTCACCTACCCACAGTCACATAGAGCCATATATATTTTATATTATATAACTACAATGGTACACACTAAAATATATTTACGTTATTGGTTTCTCTAAAGTATATTTTATTATTTTTGTTGTTGGTTAGATGAGTGACATATAAATTTAACATTTTAAAAATTTATATATATATATATATATATATATATATATATATATATTAGCGGTAATTCCAAAACGGTATACCGGTATTGATTGGTATCAAAATATTTTGTTTTTTCAGCCAAACCGAAATGACTTTCAGTACAGTATTAACTTCCTTGATTAGAATTTATAATTTATGTTTAAGGTGCCTGAGTTGTGCCCCTTTTTGTTTTTATTCTATTTTCTTAAAGCAATTCGCAAAGTGCTTGGGATAGATCCCACTTAGGAGTTAGGAGAACCCTCACTAAAAAATGGCTAGAAGGTACGAAGTGGACGTTAATCCATTTGATCGAACAGACTTGGGTGCAAAATAGATTTCCAAGTATATTTTCTTACTGTCGACTAATATTACATGGTAATGCTAGACTTGTGTATAGGGATCAAGAGCAAATTGTAAACTTAAACTAGGTAACGACTCTCATTCTCTACCCTAATCAATAGCATTTTTCTTGTCCCATATCTAGGATGGATCCACCCCAGGCAATACCCAAGCCTAGCCAGTCATGGGGCAAGACCTTAACAACAATACAAGGAACCACGTTGGTTTGGTGGCGCTCAACTATGCACTACACAAGTTTGCTTGATATGGATTTATTCGCCCAAGTGAGGTGTATATTTACCGCCCCTATGCTAATAAAAACGTTGTCAATAAAATTTCATTCTAGCTAGAACGGTAAATCTCTACTTCGGTTCAAATACCAGTCCATTTCATTATATTTCGTCTTAAAAGATGATGTTGGCCTAACTTTTGGTCAGGATGTAAACAAACTCCCCTCCCCCCCCCCCCCCCCCCCCCCAATCTCATAATTTTCATTTTTCATCACTTAACTCACATTTGACATGTTTCTTTTTTATTTATTTCAAAAGAAAGTTTTTTTTTTCTTTTACTTTGCTTACATTAAGAGTTTTTTTTTTTTTTTTTTTTTTTCCATTTACTTTATCACATTTGACATGTTATATAATTATAAGAATATGCAACATTTGATTTTGAACTGGTAAACTATGTAATTGAGAATTAGTTAATATATATTTGAAATAAAATTTGTGATAATTCATAATTCTGACACGATACCCAAAATAGACTCCAGTATCAATATATTGGGTTTAAGGGTAAAAACTAGTTCAAACACCCTTATACACACTCTCGCACATAAATTGTGACTTGACAGTTACATGTAATGAGCACTAACCTTGAGTTTAAGAGTCTGTTTAGATACAGTTGAAACTGAAAACTGAAAACTGAAAAATACTATAGTAAAATAATTTTTTTAATAAGTAAAAAATACTATTCATGTAAAAAAATTACTGTTTATTGACTTAAAATTACTGTTTATTGGCCAATGAACAGTATATCGTGCGCTTCCCAGAGAAAAAACAAAGGAAAGAAGGAAGGAACTGAAATGCAGACCTGGCGGTTTAAACCCTATCCAAACCCACTCGACTGAAGGTCATAACTTTGACTGAAGGTCATACCTGGCTACTTACTCTAATAAAATATAAAATAAAATAAATCTCATGCAGGAACTGACAGCTTCATGTTTTTTTCCCTTTCTTTCCACGTTTTTCTCTTATTCTGGGTGGATACGTATTTCAATTTCCATCATTGTAACAATACAATACTTGGTACGTTAAGGAGGTAGCTCATTAAATGTTATTAGGTGGTAGGTGTCACTGTATGCATAATGCATTGCATACCAGAGACGGCTCTACAGCCAGCTCAGGGGTTCAAATTAACCCGCTGACCTGGCCAAGAACCAAAAATTATACATAAAATATTTTAATTTTTTTTTACTCCTAAAATAAAATTTCGAACACTCTAACTCTAAATTTTGTTTAATCCCAATTGAAATAAGTTTGAATATAATTATTTTAATGTTATTTTCACAATAATTTTACAATAAAAATTAAGTAACAAATTTTAGTTAGTTTCTATCTAAACCAACAAATGACATCACTTTTTTATATATCTTTAACAACTTGCTACTTAAATTTTGTTGTGAAAGTATTGTGTCAGTAGCTAGCTGTACTCTTAAAATTGCTACTTCATTTTTATAAATAAATAAATCCTCTTTGTAGACCCCGGCTAACTTTGCCATTAGCCGTGAAATAAAATTATTTTTTCAGTATTTTTCCTATTCATTAGCAAAATATTACACAACTTTTAACACACAAATTACAGCACTATTGACCCTGCTAATAAAATTTTTTGGAGACGCCCCTGTTTCATTTTTATAACATTGATACAGACCCAAATGATCGAAATGCATGAGGACTGTATACAGTGTCTTAGCTAGGGGGGTCAAAACAAAAGTTCCAACATCCTTAGTCATGCTCTAATGCTATTCCCTTCCACACGGCTCTCCCAGTCTTGGACAGCAGGCCAGAACGGTTGAAAGAAACCCACATATTATGTTAGAAAAGAAAGGATAGTTAGTCCTTTAAATGATTTATACGTACGGTCAAAGTGGAATTTCTTTTTCAGGAGAGAAAGAGAGAAAGCGAGAGTGTGTGTGGAACATATAGAGAGATTCTTTTACCACTCTTTTACCCAAAAAAAAAAAACTCTTTTTGTGGATGACTTTCTGGAGAGAGAAGAAAACTCATCCATACATATATAGGACCACATTTTCATATAGGGTGGAAGAAGTGGATCCCACGCCATATCTAAGATGAAAGTCTGTCCTAACTTTTTTTCCTCTAAAATCTTGTCCTTTGACTGCTCTGTGAAACCAGTTCAGCTCTCTACAGCCAGTGATCCAATGACAATTACCCCTCCTGCACAAAGAATAGTCTTTACACGCTTTGAATGAGGTCATAGGGAAAAAGTAGAAAGTTTTAGGTCATGTGCTTCATAAGTATGGATAGGCACATAGCACATTGTTTTCTAGTGAACAAGTATTAGGTGCACAGTATTAGTCCCATGTGCATTAGTGCTGGCAAACTACGTCAAATTGTAAGTCTTGTTGTGGAAGAGTTCAACTAGATTGAAGCTTCATGGAGTCATAGTTGTAACTTCTACTAGAGGTAGCAAATTAGAATTAGGACTACTTCAACTTGTGAACTTCGATTTTACTAGTGAATTCTTTCGCTAAGGGTAAGCATTACATTCTCAAAGGGTTTTCCCATTAAGGTTTCCCTTCAAAACCATTTTGTTGTCTTATTTACTATTCTACACTTTAGTTACCGCAATATTGGTTTAGTGAATTGTTTAATGGAGATTGAATCCAGATAATATAATAAATTAATTAACTAGATTGGCATTAATTTGGTTAAAATATTTTTGGGTTAAGATAGCTTGACTCTGGTTAATTAATTCAATAATCTAAGTTGATTAATTATGTCAAATTACATGCAAATTGTGGAGGCACTTTCAAATTACCAAACAAACTAAATGCAGCAAAAATTAAATTGACATGGTGATTTATTGAAAAATGAGGAAAACATTTTGCAAGGCAAAAACCCTACCGGATGAATTTAAGGTCACCACTCCAAGAACCCACTAATCAATAATCAAGCGGTTACAAGTATAAGGAATTTTACCACTATCCTAACCTATCCCAAAATACCAACCTAGTAGTTTTTTTTTCCTTTGATGCACAATTCTCCAATTTGTAATTAACTCATTTGCATAGATTCTAGTACGTGAATAATTCTAACAACTTGAATGATTGTTGTTGGCTGTAAAGTTCTTTTCTTCATCAATAATGAAGATTAGAAAGCATTTGGTTATGAAACCCTATAACGTACAAATGCAGTAGCTTCTCACCAAGAAAATTAAACTCTTGGTCTTTGTATCCGTGTCTGGTGCTCTTAAAAATAAGTTTTATATATGTCTAGAGTTGTGAAAAAAGAAACCCTAAACAAATAACACAACATGGGCTGAGTTTTAGATTTGAAAATCATGAAATCATAAATCTCGATAGATCGAGCTTGTGTTGAGATATGTGTCGAGCTTCCCATTTAGTCTCAATAGCAGCTATCTGTCAAGTTATGTGTTAAGCTTTAATAAAACAACTTTTCTTTACTTGTTTCTTGGATCGATCTTCATGTCTTTAATACTAACACTTGATATGTTTGAACAACATATTCTTGAAGTATTAAACCCAACTTAAATCCACACAAATACAAATAAAGTGTGATTTGTCAAAAGATTAGCCAATTATATATAAAATATGACCCTAACAAATATATCAACCAAGTTCTAAACTTTCTAACAAAAACCAGTGGCCTAGCCAAAGGGAAAAACATTGTGATCAAGGGTTTACCACCAAACCTTGGGCAAAATTCACTATTAAAATTGAAGTTCTTACCCAAAAAAGAAAAAGAAAAAGAAAAAAAAAAAAAACCCCTAACTTCTGGTTGCTACCACTAATAGTGATTTTCTCACTCGAGAACACGTAAGTCCAACCCAAATAAATTCTTTTATTATGGATTCTGCCAATAGGAATTTCTCACTTTTGACTTCAAGGACCATCTATAAAATTTCATAGTAGCATGACTGTGTTAATGTACTGTGGTTTTAATTTGATCATAAGTCGACAGCATATTGATCTTTATATTCACTTTGGAGTCTCTAGTATGTTGGTGAATTGAGAGAAGTTTGATATAAAAACTCTAGATACGCGATAAAGGTTCACTCTTCTTCTGTTTAGTTAACTCATATGATCCCTTATATACTTTGTAAGTAGGGTTCGAATTCCAAAACATGAGCCAACTTAATAGGCTTGCTTAAAATTCATAACTCGCGAAGTTGTCCAAGCACAGCTCAGTCGATCGAGAGTGTATCAAGAAGATATAAACTTCTCTTTTCTTGAGCTGATTTTAGAATTTGTCCTAATCTTGAATATACAACTATTTGACACATACAATTATTTTTTTAGAGAGTTACATTTTGTGGTATCCACTCTTGATAGTAGTTCTTTTTTTTATAATAGATCTTTATTATCAGACGAAGACATCAATCAATTTTAGTGTAGGCGGAAATTGAAGATGATATCTCTTATATAATCATTAGAGACTTTACCAATTGAGCTAACTGAAATTCACAATGTCTTATGAACTAAGAAAATATTTTTTAATTAAGTACTCTTATTTAGTTTCTTTGAACCGCTTGAAGTTTTATAAAGGTAAAATTTAAAGATTTCTTATAATTTTTTTTCTGAATTTAGGAAAAAAGAAGGGAGTGGCGTTGGGTCAAGGAGGGCCATCCATGGTCCCAACGTGGTCCGTCCCTTACGCCATGGCCTATATATATATAGAGGTTTTCAGTGATAGCTTATTCCTTTAATGCTAACAAATGCTAAGCAAATTCTATCCAAAAGAAAAAAAAAATACTAAGGAAATTTACACTATACAGCAACAGTGAAGTTGTGAGAGAAATGAGAGGGTCAGGGAGAGGCGGTGAGGCAAGAGACCCTCGGAAAGTCCCAGTACGCAAGTTTAGGGTCCGAAGAGTTGTTGTACCAAGGGTGTATACCTATAAATCAAAGACACGTAGCTTTCAACCTCATCACCATAACCAAGCAAGGTTAGGGCAAAACATTCTCTCACTTCTATTGCTAGTTTATACAAACAATCTACACATTGCATATTGTTGTTATATCAAAACACCCCAAGAAAAAGAAGGCTGAATAATAATATAATAATAGGGATGATTGAATAATTTTCTAAGGCCAAAAATACTTATTTTTTATGTGAACATGTAACAATTATTTTCTCCAAACTATCTATGATAGAAATATTGGAACTTTCTTTCTTTTGACTTTTCTGTTATATTTATAATTGTGACAATTACATATGCTTACTGTGGTTTTTGTTCATTTTTAAGTAGTTTTACCTAGCATTTTTAATCATGTTCTTTGTTTATATTGTGGAAAAGTGAGCAAGACTTCATATCCTCTGCCCCAAGCCACATGGTCTTCAATTTCATTATACAATCACTGATTGGCCTCATCCAAGTGGAGTATCAAAGCAAAAGCCTGTCACCATTTCACACACACCCCCTTAGCATGAGGACTTTCTTTGCGGCAATCAGCATCTACAGCATGGGACTTGCAACTAAAATGGAACTCCAAACTCGTAGCCCATGCTACTCTAAAATTCTCAGCCATGTCATTCTCATTTCTGGAGTTCTTTCTTCAGCCTCCCTAGCATCGACTTTTCTTCCTCTCTTACTCGTCATATCGGTTATCTTACCTATAATGTTAACATATATACTATATATACCATATAAACATATGTATAGATGGATTGTGAGAGCAAATTCTCAAGTATGTAAAATCTTTAATAGGTTTCTGGGTTGCTATATGATGCAGCAACAAGATTTGCCCATGTAACTTTCTCTTATTTTGCATGCAAATATGTCCTTTTGGCGGCGACAGAATTTCCTCTACTATTACCAGTATAAAAGAATCCAATCAAGTTGTAGCAAGGTTGTCACCAAGGTAATCCTTGTTGTTTATCTTCTTAAAAGATTGTTATATGAAAAGGGCTCTTCTGCAGAAAGACTTTGCTTAAGATTCTATTGATCAATAAGAACTTTTCTTTCATATAAAATCTTGATTGAGCTTCTACGTTCATATGTTATATATGATTGAGCTTCTACCTTTTCTTCCTTTCTCCTTTTCTTGTCTTGTATTCTTGACTGAGCTTCTACGTTTGTATATTATATATGATTCCATATAATTTAAAAATTTTCCCTCAAAATACTTCAACTCAGAAAGTACTAAAACTGTTCTGCTTTTAAAACAATGAAAAGACTACCCACAACATTTAACCTAAAAGTTCCAACAATATCTGTATGAAGTTGCTTTTGAAGTTTCTAGGATAAATTTTAGCCCATGGAGAGTCCACTAGTCTTTTCTAGGTAAGCGGGCTATAAGTTCTTTTACTGTACCTAATCAGGCCAAGGGGGGAGCGTGAGCCACACTCCACATTTTTGTTAGGAACCCTTAAATCCATATATATTCTAATTTCCTATATTTTTCTTTCAAGTTTTTCTTTCTTTCTTTTTCTTTTTGATACCACTTCTTTTTACAAATTATATTAGTTTCCCACTTAATTTTCTAAATAAAATCCAAATATGCAGTTATTTTTATGATATTATAATGTTAGAATCACATTTAGCACTAATTTGTTTACTAATCTCCTTAAAAAATTTAAGTTAATAACATCCTAGGCCGGTTGGGTCAAATCTTGACATTAAAAAAAAAAACTCAACTCGACTTATCACTTTAATAGTTGAATCCACCCAACTCACTTGCAAATCAATTCATATTCATGCAAGATTGAATGGACTAGGTCGAACTGTTTGGATAGATTGAGCGAGTTGTCGCATGGGCCTACCATACCACTGCTACATTCCAACAATAGCGCCACCATCATCCTGTCAATGGGTTGCTCCACCATCTCTTCCAAGAAAAGCCCCCAATAGCCCCACCACCAGGCCACCATATATCCCAACAAACAAGGGTAGCTTCACTTGAAGCCTACGGGTTCAAATGAACCCCTGAATTGGTCCCAAAAAATATTATTTAATATATTTTACTTTTTCTAGGTTTTGATCTCCTAAAATAAAATTTTAAACACCCTAACCTTGGCTTTTTTCTAAGCCCAGCTGATATAAGTTTAAATATGATACTCTTAACAATATTTTGGTCTTTTTAAACACATAAAAGGCTTAATAACAAATCAATTTGATCTAAATTTAAAAATAAATAATAATAATAATAATAATAATAATAATAAAAGTAGAAATTTGTTAATCTTAAACTTAGAAAAAGCCCATTTAGATCTCAATAAATTTGAAATAAATCAATTAAATGGGAAATCAATTAATGAATTATTGATTGGTTATGTCCATTAAAAGAAATTTAACTCGTAGGATTATTAATGAAGATATTATGAAATGATTTTAAAATATGAAATATTCTAAAAAGCAATCGTAAAACTTTATGAATTTCAGCATATTTTGATTATCTCTAAAAAAAATTCTCTTTTATTTTAAATTTTGAATAATTTATGATTTCTATTGCTCCTAAAAAAATAATCCTAGAACCTGCTTACAAATATTCACCAAATCCAACACCTGCAATTGAAGGTCCTACACATGCTTGACGGAACCTGCACTAGTGCACGCAGTGGCACGTGGTTAATATTTGATGGCATCAACATCATCGCTATACCCAAAAAAAATTAAACAAATCATTTGGCATTGAATAGCATAAGTGCCCCACCAAGCTCTACATTTAAAACCTTTTAAACTCAAGCTTTCACCTATAGTGTAAGGGTGTACGTCTTAGATATATTACGGTGCCCTAATAAACGGATTGTAGGCACCTGTACTTATAAAACAAGTAACTTAATTTTAGATTTAATTAATTTATGGTTAATTTAGGATTAGTCAAGTAGTCCCTAATATGAACTCTACATTGACCTCATTATAAATTGAAGAGCGTAATAGATATATGTAGTAGTCAAGGGTTTTTTTTTTTTTTTTTTACCATGAATGTAAGCTTTTAGCCGAGACACATAAACTTTCATGTGTACTCATAATCACAACCACCTTAACATTCCACATGATAACCCGCGTCTACTTGTGGACAAGAAAACACTGGGGTTTGTATTTCTTCTTGACCCAAACATGCAGTAAACGGTCCCATACTAGGTCAGGTTTTACCGGTTCCTCCAGTTCACAAGTTCTTCTGGCTATTTCAGGATTTTTTTAAAAAAAAGAAAAAAAAAGAAGCGCTCTTTTGACTATTAGTTTTAGGAGAATGACACCAAATGAAAAGACTTCACAAATTGTTTTCCAATCACCTGCTATCTGCCTGTCATGTACATTATTCCATTCTTGTTTAAGGGCATGAGAAATAATAAATGGTCTATTGAAAACATTAACCTTTTGAATACCTTGATAAAGTACTAGTCCACTCAGAAAAATAAACTGTTAAGAAATTAGTCAACAAAGTACAACAACAAGATATCAAAGTCAAGTCAAATCGTGTTTGAAATGCGAGGAAGTGAGAGGGGTTTGTATGCTGCTTTGCTATAACTTTGTTCAGTGTAATGTACTAATGCTGAGGTTACTAAGATCTTATATGAAGAGAGTTAAGTGAATGAACGAAACTTCATAGTTAGGTTTAAGTAAGAGGAGCATGCTAGGTAAATATGAAAGGACTCAACCGATAATTATTTATTTATTTAATTGTTATTAGTAATTATGCACTCAATAACTTTTGAACTCATAATCTCACCTTGAATTTTATTCAATTATTATAGGAGAAGAAGGTAGTAGTTGAGGTATAGCTTATTGAACAATCAATAATATTAATTTTAGCCATATTAACTATTACTTAATTTGCTGAGATCATATCTTTCTCCATGATTTCAATTTCTATTAATTTCGCCTAAGGCCCCAAATAGCTGAGCTATTAATTTCAAATTGCTCATGTTAAAGAAAAAAGAATTAAGACCAAGCCAGCCGAGCACTACATGCATGATCAGATGCATTGATATTTCAGACCATTATTCAAAGTAACTTTATTTCTCTTAAAATAAAAAAACAACTTCACCAAAATTTCATAGAAATATATCAAGAAATGGTATTGACAATTATCCAACATATAATTCCACTCCGAAAAAGAGAAAAATGAAAAGAAAAATTATCAACCATGTATTTTATTATTTTACTAGCTGAAGTGTACATGCAATTCCAGTTTTAGAATGTACATAAAATTGCAGTTAACATAACCTCATCTATGATGGTGAATTTTATGTTGATGTTGCCGAGCACATGCAAATCCATCATCTCATGATAATGTCACACTCAACAAGTTGCTTCTACATGATAAATTGAATTTGAAAGACACCAAGCTTTCAAGATTTTACAAACTTTTCCAATTTTTTTTTTATTTTAAAAATGATATAATTAACAGAATATTCCACAATAAAAAAAAATTATATAATTAATTTTTAATCAACTCTACTTGATTGATTAAGGATTAATGATCCTCAAGTCCTAACTCGATTCTTCTTAACCAATCGATCGAGTTGTAGGAATTTTGAAGCTAGCCTTTCAATTTCAGCTCATGATGACCTAGCCTACTTGGGATTTGTGTAATAGGGCTCACAAAGGTGTGTGCATCTATATATATATAGCATGTTTTGCATATTTTTAGAGCCGTTATCAAAGGAAGAACACATGTATATTTTGAGAAGTTGTTGCAACCTTGTGCACCTTGGGTTCACTACAAAAAAATCGTCCTATCCCAGCGTTTTTAAAAACCACCGCAATAGAGAATCCTATACCAGCGCTTTTTGAAAACTCTGGTATAGGAAACCCTATTACGGCAACTCAAAACCAGGGCTTTATAAATCGCTGCAATAGGAGACCTATAGCGGCGGTTTCCAAAAACGCTGGTATAGGATGCCCTATTGCAGCATTTTATAACCGCCGCTATAGGTTAGGGTAATCTTTGTTTTTTTTATTAATTTAATTTTTGAAATTATCCTATCCTGGCGCTTGACAAGCGCTGGGATATGCTTCTTTCCATTCTGACCCTATCCCAGCGCTTCTAAAAGCGCTGGTATAGACCTCTCTCCATAAGCCTATTCCAGCGCTTCAAAAAGCGCTGGGATATGCCTCTCTCTATTCCGTTATGGAGTGACCCTATTCCAGCGCTTTTAGAAGCGCTGGAATAGGGTGATCCTATTCCAATGCTTCAATAAACGTTGGGATAGGATCACTCCATAAGGGAATGGAGAGAGACCTATCCCAGCACTTTTTGAAACCCTGGAATAGGTGGACCCTATTCCAGCGCTCAAAAAGCGTTGGGATAGGTCACCTATAGGGATTTGTTAATTAACAAATGACCAAAACTCCCCTATACCTAGAAAAAGATCAAAATACCCTCTAAAACATCGCTTAATAGCAAAAACACCCCCAAAACCTAAAAAAAAACTAATAAACCCCCGAAACTTGATAAATGACTAAAATACCCCCAAAACATCAAAAATGACTCAAGCACCCCCTAAGACAGTGAAAATGACCAAAGTACGCCTTGTGCCTAAAATTAGCCAAAATACCCTCAATTACTTGAAAAAGACCAAAGTACCCCTATAAGTCTAATAAATTACGAAAATGCCCCAAGAAAGACAAAAAAATGTCCAAAACACACCCAACACCCAAAAAAAGACTGATACAGCCCCGAAACATAAAAAATGACCAAATACCCCTAAAACATCGAAATAACAGAAATACCTCCTAAAAGCTAGAAAATGACAAAAGTACCCCCCCATGCCTAAAAAGGGTGGAAACCCCCTCGATCATTTGAATAATACCAAAATCGCCCTATAAATCGAAAAAATGACCACAATACCCTCGTAACCACAAAAAATGTCCAACATACGCCCGATACCCAAAAAAAGACAAATGCACCGTAGAGAAAAAAAAAAAAAAAAAAAGAAGACCGAATTACCTCTGAAACCTAAATAATGACTGAAACACTCTTGAAAACGCTAAAAATGACCAACCCCCCCCCCCCCCCCCAAAGAGCATGAAATCACCAAATACCCCCCGAAACATGGAAACCGACCATAATATCCCCCTATGTTGAAAGATACTAAAATACCCCTCGATGACTAAAATAAGACCAATATACCCCTATAAATAAATAAAATGAACACAATGCCCTTGTAATCATTGGAGCTATCTAAAATACACTCGAAACATAAAAAATAACCGATACACCCCTAAAGTGTAAAAAGATGATCAAAGAACCTGTGAAGGTAGCGTTATAATGACAAAAAAATTAGAGAAATGTTATAGCATGACCAAAATACCCCAACACATAAGAAATGATCTCATACCCTTAAACATTTTAATAATTTTTTAAGTTCCAAGGGCATTTATGTCATTTTTAGGCTTAGGATGTATGTTTGTAACATTTTTAATGCATAGGGTTATTTGGTCATTTTTTGCGTTTACGGGGGTATTTGGATCATTTTTTTAGTCGTAGAGTGTATTTTTTGGTCATTTATAGAGTTTAGGGGTACTTTGGTTCTTTTTAAAGTTTTCAGGGTATTTTGGTCATCTTTTGGCTTAGGGTGTATAGTGGACATTTTTAATGCGGTGGGGTATTTGGTTCATTTTCAGCTGTTGGGGTATTTTGGTGTCTCAGCCATTTTTGAGTTATTGTGGGGTAGGTTGGCATTCTTTTAGTCTTAGGGGTATTTTAGCTGTTTTAAAATGAATATTGAATTATATTTCTTCCAATTTTTTTTTCTTATGATTCAAGGATATTGTGGTTTTTATAGGCTTCAATGATATTTCAGTATGTTTCTTGCTTCGGGGGCATTTCGGTCATTTTTGGAGGGTTGGTGTGTTTCAGCCAGTTTTTGAGTTTATGGGTAGGTTGGCCTTCTTTTAGTCTTAGGGGTATTTTAGACGTTTTCACTGAATAATACATTATATTCCTCCAATTTGGTGTTTTCTTAGGATTCAAGGGTATTGTGGTCTTTTTTAGGCTTTAAAGGTATTTCAGGTATTTTTTCTTACTTCGAGGGTGTTTTCAGGCATTTTTTGGGTGGTAGGGGTGTTTTGGTCATTTGCTACGGTTATGGTGGTAAGTTGGCATTCTTTTAGTTTTAGGGGTATTTTAGTCATTCCCAAGTAATATTAAATTATATTTTAATTTTTTGGTCCTCTAGTATCAACTTACCTTTTTTTTCTTCTAGTTATACATTATATTTTAGTAATTTGTAGCAAGGAATTATATTTTATTAATTTGAACTATGAATTAAAATATATTAAATTAGTTTGAAGTATTCATTTCAATTAAATTTTGTTAAATTGAATTATGAAAATATATTTCTATTATTAATATATTTCATTTATTATTTGGTAGTGTTAAATTAATTTTATTAATTTGAAGTATTATATTAAATCTTATTAATTATTACATTATACTCAAATAATTTGTAGTATTAAAATATATTTACATAATGGGAAGTATTAATTATTTGTTATAATTACTAAATTATATTTTATTGGCAATTGTAGTATTAAATTGCATTTTAGTTTTTCTCAAATTTTTTTTTCCATTTTAGTAATTTGAATGGATTAAATTAAATATTTATTAATTTGTAGGATTAAATTATAATTTTTTAATTATATTTTATAAATTTGAAGTATTAAATATTATTTTATTGAAAAAATCCGTAAAGATCTATTAAGGCGGGCTTAATTTTTGCCACAACAAGTTATATTCCTGTCATAATAACTCCAAGCCTACTCTTTCTTTATTGCAGCAGCTTTAAAATTCTGAATGTTGTCACAATAGGTCAAAATGTTGTCACAATAAAAATTCTGCATTCCCTCTAAAACTCTTTAGTTCCCACCAAAACACTTAGTAAAAAATTTAGATCTTTTTACTCTATCACTCAAATCAAACCCTCAGACTCCCCACTCAAACACTCTCTACCTCATTCTTCCTCACTCCCCTCACCACCACCGCCGACACCACCACCTCCAACGACACAACCACCGCGGCCATCCTCAGACTCCTTTCCTCCCTCAGCCGCCTGACTCCTTTCCAGCCATTTCATTATTTAGCACTTGTTTTTTTCTTTCCATTTTGTCCTTCTCACTTTCAACTCTCACCTTCACTACTTCAGGAGAGAGGGAGGGAGGATAGCCTTGGCCTTAATTTCTGGTTTTCACTGTTTCAGTTTTTGTGTCACTGATTTTCCCAGCCACCGATTTTTCCCATTTAATTGAAAGCTTGTCTTTTTTAGTTGAAAGCTTGTCTTTTTTCCATTTAATTTTCGTACTACAATCAACTCCTTATCAGTCCAATCCCAAACAAAAGGATAAACTAAAAAAATAAAAGAAAGAAACTTTCTAGCTATTGAAACTTGAAAGTGAACTTAATTAGGTGGGTCATATAGCAGACTCATTGAAAACACAAAAAGCAATTGGATCATGTTCAATTAATGATCATCTATTGCTCCACTCCACTCCCACATCATTGTGTTTTCATTCAATTGGTACGGTTCCCATTTTTTTGTGGTTTCTTTTTCATTAAATTAATTTACTTTTGTTTTTTTAATCTGAATTTCAAACTTTTTTGGAAATAACATTTTTATTTTTTATTTTTTTCCCTCTGTAAATCTGAATTAGTTTGGTTCTAATGAATAACTATTTTTTGGGTTCTGCAGATTTGAATCTCTCTTTCAGTGTTGGGCTTAAAATTTTTAACTTTGACAGTGTAAGCCATTCTTTCTTTCTAATGCATCTTTCCAATTATTTGTTAATTTTCTCATCTGGGTATACTTTGTTATATAGTAAATTTGATTCAATTGTTGTTGGTCTTTCTAAGTAAATGTGGGAACTGGAATGTGTTTGAATCTGATTTCTCTGTGTCTGTGATAGTGATAGTGATAGAGGAATGATTGTTTTGATCCAAAGAGACATATGGTCATTTAATTTTGATATTGGTTTAAGCTGAATGTTCTATGAGATGACTGATTAGTTGTAATACATGATTATAGTTGTTGGTTTGGAAAAAAATTATTTAACTTGGGAGTGTTGGTTACTGTGTTCGAAGAGAAGGAATCATTTTGTGCCTTTTGTTGTTACTTGAATTGTGAGTGTTTTTGGTGTTGCCCACTTGGGTATTGTAAAATATCCTAGATCTAATTGTCATTAACCCAAACCTCAGGGGTGTTTTCTGGAATTTACCCAATTGAAAATTATGAATGAAGAATCCAAGTTATATAGTTATAGTGAGATTGCCCATAAATCTTTATTTTATTACATCCTTATTTCATATTTGTAAGATTATTTTACTGTCTCACTAGTCAAAATTGTGTGTTGTAGGTTCCTATGGTAGGTAAGATGAGTTTTGATGGGCTATAAAACCTTTGTAAACAGGAGTATATCTTTACCATGTTGTACTTAAGAACCCTTTCTTTCATCTTCCTCAAGGACTTATGGGCATCATTGTAGAGATTTAACATATTGATGGCAATGATATCTTGCTCAGTGCTTCATTCCTCAAATTAATACAATCTCAATAATAATTTCATTTCATATTTTCTCTTGCATTCACATGTTGCAGTCCAATTCTCATTTGAACTTTATGAACTAGCTAGTAGAGTATAAATGTAATGAATGTTATCTCTTTACAAATGAATATGATGCTTCTAGTTGTTAAAGTTCATAATTTTTCATTCACTTTTGCAGTGTTAGAGGAACATTAATAGGTACAAGAAAGCGTCTACTAAGTCCCCAACCCAGGAACTATTGCTGAAGTTAATGTGCAGGTAAACTTCTTTCTGTGATTTAACAAATCAATAAAATGGTTTTGACAAAGAATATTGAAGTTATGGAATATATTAGAAAACGAACAAACATAAAATATGAAAAAGATGCAAGAAAGAGAGAAAAAGCAAGAATTCATGTAATTAGGCTAAACTTGAGTATTACAAATTAGAATAATTTATTGAAGGATACTTATAGTTGCACTATCTAGTCTACTGTACTTGTAATACAAGTGAACTTAGGATTTTTTGGCTTACAATCTAAATACGATTAGAATTACTTTACTTGCACTAAAAAAGTATTAGATACAATAAACATAAATAACAAACTTAGGCCTTTTCAAAAAAAAAAAAAAAAAAAAAAAAAGACCTTAGCCAAGATTGGGTATTGATATCGTGTTAGATTAGAGCAAAGACCACTTGACCCAAGTCTACAAACTAAACAGTAACTTCATTAAAAACAAAAACTACTAAGTAGTATCTTTTTATTTATGGGAATCTACTATGTAGTACATTCCTAGACCACATTTTTACGTAACTAAAAACAAAAATAAAGTTGAAATGGAAATTTTTATTAAAAAAAATGACTAGTTTTGCATAGAGGTAAAAATAAAAATAAAAGCAACACTTAGCAATAATTATGCCAAAATAAAAATAAAAAAAAAAATGATAGGAGGCACAGCAGAGCACCCCAACCGCGCGGCCACACCACGCATTATAATGTGACAATGGAAGCCAGCTAGATAGACCTCCATATCATTCAGCTTGTGCAAATTTTTTTATTTTTTATTTAAGATTTAATAACAAGTAAAACTTCAATAAATGGTGTCTTTTCACTTACACTAAAATAAAATGATGTCTGCTAGTTGGCCCTCTCTTCTCACTTACACTAAAAAGAAATCCATTAGTACCTTAGCCTGATAATAAAGAACAATCATAATGGAATAAATGTAAGTGAAATCCTATTAGATAAATAATAAATTTTGAAAATAAATAAACTTTAAGAAGAAGAAGTCGAGAATAGAGGGTTCTAGTCTTCTAGACATAATTGAACACAGCTTGAGGATATTATTGGTATTTCATACTAGCTGCAATACTGTAGAGGGAGCTACTTGTGTGCAATTTTGTAAGGCCAACATGCTGCCATTTCAGCATCCACAATATCCACTCTTTTTTTCCTTTTTTATTAATACAAAATCAACTCATCTAACTTCTGTCTAGAATTAAAAAGAAACTATTCAAACTCGTCTTATATTTTTTTATTAATTTGAATTCTGATAATCTAATTGTATGTAAAAATAGGTTTTCTCTATTTTCACCATAACTCATAAGTTTAAATATAAATTCAATATAATGTTTCTCATTAGTGATTAAGGTAGTGTACCCGTTTGTTTACCACGTTTCAGTAAAAAAAAAAAAATCACATTGTGGTTTCAAAACCTAATTTAATGTTTTTGGTATATTTATAATGGTGTCTTTTGGGTCTTGTAGCATAATTTCTATGTTTTTCCACCCCTAAATAGAGAGGGCTAACTAGCAGACAAGAATATAGATGACACCAACCTATTTCAGTTTACAACACAAGAATGCTAATTTCTTGTTTTTGGAGAATGTCCTTTATCATTATTATCCTTGTGAAACTATAGGGCATGTGATCACAAATTTCGGGTATAATTTCAAAAGACTTTCCCAATTTACAAACTTCCAAATATTTTTCATGATTTCAGTTTTACAAATAATGATTCATATTATAACAATGAAGTCAAAAAATAATATTACAATGAATTAGATTTTCATTAAAAAAATTTACTATAATGAAGTAGAGGCTTCATGGATAGAACAAATTAAGTATATAGTAAGATTATATTGGGAAATTAAATGTACCAATTAGGGTTTGTTGGGGGCAATATTATAATTTGGTGTGTAAACTCTCATTTTCCTTACTTCTTTGTGCTAATATTGACAAAAACATGTAAATCTTTGTGCTAATCAAAAAAGATATAGATTATTTTGGGACTAAGGCTTTGTTGTTGCTTCATGAGCTAATTTCTGCCTATATAGGTTGCAGGAGTTGCTGTGATCTTTGAGGTGCAAAGAAGTGCTAGATTAGAAGCCAGAAAAGGAAGTACGCAAACAAGAAGTTGAGGTGATATGGACAAATATATTTTATGTTAAAAAAAAGAAGTTTTTTTTTTTCTTGAAAAATGTCAAGATTACGAAAAAGGAAGTTGAATATCGATTTGAAAGAAATATTAAGATCCTATGATTAGATTGGAAGAGGGTATATATAATAGTAATTGGGTTAGTAACAAGTAAGGTATAGATTTTGGAAAGTCCCACATTACAGTTAAGTATAGATTTTGATAGGTTTATTTTGGGTCTCGTTATCTAATAGTAATTGGGTTAGCAACAAGTAAATACATGGAGAGAAAAGGTGGAGTATTTTATATTGGGAGTGTTGTTTGATTTGTGAATATTTTCTTCTTCTTGTTCAATTTGTTGTCAATTCCTCACATTTTGTCTAAGTAAATTCATATAGTATGTTGTGGTGGGTTGTTGATTTGTTTTTTTTGTGATTGTTACATTTTTGAAACTCGATGTGCAATGGTGAAATTGTAGTGTAGGTGCGCTTCGTAATTTGGCACATATCAATGGATAAGAGTTGGATGGACGCTAAAAGAGGTTCTGAAGAATACTTCCATGGGCTTAACTCATTTGTAGAGTTTGCTGCTTGCACGGCATGTCAAGGGAAGATCTCATGTCCTTGTAGGAACTATAGGCATAGACATATGCTTGATGTAGAGGTCGTGCGTGATCACCTGTACTCATTTGGGATGGTGAAGAATTATAGAACTTGGGTGTTTAATGGGGAATTTGAGTCTACACCGACCACTACTGAAGGTGGAAGTAGTTGTGTGCATGAAACTTTGGATCAATATGGCGATTTCCAAGGGATGCTGCATGACTTACACCCCATGCATGATATGGCATCGGCTTCAATGGACGAAGGTCCTAGTGTGCAACAAGGTCCAGATGGTCCTTCTGTGCAACAACTGGTTGAAGGTCCCAATGATGATGCAAAAGAGTTTTATGACCGAATACAAGATGTGGAGAAACCTTTATACAAAGGGTGTACAAAATTTAGCATATTCTCAGATTGTGGTTTTGTACCACTTAAAGACTCTTTGCAGTTGGACTAACAAATCGTTCACTCTGTTGCTTCAAGTCTTGCAAGATTTACTTCCTTTACACCCAAACCCAAAAGATTGTTACGAGGCTAAGAAGATAATTACGGATTTGGGTTTGGGTTATAAGAAGATTCATGCTTGTCCTAATGACTGCATGCTTTATTGGAAGGAAAAGAGTAACCTTGATGCTTGCCCACATTGTGAGGAATCAAGATGGAAACCACCCGAGTCGCCTGTAGTTGATAAGACAAAAGCTTCATCAAGCAAGATCAAGAAGAAAGCTGCAAAGGTCCTACATTGGTTTCCTTTAAAGCCAAGATTGCAACGACTCTTTCTATCATCCGAACTAGCCACTAATATGAAATGGCATGCTACTGGTCGAACAAATGACGGGGTGATGAGGCATCCTGCTGATTCTGAAGTTTGGAAAGAATTTAATGATAAGCATGTAGAGTTCGCATCTGACCCCCGCAATGTCCGACTTGGGTTAGCAGTGGATGGGTTCAACCCATATGGAAACATGAGTACCACGCATAGTACATGGCCAGTTGTGTTGGTTCCATACAACCTCCCTCCGTGGATGTGCATGAAAAGGTCTTCCTTGATATTGTCACTTGTAATTCCTGGTCCAACCTCACCTGTGATTGCTATAGATGTGTACCTACAGCCCTTGGTAGAAGAATTAAGAGAGCTGTGGGATGTTGGAGTCGAATCATTTGACGCATCTTCTAATACAAAATTCCAATTGCATGCAGCACTGATGTGGACCATAAATGATTTTCCTGCATACGCTGACATTTCCGGTTGGAGTACGAAGGGTTTGCTTGCATGTCCATGTTGCATGAATGATATCGAGTTCCGTTACCTTAAACATGGCCGGAAAGTTTGTTACATGGGACATAGGCGATGGTTGGATAACGATCACGAGTTCCGTGAAGATAATATAAATTTTGATGGGACTAAGGAGTTTAGAGTGGCTCCAGTGACACCATCGGGCTCAGAGATCATGGACCAAACAAAGAAGTTAGTTGGACATTGTCTTGGGAAGAAGCATCAGGCTCTTTATAACAAAAGAAAGAGGGGGGAGGAAGATACATGTGTCTGGAAGAAGAGAAGCATTTTGTTCACCTTGCCTTATTGGGCTGATCAGAAGTTGCGTCACAATATCGATGTGATGCATACAGAGAAGAATGTTACAGATAATATAATGGCGACGTTGCTAGAGTTAAAAGACAAGACAAAGGACACCTACCAAGCACGCCTTGACTTAAAAGGCCATGGGTATACGAAGTAAACTTCATCTAGTCCACAAAGGGGTTGATACCGTTGAGATGCCAGCAGCTTGTTATAATATGAGTACAAGTGAGAAAGACGGCTTCCTACAAGTTTTGAAGGATGTAAGAGTGCCCGATGGGTATGCTTCGAATATCTCACGTCGTGTCCATCTCAAAGAATGCAAGATTTCTAGTTTAAAGAGTCATGATGACCACATCTTGATGCAACAACTCCTTCCAATAGCTTTGCGCGGATCGTTGCCGCCACAAGTAACAAGGCCTTTGATCAAGTTATCATGTCATTTCCGTGAAATTTGTTCAAAAACACTGACTGTGCCGGATCTTGAAAACCTCGAGAAAGATATCGCAGTCACGTTGTGCGAATTGGAGAAGATATTTCCTCCATCATTTTTCACGGTTATGGTACATGTAGTCATGCATTTGGCAAGGGACGCAAAGCTTGGTGGACCAGTTCATTATCGTTGGATGTATCCTATTGAGAGGTAATCCTAATATTTGGCTTATGATTGATTTGGTATTTTAATGCATGGTACGTTGTTCAATTGGGGAGTTTGGTATTGTGCCTAGGTACCTATCCCGACTTAAGTCTTACGTGCGAAATAAAGTCGCTCCAGAAGGATCTATAGCTCAGGGGTACATAGTTGAAGAGTGCTTAACATTCTGTTCAAGGTACATGCATGGCATGGAAACAATTTTCACACGACCTATCCAAACGGTGGAAAATTCTACTGGTGCGGTGTCTTACTTCACACCAGGTCAAACAGAATTAATTCAAGCTCATCGTTACATTCTTTTCAATTGTGCCGATGTTGGACATTTTCGCATGTAAGTTATAATTGATTTAATTAGTTTACGGTCATACTCCATTACTGGAAATACTATTTTATTATGACTAACACAAATGCATGCACAGTATGCACAAACATGTGATCGAGGATGAACTAAGAAAGGCCCGCCGTCGTATAACCGATGGTGTCATTCATAAGCACCACATGGAGAAGTTTTGTGGCTGGTTTAGAGATCTTGTAAGTATGAATGCTAGTGACTTTTTTCATGGTTGTATATGGGAAGTAAAATAACTTACTTATAATATGTATGTATAAACGTGTTAGGTTATGTCCATGAGTGATGCTGACAGGCAGAAACTTAGCGTTACTCTTAGAACAATTGGTGCATATCCCTATTCTAGAGCCAAGCGGATGAAGCACTATGTAACCAATGGTTTAAAATTTCGAACTAATGATTCGAAGAAGAATAAGAAAAATCAAAACAGTGGAGTAAGTGTCATGGCTGATGGTGGCGTTGCTTACTATGGTATTGTAACAGATATTATTGAGTTGAATTATTCGGATAAAATATGACACGTGCTATTCAAATGTAAATGGGTTGACGTTCATAGTAGCCGGGGGTACAAGATTGATGAGTTAGGGTTTCCACTTGTGAATTTTACCCGCTTGATACATGCGGGGGATGAACTGATGGATGAGCCATATGTATTGGTTTGTAGTTGTTAAAACTAAAGCAAGGGATGTGTTTGACGCGGGCAGTGGTCCCTTGTGTGAGGATGATAATGGTGATACTTATTGCGAAAATGTTCCATACAATATCATCGGTGACAATGCGGCTTTCGACAACATTGGTTTGGCTCGACTTGATGTCCAAGGAACCACAATTGATGCAATGCTCATTGAGGAGAACGAGAAGCAAGATGGGGACTTCATAGATGATAATGACTTTATTGATGACGAAGTCAACGATGAGGAGTATAGCAACAATGAGTACAACGACGATTAGTAGTGTAACGTAGTAAGACCATCTTTTGAACTAATAGGTTCCTATTTTAACACTTTAGATTAGAATATGCATTTTCATTGTCACCTATACTGTTTTGGACTTAAGTAAATGGAAACTCAATTGATTCCATATGTGTGGCTTGGTAGTATGCTTGTGAAGTGCTGCATGTTTAAAGCGTTTGTTGGAGATTTTATTCATATATATATATGTGTGTGTGTGTGTGTGTGTGTGTATGTATAGACATATATATATGTAAAATTATGTTTTTTTATAACTAACAAGCTTGCATTGTTTAGGTACTGCACACAAGAATGGGGAGGACGCGGCGACTTGAGTTCGTTGAGCCTGGTGAGAGCTCCTCACATGTGGCGTTGAATGACGTACCATCATGCCAACAAGCTCCTCCAACTGATGATGATAGACGACATTCCCAGGGGAGTGATGATGAGACATAAGCACCAGGTCAGTGTATTTCTAAATTTGTACTCAATAGCATGATTAAGAAATTCCGTTCCTATATATTTTTTCTCACATTTGTTTTTTTAATAATTATTTCTATATCTATTGTAAATTTGTTTTGTTTGTAATAAATAAAATCCAATTTAAGTAATTTTCTAAGATAATCAAAAGTTTATAGGTTCACTATTAATGTGTTAATAAATATTACTATAAATTATGACACATACCTAAACATATAAGCCCATACAGATCAATATTAACATGCTGATCCAAACATTAAGACAGAAAGTTTTTGGAAATTTTGGGTCTTTGTGCAATTTGAGAAACTTTTGGGGTCAAAGTGTTATTTTTGGAGTTTTAGGAGTTGAAATGCAATATTGATAGTTAGTGGGTTGAAGTTTGATTTTTTGAAACCAGAAGGGTCAAAGTGGAAGTTTTGTGAGTTTTATGATGGCGGGCCTTCTCATTTTAGTGGGCTGATTTATTTTTTGGATGTGGGTTATAAAGTTTTTAGTTGGGTTCAGTTAATGTGTCGATGTGGGCTTTGTTTTAAGGTTTGGACTTTGGAGTGTGGCTAATATTTATGTACTCTTAAGTTTCTCTTCTCTTTCACCTTTACACGTTTAAGGTCATTACTATTATTAAGCCACATTGCCAAACTCCAAAATCTGGTTGAGAAATGCTTTCATAGAGGCCTTAAAGAACCATGTATGTATGTCCATCCAATCCTTCATAGGTTAGAAATTGTAAAACTGTATTGAACAAAATCATTATAACAAACCATTATTAAAAACCTTGAACATGTTTTTATTCCTTTCATTATACAAATTATTAGTACTCTTAGGTTTGGATTATAATTCTTCTTGAAGGATTTTTTTTTTTTTTCTAAAATGGGGTATTTTTGTTTATTTCTAATGAGTAATGACCCATATGGTTGATTCCCTTTGACTGAGCTACCAAGGTACATTATACTATACACGCCTAGAATGTACTGAAAAAAGCAATTGGCATAAGTAACAATCCCTTTGTGTATGAACCTCATAATATATATTGGTACAATTGTACAAATATATTCATACTCTACAAGCAATTATAGTCCCAATTATTTTTTTGGCCTATTATTTCTCAGAAGCAGATCCACATGTGATCTTAAGTTCAACCAATGAGTTTGAAGACATTTTTTTTCCTTCTGACTTTTTATGGCACATAATTTATTACTAGTTAGCTTCATCATTAGGGGTGTTTGTTAGTATCTCATTGTTTTGAAGTTTAAATTCACACTCCTTCTTCATTCCAATGTTATTAATATTTTCATTAAATATCCTTATACTAATAAGGATACAATATAACTTTACTTAAATGATTTTTGGAATATCCAAGTATCCAAATGGCTAGTTTTTTTTTTTTATTATTTTTGTGTTTCATTGTAATTTGATGCAACTTGGTGTTTTAATAGATACTGAGGATGTACCGGCAGCAGGAGCGGTCATTATGCCCAATAAACGTGGGCCTAATCGATTTGATGATATTTGGAATATGCCACCGGGCAAAAAATTATTCTTGAAAATAAACGGAGCGCGCCAGCCAATCGAGAAGAATGCTGGATCTTTTGCTAGGTGGCTGGGAACATTGGCCAGAAAGCCTGATATGTGCCCAATCAATTACCGGAAATGGCCTTCCATGCCACTACAATACAAGAATCGGTGTTGGGAAGCCGTTCAGGTATTAGGCAAAAAGCAATGGAGCCAAGAAATGACCATGAATTTCCTTTAAACATATATCAATTGCTTCAATAGTCATGATTTTCTTCTTCTTTTTTCCTTTTATCTTTTGGTTCAAAATAAAATTCAATTTGTCTAAATAAAATTATATAAAGTTATGCAAACTACAATAATAGGTTCTATAGCTTAGCTTGCTGAGTTAAAATAAAATATTTTGTGGATTTCAAATTTCTCTATCTTAAGTGCTACTTGTGGTGATTATGCCGTTTACCTTGTATAAATTTTTCATAAGCATTTCTTACACTTTCTTTCTCATGAAGATCATTACATAATAAAATATATCAGCGACAAGTGGATCAAAATCATAGTGAAATGTTTTTTGAGAGGAGTGTGCATCTCTGATTCCCTTGTAATCAGTTTGGGTTTAAGATTTTCTATTTTAATTGGTTCATCTTGTCTATACTCTAACCTATGTAAAGTTAATCTTTCAATTTTCTATATTGTGGATTGATCATGCATTGGCTCTACTTCCTTGAGTTAGCACCTTAAACCTGGATTGAATTTTTACCACACAATTTTAAAAGTACTTTTGTGCCTCGAAGTGACCTTTTTTGTCTTAGGTTGCTCTAGAAATATTATCTAGCCCACATTGTTCTTCTAGTGTATATTTATATTCATCTTATGTAGGTTACTTATGCCCCTAAAATACTACCTCATAAGTCATAATTCATTCTCCTATGGATTCAATTATCCATAAATTTATTTTATTTATGGAATAAATGTTATGAAGAGTTTTAAAGTATCTTCGCTAACACTTTCAACTTCTTATAAATTATGAAGCAACACAACATTTTGGTATCAAAATCTCTCTCTTTCAAATTCTTCACTCTTTATTACTTGTTTAAAGCTTTATGTCAGTTTGCTATAATGTTAAAAATGTGACCTCCTAAGGAGTTAATTCAACTTTACACATGGTAGGCACGATACATAATTCCTACAAACTGCATCCCACATGGTGACCAAAGGAAATGGGCACTCTCACGGATTGGGAAGTTGTGGAGGGGCCACAAATCAGAGTTGAAGAAGAAGCACTACAAGCAGGGCACAACTAAGGAAGAATTACTTCAGCTATCACTGTCGGAGGTTGATGACACTCAATTTCATGGCTTGGTGGAGTACTAGTTCTCTGACAATTTTAAGGTAGTAATAGTTACAGTAGTATAGATGTTTTGCTTTTATAGGTTCCATGCTCAAGAGTATTATATATTAGCTTGTTATTGTAATTGGTAGTGACTTTCTTGAAATGTTTGTAGGAGTTGTCAAAAGATAACAAACTGCGGCGTGAAAAGCAAACAGAGCTACATACACTGGGATCAAGAAGCATGGCCCTTTCGGCAGATAGCATGGTACGAACAATATTTTGTAGCATTAATAAGATGCTTAAAATAACAAAGCTTATATCATTTTGCGTTGTAAAGTAGGAATAAATGTGATTCGACACCATCGAATCGACACCTTTGCTTTAATATACTGAATGTACTAACCATGTTGTAGGCAACAGAGAAAGGCAAACAACTAGAGAGAGGTGAGATGTATGTAGTGGCATATTCTCACCGTGATGGTACAGCTGTGAATGCCACTGCAGAAGCGAACATTGTAAGTTTGTAACAAATTATACTTCTAAATTTAAATTTATTGTATTTTGAGTTGGAAAGAAGTTCTTTGATTAACGTCATATGGTAGGGACTTTAATTAAAGGGGAGACTAGTTTCTCATTGCCCAACCTTGTCCTTGATTAGGTTGTTGGGATTATTAGATTATATTAGATTAGGGCCGTCCAATGTTAGGAAACTTTTGTTTATAACAATTTTTTTTTTTGTAGTTAATCCAACCTGCATCTGATATTAATTAAAATAAGAAAAAAGACATGTCCTTTTAGGACCTATGAGTTTGACCATATTTTGCCCCAACAAACCAAAATTGCAGTAAACAACACACTTACAAATATTTGTAGAAAGCTGAAATATGGCATAGAAAATTGGGAACTGCCCATATGGTACCCTTTGAATTTTTCATCCAATTTATGGTTGGGAAACCATTTTTTTTTTCATATTTTCCAACTGCCCACACATATAGCTCATATTTTTCATCCAATCTATCTACTTGTAAAGTTTGAAGTAGAGTTCACATGGAGGTTCAAGAGTTCAACTAGTTTCCATTCTTTTAATTAATGTATTTTACAATAAATTATAGCTGAAGGTATTGTTAACTAATTCTCACTAGCATTGTCTTGTCTTGGAAGAAAAAGGTCATTCTCTAAAAACAAAACCACTACTATTTCTAATTATCAAAAAAAGACCCACTACTATTTCTAAGAAACTAGTAACTAATCATATTCACTACTACCCTAGTAAACCAAGAACTGGAGTACTCGATTTGAGATGTAACACACTCAATTTGAAAGGCTATGACAAGCTCTTCTTACAATGAGCTCTAGTGAACTCTCCAATTATACATAAAATTTTAACACTAATAGGTGCACAGTTCATACCATTTCATATAAGAATTTTTTGATCAAATCTCACAAAAAATGCTCATTGTGCCAGTCAAAATTGTACAACCTCTTTTATAATAACTCCAACCCAACTTCTATATATATAAAAGCATATTACTCATGTTGACATGTGTATTATTGCCCTCGTTGCTAATATGTTGTCTTGTTTATTTGTGAGTACTAGGCAAAGATGAAACAGCTTATGGCAATGGGGTCACTGTTGCAGGGAAATGACATTGAGGCTGGCATACTTTGGCAGCCCGATGATGCATTCGGACAGGTTATCGGTGCAGAGAGAGGTGGTCGTGTCAGAGGTGTAGGCTTTGGTCCAACCCCCTCTAGCAATCGCGCAAGGTCAATGGATGATAGTACGCCACCTCCAACATCTATTGTATCCGACCAAAGAGTTATGGAGTTGTCTACTCAAGTAGAAGCAATGAAGGAGAAATGCACTCGTTATGATGCCCTTGAAGCTGAAATGAGGTTAATGCGGAGGGTGTTGACTCGATTGTGCCCATCGTTTCCTAGTTTGTCTATGGTAAGAAATTTGAATACAAAGTATGTTGTGTGTCATATGTATTAGATATATGGTAATGTAGATATGATAATGTAGATTATGGCCCTATGATAACGGAAAACACCATGCTTTTCTTTCCTTCAAAACATAGTAACATCTTCAATAATCCAAAATTTGTACCATGTAAGTGGAATGCCTTATTGAACAACTCATTGAAGACTATATCCATTAGGCTCAGATATAGTACAGTTGTGTCTCTTGTTTAGTTCAATCTCTAGATTTGCGTAGCAATTACAAAATTACTAGGCTTAAACAAAGATATATATTGGCAATGGAAGTTTTAACGTTATATCTTTCTCATTGGTCAATAAGTTATATCAATAAGTTGATATAAAATGTGCTACTGTTTGTGGGTATTTCTATGTTTGAATATGTGCATTTTTATTTTGAGTTTGGTGATGTTGAATCCATGTTGTAGCTATGATCATAGGTTTGGTGGTAGGTGTGGGTGTGGTGATTAGTTTGGGTTTTGATTTGGGCATGGCTTTGGGTATGGCTTTGGCCGTTTCTTTCTGTCTCTTCTCCACTCTACCTGGTTGGTTGTGGGGTGCCTGTGTGTATATGGTTTCCAAATTTAGTGGTGGTGATGTTGTGGGTTTTGATTAGTTGTGGTAGTGATGGAGGTGGGAATGTGCTCTTCTCCACTCCATTTCTATCTAAAGGTGGATTTGAGGAGTTTAGGAGTGAGCTTGCTGAAATCTAATGGTGGATTCATGGTTGTGTGGTGTTTGTTTTCAGGCATATTTGCTATGACTTTTACCAGTTTGTTGGAAGTGGCTTCTAATAGGTGGGATAACTGCAAAAAGCTTCATTTGTGTATGTATCTATTGGGTTTGTAAAAAAAAGGTTAGGGAAGACTAAAACTAAAAATTGATACCAAAAAAAAAAAAAAAAAAAAATTAGAAACAAAAAATGAGAATAAGATTTGAGTATAGAAAATGAATCCACACTTGCCATCAACCAAACAAAGCCTGAATGTCTCTTTAGGCAAGAGGTCATTTACATATTTGGTTTGTTTATTAAATCCTCATTTGAACTTATTTTAGTTGATAATTGTATTGTGGTTTTCTGACTGGGAGCTTGGAAAACATTTTCCTTTTCTTTGTATTGATGGTTGGTTCGTACTTATTTGTAAGTAATCACTTATTGAATCTTTTGCATAAATTGCTCATTAATCACTTTTTGACAAATTTGTTGAGACTAATACCCAATTGATATGCTTAATTGAAATAGTAGTGATATTGTGTCATTTAGCTAGTAACTCTGTTGTTTAGTACACTAATCCATTGTGTGTTTCTTAATTTGTAGGATGTTGATGATGATGGTGGTGTTGGTGATGGTGGTTCTGCAGTGGATATCGAGTCTCCCGGTGCTTAGCACTTATCATTTAATGATACGCAGTAGGCGATAATTTGGCCACCTATTTTGGAGTAGTTACTATGACATTTTCATATTTATAATAAAGTTTCAAACTTTGATATATATATACACATCATAGTTGGAAACTTTATTATAACATTCTATATAGTTAGAATGTATTTTTTTGTGTAGGACATTGTACATAGTTGGAAACTTTATTATAACATTCTATATAGCTAGAATGTATTATTTTGTTCATAACATTCTAGACAGTTGGGATGTATTGTTTTGTGTATAATATTTTAGACATTTGGGATGTAATTATTGATATGGTGTAATTAATTATATTTAGTTTATTGGTTTAATGTGGTATTGTATTTGCTATTGGAAAATATGTATTGTATGTACATTAAAAAAAATTACAAGTGCTAAAAATATTTTAAGAAAATTAAAAAAAAGAGGACCTATTCCAGCGTTTTGAAAACCGCTGGAATAGGTACTGCCTATGCCAGCGCTTTCAAAAGCGCTGGTATAAGCCTTTTAAATAATACTCATTCAAGGCCTATACCAGCGCTTTTGAGAGCGCTGGCATAGGCGTCCATATGCTAGCGCTTTCAAAAGCGCTGGTATAGGCCTAGTTGATGCATACTCATTCAAGACCTATACCAGCACTTTTAAGAGCGCTGAAATAGGTATTGCCTATGCCAGCGCTTTGAAAAGCGTTGGTATAGGCCTTTTGAATTTTGTTCATTCGAGACCTATTTCAGCGCTTTTAAAAGCGCTGGAATAGGTATTGCCTATGCCAGCGCTTTCAAAAGCGCTGGTATAAGCCTTTTAAATTATGTTTATTCAAGACCTATACCAGCGCTTTTAAAAGTGCTGGTATAGGTTACTACCTATCTCGGCGCTTGCAAAAAGCGCTGGTACAGGTCTAGCGACCCTATACCGACTGGCACTGCGCGGCGGTTTGAAGCGCCGGGAAAAAAAGCGATAGGATAGGAATTTTGACCCTATCCTAGAGTTTTCTAGGGCTGTCCCAGCCGTTTTGAAAACGCTGGGACAGCCCCATTTTTTTGTAGTGGTTCTTGTATCGAGCTACTTCCAGTTCATTGTTAGAGTGTTTTTGAAGTGAAGATATCTGCACCAACAACTTTTATAGTCAAGAACAATGATTGTGAAGTTAATCACAAATTGGATATTTGTGCACACTGAAAAAGGTCGGCAAAAATGGGCCAATGTCCATTTCACGCAAAAAAAATGGGCAAATGCCCAATTTCCTAAACTAATTAGGGAAATGTTCATCTTTTGTAACTTAATTTTCTAAAAATCTAGTTTCAACATAAAACTTGATTTGTGGACAATCGAGTTATAGGGCGATCAAACTTAAAAAAAAAAAAAAAAATGCATGGAACTCGAGTTCCATAAAAAAGGCCACTATAGGCCTCCATGAAACATAGCTATAGGTAAAACTTAAAAAAAAAAAAAAAAAAAAAAAAAAAAAAAAAGAAGCATGGAACTTGAGTTCCATAAAAATGCCACTATAGGCCTCCATGAACACAGCAGCTAAGTAAAAAAACTAAAAATAAAAATAAAAATAAAAAAACAAACAAACAAAAAAATTGCATAGAACTCGAGTTTAGAGAGCTCAAGTTCCATAAAAAACGCCACTATAAGTGTTTAAAACACCACTATAGGGCTCTCTAATGGAGTGATCAGACTTAAAAAAACTTGCATGTTTTAAAATGCCACTATAGGGCTTGAAAACGCCACTATAGGGCTTTCTAATGGAATGATCAAACTTAAGAAAAAACTTGCATATTTTAAACGCCACTATAGGGTTTTAAAAAATTGCATGGAACTTGAGTTCATAGAGCTCGAGCTCCAGCAATTATTATTATTTTTTTTAAATTTTCAATTTTTTATAACTCGATTGTCCAAAAAACTAGTTTTAAGTTGAAACTCGATTGTCCAAAAAACGAGTTTTAAATTGAAACTCAATTTTTAGAAAATCAAATTTTAAAAAAGAGGTATTTCTCTAATTAGATTGGAAAATGGGGCATTTGCCCATTTTTTTTGCACGAAAGGGGCATTTGCCCATTTTCGTCAGGAAAAGGTCACTAAGAGGAGTAGTCCAACTAAGTTGAAGTTGTGCTTGAATAACTTAGTAGGTTCTATTGTATGTAGGTATTTTGAGATCAAGTATATTCGTTGTTAATGGATTCTTTAACTAGAGACAACAACATAACCAACAAAATGCAAGCATGGCGGAAGAATGTGAGATTTCTTTTTCTTTTTTTCTACCTTTATTCCCTATAGGATTATTTTTTCTATGTTTTTAGAAATCTTAATCTATATAGATCTTTTCATTTATGAGTATATAAATTAATTAAATATTATTTTTCAAGTTATACTCACTCTACAACTCAGTCGTTACCAGAAATTATATTTTTATGGTTTTTTTGTTTTTAAAAAAAAAAAAATTGTGGAGAATCAAGGCTAAGAGGGTCTATTTTATTCAGAAACAGAAATATGACGAAACATCTCGAAATACAATAGGTGCTATATTATCTGAAATATCTTCTAATCAAACCTGTGGCACATCAATGGATTTAGCCTTTTTGGCTAGCAAGTGGGCAACGGCGTTGCCACTATAGTTCTTAATGTCTTAATTAATGTCCTCTGTCACATGAACGTAAGCAAACCAATCAACTCCATTTTGGTTAATCTGTTGAATGATTGTTGCACTGGATCTTCCCATCTTACTTGATCTGTTGAGCATAGATATTAAGTTATTGATCATATGAGAGATTGAGAGAGAAGCATAGTGGAACGATTAGGATCGATTATACGCTCACATCAATAATATTTACTTAGATCGTTCTGGGCTCTCACACAAGGGTTAGCTCTACACATGAGCCCATGAGCGACTCACATGCGAAACTCAACCTTTATGTGAGAGCTCAAAAGTCAAAACATTGCTCCAAAATTATGTAAATATTTTTTCGTTTAATTGGGAATGTATAAATAAAGAGACGATCATCAGACAAGGGTCTCACATGTAGAATCTTACACCAATGGGAGCTGTGACACAAATCTCTTCTACCACAAGTTCATTTCTAAAATATATGGTCGACGTGTTTTCAGTTTTTCACATTCAATGAGGGTCCCGGATGAGAAGGTTTAGTGGACAATTTTTGCGTCACGTTTTTTATATGTGCAATTACATAAGTTTTATTTTCAACCCCCTTGAAGGTATTGCACTCTGCAACATCTGAATCCGGTTTCATGCTTGATGAATGATGAGACTTTTCCTTGGTTATGTCACAAATATCCAATAACCATGTAACTAAAATGTGGTGGCCTAAATCCGATGCAGTCAACTTGACTTGGTAATGGGGTGGGACGGGTCCATGTGCTATTTAAGAAAAGTTTACCCACATGCTAATGTATGATGTCATAAAAGAGCACAATTTGTTTCCAACAAACAAAATGACACGACTTCAGCGAAAAAATAAAAATAAAGTGACATGGCAAATAAAAAAAAAAAAAAAAAGTACACACGTGTTTTACAACTGAAAAGATGATTTAGGTTTTCTGTTGTAAATGGCACGTCATATGTTTTAAAAACTGCCTCAATGATATTCTCGTTGACATTTGATCTCCAATGAGCGTCGACATTCATTTTTACTTTTATTCGAGTATATGCCATCTTTAGACCATTTGTGTGCTTTTTATGGTTGCATGTGCTATTCTAGTTTTTGGTTTTATCAACCAAGTGTTTTTACTTTTTATGCATTTATTAGCTATTGTAACTTGCGATATGGTTGCAAAGGACTCAACATGAAAGCTGCAATTTTTTTTTTTTTTTCCGACAAAAAAAAAAAACATGAGAAATAAAAGAAGAGTAATAATTATCACATACACAATATATTTAACTGAAATTATGTTTTAATCATTTTACAATTATAACTTAAATTGTATTTTAAAAACACGATTTCTTAAGTTGTGTGTACAACTGTGTGTAATTAGCTATGTACAACAATAATTAGTGATTATATATATATATATATATATATATATATATATATATATATATTATGGTTGTCAAAATCGCAATCTAGATTTTAGGATCACGCGATTTTACAATTTCACCTCACCAAAAAATTTAGAATCGCACTAGGATAGTAAAAATGGTAGGATCGTTTGTAGAATCATAAGATTGTATGGGATCTTACCGATCCTACTAAAAACATAAATTTTTAGTTTTATTTTTTTATTTTTTTTATGAAATAAATTTTTTGTTTTGATAAAACTTTAAGGTTATTTATTTTTTCATGTTATGATGGTTTGACTTTTTACTTTATTTTTATAAAATTATGTTAACCTAAGCAAATGCTTTTTAGTTTCTAATTCACTTGTAATCAAAATGAAATAATGCTTCATCATTTCTAAATAAAAAATTTGATGTTGGCTTTGCTACCTTTTAAACTATAATGTTGTTAAATTTGTTTGATTAATATACTAATTTGTGTTCTAATATTACTAAAATATTTTTTTATATATAATTTTATTTATGCTTGTATTTGTATATTGATTGATTGATTTTTTTGAGCATGATTTTTAATTGTTGTTGAGTGGTATAATTTGAATAGTTAAGTGTGAAATTGTATCTTGATGTCTTTTGCAGATCTAGTATACAAATATATAATGTCTAAATAGATGATGAAATGGATGATGATAATTAGGAATTTAGGATAGTGGTTATAAGAACCTTAGAATAAGAATAATTAAATGTTCACTTCACCTTAATATTCATTTTGTTTTTAGATTTCATAGTGTAGTTAGCTAGTTTTCATTTGCTAACTTATTTTGGATTTCAAACTTGGAACTTAGAACTTGGAAAATATTTTACATGTATTTTGATAAATAATTTGGTATTTGGTTACTAATTAAATATTTATTGAACTTTTTAAATATATTGAGTCAAAACCTAAATATATTTGTTTTGTTAGTATAGACTTAGCAATGTACAACATGGAAATTACATCATATGATACAAATCTTAGTTTTTTAATGAATGAATTTATAATTTATATGATTATTCAACATACAAAGTCATTATCATTGTGTTTTTTTGCTTTAAATCTAAAAATATGTAGGATCTTACGATTCATGATCCGATCCTACGATTTACGATCCTACCTACCTTTAACAATCTTACGTAGGATCCCGATTCTGATAACTTTAATATATATATATAAAAAGTATTCTAATTTGAACTTATAAAACATCTGCGTTATGTTGTATCTGGTAATATAATAATAATTGGAAGGATTGAATATAAGCTTAACTGCAAACTTTTTCTAAAGGCTTGAAATTTAACTTATATTTATGGGATAATTAAGTTCCACAAAAGGCACATACTACCAATAGAAGAATGGGATCTAACATTCTCTAAGTTAGATGTCAATGATCTATATGTCAAAGAATACGTTTGCATATTATAACAAAAACATTCAAGTTTCGAATACCCCTTCCCTACTTAATGTAATAAGAATACAAAACTAAAATAAAAAGTTAGATAGTAATTTATGTGATGATTATAACGTACATATGCTTAATTGCTGTTCTTGTTCGGATGCTGCTGTGATTATATAGCATTCTCAATTATATATGCTCATTGTTTAAAATTGTGGAAAGTGAGCAAGACTTTATCTCCGCTGCCCCAAGCCACGTGGTTTTCATTTTTCTGATACAATCGCTAATTGGCCTTATCTAAGTGGAGTTTCAAAGCAAAAGTATATCTCCATTTGATAGACACCCCATAAGTATATGGACTTTCATCGGGGCAATCTATATTAATAGCTTGGGACTCGCAAAAGAAGGAACTCCAAGCCCGTAGCCCAAGTTACTCTAGAAATCTCATGTAATTCTCATCTCTGGAGTCTGGAGTTCTTTCTTTAGCCTCCCTAGCATCAACTTTACTTTGCCCCACACTTGCTTATGTGGTGATCCCTTATAATATGGGCCATCTTTCCTACAATGTTTGCATATATACTAAATACACAATGTCTAAATGGCTTTACCAAGGAATTGTGAGTGCAAACTTTTTCTATGGCCTTCAATTTTCAAAAGAAATGTAAATGAAGTGTACTTGTTTCTGGTTACTCTCATGGTTTGTGTCCAACAGTGGAATTTCTAACAAAAATAAGTGGACCCTGTGCTAACTAAGTTGTAATTTGTGTTGGTTTTATTGTGTGTCAATTTCTTTGTAATTTACGCTTAATCCTTAGTATCTGTGGGCTTGTAATTGGGTTGGGTATATGAGTCCAAGTTATTGCTACTGAAGATGCAACGCACCCACGAGAGATGGAGTTTGGCACCCGCAAGTTTTGGCACGAGTCAAGAATTTGCAGTTGAGACTTGAGACTAAATTAGCGAGACAGACTCATGGGTCTCTGTCATAGATAGATCACCTGTTGTCCCAACCCTTCACACTATAAATACACATCCTTCCCCTCGATTTTAAGTTGGAAGCACCCATCTGAGAGTTGAGAGAATTGAATCCATTATTGTGAGAGTCAAACACCATTAATGATCTGTACTCTTCCTTTTCTCCATAGCCAAATTTTTGAGAGGAGATTAGATCTTACACACCCATCACTACCTAATTGTTGCAAGTGTTGTTTGGACCCTTGGAAGTTAGAATTATTGGAGTTTGCCAACTTCAATCATAGAGTTAGACCTTTTTAGATATACACAATTATTAGTTTCTTTAAGACATCTTCTCTTCATTTAGTGTGTGTTAAAATACTTAGTATTCTCAACAAAAAATAAAATAAACTAAAAATAAAAAGAGGCTTGAAGGTGCAACCGGTGTTTGGTTGCAAATTTGGTGCCTAAGTTGGAGAAATGGCTCAACATAGCTAGTTGTGAGCAAGAACTTATGGTGTATTCTATACTGCAATTATCTCATTTCAGAGGATTGTGTTTGTCAACTGGTTAGGAGATTTTTGTGCGTGATACTCAAGTTTTCCTCTTCAATAACATGTCTAATGTTATCTTGGGTTTGCTTTTCTTTACTTACCACTTTATTGGATTTTAATTGCTTATTTAGCTTATCCATGCAATGCTTGTTTGTCATGCTTTGTTAATTGACTAACACTTACACACATGGTTTCCAAACCTGAACCGTTCAATGAACCGTAAATGAAAGAGATTCAAGGTTTTTAAGGTCAGACTGAGGTCGAACCAAAGTCAAACCGTGATGACATCATAATTAATTTAATAATTATTTAAATATAAATAAATACATTAAATTAGTATAAATAAAAAATTTAACTAAAATAATCCAATTAAATATAAATATCTGTATTTCAAATATATATTTTCATATAATAACTTTTACAAGACAAATAAGAAATATAAAATCTTAAGCAAATTTAAATATAATATTTATTTATTTATTTATATATTGATTAGCTAAACTTGTAATAATAATAATAATAATAATAATAATAATAATAATAATAATAATTAGAAAGACACTCAAATAAAATAAAATAATTTTTTAAAATTATTTAATAATTTTAAATTGAAATAATTATTTAATAATTATTATATACTTAACTATAAATATTAATTATAATTAGAGCAATAATAGCACCATAACATTTTTTTATCTTACAAATCCCTTTGTTCAAGATCTGAAATTATCAGATCTCCTTCCCATCTTTGTTCTTCTTCGTGTTTGTTCATTTCTTTTCTATTTCTTCTAAATCTGATCATAACTTCGTACCAGTGTACTGGCCAAAATTCATCGGAAAAGTAGAAACAAAAAGAAACCATTCGAACCTCAAAAATCGATCACAGTTGTTAGAACTGTACGGTTCGACCATGATTTGCACGGGTCCCTGCTTTTTTCCCATTGAACGGTTCT
Organism: Castanea mollissima; assembly: GCA_014183005.1. Classification (NCBI taxonomy): domain Eukaryota; kingdom Viridiplantae; phylum Streptophyta; class Magnoliopsida; order Fagales; family Fagaceae; genus Castanea; species Castanea mollissima. Next base: position 43,384,829 of record JACAVU010000003.1, read on the forward strand.
TGATACTAAAAAAACCGCAAAACTGAGAGGTTCGCGATTTTTCCGGTCGGACTGTACGGTTCAGTCCGGGTTTCAAAACTATGCTTACACAGTTACACTTGGCTTTAATTGTTAATTTAGCTTAAAATAGAATTATTTGTAAAATTTGAAGTTTGGGGTCTACATCATTGCCTAGCTTAATTAAGTAATTTTCTCACCCTAAATTCCTTATATTGCAAAGATGGCCTTTTGGTGAAAACAGATTTCTCCTTTATTGGTGAAACATTGTAAAATATCTATTACCAGAATGCAAGAATCCATTCAAGTTTTAGCAAAGATGTCAAGGGTAATTCCGATTGTTTATCTTCTTAAGGACTCACCTAGAAACAAGGTCCTGTTTGAGATTTGGAGGACTTTGTTTTGGACATTCTCATCTTGTTTGCATAAATTGAGTTGCAACTGAGAATTAGGATGAAAATAATTAACATATAACACAAATTGTTTGGTCTATACTCTCTAGTTTGCTGTGGGCTCACCCCACATGTAAGAGCTCTAGTGCTCTAGGACTACCTAATAAATAGTTTTCTGTGGGCTCACCCCTCATGTAAGAGCCCTAATGCTCTACGACTACTTAATAATTTCCAATCAGTTAAATAGAGACTAATAGAGTTATAAAGTGACTAAAGAAAGTTAGAAACTAGCAATATGGCAGCTGAATATGGAAGTCAATGAAGCCTACTGTCAGTTTCATATGCACGTTGCATTACCACAAAATCTCTTGTCCCTCTTGTGAGGTCTTGAATCACCAAGACGTTGAAAAATATGTGAACTTTCAAGATGTTCAACAACATCCTTCGTAGTAGGACTGTAGGACGGTTCATGGGAAAAAAATTCAATGCAACACATCCCCAACTCTGTAAACAGTATTCTTTGAGGCTTTTGTGGACAAAAAACACTGGGGTTTGTATTCCATCTTGGCCCAAAAGTGCAATAGACGGTTTATTTACTTGGTCAGGTTTCCAGTTTCGCCAGGTCACTAGTTCTTTTGCCTATTAGTCCTAGGAGAATGACACCAAATGAAAAGACTTTGCAGAATGACACCAAAATAGACCGAATGGCCCATAGTGGACCGAGTGCACTGAAATGAGATGACTAAACCAAACTGGACCGAAATACTTCGCTAGTGTAGCTCAATAAGAGCGTAAGAACAATATCAAAGTTTAAGTCTAATCATCTTTAAAATGTAATGAAGTGAGGGGGTGTATATCGTACTTTTCGGTAACTTTGTTCAGTGTAACTTACCAATGCTGAGAGGTTATTAAGATCTTATAACAAGTGAGTTTAGTCCACGAATGAAACTTCATAGTTAGGTTTAACTAAGAGGAACATGCTAGCTATAAGTGAAGACAATTAACTAAGTTGCATAATTTGGTGGCTTTTTCATCTTTGTGAACAATCATTAACTGTTAGAATTCAACTTAGCATAAAAAATCCTAATGTAAATATGAAAAGTCTCGATCAATCATTTTTTTATTGATGAGTTACACATGCATCCTATGACTTTTCATCGTCCATTATTATAAGAGAAAAAAGTGTCAATTGAGTTATAACTCATTGGCTAATCATTAATATTAACTTTCCAATTGATCAGTTTCTATTAGAACTTAGATTATTTATACTATTGCATCTGAGCTATTATTTTGTTGAGCTATGAATAAATTATTTGCAAAATAAATTTACTCTAAAGTGTTGTAAAACAAAGGTGCATCTGTTTTGTTGCACATCAAATTGAGTATAGACAAAACAAGAGCAAGGAAAACTGCATTATGTGCACAAAATTTCAAGAGCAAGGCAATTTTTCTATTAATTTGTGATTGAGATATTCTTCTTCAGTACTCCACCATTGAATATTGAAATTGTCCATCTAATTTGATGGAAGCTTTGCGCTGGCACGGTTTAGTTTGAAACTTTAAAGCTGAGATGTCAACATTTGCTTCTTTATTATGTTTTGCTTTTTCTACAATTTTGTCATATTTTGACTTTTTTTTTTCTTTCAAGTTCATTCTCAAGTGATTTTCCTAAATTAATTTTTTAGTGATTGTACCTTTAAACAAAGTGAAATATATATATATATATATTACATGCGTTGCACGGATTAATAACTAGTTAATTTAAATTACATTACTAAAGTATCTCTTGGTTTTTTTTTTAACTTGAGAATCCTCTATTGTTAATTTTATTTACCAAAAAAAAGGAAGATTTCTAAAATAATAAAGTAAACGTGTGTCTCTCTTTATTTTATTTTTTAGTTATATGGGTTAAAAAAAACCTACTAGTATTATTTAATTTAGTATATTATTGTATGCTAATTACATTTTCTTCAATATTATTTGGATTCAAATGATAGCTTAATGATAATAGTATCTTTTACCATGCTCCATGGGGAAAAAATTGTAACTTGGTCAACAAAAAAAAAAAGGCTTTTTGACAGAAATTTTTTTCCAATTTCAAAACCAAGTTGTTAAAGTTATGCTTATGTAGATGATTTAATATGTTTAACTATTTTGAGATAGACTCTATAAGTGTGGAACTCATCTTCATGTGAGATGGATGTTATTCCGTTACTCAAAATGACTCTTCTTCTCATTCTTTAAGAAAATCCTTTATTGAAAAAATGAACTAAAAAGTATTAAGAAAAAGGTGTTTCAAGATCTATTAAAATACATGGGCAACAAGCTCTAGAAGATAAGGCCACAAAAGTTGGAACACACTTCTCACTTCTCAAATTACTTATCTTTGCTAGAAAATGCCGAATATGCTTGATGGTGGTTGTTCTATTCCAGTCCACAATCTTCTTCCAGTCCAATCCCCCTTTAATTGGGAAGAAATGGTGGTTGTTCCATTCCAGTCCACAATCTTCTTCTAGCCAATCCCCCTTTAATTAGGAAGAAATATTTTCTCCGAGGATATTTTTAGAAGTTAACTTATCTGAACCACTCCGTAGACAATAATTGAAAAGCTTCTCAATTTCCTTGATGCCTTCCGTAGAGAAAATGGAAGGGTTAGTAAAATTAATACACTTACATGCCAAACAAGACAGATTGAATCAACTGTAAACTAAGATAGACCATGTGCTTATTCTAGCAACAATGTGTTGAGTCTAGCAACAATCTTATCAATTGGCAACCTGCAATCTTTAGAAACAAGCTTACTAAAAATGGAAGCATGCCTACGTACTCAACAAAATATAAATATTAGAAAAGATACAAAATATTGCCTTCATTCCAACCCAAGAAGTCATATACCAACTTGAGCCCCGGTCTCTAATGACGACAAAATAAGCAGATTTGACCCAAAAGAGTAAAAAAAAAAAAAAAAAAAAGTTTTCAAAACCCTAGCTTTACATATACAAATGCATACACATACTTAATTAACCACATGTATGAAGAATTGGTCCATGCGTAACCAAACGATGTTTGGAATCGTATTTTTTTAGAAATATTTTTACAAAAGAGCCTTCCAAACTATGCTAAAGTATCAACAATCCTTTAGAGGAAAACACTATATATAAAGAAAGATCGATCAGAGTCTCAATAGAGTTTTCAAAAGAAAAAAATTGGGAGCTTAGGAAACACTATAAAGAAAGATCGATCAAGTCCTCAATAGAGTTTTCAAGTGAAAAGGATGGGGAGCTTTTTCCTACGCACTTTCTCTAGTTTTAAAGGTTTTTCTGTTAGGGTCATATTTTTTATGTAATTAGCTAATTTCTTGACAAAATATACTTTACTTGCAATTAGGTATATCTAAGATAGATTTAATATATCAAGAAGTCTGCTGAACAAACATAGCGAATGGTATCTTTAAAGTCATAAAGATTGATCCAAGAAACAAGTGAAAAAAAATTGTTTCATTAAGTCTCTACAGAAGCTCAACAGACATAAAACTCATATACTCTATGTAAAGCTATTGCGTTTGTGCAACTTAAGATTTTATAATCAAGTACTTCCTGATTTTTATTGTTTATGAAGTGAAGAACTTTGCAGCCAACAACAATCATTTAAGTTGCTGGAGTCAATCACGTACTGGGATCCATGCAAATGAATTAGTCACGGATTGGAGATTTGTGCAATAAAGAAAAGAAAGATACTACAAGATCAAGTCCAATTGGGTATTAGAGTGAAGGTTCAACTGTAGGTTGGTATTTTGGGATAGACAAGGGTAGTGGTAAGATTCTTTATACTTGTAACTGCTTGATTATTGATTAGTGGATTATTGGAAGTGGTGACCTTAGATTCACCCGGTAGGGTTTTTGTCTTACGAGTGACTTTCTCCATTTGTCAACAAATCACTGCGTCAATTTAATTTTTGCTGCATTTAGTTTATTTGGTGATTTGTTAGTGTCTCTACAATTTGCATGTAATTTGACCTAATTAATTAACTTGGGCAATTGAATTAATTAACCGGGTCAAGTTATCTTAACCCAACATTTTCTTTAATCAAAACTTTTATGGGCTTGTTCATCTTTAAGTCTAAAACTTTTCTAACTTGTGTTTGTCTCTCTTTGGTTTAATTGTTCTGCCTAAAGACCGAGGGGAACGATAAAGCTTCAAGAGTTCTTTCTCTGTTTAGTGGTTGGTCTTCTTCCTTTATGTTTTCTATGATTCTTTTTAGTTTTTTTTTTAATATTCTTCATCTTAATTTCTTTTTTTATTTCCTATCTTTAATTATTAGGTTAGAAATATGCCTAAGATAGAGATTAGTTTTAGTTAGGGTTTCTACTTTTAAGTGTGTACACAACACCTAACTTGCGTACTCAGCTTCAGTCATGCATATGTGGTAAGTTTTTAAAACCCTAGGATTTCTTTTTTTTCTTTTTTCTTTTTTCATTATTCTCTTTTCTTCAGTGAACATGTATTTGTGATTTTTTTCTCAAAATATGTTAGAAATATGTGATTAGGTTGAACCCTAGAGATTGGATACCCATCCCTTGTGTATGATTGAATTGTGTTCATTTTTATTTTATTAAAGCAATTTGCGTGCTTAGAATAGATCCCGCTTAGGGGAACCCTTACTAGAATACAACTAGGAGGTGCGAAGTGATAGTCAATCCATTTGATCAAACAGAATTGGATGCCTAATACTTTTCCAATTAAGTATCCTAACTCCAAACTGATAGTATGATAACATTAGAAATGATTGTCATTCTCTACCCTTATCATGAGTTAGTGGGATATTCCCCATGCCCATCTTTAGGATGGGTCCACACCATTCAACACCCAAAACTAGTCTATCATAGGGCAAGACAATCCAAGGAACCACGTTGGTTTGGTGGCGCTCACACTAACACTTAACGCACTACACAAGTTCATTTGATATATTTATTCATCCATCAAATTGAGTAGTGAAGATTTAATGCCCCTATGCTAACAATAATATTGTCAATTCTGTTTCGTTTCAGCTAGAGTGATAGGAAAATTCCATTCCAGTTAGTTTACTAGTATTTCTTCTATAATTTTTTTTTTTTTTTTTAAATTACTAGTATGAATAACATCCTATTCCACCTCAGCATAAATTTTGGTTCATTTCATTATATTTCGTCCAACAAGAAGATTTCGGCTGAAGCGGTAAGCAAACTCTGTTCCGGTTAGTTAATTGGTATGAATCACATCCTATTCTACCTTGACTTAAATTCCAATCCATTTTATTTAATTACATTCTGTAAGATGATTTTGATTAGATTATGAACAAAACTTTATTTTTTTTCTCCTTAATCTCATTTTCTTTTTTGTTTTCATTACTTAACTCAACTATGACATGTTTTTTTTTTTTTTTTTTTTTTTTTCATTAACTATATTTTTTTCATTACTTGACTTACATGTGATTTTTTTTTTTTCTATATTAAAAACAAATTCATTTACCTTACTATATATGACATGCTATATAATGATAATATTAAGAAGATGTAATATTTAATTTTAAATTGATAAATGACATGGTAGAGAACACTATGTAATGAAGAATTAGCAAATATATATTTAAAATAAAATTAGCAGTAACCTCCAAAGAAATATACCAATATCAAAATATATATTCTGTTTCATCCAACTAATTAGGAGGTGTTTGGTAGGTTAATTCTAACACATTTTTTCACATTTTAAACAACATTACACACATTTTTACTTACACATATATCAAAAACACCCAAACAACATAACTTAAATTCCTCTCCCAAATATGGCCAAAATAGGAAATTAACAATAATTTCCAAACAATATAATTAGTAGTTACTGTTTACAAACTATATTTTTTACTAGCATCTCGAGTCTAAAAGACTCGATTTTGGGCTTATAAATTGAGTCTTTGAGGGTCAATTTTTATGGTATGATTTTGTCAGATGTGGTATTTTTTTCACGTGGCGTCCACATGGAAATTGAGTCTTAGAGACTCGATTTATATCTGTAAAACAAAAAATTTCAAATGTCTGGAGTTCAAAACATCGATCAACCAAGAACAAGCACAAACCATAACTAATCCACCAAGAAAACCCATTCTACTCAGCTTTTTCAACCCACAGCACAGACCCATGGTGACCCACGGCACAAACCCATGGCAAGTGTTGGAGTACAAAACACAAACACAGATCAGCCACCATCTACAAGCACAGACCAGCCACTATCAAATACAACCCACAAATCCGAGCATTAATCCAACAACTCAGCATAAATCCAACCAAATCCACCCCCAAACAAACCGGATCTGCCACCAGAGAAGAAAGATAGAGAGAGAAAAAAAAAAAAAAAAAAAAACTCACCCATGACCATCGACGCCACAAGGCCCACGCCAGAAGAGGAAGACGAAGCAATAGTGGCAAAATTAAAGAGATGTAGAGGCTGTGGCGACGGAGCGAAGTGGGTGACACACGGCGAAGTGGGCGACCCACGGCTAGCCACGAGCACCGATGACCACCCACGTCGAGCTGAAGCTGGTCTAAAACCACCCCCGCCGACTTGATTCTACTTCTATTTCTGGGGTTTTTTTTTTTTTTTTCTCTCTCTTTCTTCTCTAATAGTGATGAGATGAGAAGGTGTAAAGAGTTATACTTGCTTTGTAAAAGGCTTAGAAATCGAGTCATGGAGGCCGATCGACCATGGAGGCTTCACCGAAAGAGAGAAAACGAGAGAGAGAGAGAGAGAGAGAGAGAGAGAGTGCAGGCTTAAAATAGATGAAGGCTTAAAACATAATTTTTTAGTTTATAAATCGAGTTTTTAAGGCTCGATTTTCAAGTGGTCGCCTGTGGACAAAACGCCACATTAGACGTGATCAGACTATGAAAATCGAGTCTTTGAAACTCGATCTTGGCCTCCAAAATCAGTCTTTTAGACTCGAGATGGTAGTAAAAAATATAGTTTGTAAACAATAATTACTAATTATAATGTTTAAAAAATAATATTAATTTCCTATTTTGGCCCCCAAATACACTCTTAATAGCTTTGACGAACGTTCACACTTGGCTACTTGCTCTGTTAATCTTAACCAGAAAATGATCCTTAGCTTCATGCTTTCTTCTTTTTCTTTTGACATAGCGTCTTATTCAGGGTATACAGTACAAGTTTCAATTTCTGCGTTAAATTCGTAGTTCTTTAGAAATTATTAGTGGTAGATTCCACATGCAAATGCAAAGTCTGTCTTGATACAGACCCAATATTGATCAAAATGCAAGAGAGATACAATGTCTAGGAAAAGGTCGAACATTACTCATTAGTTATGCACTAATTCTTTCACACGGTTCTTCAAGTCTTGAATAGCTACTTCACAACGACAACACAAAAAAAAAAAGTCTTGAACTGCTACCCATACGACAAGAACGGTTAATTGAACCCAGTACCCAAACTGGAAAGTCTGAAATCTTGTTAATTTTATGGATGTTGACTCACGAGAGAGAGAGAGAGAGAGAGAGAGAGAGAGAGAGAGAGAGCATATATAGTTAGATTCCTACACTCTCCACAAAGAGAGAGAGTAGCAAAGATGAAAATCTTGCGCTATACCTTTTCTTTTTCTGCCTGTGAAGTCAGTTCAGCTTTCCCGTTCTCTGAAGTCTGGATTCGGAGAAAAGAATAGTTTTTACACGTTTGATATGAGGTCGCAGGAAAAAGAAAGTTTTAGGTCACGTGCTTCATAAATAGGTCTTTTTCTGGATGATGTCACAAAAATTCCAATAGCCATGGATAAGTAGGCAACGAATTGTATCATTCTAGTATATATATATAAAGACTAAATATATAATTGACTTTAAGATAAAAAATAAAATAAAATTTGTATCCATTCAAATATTCAATATTATTTTTTTTTTTAATCATTTATTTATCAAAATGGAATTCAAAGTCATTTACATCCTAAAATAATCTCGAATAGAATTTGCACTAAGTTTGCGGTAAGTTTCATTTCAATGTATAAAGTTATATAGTCCTTTAGAAGTCCGCATTATTTTATATTGCAAAACCTAATTTTAACAATATTTTTTACTAAATATTACTCATATATTGTAGTTACACTAGAAGCATGAAGAGTAGGTAAAATCACTTTTTAGACAAAATGATAGTTTGTTGATCTTTTAATTCTTATTAACCATTTGGTACAATTTACAAAGAAATAATGATGAATGTAAAAACGTGTGTGCTTCAAATTTACTATCATCCTATTAAAATTTTGAAAAAAATAAAAAAGGAAAATGTATGTTTGCACACATATATAAGTGTAAGAAAATAACTTAGAATATAAATAAAAGAGTAATTTTGCTTAAATTCCCGTGGTCTTCTGTTAGAGCACTACTATCAGGTATGCCAAATGTTAAAAATTTAGCATTTGACATACCAAATACCAAAAAACCTTTCTTATGAGATGTTCTAAATGTTATAATTTTTGCCACACATGAACAGTACCATTCCATTTTTAGAACGGTACGGATGAAAATGCTAAAAAAAAAAATTAATTTTTTATTAATTTTTTCTCTATTCCTTTTTTACTTTCTTTCTTCTCTCTCTTCCTTTATCACTTTCTTTCTTCTCTCTTTCTTTTTCTTCTTTCTTTTCTCCGCCACTCCCTTCTTCTTTGTCACTTTCTTCCTTTTTTCTTCTTCTTTCTTCTCTAGAATCTTCACCTCTCCCTTCTTCTTCTTTTTTTTATTTATTTTTTATTTTTTTATTTTTTTTTCTATCACTCTGCACCTTGTGTCTCTATTTTTTTGTTCTTTTTTCCTGTCACACTCTCTCTTTCTTCTTTTTTCTCCACCTTGCCATTAAGATCGGCCGTTACAATTTAGATCAACTGTTGTCATGGAGTTCGACCTCACTAATGAGGTCGACTAGTGGGGTTGGGATTATTTGGTTTTGAGATCGGCGTTTCAAATGGTGTGGGGCTGAGATTGATGGCTTTTGTGGTGGTGTCCCTCTCCTGTGCACACCCGTGAAGCCACCACCAATGGCCGCCGGCCTCTCTCTCATCTATTTATTTCTCTTTTTCATTTTTTTTTTTTTTCATTCTTGTTTGTCTGATGGTGTTTGTGTCTTGGTTTTGGGATGGATTTTGTGGTGATTTTGATGTCTTAGGTGGTGGGATGTGTAAGTGATGGACGGTAGTGGTTGATTTGGTTTTTTTTTTTTTAATGTAGCTGGGTTTTTCATTATTATTTTAATATGTGTAATGTTAAAATGAAAGATGTGATGTATAGCGTATTGTAAAATGATGTGGTAAAAAAATAAAGTATGCTTTTAGTGTGTCAAAATGACATTTTTATAGAAGAGCCGATGATAATGCTCTTAGAGTCTCAATCATTCGAGTCTCGCAAGTCTTGAATTTTAATTAGGCCTGTTAAATAGGCTCATGGCTTGGAATTTGAGCGATTTTTTCAAAAGTGTATAAGAGATCATAAGAGGTGACTGAATAAAGAAAAGAGATCCTCAATTGCATATTTAGATTTTTATACCTAACCTCTTTTAATTCACCAACATACAAGCAGAGAGTCTAAAGTGAATATGAAGATTGGTATTAATTTCACCTAAAAGTTCCAAGAGTATCTGTATGAAGTTGCTTTTGAAGTTTCAAATATTTTTAAAACAATGTGTTCTAGGATAAATTTTAGCCCAAGGAGAGTTCACTAGTCTTTTCTAGGTTAGCGGGCTATAAGGTCTTTTACTGTGCCTAATCGGGCCAAGGGGTGAGCCGTGAGCCACACTCCACATTTTTGTTAGGAACCCTCAAATCGATATATATATATATATATATATATATATATATTCTAATTTCCTATATTTTTCTTTCTAGTTTTTGTTTTCTTTTTTCTTTTTGATACCACTTCTTTTTTAAAAATTATATTAATTTCCCACTTAATTTTATAAATAAAATCCAAATATGCAGTTATTTTTATGAAATTATAATGTTAGAATCACATTTAAGTCAATAATATCCTAGGCCAGTTGGGTCAAATCTTGACAGTTAAAAAAACATTCAACTCGACTAGTCACTTTAATAGTTGAACCTGCCCAGCTCACTAGGAAATCAATTCATATTCATGCAAGATAGAGTGGACTGGGTTGAACTGTTTGGACGGTTGAGCGAGTTGTCACATGGGCCAGAACACTCTGACCCTAGCTTTTTTTCTAAGCCTAGTTGAAATAAGTTTGAATATAATACTCTTAACAATATTTTGGTCACTTTAAACACACAAAAAAAAAAAAAAAAATCTCAATAACAACCAATTTAATCTAAAATCTGATAATAATAATAATAGGCCCAACAATAAAAGTAGAAATTTATTAATCTTAGAACTTAGAAAAAAACTCATTTAGATTTTCATAAATTTAAAACAAATCAATCAAATGAGAGATCAATGAATGAACGATTGATTAGTTGTGTACTTTGAAAGAAAACTAACTTATGGGATTGATAATGGAGATATCATGAAACAATTTCAAAATATGAAATATCTTAGAAAGTAATTGTAAAACTTTATATATTTCAGTTTTTGTTTTTGGTTTTTTTTTTTTTTTTTTGGTTATGTCAATATATTCAAGATCCTTTTTTTTTTTAATTTTGTATAATTTATATTTCTTATTGCCCTCTGGAGCCGTCATTGCCTATAAATCTTCACCAGATCTAACACCTGCAATTGAAGGTCCTACACATGCTTGACGGAACCTGCCCTAGCGCACGCAGTGATGCCACCAGGCTTGAATCTCTCTTGACCCAAACATGCAGTAAACGATCCCATACTAGGTCAGGTTTTACCGGTTTCTCCAGTTCACAAGTTCTTCGGGCTATTTCAGGAAAAAAAAAAACTCTTTTGACTATTAGTTTTAGGAGAATGACACCAAATGAAAAGACTTCACACATTGTTTTCCAATCACCTCCTAATCACTTGTCATGTACATTATTCCATTCTTGTTTGAGTTTAAGGGTATGAGAAATAATAATTGGTAATGGTTTGCTATCGAAAACATTAACCTTTTGGATACCTTGATAAAGTACTGGTCGACTCAGAAACATAAACTGTTAAGAAATTCGTCAACAATGTACAACAAGAAGATATCAAAGTCAAGTCAAATCGTGTTTGACATGCGAGGAAGTGAGAGGGGTGTGTATGCTACTTCGCTGTAACTTTGTTCAGTGTAATTTATTAATGCTGAGGTTATTAAGATCTTATATGAAGAGAGTCAAGTCAACGAACGAAACTTCATAGTTAGGTTTAAGTAAGAGGAGCATGCTAGGTGTTAGTAACGAAAAACAGAGTTGCATGGTATGGTGGTTTTTTAATATCTGTGAATAATCATTAACTTTTAGAATTCAACTGAACTCAACAAAGCCTTGTGTAAATATGAAAGGACTCGATGGATAATTATTTAGTTATTTAAGTTTTATTGATAAATTATGCACTCAATAACTTTTGAACTCATAATCTCATTTTTTATTTTATTCAATTATTATAGGAGAAGAAAGTAGTAGTTGAGGTAAAGCTCATTTGACCAGTCAATAATATTAATTTTAGCCATATCAACTATTACTTGCTGAGATCATATCTTTCTCCATGATTTCAATTTCTATTAATTTCGCCTAAGGCCCCAAATAGCTGAGCTATTAATTTCAAATAGTTTATTGTTGGGTGCAAAGCAAGGGAGTCGATACAGTACCGTACCGGCCGGTATGGCCGGAATATTCTTTACCGGAGCTTAAAACGGTATAGAAACACATGTGTTTCGTTTCGGTTCAAATACCGGTGATACCAGGTTGTTCCGGCTATACCGGATGAAATATCATGCTTCGGCCGAAAAAATCATACCGGACCGGAACATGACTTTCAGATCAAAAAGAGAAAAATTTTCAGATCCAGTATCTCTCTCCTCTTTCAGTAACATATTAACTTACAGTCTCTCACTATGCTGCTGCCGCCACGAGAAAGTCATCGCCACGTTGCTGGAATCCCATTTTGCCAATCTTCTTCTCCTCCCCCTTCTTCTTCTTCGTTAAATAACCCAGAGCCTCCTTCTTCAGTTCTTGGCTTTTGTTTTGTTTTAGATTGTCTTTTCAGTTTCTTTTGTTTTGTGTTTTTTGTTTTATGTGCTTGACAGCTTTACCCCACTATACTTCTAACTTCAGCAGTTCAACCCTTTATTATTATTAATTTATTTGAATAAAATAATTTATATTTTTTTTATTGTTTTGCACGTCTAACACCCACTCACGTGAAGAATTCGATCTTATCTTCCTTTCATTAAGTTTTTTTTATTTATTTCTTCTTTATGTATTTTATTTTTAACTTCAACTACAGTACACCAATTACCAAATATATCAATTTCTAATGAATTTATTATTATTATAATAATAATTAATAAAACCTACTACCATGTGTCATCTAAAAAAAACTTGGTACTATTAACAATAATAATTAAAAAAAATATCAATGTATAATGAATTTTAAAAGATAGTAAAACTTAAGGATCAAAGATATTAAAATGAGTTTTTTATTTTTTTTAAAGATATTTAAATGAGACGTTTTTTAATTTATAAATTTTTTTAATAAATTATGTGCACTTTAACTTTTACTAACATATTTTTTACACTCAATCATTACTAAATTTGAACTCTTTATAAAATAGCAGTTATCCCGAAATAGTACACCGGTACTGACCGGTACCGAAATATTTCGTTCACCGGCCAAATTGGTATAGTCTCTTATACGAAATTGACTCCCTTGATGCAAAGCACCGTGTGGATCCAGCCCACATGCCTTGTCAAAGCTCATTTAAGAGCTTGCTTCCAAAGTCTTCAAGTCAGCCATGCCTCTTAATGAGACTTGACTTAGGCGTGTTAGACACGCTGAAGGAAGAAAGAAAGAGCTGAAGCAAGCAAGGGTCATTCGGCCTTGGAGAGAGAGCTGAAGCAGAGAGGGCCGTTCGGCCATTGTGAGAAAAACACAGGTGAGAGCTTCAGGAGGTGCAGTCCGAATGAAGAGATAGAGAGTGAGAGTCTGTGAGTGAAAAAGAAAAAGAAAAAGGAGACATTTTTCTTTGCTAAAGTTACACACAAGATAAATTGGTGGAGTTTTCATAGAGTTTTTGAGTGTTACAATTACGGAGAGTTGAAGTATTCAGAGGAGATTTTGCTATTAGCTTTGTGGTGAGATTGTATTTACTTCTTAAGATTTATTTGTTGTATATCTAATTTATTGTGGACTTAAGTTTAGCATAAACTTGATAGTTGTAATATCTATTTCATAGTAGATATTTTTCGGAGCTGCCCGTAATTTTTCCCTTTACACCAGAGGGTTTTTCACATAAGATTTAGTGATCTTGTATGATTGTGTTTATGTGGTGCTTGCTGGAATTTTTTTTTGTTTTCATAATATTGTTATTGCTTGGTAGTCATTAATTTTAATTCACACGTAGACACAGAGAGGATTAGGATTTTTCCCCAACACTTACGTTAGAGAAAAAAGAATTAAGACCAACCCAGCCGAGCACAATATGCATGATCAAATGCATTGATATTTCAGACCACTATTCAAAGCAACTGTACCAAAATTTCATAGAAATATATCAAGAAATGGTATTGACAATTATCCAACATATAATTCCACTTCGAAAAAGAGAAAAAGGAAAAGAAAAATTATCAACCATGTATTTTTATTATTTTACTGAAGTGTACATGCAATTCCAGTTTTAGAATGTACATAAAAGTGCAGTTAACATAACCTCATCTATGATGGTGAATTTTATGTTGGTTACCGAGCACATGCAAATCCATCATCTAATGATAATGTCACACTCAACAAGTTCCTTCTTCATGATAAATTGAATTTGAAAGACACCAAGCTTTCAAGATTTTAGAAACTTTTCAATTTTTTTTTATAAAAAATTATATAATTAACAGAATATTCTACAATTAAAAAAAAATTATATAATTAGTTCTTGATCAACTCTCCTTGATTGATCAAGGTTTAATGATCCTCAAGTCCTAACTTGATTCTTCTTGACCAATCGATCGAGTTGTAGGAATTTTGAAGCTAGTCTTTCAGTTTCAGCTCATGATGACCAAGCCTACTTGGGGTTTGTGCAATAGGGCTCCGAAAGGTGTGTGTGTGTCTGTATATATATAGCATGTTTTTAGAGCCGTTATCAAAGGAAGAACACATGAATATTTTGAGAAGTTGTTGCGACCTTGTGCACCTTGGGTTTCATTTATCGAGCTGCTTTCAGTTCATTGTTAGAGTGTTTTTGCAGCAAAGATATCTGCACCAACAACTTTTATAATCAAGAATGTTCATTGTGAAGTTAGTCACAAATTGGATATTGTGCACGTGAAAAAATGTCACTAAGAAGAGTAGTCCAACTAGGTTGAAGTTGCGCTTGAATAGCTTAGTAGGTTCTATTGTAAGTAGGTATTTTGGGGTCAAGTATATTTCTTGTTAGTGGATTCTTTAAGGATTGTTCACCTATATATCACTTGTTGGAATTCTTCTCACCATGGCCATATCATTGTGTCTTGAAACTAACTTTTCTGCGAGATGAAATCTAGTTTTGGCAATATGGTTGTGCAAAATACATTGTAATTGGACCATTGCATAATTTGACTAGTTAATCAACTTGTATGATTGGTTAATTTAACTAGAGTCAACAAAATAACCAACAAAATGCAAGCATGGCGGAAGAATGGAGATTTTCTTCTTTTTTTCTACCTTTATTCCCTACTGGATTATTTTTCTGTGTTTTTAGAAATCTTAATCTATATAGATCTTTTCATTTATGAGTATATAAATTAATTGAATATTATTTTTCAATTCATACTCACTCTACAACTCAATAGTTACCAGAAATTATAATTTTATGGTTTTTTATTTTACTATTGTGGAGAATCAAGGCTAAGAGGGTCTGTTTTATTCAGAAACAGAAATATTACGAAACATCTCGAAATACAATAGGTGCTATATTATCTGAAATATCTTCTAAACAAACCTGTGGCACATCAATGGATTTAGCCTTTTTTGCCTGGCAAGTGGGCAACGGCGTTGCCACTATAGTTCTTAATGTCTTAATATCCTCTGTCACATGAACATAAGCAGACCAATCAACTCCATTTTGGTTAATCTGTTGAATGATTGTTGCGCTGGATCTTCCCATCTTACCTGAACGGTTGAACTTGGATATTAAGTTTTTCATCATATGAGAGATTGAGAGAGAGGCATGGTGGAACCATAAGGGTGAGCTCTAGTCTACACATGGGTCCATGGGCGACCCACATGTCAAATTCACCCTTTATGTGAGAGCTCAAAAGTCAAAACATTTCTCCAAAATTATGTAAATATTTTTTCGTTTAATTTGGAATGTATAAATAAAAAGACAATCATCAGATAAGGGTCTTACATGTAGAATCTTACACCAAGGGGAGCTGAGACACAAATCACTTCTACCCCAAGTTCATTTCTAAAATATATGCTCGACGTCTTTTCAGTTTTTCACATTGAATGAATGATGAGGACTTTTCCTTGATTATGTCACAAAATTCCAATAACCATGTGACTAAAATGTGGTGGCCTAACTCCGATCAAGTCAAGAAATATTTACCCACATGTTAATTTATGAAGTCATAAAAGAGAACGATTTGTTTCCATCAAACCAAATGACACGACTTCAGCAAAAAAATAAAAATAAAGTGACATGGCAAATAATTATAAGAAAAAAGTACACACGTGTTTTACTGAAATTGTGATTTGAACATATCATTCTGTTGTAAATGGCACGTCATATGTTTGACAAATTGACTCTAATGATATTCTCGTCAACATTTAATCTCCAGTGAGCGTCAAAGTTTGTATGGGACTTTTTTATGGGTCGAGGACTTGGTTTATGCATCATAACATTCATTTTTACTTCTATTCGAGTTTATGCCATCTTTACCACTTGTGTGCTTTATATGGTGCATGTGCTGTTCTATTTTTTGGTTTTATCAACCAAGTGTTTTTACTTTTTTATGCATTTATTAGCTTTTGAACAGTTAATAAACACTATTGTAACTTGCGATTTTGTGGCAGCAAAGGACTCAACATGAAGGTGCACTATTTTTTTTTTCCCGACAAACAAAAACATGAGACATAAAAGAGAGTAATAATTAATTAATTATCACATACAGTGTGTGTATATACACAAACTGAATTTGTGTTTTTATTATTTTACAATTATAACTAAAATGTATTTTAAAAACACAATTCAAAAGTTATGTGTACAACTGTATATAATTAGCCATGTACAACAATAATTAATGATATGATATATATCAATAATTAGCCATGTACAACATCAATGCACTACGCTGTATTGGGTAATCTATATCTATATATATATATATAAAAGCACAAATCTCATATAAGAGAGCATGAGATTCTGCTAAGTGGCACATTTGTTGAACTTCTCTCATTTAGGCTTCCACCTCATCAAAGTTTACATTTATGTAAAATTTTTAATTCATTGAATTTGTCAATGAAGTGAATACACATTAATTATCTGTAAATATGCACTAATTATATATATATATATATATATATATATATATATATATATATATATATAAGAAAGAAAAAAACATCACGTAAGAGATCATGCGATTCTGTCATTTAGCGATTTGTAAGAATAATTTTTCATTTAACTTTACACCTCAACTTCTTTACATATATGGATTATAATAAAATTCTATTAATAAGATATCACTATTTTCACTGAGTGTTTAACTTACCACTATCATACTTCAATAACATGAAACGTGACATCATAAATTTTAGATGATATTTCCATAAGCCAACTAAACATTTATATGAAATTACAAATTTTTTATGCTAACTCCAAGCCAATGTAGAAACAAAAATTATGATTAAAATTTCAGCAAATAATAAATGATTAAAAAAACAATCAACTTATTATACCACATTTTTTTTTAGAAGATATTACACCACATCATAACTAATTTCTAATTTATGTAACTTTTTCTCTATAGTTTAAATTCTCCATCCCTTAATTTTGAATTACATCATTAATTTAACAAAAATCTTTTCATATTATTGCAACAATACTTCCTGTTATTACTTTAAAATATTTTAGATATTCTATATAATTTTTTCACATAATAGCTTAAAGCACAATCTGCGCATCGCGCGGGACCATGACTAATATAATAATAATTGGAAGGATTGAATATAGCTTAATTGCAAACTTTTTGTGAAGGCTTAAAATTCAACTTATATTTATGGGATAATTATGTTCCACAAAAGGCACATACGACCAATAGAAGAACGGGATCTAACATTCTCTAAGTTAGATGTCAATGATCTTTATGTTAAATAATACGTTTGCATATTATAACAAAAACATTCAAGTTTCGAATACTCCTTCCCTACTTAATGTATTAAGAATATAAAACTAAAATAAAAAGTAAGTTATATAGTAATT
This sequence comes from Castanea mollissima, assembly GCA_014183005.1. Classification (NCBI taxonomy): domain Eukaryota; kingdom Viridiplantae; phylum Streptophyta; class Magnoliopsida; order Fagales; family Fagaceae; genus Castanea; species Castanea mollissima. The sequence continues at coordinate 43,402,795 of JACAVU010000003.1, forward strand.
TATGCGATGATTATAACGTACATATGCTTAATTGCTGTTCTTGTTCAGATGCTGCTGTGATTATATAGCATTATCAATTATACATGCTCATTGTTTAAACTTGTGGAAAGTGAGTAAGACTTTATCTCCGCTGCCCCAAGCCACGTGGTTTTCATTTTTCTGATACAATCGCTAATTGGCCTCATCTAAGTGGAGTTACAAAGCAAAAGTATATCTCCATTTGATAGACACCCCATGAGTATATGGACTTTCTTCGGGGCAATCTATATTAATAGCTTGGGACTCGCAAAAGAAGGTACTCCAAGCCGGTAGCCCAAGTTGCTCTAGAAACCTCATGTCATTCTCATCTCTGGAGTTCTTTCTTTAGCCTCCCTAGCATCAACTTTACTTTACCCCACACTTGCTTATGTGGTGATCCTTTATAATATGGGCCATCGTTCCTACAATGTTTGCATATATACTAAATACACAATGTCTAAATGGCTTTACCAAGGAATTGTGAGTGCAAACTTTTTCTTTGGCCTTCAATTTTCAAAAGAAAAGTAAATTAAGTGTACTTGTTTCTGGTCACACTCATGGTTTGTGTCCAACAGTGGAATTTCTAGCAAAACCAAGTGGACCCTGTGCTAACTAAGTTGCAATTTCTGTTGGTTTTATTGTGTGTCAATTTCTTTGTAATTTACGCTTTATCCCTTGTATTTGTGGGCTTGTAATTGGGTTGGGTTTATGAGTCCAAGTTATTGCTACTGAAGATGCAACGCACCCACGAGAGATGGAGTTTGGCACCCGCAAGTTTTGTCACGTGTCAAGATTTTGCAGTTGAGACTTGAGACTAAATTTGCGAGACAGACTCGTGGGTCTCTGTTATAGATAGATCACCTTTTGTCCCAACCCTTCACACTATAAATAAATACGCATCATTCCCCTCGATTTTAAGTGTGAGGCACCCATCTGAGAGTTGAGAGAATTGAATTCATGGTTGTGAGACACAAACACCATTCATTATCTGTACTCTTCCCTCTCTCCATAGCCATATATTTGAGAGGAGATTAGATACTACACACCCATCACTACCCGAGTGTTGTGAGTGTTGTTTGGACCCTTAGAACTATTGGAGTTCGCCAATTTCAATCATAGAGTTAGACTTTTTTGAATATATATCACTGTCAGTTCTTTAAAATCTTCCCCTCTCTATCCGTATGTATTAAAATATTTAGTATTTTTTTAAAAAAATAAAAATAAAAAGAGGCTTGAAAGTGCAATTGGTACTTGGTAACAAATTTGATGCCTGAGTTAGAGAAATGGCTCAACATAGCTAGTTGTGAGCAAGAACTTACAGTGTATTCTGTATTGCAACTATCTCATTTTAATGGATTGTTTTGGCAGCTGGTTGTTAGGACATCTTTATGCCTGATACTCAGGTTTTCCTCTTCAATAACATGTCTAATGTTATCTTGGGTTTGCTTTTCTTTACTTACCGCTTTATTGCATTTTAATTGCTTATTTAGCTTATCCATGCAATGCTTGTTTGTCATGCTTAGTTAATTTAGTAATACTTAGACAGTTACACTTGGCTTTAATTGTTAATTTAGCTTAAAATAGAATTAGTTGTAAAATTTGAAGTTTGGGGTCTAGATCATTGCCTAGCTTAATTAGGTAATTTCCTCACCCTAAATTCCTTATATGGCAAAGATGGCCTTCTGGTCAAAACAGATTTCCCCTTTATTGTTGAAACATTGTAAAATAACTATTACCAGAATGCAAGAATCCATTCAAGTTTTAGCAAAGATGTCAAGGGTAATTCCGATTGTTTATCTTCTTAAGGACTCGCCTAGAAACAAGGTCCTATCTGAGATTTGGAGAACTTTTTTTTGGACATTCTCATCTTGTTTGCTTAAATTGAGTTGCAACTGAGAATTAGGATGACAATAATTAACATATAACACAAATAGTTTGGTCTATACTCTATAGTTTGCTGTGGGCTTACCCCTCATGGAAGAGCCCAAATGCTCTGGGACTACCTAACAATTTCCAATCAGTTAAATAAAGACTAATTAAGTTATGAAGTGACTAAAGAAGAAAGTTATAAGCTAGCAATATGAAAACTGAATATGGAAGTCAATGAAACCTACTGTCTGTTTCATATGCACATTGCATTTCCATGAAATCTCTTGTCCCTCTTGTGAGGTCTTGAATCACCAAGACGTTGAAAAATATGTAAACTTTCAAGATGCTTAACAACATCCTTCATAGGACGGTTCATGGGAAAAAAATTCAATGCAACACATCCCCAACTCTGTAAACAGTATTCTTGGAGGCTTTTGTGGACAAGAGAACATTGGGGTTTGTATTCCGTCTTGGCCCAAACGTGCATTTGACGGTTTATATACTTGGTCAAGTTTTTCCAGTTTCTCCAGTCACTAGTTCTTTTGCCTATTAGTCCTAGGAGAATGACACCAAATGAAAAACTTCGCAGAATGTCACCAAAATGAACTGAATGGCCAATAGGGGACTGAATGCACTGAAAAGAGCAGACTAAACCGAACTGGACCAAAATACTTTGCTAATGTAGCTCAATAGGAGCGTAAGAACAATAAATACAAGCTTTCAGCTTTTAGATATTATATATATAACAATATATCAAAGTTCAAGTCCAATCATCTTTAAAATGTAATGCAGTGAGGGGGTGTATTGTACTTTTCGGTAACTTTGTTCAGTGTAACTTTCCAATGCTGAGGTTATTAAGATCTTATAACAAGTGAGTTTAGTTCACGAATGAAACTTCATAGTTAGGTTTAACTAAGAGGAACATGCTAGCTTTAAGTGAAGACAAACTAAGTTGCATAATTTGGTGGCTTTTTCATCTCAGTGTACAACCATTAACTTTTAGAATTCAACTGAGCTTAAAAAAACCTAATGTAAATATGAGAAGTCTCAATCGGTTACTTTTTTTATCCTAATATAAATATGAAAAGTCTCAATCGATCATTTTTTTTATTGATGAGTTACACATGCATTTTATGACTCTTCAACCCATGACTTCACTTTCAGTCCATTATTATAGGAGAAAAAAGTGCCAATTGGGCTATTAACTCATTGGCTAATAGTTAATATTAACTTGCCAATTGATCAGTTTCTATTAACTTGACAATTGATTATTTATTCTATTGCAGTTAAGCTATTAATTTGTTGAGCTATGAATAAATTATTTGCAAATAAATTACTCTCAAGTGTTGTAAAACAAAGGTGCATCTGTTTTGTTGCACATAAAATTGAGTATAGACAATACAAAGCAAGGAAAACTGCATTGTTTGCGCAGAATTTCAAGATATGCCAAGCTGTGACTAACAAATCAAGCATCAACCTCTGCTTTGATCTCTCTTTGTAACTCCTCCTTGTACTCCTTAAATGTTCCAGGGAATGTGCTTACAGTACCATTTTCCACAACCCAAATTTCACTCTTCTCTTCATCCTCACAGACACGTGAGATAAGCCTAGAATCATGACTGACCAAGATAACTCCACCAGTAAACTCATCGAATGCATCAGCCAGCGCATCGATGCTCTGCATATCTAAATGATTTGTGGGCTCATCGAATAGCAATATATGTGGCTTTGACATGGAAATTGAAGAGAAGACAACACGTGCTTTCTGCCCTCCAGACAATTTTGCTATTGGAGTATGGTGATTATGGCCGGGGAGTCCAAATTTTCCAAGCTTTGCACGAACAGCCTCTTGTTTGCTAAGCCCCTTTTGATCTGGATGAAGACGAAGAAGGTACTGAACTGGTGTTTCCTCCATTGTTAGTAGGTCCACAAAATGCTGTGAATACCTCCCAATCCTCAACTTCTGACTCCTCCTTACTTCACCATTTATAGCAACCAAATCACCAGCAAGAAGATTCAGTAGAGTAGTTTTTCCTGCTCCATTGGGCCCAACAATAGCTACACGTGTTCCATATCAATACCCACATCAACATTTGAGAGCTTGAAATCCTGTGTTCGGGTAACTAAAGCTGACTTCAATTAGCTGCAAGAGTGGCGGTGTGAGCTCAGTTGGTTCAGGGAAGTGGAACTCCACACTGTAATCTTTCCACTTCTTTGGGGCCTCTGGCAGGGGCTCATCCTCATCAATCTTTCCCTTTTTCTTGTTCTTCTTTTGCAGCATTATGCTTAGCCTGTTCTTTCACTTTCTGCTGCTGATCCTGATTCCCCGATCTCTTGGCTGCTTTATCTTTTCTCACATAATCTTCATACTTCTTGCTCATCTCTTGCGATGCTGCTCATATCCAGTTTCAAAATCGTCAAAATTTCCACGGTAGAAATGAAGCTTAAGATCATGGAGATGAATGATCTCATTGCAGACAGTGTTAAGGAAATCTCGGTCATGTGAGACAACAACAAGAGTTTTCTTCCACCGACACAAGTACTCCTCCAACCAAAGAACAGCCCTAAGGTCAAGATGGTTTGTGGGTTCATCCAATAACAGAAGAGTAGGTTGCACAAAAAGCGCCATAGCCAGTGATATTCTCATCCTCCAACCTCCACTAAATGACCGGGTTGGACGACCCTGCATTTCCTCGGTGAAACCCATCCCAGCAAGAATCTTTGATGCCTGAGCCTCAGCTGCATCTGACCCCAAGATCCGCAATTTTTCATACAATTCAGCAAGCTTCTCTCCCACATCATCCCCATTGCAATCATCAATTTCATCCTCACCCTCAGCAGAAGAAAATGAATTTTGCAAAAATTCAACCTCTTTTCGGAGCCTGGCCAGCTCTTCATTAGCTGAAACAACTGCTTCAAGAGCAGTTCTATCATCACCAACCACCTCTTGTTCAACCAAAAGCAAATCAATATTCTTAGTACTGGAATCTTCCTCCAAGCAAGAAGCTTTAACAACGTAGATTTTCCCATTCCATTGGTTCCAACAAAACCATACCTTTTCCCATGAGATATCTTAACTGAGGTATTCTTTAAGAGTTCTTTTCCCCGAACTGAAACAGAGAGATCATCTATAATTACATCTTTAACGTTGGCATTAGCTTCATCATCTCCATCAAGAACTGAAGACCGTCTATTGTTAACAACAGTAGAAGCATCATGGTCATACTTAAGGGCCTCCTGTTTTGCCTGCTCCACTGCATAGGCAGCAAGCGTGTCCTTTTTTTCTCTTTTCTTCAATTGTTTATCACCTATGGACATTTCAAGTGGCTTAAATTCACTCCTCCTCTGTCGATTGGATTGCTTCTGGACATCAGGCAGTTCTTTTTCAGAGGCATAATTATCATCATCATCATCATTAGATGGAGGGAGATCAATGTCATAGGTGTAAGATGACACTTTTGGTGCAACTTTTATCTTAGATTTTCTAGAAGAAGCAAGTGACGAAGAGGAAGAACCCTTTTTAGGTTTATTAGGTTTCTGGTCCATACTTGCAATTGTCTCTAAGACTGAAAGCTTCTCTTGCTTACCCTCTTTTGAAATGTCTTTGTCATGCACCATAGTTTTCGAGGTTGCACCAATGTCCTCTGGCTTCTTCTTTTCAATTGCAGCAACTGGTGAGAAGTGAAAGTTCAAAAAACGTGTAAAACACCTTTGAACGTTTAGACTCCCAAACAACAAATTACCAATTCAAGGTTATAGACAAACAATGTATGCGTGGAAAATGTAAATAAGCTAAAACAGAATTGATAACATAATCTAAACCAAATAAAATCATATCCATAGCAGAAATTAAATGGCAAAGATTAAGGGAAGAGAGATGCAAACACGAGGACAACACAACGATGTGTTATCGAAGAGGAAACCGAAATCCTTTACGTAAAACCTCTCCGCCGCCCTGCAAGCGGTCAATAATCCACTAAAGAATGTAGGTAGGATACATGGACAACAAAAGACCCTCCAAGCCTAATCTATCCAGTGTACCTAAGCCCTCTAAGCTCCTACTTTAATGAGGTTGTGCTGAACCTATTCTTCTTTAGCTTATCGGATTCTGCTATAGCCCATAGCATCTACTAACATGAAATTAGTCCCTTCCTAACTGCTTCTTAACTATTTCCCAAAGCACCAAACAGCCTTCTCACAGATATGGGTATGGTGAGAAAATGTTTTGGCAATGGATCTCTCAAGGATGTAACAATGGAGAAGAAGAGAGTAGAGGAATTTGAAAAGGCTCTAAGTGAAGATTGTGAATGAGTCAATCTTGTTTTTCTCTAGGGTTTCTCTCTCAAAATTCTGTCTGAAAGCTCTCTACATTTCATGGGTATAAGGGGTATTTATACTGGGGTGAGAAAGGAATGCGAAAAGTCATATTTTTCCAAACAGGGCTAGCTAGCGACTTGGCCTCACGACTTGACTGAGTCGCAAGTTCAAGCCGCGAGCAAACAAAATGGCCAGACTGGACTTTTTGTCCTGTAGTGCTCCAGTTGGCGTGACTATTCAACTTCTCAGCACGCTTCGCTCGTGTGCATCATCTGGCGGCTTGCAAGCCCCGACCCACCCGCAAGATCCAGCCGCGAGTCCCTGCTTTACTGCACATTTTTAAGCATTTCTTCACACTCTCTCACACTCTACCCTTATATGAATCCCACCTAAATACAGGATTTTTAAGTGCTGAACTACAAGTTAATTGGCACGAAATAAAGCCAACACAATGGTTGATAAATTTCAACCTTACAATCTCCCCATTTGGCTGTTCCGTGACAAAACCCTAAAACAAACTCTAGACTTAACATGTGAGTTGGGAATAGTTGAACAAAATTCACTCACACCTAACTCTAGAATCTATGTAGCTCTTAATGATAAGAACAAGTGTCTCTTAAAATACAACAACACAATATGATCATTGCATGTAGAAAAACTTGTAATGCATATGAGACAAGCACAATGCGATCAAGCACAATGGAGTAAAGTAATAAACCAAAACTTGACCATACAAGCAGTCACTACAAAATAGTGACCACAATGCTCATTCACACTTGGAATGAACATCCGGACATGCAAGCTATTAAGTTTAAATGCAAAGAATCATTTGCATGTCCAACACTTAACTAATGCACAATACAAGAAGTATATGCATCTAGGAACAAGATCCTACAATGGCACAAGAGTGATGTACTAAAAGCAGTGCATAGCAAAACATAAAGTACATAAGCTACAAAGCATAGGTACTAAACATAAAGGTTGTCTAAGCATGGTACAAACCATAAACGCCTACAGAACAAACCCTAAAAGCTTACAAAAGCAACATAGGTACAGATATGATGTACTAAAGAAAAGGCACAATATAAACTAAAAGTGCTTAAAGTTTCTTCCCCTCAAAATGATGAGAAGCTGTGATGCACTTGGAACATATATACTTGTAACCTGAAACACTTGCACAAAACACATTAGACCCTCAACGTAAAGCAACTAATAAAAGGTCAAGTGTAATGTAACAAGTAAAAAGCGATCAAGTAAACATGTTGTGAAACATATGAGCAACTTGATCAAACACATAACAGTCATATGAAAATGACTACAATGATCACATAGCAAAGCAAATGATCATCCGAACATGCAATAAATGAAGCACAATAGCACAAGGAAGTATGCATGTCCAATACATAAACACGATGCAAAAAGAACAACAAAGCATAGATAATAAACATAACTCAAAGCACCATAAAGCAAACAAGAAAACAAACATAAAGAAACACAAACAAAAAAAAAAGTTTTCTTATAAACACAATGTCTTCTCCCCCTTGCTATATGCATCTCCTCTATGGAAAAACTCTCCCCCTACAAATGTGCACAAGAGTCATATAGAAATGACAAAAACTCTCAAGAAGAATTAAAAGGTGATAAATTTTTTCAACTTGAGTAATTTAAGTACACCATGCATAGTAACATATTCATTGATCCATATTAAGAATTTCAAGGGCAGCTAACATGATTAAGACAACATAGAATGATGGATATGTGACATTAGTTTCAAAAGAAACAATAGAGATATAGCAACAAAACATAGAATTTACTTATAAATTGGAACATACTTGAAAACTATTACAGTCATAAGTAAAAGGGCTTTCATACCCTCACACTTGTTATTTCAATCCACTTTCATGTGTTAAAATATGGACATTTCCACATCAATAGTAGATGAAAATGAGTATAAAATGATATTTTCCCTTCATAAAATAGGAAATGGTCGAGGGACACGGCACTGGAAAGAAATGGATTGAAAAGAAAATAATATAAAATAATCAGATCATTGTATTGCAAACAAAAAATAAGTGTGGCACCTATTATACAGGTTTTTAGAATGAAGATATGCAATGAGCTGTATACAATGTGATCTCTTCTCCTATTCTAATTAAGTTATAACCTGTATGAAGCTCTATAGAAAGGAAAAGACCTATGATTTGTAGCAAAGTGTTGTGTTTTAACAAGGACATGGCTATTCAACAAGGCAAGTCCTAAAACTAAACATAAGGATCCACGCTCATAACTATTTTCATTAGTAGATTACAAACACATCTGCTTAATGTTGAACCCCTGACACGACCTAATTACCTACACTCCAAATTGTTCTTACAAGGGAATGATAGTCCATTTGATACAAAATTATGATTAGGACTTAGGAAAAAATGGCCAAATACCACCTTTTTCTGAAATTTGTAGCAAAAAAAAACTGTTTCAAAACTTACTAGTGATCTACCACTTTTCTGATACTTGAGCTCTACAAACTCGAGTTCCAAATGGTACTCGAGCTCTAGAAACTCGAGTTTCCCCTAGTTCTGCCACCGTGGCACCATCTGACATGGCATTTGGGCAATAAAAAAATCCACTTGGTACTCGAGTTTTTTGGACACGAGTATTGTGCTAGTTTGGTACCCGAGTCTATTAAACTCAAGTATGGCCCCTATTTTTACCGAATCTCCCTCTTTGCCACTCAGTCTTACTCTCTCATCACTCACTTTCTCAATCTCCCTCTCACCCTCTCAATCTCGCTATCATCTCACTCTCACTTTCTCAATCTCGCTACCATCTCACTCTCACTCTCCCACACGCTCTTGATCTCTCTCTCTGTCTTGCTCTTCCTCTCTCTCTCCCTCTCGCTCTCAGTCTCCTTCTTAGTCTCGCTCTTGCTCTATACTCTCCCTCTTGCTCACGCTCTGTACTTTCATTCTCGGTCTACATCTTCAGTTTGGAATGACAAGGTATGGTTTCACACCTCAATATTTGTTTGAGCATTGGGAGGTTAGGGTTATTTGTGGGTATATTTTGGTATTTGTGGGTATTTGTAGCGTAATTTTTTTTTTTAATGAATATTTTCGTGTGTTATTGGAGCAATCAGTCATTGTAGGACATAGTTAGCATTCTCATTGAGGCCATGTTTGATTTGTGAGACTGAGTAGGTTACTTAGAATATATGCGGCAAATCCATATTAGTGTGTAAAGGATCCATAGTTGAGCCTAAATTTTTTTGGGGCTTGATGTTGTTGAATATTTAGTAGGATGTTTGGACTATTAAAGTGAGGGTTGATTTTAATAATGTAGAAAGACTTTCATTTTAGAAATTTCTTCCATCTGAAACTTGTGGCTTTCTCATTTATTTATTTAGGGGTGAAAATGTTTTATCTTGTATGCTGATGTATTCTATTTCTATTAACTGAATATGCAATAATCTACATAACATTCTAAAGTTTAATTCATTTTTTTATTATATGAAATTAGTGAAGGCTACATTAGATATATATTATTTCCATTTTCAGTCAAATATGTTTATAATTAAAAATAAATAAATAAATAAAGAAGAAGAAGAAGAGAAGAAGAAGAAGAAAGTTTATGTATTTGAAGTGAATTTTCCCCTGATTGCTGTTGTCACCAAATGCATGATAACCCTTGATGTTCAAGTAAAAGATGTGTGTTTGGATTGTATAATACCTATTAAAAGATGCATAATAATTTCAACTTTTAATTGTGAACTGCCATACCAATTTCAAAGATCATGCTTGTAGTTTAGACACCGTGCCCATTGTAATGCCATGACTTTATTTACCTACCAGGCATAAACACATCCAAAACAAATGGCTTCACTTTACCCTAATGCAATTCTCTTTCTTTTAAATTTGCCAATAAACTATAACACAAATAACACTTTTTTCTTCGTCTAGTAGATCATTGAATTTGCTTGTAAGGTATATAGCCACTCTCTCTTGAATGAAATTCAAGCTTATAAAAGAAATTTATTAAAGAAAAAGTAGGAACTCAATTATGTGAATTTTCCTCATGTGTCATGCTCCTTAAAAAGAGAATTAGAATATTTATGCTTTGCATTTGACCTAATGGGCCAGTAGTCACTTAATGGGCCATTAATTTGAATGTTTATGTTTTTTTCCTTGCTTGTGGTAGGTTGTGCTCATAGTTCATACTCTTAATTTTTGAATTTGATCCCTATCAATTTGAATTGATTTTATGAAATAGTGTCTTCCCAAGTCTCCTTTAAGGTAGAATTTCCTATTATATTTCTCATTTCTTATATTAGTATAAGCTTTGTTGAGTTACTATGGAAATTATTATATTCAAATAATGGGTATAAGATCTAGCTGAGTGTGCATGAGTTCATGGTTGATTGAGTTATTATGGAAATTATTATACTTAAATTTCAAGTTGTCCTTTTGTTAGATCATTATGGAAAGCATGCCAATACGTATGTGATGCTGAGACGATTTGTTGCTGAGTTTGGTTTTGTGAGCTATTGTGCCTGTGATGCTTGAGTTGCTGCGTTGAGACTTCAGTGGCTTGAGCTTATTGCTACTATTACCTGAATGTAATTGACTAAGTGGCTACTGTGTACTTGATTGTGTTAGGGTATTAATCATTGTAATTGTCACACATTGCTAGCATCAAGTACCAGTTGAGTATTAATTTGCCCAGTAGGTTGTGTTAAGCATGTGATTGAGTAATTAAGCACTGTAACAAATTTTTGTAACTAATGAAATTACGTGTTAGGTTCAATATGTTAGCTTCGAGTGAAACAATGTCAATAATTATATATGTAAATCATTAATATATTTTAAATGCAATGATGGAAATCCATTGCAATAAAAAAATGCATATTGTTAATTTCTTAGATTATTGAAAAAAAATAGATTGTTTCACATAATTATTGCCAAAAAATTGTTCAAATTAAATACCTTTTTACAAGTTGGCATAACCTTCAATGTTTTTAAACCTTATTTGGGTCACGAGAACAATGGACATCATTTGTTGGAGGAATAATACTTAAAAATGAATATTTTTATTTTTTACGCATTGGACATAAATGAGTAAGTAAAATATCTTAGAAATTTTCAATTTTATGGTTTTTATTAATTAAATAACATTTTGAAATCTTTTGCAAATTCCATCAATCACCATTACAGCCAAAATATAAAACCCACACCTTGTGAATTTCATTTGTACAATACAATTTGTTTACTAATTGAAACAAAATATACTCGCATTTTCAAAAAAAAAAAAGAAGATCTTACCTTAATCAACTTAATCTTTCTCTTTGCAATTTTACAGCAACGGAGGACTTTCATTTAGATGAGGACTATTCTCAAAACTGTGGACAACTCAAGGGCAAAAAATGAAGAAGGCTTGAAAGGCCTCCCATACAAATTAATACTCGAGTTTCACGGACTCAAGTATCAATCTGCATGATTTTGCTTTCCACTCAAGAATAGGACCATTCATACAGATTGATACTCGAGTTTCATGGACTCGAGTATCAATCAACATGATTTTTGCACTTTTAGTCACATACAAATTGATACTCGAGTTTAATGAACTTGAGTACCAGACTAACATAGTACTCGAGTCTAAGAAACTCGAGTACCAAGTGGATTTTTTCATTACCCGAATGCCATGTCAGATAGTGCCATGGTGGCAAAACTAGGTGGAACGCGAGTTTGTAGAGCTCAAGTACCATTTGGAACTCGAGTTTGTAGAGCTCGAGTACCAAAAAAGTGATAGATCACTAATAAGTTCCGAAACAATATTTTTTTTGCTACAAATTTTGGAAAAAGGTGGTATTTGACCATTTTTGCCTTAGAACTTATATATGTATTGATTATTTTGGAATAACTATCTATCTGTCATGAATTTCCCAAAAGGTGCCAAACACATGGAAATAATTGTCCCTCTTTAGGCATCTTCCACACAAACATTTAAAAAAAAATTCCCTAAAAATAATAGAAAAACACATCATTTGTCTCATACTAATGATAATCCAAATTCCATAAGAACTTAAAAGTAATACAAAACACATCTTTTGTCTCATTATTGAGTAGAATCCTTCATAGAAATTCAAGCATGCCATCATTGAGTCATTAACTCTGCTTCTCTGAAACTTACTTCTACATGCTAGTACACATAACAAAAAGAGAAGTGGCAAACATTCAAACAACACCGTCCATATACTACAAGCAATAACAAAATAACATTTTTTTCCCTTCTGCATAGAAATTTCAAATATGCACCAAACAATGTTAGGATCACAACTTTTTGTGAGTAGTGGAGGTGTCAAAAGTTTTGTAGAAAAGTTATGGTTATAGCATTTTTATTTTTCACCGTATGCACTAACAAGTAGCAATAATTGGTGCAACTTCTTTTTTTAATACACTCTAGTGCATCCTTTTGAGCTCATATCCTCACCCTCCACATTGCATGAGTAAGTACCATTTCAATCAAAGCTCATTGAAAACTAGAATTTATAATTTTGAACCAAAATATAAACTCATTTTCTAATTCTTTCAAATTTGTTTAACAATAAGTCAATAACTAAAAAAAGAAAAAGAAAAAGGAAGGATAATACATAGTAATCGCACAAATTCAGAGTGGCTTCAAATTAAAACTTGGGTTCCTAATTGTTGCAACTAAAACCCCATGATTCCAAAGATGTCACTATTCCCCCTCCATTCGTCTCAGTTAATTTAGACAAACAGAAAGTACATAAACTGCATGTGACAGTCATAGCAAACTTTATTTTATTTTATATTTTGATAAAAATTAATTTTTAATTCAAGAATTAAGAGATAGTGAGTTTGTGTAGTTCCTAACCATACTCGAGCGTGGGGTCTGGATGACTCTTTGCAGATTTTAGAGGTGGGGCCGAATTTGTTTCAATTCAAGTTTCAATCTGAATTCAAGATGGATAGGGTTCTGAGAGGTGGTCCTTGGTCATTTGATAATCAGCTCCTTATGTTACAGTGATGGAAAAAAGGAACAAACGTAGGAAATATTCGAATGGAGAAAGCATCACTTTGGGTTCAAATATGGGGGGCCTCGTTTGATAGGATTTCTCCTTAGGTCGCGAAGGAAGTTGGAAGAAAATTGGGAGAGGTCGAGGAAATAGAAAGGAGAAAAAGGAAGGATGATATTAAATTTTTTTATGTGAGTGTGAGTAGCTCTGCCAATAACGAAGCCCTTCAGACGAGGTGGGTTCATTGTTGGGTATGAGAACGAGCGTGATTGGGTATCTTTTAAATATGAAAGGCTTCCTATATTCTGCCATTTTTGTGGAATTTTAGGTCACGACTTAAAACACTATGCGGCGCATTATGCAGTGAAGAAAAATGGTGAAATTATGGAATATCAATACAGAGATTTTCTTAAGGCAGTAGGGGGTCGAGCAAGGGCTATGCCAAATCAATATGCTAGTCCCAAATCCAATCCGGAGGAGGGTATGGGTAATGATATAAATCCGGTGATGGCTGAATCACTAAAGACGGCGGCAGAGATGATGAAAGTTCCAGAAATTCTGAGGACAGTGGATGAGGGTGAATCCGTGATTCCAGGTGAGATAATTTCGCACAAAGATCAAATTCTACCTAACATGGAGGACAAGGATTCTAGTGAAGCAAGGATAGGGCCGGATATCATATAGATGTAGCTGATAGTCACATGATTATTAATAATCATAAGAATGCCAAGACTTTGGAGGCTCATGGGACATCATCTATTCAGCCCAAGACCACGTGGACTAGGATAAACAAAATGGACTTTGGGCTTGGTGGTCTAACTAAAGCCATTGCAATTCCAAGATTGGGTAAACGTGAATTGAGAGATGAGAATGTTGTGCTGCATGAAGAACAGAAGAATAAAAGAAGTAAAATAGATGAGGAGGAAGTAAGCTCTGTTGATATATCGGCGGGGTGGACAGCCACCCTTGCCGGGAGCAATGAGGCTACTTAGTTAGAACTATCAAGAGCTTGGGAACCCTTGGACAGGTCAAAGTCTTCACAAGATTGTGAGGGAAAAAGATCCCATGGTTTGTTTTCTTATGGAAACTAGACTAGACAAGGATGGTTTTGAAAATTTATATAGCAATTTACCTTTTCAGAACAAGGTTATTGTTAAACATCCTAATGGAGGTGGTGGGTTAGCTTTTTTGTGGAAAAATTCTATTAATTTGGAGATCATTAATTATACTGTAAACCACATATTAGCTCTTATAATGAAGGAGGATGGTTTTAAATGGCATCTAACTGGGTTTTATGGGTGGCCGAAGGCACAACAAAAGCAAACATCATGGTAGTTGTTACAATATTTGAAGACATTTTTAGGGGGACCGTGGATGGTCAATTGGAGATTTTAATGCATTCTTACATGCATTGGAGAAACAAAGCACAAGGCCACCTCAATATGCACAGGTTGAAGCTTTTAGGGATGCATTGGATTCTTGTCATCTTCAAGATCTTGGCTACAAGGGATATCTGTTTACTTAGAACAATAAGAGACCAGGTGAAGCAAATACAAAAATTAGATTGGATAGAGGAGTTGCAAATGAGGAGTGGAGAGTGAGATTTCACATGAGCACAATTACTCATTTATCGACACATGCGTCAGATCACTTACCAATTATGTTGCAAGTTCAATCTTTTCAGTAGCAAAGGCAGCGGCGTAGGAGGTCTTTTAAATTTGAGGAAGCATGGTTGCTCTCTAATGAGTGTGAAGAAACTATAAAGGAGGCATGGGGAAGGGCTGTGGATGGATCATACGGGCTGCTATCTCTTAAAAATAAAATTCATGCATGTGGGTTGGAATTAGTTAGTTGGGGTTTGGCCAACCTGATGAGGCAGCCATAAAGGAGCTCCAAAATCAGTTGGACAAGGTAATTGAAGCCGAAGTTAGTGAAGAAAGTAGAACTAAATTTCTGGATGTGAGCAAAAAATTGGATGATCTTTTACAAAAACAAGAAGTTTACTAGGCATAAAGGTCTAGAATTTCATGGATGAAGCATGGGGATAGGAATACAAAGTTTTTTCACTCTAAAGCAACACAAAGGAGGAAGAAAAATCATATAAGTGGCATATAAAATTCACATGGGCAGTGGGTGGATGAGGTAAATGAGGTGGTTGAAGTAGCTTCAGCTTATTTTAATAATCTTTTTACTATAGGTGTAGCTGATCAAATGGAGGAATGTCTGAATGTAGCTCCTAATCAGGTGACTGATAACATGCAGGAAGTCTTGTCATGTGAGTTTATTGCAGAGGAAGTTAAGGTAGCTCTATTCCAAATGGGACCTACAAAAGCTCTAGGATCTGATGGTATGAATGCTCTATTCTGTCAAAAATTTTGGTACATAGTGGGTGATGATGTAGTTTCTGTTGTTTTGGACTTTTTAAATAATGGAAAATGGTACCTGAGATAAATCACACAAACATTGTCCTTATTCCTAAAGTGAAAAATCCACAGAAAATGTCTGAGTTTAGACCTATTAGTCTATGCAATGTTATTTATAAAATTATTTCCAAAGTGCTGGCCAACAAATTGAAGTAGGTTCTTCCAGAAATTATTTCCCCTACCCAAAGTGCTTTTGTTCCGGGCAAATTGATCACAGATAATGTTTTGGTGGCGTATGAGGCCATACATACCATGCCTGTGAGGAAGAAAGGCAAGAAATGGACTATGGCATTGAAGTTGGATATTAGTAAGGCGTATGACAGGGTTGAATGGCCATTCCTACAAAATATTATGGAAAAGATGGGTTTTCCAGCAAGGTGGATAGAAAGAGTGATGAGTTGTATCACTACTCCATCTTTTTATATTATGGTAAATGGACAACCTTATGGCATGATACATCCATCTAGAGGAATACGTCAAGGAAATCTTTTGTCACCTTATCTGTTTCTTTTATGTGCAGAAGGCTTCACTGCTCTGTTGACTAAAGCTAAAATGGAAGGGCAGATTAGAGGGGTATCAATATGTAGAGGAGCTCCCAGAGTTACTAATTTATTATTTGCAAATGATTCTTTGTTGTTTTGTCAAGCTATGCAAAAGCAAGGGGAAGTGGTAGCAGAAATTCTTCAAACCTATGAAAGAGCTTCAGGCCAAAGTATTAATTTGGAGAAGTCTTCAGCTTTCATCAGTAGCAATACTATAGATATTCAAAAACAACAGATGCTGCAGAGTTTGGGGGTCAAGGAAGTGGTGAAGTTTGAATCCTATTTAGGGCTGCCATCTTTGATAGGAAGGGCTAAATATCATACTTTTGCTTATTTGAAGGATAGAGTATGGAAAAAGCTGCAAGGATGGAAAGGCATGCTTTTATCTTGAGCTGGCAAGGAAATTCTTATAAAGGCTATAGCTCAATCTATACCAACATATACGATGAGTGTTTTTCTCCTTCCTTTGAAACCGTGTGATGAATTCAATAATTTGTGTGCTAAGTTTTGGTGGGGACAAGAAGGCAATGAAAGAAAAATTCATTGGAAGAGTTGGGATAAGTTATCAACTTCTAAGATCGAGGGTGGTATGAGATTTTGGGATCTAAGAGCATTTAATTTAGCAATGTTGGCTAAACAAGGGTGGAGGATGATTCAAGGTAATGAGTCCTTATTATATAAGTGTTTCAAAGCGTGGTATTTTACCCACTCATCTTTCCTTGATGCTAAGGAATCCCCAAGTTGTTCTTATGTTTGGAGGAGTTTGGTGGCTGCCTTACCTATTCTTAAAGCTGGCTATTGTTGAAGGGTCGGCAATGGGAGCTCAATTCGAGTGATTGGAGATAGGTGCATCTAATTATCCTACAAATAAGGTGTTACATCCTTATCATGATTTATTGAATGAGATGGTTGTGTCAAAGTTGATCAACCCGGAGATTCATGTGTGGAGGAATGAGTTGATTCATTTACTTTTCCATCCGGACGATGCTGAAGCAATATGTAGAATTCAGCTTAGCAAAAGAAATATTGCTAATTCTATTATTTGAAGCTACAATGAAAATGAATATTTTTCTGTTAAGTTAGCTTATAAGGTGGCAAGGAAAATTCAAGGGGAGGATCAGGCTGAGTCATCAGATTGTAATGCCGGTAAGAAGGTATGGCAAGCTTTGTGGAATCTCAAAATTCCTAACAAAGTTCAAGTATTTGGTTGGAGAGCCTGTATTGACATTTTGCCAACAAGAGCAAACCTGGTGCGAAGAAGAGTTATACCTGATGATAAATGTCCAATATGCTTAAGGGAAGTGGAGACAACAATCCATGCAATTTGGGAGTGTGTGGCGGTGCAGGATATATGGGTAGGAAGCTATCGAAAATTGTAGAAGAGGAGCATAATGCCTACTGATGTTATGCAGCTTATGGAATGTTTAATTGACATGTTAGCGAGATAGGAATTGGAGTTGTTCTAGATTCAAGCTTGGATTACATGGAATCAACGAAATTGGGTAGTGTTTGGTGGAACTCTGATGGATTCGAGAAGCTTGAACAAGAGAGCTGAAGAATTTTTGACAGAGTATAAGGCAGCCCAAGCGCAACTGACAGTAGCACAAATGGAGCAACATGGAAGCACCACTTGGCAACCTCCACCATCAACAGCTTATAAATTGAATTTTGATGCGGCTATTTTTTCTAAGCTGGACAGAACCAGAGTGGGAGCAATTACACAGAATGAGCAAGGTTAAGTTATGGCGACAATGACGGCAAGTGGACCAAAGGTGAGCTCTAGTGAGGAAGCAGAGTTGCTAGCATGTTGAAGATCAATTGAATTTGTTGTGGATGCTGGGTTCACCAAGCTGATCATAGAAGGAGATAACGTAAATGTTATGCAAGCCATTTCATCTTCACGGATTAATTTTTCATCGCTAGGATATTTGGTGGATGATATTTGCCACTTGGTTCATTGTTTAGAGTAGGCTAGAATTAGTTTTACTAAGAGGGGTGGGAACAAGGTTGCACATGCTTTGGCTTAATATGCTAGAAATTCCTTAGATAATGATGTCTATTGGATGGAGGAATCTCCTCCACTGCCTACAGAGGCCTTGATTCAGGATGTTATGTTATTATGATTATATGAATGAATGATCTATTTTCCAAAAAAAAAATGTTTAACTATTTTGAGAGATTTCTTCAAAAAAAAAAAAAAAAAAACTATTTTGAGATAGACTCTATAAGTGTGGAACTCATCTTCATGCGAGATGGATGTTATCCCATTACTCAAAATGTCACTTCTTCTCATTCTTTTAGCAAACCCTTTATTGAAAATTTTGAACTAAAAAGTATTAAGAAAAAGGTGTTTCGAGATCTATTAAAATACATGGGCAACAAGCTCTAGAAGATAAGACCACAAAAGTTGGAACACAATTCTCACTTCTCAAATTACTTATCTTGGCTAGAAAATGCCGGATATGCTTGATGATGGTTGTTCTATTCCAATCCACAATCTTCTTCCAGTCCAATCCCCCTATAATTGGGAAGAAATGGTGGTTGTTCTATTCTAGTCCACAATCTTCTTCCAGCCAAGCCCCCTTTAATTAGGAAGAAATATTTACCCCCGGGATATTTTTAGAAGTTAACTTATTTGAAACACTCCGTAGACGATAATTGAAAAGCTTCTCAATTTCCTTGATGACTTCTGTAGAGAAAATGGAAGGGTTAGTATAATTAATACACTTACATGCCAAAAAAGATAGATTGAATCAACTATAAGCTAAGATAGACCATGTGCTTATTCTAACAACAATGTGTTATTTAAGTCTAGCAACAATCTTATCAATTAGCAACCTGCAATCTTTAGAAGCAAGCTTACTAAAAATGGAAGCATGCCTAAGTACTCAACAAAATATAAATATTAGAAAAGATAAAAAAATATTGCCTTCATTCCAACCCAAGAAGTCATATACCACCTTACCCCATATGTGCATTGTTTGAGTGATGTTTGTGTGTGGATGTTATCCCCTGCGTACCCAAACAACGTTTGGAATAGTATTTTTTAGAAATATTTTTTCAAAAGAATTGATGCAAGATCCATACCCTACACCTCATTTTTCACCTATAAAAAGAGCCTTCCGAACTACGCTAAAGTATCAACAATTATTTAGACGAAAACACTATAATGAAAGATCGATCAGATTCTCAATAGAGTTTTCAAAAGAAAAGGATTTGGAGCTTAGGAAACACTATAAAGAAAGATCGATCAAGTCCTCAATAGAGTTTTCAAGTGAAAAGGATGGGGAGCTTCTTCCTAAGCACTTTCTCTAGTTTTAAAGGGTTTTTTGTTAGAGTTATATTTTCTATGTAATTGGCTAATCCTTTGAAAAAAATACATTTTACTTGTAATTGAGTAGATCTAAGATTGGTTTAATATATCAAGAAGTATGTTGAACAAGCATATCAAGTGGTATCTTTAAAGTCATGAAAATTGATCCAGAAAACAAGTGAAGAAAAGTTGTTTCATTAAGTCTCGACAGAAGCTCAATAGACCTAGAACTCATATACTCTGTGTGAAGCTATGGAGTTTATACACCTTAGGGTTTTGTAATCAAGTGCATCCTGATTTTCATCGTTTATGAAGTGAAGAATTTTGCAGCCAACAACAATTATTTAAGTGGCTGAAGTTAGTTATGTACTGGGATTCGTGTAAATGAATTAGTTACAGATTAAAGATTTGTACAACAAAGGAAAAAATGATACTACAAGATCAAGTCCAATTGGGTATTGGAGCGAAGGTTCAACTGTAAGTTGGTATTTTGGGATAGGCAAAGGTAGTGGTGAAATTCCCTATATTTGTAACCGTTTGATTATTGATTAGTAAATTTTTAGTAGTGACATTAGATTTACCCAGTAGGGTTTTTGCTTTGCTAGAGGTTTTTTCTATTTGTCAACAAATCACTGTATCAATTTAATTTTCACTGCATTTAATTTATTTGGTGATTTGTTAGTGCCTCCACAATTTGCATGTAATTTAACTTAATTAATTAACTTGGGTAATTGAATTAATTAACCGGGGTCGAGCTATCTTAACCCAACATTTTCTTTAATCAAAACTTTTATGGGGTTGTTCATCTTAAGTTTAAAACTTTTCTAACTTATGTTTGTCTCTCTTTGGTTTAATTATTCTGCCTAAAGACCGAGGGGAACGACCAAGCTTCAAGAGTTCTTTCTTTGTTTCGAGTTTGGTCTTCTTCCTTTATGTTTTCTATGATTCTTTTTAGTTTTTTTTTTTTTTAAATATTCTTCATCTTAATTTCTTTTTTTATATCCTATCTTTAAGTGTGTACACAACACCTTCAGTCAAGCATATGCGGTAACTTTTCAAAACCGTAGGATTTCTATTTTTCTTTTTCTTTTTTCTTTTTTCTTTTTTCTTTTTTTTCATTCTCCTTTCTCCAGTGAACATGTATTTGTGATTGTTTTTCAAAATATGTTATAAATATGTGATTAGGTTGAACCCGAGAGATTGGATACCCATCCCTTGTGTACGATTGAATTGTGTCCACTTTTATTTTCTTAAAGCAATTTGCATGCTTAGAATAGATCCTGCTTAGGGAACCCTTACTAGCATACAACTAGGAAGTACGAAGTGACAGTCAAACTGATAGTATGATAACATTAGAAATGATTGTCATTCTCTACCCTAATCATGAGTTAGTGGGATATTCCCATGCCGATCTTTAGGATGGGTCCACACCATTCAACACCCAAACCTAGTCTATCATAGGGCAAGACAATCCAAGGAACCACGTTGGTTTGGTGGCTCTCACACTAACACCAATGCACTACACAAGTTCATTTTATATATGGATTCATCCATCGAATTGAGTAGTGAAGATTTAATGCCCCTATGCTAACAATAATATTATCAATTCTGTTTCGTTTCAGCTAGAGTGATAGGAAAATTCCATTCCAGTTAGTTTACTAGTATTTCTTCTATAAATTTTTTTAAAAAAATTTACTAGTATGAATAACATCCTATTCCACCTCAGCATAAATTTTGGTCCATTTAGTTATATTTAGTCCAATAAGAAGATTTTGGATGAAGCAGTAAGTAAATTCTGTTCCGGAAAAAGTTTTTCTCCAAACTAGTTTGGAGAAAAACCTTCAAACTTATCATATATTTTTATATTGGGTGTGAAATTTGAAAATCTAGCCGTTGGATTGCATGTTCTTATTATATCTTCATGCTTGCAAAATTTCAAGAAAATCAAAAATTAATTATTATGCCATCAAACAAATGTTAAAATTTAAAGTTTTTGTAATTTAAAATTGTGTATAAAAAATAAGTTCGTTGATCAAATAGTAAATAAAATCCTATTTGAACGAAATTTAATATACATGTTAAAAACATAAGGAACATGAAATTCAATGGTTAGTTTTTCAAAATTCACACCTAAAAATAAGATATATGATAAGTTTGAAGAGTTTATCTCCAAATTAGTTTAGAGAGAAACTTTATTCTTCTGTTCTTATTAGTTAATTGGTATGAATCACATCCCATTCTACCTTGACTTAAATTCCAATCCATTTTATTAAATTACATTCTGTAATAAGATGATTTTGATTGGATTGTGAACAAAACTTTATTTTTTTTCCCCCTAATCTTATTTTCTTTTTTGTTTTCATTACTTAACTCAACTATGGCATGTTTTTCTTTTTTCATTAACTGTGTTTTTTTCATTACTTGACTTACATCTGATTTTTTTTTTCTATATTAAAAACAAATTCATTTACCTTACTATATATGACATGCTATATAATGATAATATTAAGAAGATGTAATATTTAATTTTAAATTGATAAATGACATAGTAGAGAACACTATGTAATGAAGAATTAGCAAATATATATTTAAAATAAAATTAGCAGTAACCTCCAAAGGAATATACCAATATCAAAATATATATTCTGTTTCATCCAATTAATTAATAGCTTTGTTGACGAACGTTCATACTTGGCTACTTGCTCTGTTAATCTTATCCAGAAAATGATCCTTAGCTTCATGCTTTCTTCTTATTCAGGGTATACAGTGCAAGTTTCAATTTCTGCGTTAAACTGGTAGTTCGTTAGAAATTATTAGTTGTAGACACCACGTGCAAATGCAAAGTCTGTCTTGATACAGACCCAACATGGATCAAAATGCAAGAGAGATACAATGTCTAGGAAAAGCTCGAACATTATTCATTAGTTAATAGTTATGCACTAATTCTTTCACACGGCTCTTCAAGTCTTGAACAGCTACTTCTCAACAACAACCACAAAAAAAGTCTTGCACAGCTAACCATATGACAAGAACGGTTAATTGGACCCAGTACCCACAACTGAAAAGTCTGGAATCTTATTAATTTTATGGATGTAGACGAAAGAGAGTGAGAGATGGCAAATGTTAGCTCCACTGCCCCACACCAATAACTCAGGTTCACATCTTTCTTGATATTTATTCCAGATCCATCCTGGTAATAGTTTTCAATTGCCCTTAAGCTTGCTGTGGACCTTATTAAGATTAAAATAATGTAGATCTCATTTTTTAAAACAAAAAAATTGAATAAATAAGAGAAATTGTATACAGTTGACCTATAAAACATCTAAAACTGACAAAATATTGACATACAGGTTTAATGTTAACAGCCACCGTAAGAGAGAGAGAGAGTAGCATAAGATGAAAATCTTTCCCTTTAACTTTTCTTCTTACCCTAAAACTGTCTTTTTCCTGCGACCTCATTTCAAAACGTGTAAAAACTATTCTTTTCTTCGAATCTAGACTCTAGAGAGCGGATGACTGAACTGACTTCACAGGCAGTCAAGGGTCACGTGCTTCATAAATATGTCTTTTTCTGGATAATGTCGCACAAATTCGGATTACCATGGATAGGGAGGCAACGAAATATATAATTCTAGTATTAAAAAAAAAAAAAAAAAGACTAAATATATAATTGACTCTAAGATAAAAAAATAAAATAAAATAAAATTTGTATCCATTCAAAATTCAATATTAACTTTATTTAAATCAATTATTTATCAAAATGAAATTCAAAGTCATTTAAATCCCAAAATAATCTCTGATAGAATTTGCACGAAGTTTGCGGAAAGTTTCATTTCAATGTATAAAGTTATATAGTCCTTTAGAAGTCCGTATTATTTTATATTGCAAAACCTAATTTTGACAATATTTTTTGTTAAATATTACTCATATTGTATTGTAAATATAACATTTTTCCTTTTTTATGAAATAATAATAGTAAAAAATTATTGTAAATCTTTATCTAAATTTAGGAAAAGAAAAGAGCCATGTGATAAAATGTTGTCGATGCAATTGAAGTCCAGAAATTAATGTCTAGACAAATGTTTGACTACGATGCTGTTTGCTTTTTTGATGTTGATATCAGTAAAAAAAAATTCCACATTGATGAACCACGATGGCCTATATAGATGTTCGAAATATTAATGATAGTGTGTTCCCTTTATGCAAACAAATGTCAAGATTTAAAAAAAAAAAATGCTAAGCAAATTACCACTTAGAAATAGCAAAAGTTAAGATTATTAGTTTAGAGAAATGAGGGGTTCAACTTCAGGGAGAGGTGGTGAAGTAGGAGACCCTCGGAAAGTTAGCCGTCCATTATGGAGGTTTAGAGTTCGAAGAGTTAGAGTTATACAGAAAGTGTATATAAAGAAATCAACACCGAGCTTTCAACCTCAGCTTTACCAAGCAAGGTTAGTGAAAAAAAACTCTCATTTGACTTCTTTTGTTAGTTTATTACTTTCTACCTGCAAATTGGATATTGATACACCAAAACATCCCAAGAAAAAAATGTTGGAAAAACTTGAACTACAAAACCAAAGTGGACAAAACAATCCTTAAAACTCTCTAGAATCCTTAGTATATATTTGTCATCAAAATTAAGGAGTAGGAAAGCATTACAAAAGTGATGAAGAGCCAGCATAGGAGAGAAGAAGTCACAAGCTCTAACAAGTTTAAGAATGGAGCATGTGTGCAAGAGAGGAAGATTAGCTACCTCTCTCTCTCTCTCTCTCTCTCTCTCCAATATGTGATGATGACTATATTTATTATTGGGTCTAACAAATGCTCACTAAAAATAAACTCCGATTAATCTATGATTTATTTACATAAAATAATGATTATGTGGCTTACAACATAAAAATAAATAAATAAATAAAAGGCTTCATAATATAATAATAGGGATAATTGCATATAGCTCAATTGTGTTTAACATGTGATTTTAGAAACCAGAGTGGTCAAAGAACCAAATATGGAGTAGTTTTTAGTTTTATAGTCCGATCGGAGTTGAACTAATAGTCAAACTAATGATGTCATAAATAAATAATTAATAATTTTAAATTTATAAAAAAATTATAAGATATTTATTTTATAACTAATAAACTAATAGTGGTAAATATGTTAATTAAAAAATATATAACATTTTTTAAAACAATTTATGTAAGGAAATTTGTGAATTTATGTTGTATTGGGTTATTTATAAGTATATATAAATATATGAATTGAAGTGCTAATGTTTTTTTTTTTTTTTTTTCCAAAAAACAAATGCCAATACCTAAATACAACTTGTATTGCATGCCTTTCTCCAAAAAAAAAAAAAGAGTGAAACTTGGCACTCCATTAATATATCCCCACCCACCCCTCTTTCTTCGCCTCTATTTCGGCATTTCAGTTTCATACTCCCACTTTATTTCATAGTTTCAGTCTTTCACCACTTCACATACACAGGAGACTAAGAGAGCACCTACATGAATCACATGATTTCTCCAGAAATAAAGAGAAGCCAAAGACACATAACAAACACACAAATGAAACCCAACCAAATAAACATAGAGATAAAGAACCATTAGAGCACAGGGATCGTTGATGTGTACTGAACCACTGGACTTCAAAGTCATTTATTGAATCAAATTTAAAAGCTTGTACAACCTAGTAACTTACCCTGTGCCAATCCACCACCACACAAGCGCTGGAGCCTTCATGGTTTGGAACAAGTATTTTTCTTTTCTTTTTTTATTTGTTGGAACAATCAAACTACTGCGTTTTTGACATTTAATTAATCAAATCGCACAAAAACCCGTTAAATTGTTCCGGTTCTGGTATTCACAGTTGAACTTGAACCTGTAGTTTCTGCCTTTTTTATGCTTTTTTGTGTAATTTTTAGTTTTGATAGTATATCGGACTGGATTGATGTCCGGTTCTTGGTTGAACTAGTCGAACGGTCCGATTTGATCTGATTTTTATAATCATGGTTTAAGGCTTAATGTCAACTTATTTTTTCCTTCCATAAAAAAGTCAACTTATTTTTTATGTGACAGTGTTTTCCCATCCTATCTATAATAGAAAGAGTAACGTTTTAGTTATAAATTATTTTAAAACATATTTAATTACAAATTATTATTGTGGCCAATTTTTATTGGTTTTTAATCACTTTTTAACTTACCAATAACCACTCATAACATCAACAATTTGTAAAATAGTTTAAAAATGTAGCATTTTCCTAAGAGTACCTAGATTAAAGGGTGAATAATAAAAAAATGTGTCAAATTTACACATTAAAAAAAAAAAAAAAAAAAAAACTACCCTCATCAACAAGCCAAAATTGTGTAAATATGCATTGTTTTTAAAGTAATTGTGTAAATTTATATTGTCACTATTCATTTTTATTTTATTTTTTATTCTTTCTTTATGTATCCCGATTATAAAGAAAGAGATCTCAATTGTAAAGAAAGAGGGTGGATGGTTGTTGTTATGTGTGAAGAAAGAAAAACAATTAAAAATTGATATTATAATAAAATGTAGTAGAAAATAGATAATCAAATATAGGGTGTTTTGAAAAATAAATATGTAAAATAGAAAAAAAGAAAAAAAAGAAAAAAAAAGTAAGTTATTATAGATAGCAGGGTGTCCAATTTCATATCCTCCAATGTGAATAGATAATTTGATGCAAATACTTTAATAAAACTATTGGAACCTACTTTCTTTAACTTTTCTGTTTTATTTATCAATGTGAGGATTACATATGCATAATTGTGGTTTTTGTTCACTTTTAACTTTTGATTATATAGCATTCTCAATCATGTTCATTGTTTATGATTGGCTAAGTGAGCAAGATTTCATATCCTCTGCCCCATGCCACGAGGTCTTCATTTTTCTGATAACATCACTAATTGGCCTAATCCAAGTGGATTATCAAAGCAAAAGTCTGTCACCATTTGACACACACCCCATAAGTATGTGGACTTTCTTTGCGGCAATCAACATCTTCAGCATGGGACTTGCAACTAAGATGGAGCTCCAAACTCGTAGCCCAAGCTACTCTAAAATTCTCAGCCATGTCATTGTCATCTCTGGAGTTCTTTCTTCAGCTTCCCTAGAATCAACTTTATTTCCTGGATTGTTTAACATATTGGTCATCTTAGCTATAATGTTAATATATATACTATATAAGCATATGTATAAATGGATTGTGAGAGCAAATTCCCAAGTATGTAAGATCCTTAATAGTTTTCTGGGTTGTAATATGATGCAGCGGCAACATTTGCCTGTGTAACTTTCTTGTTAAAAATTGTACCAGAATGCAAGAATAAAGAATCCATTCAAGTTGTAGCAAAGATGTCACCAAAGTAATTCTTATTGTTTTTATTCTTAAAGACACACCTAGAAACAGGTCCAGTGTGAGATTCGAAGAATTTGTTTTTTGGATATTCTTGTGTTTTGTGGTTCTTTAGCTTGTCTGAAATCTTGTTTTGTTTGCTTAAATTGAGTTGCAAGTTGCAACTGAGATTTAAGGTGACACTAGCAGATATTATTGTTAGTATGGGCTGCATTTTGATGTTTTTTAATTAAAATAACTCCAATAGCCCGCAGATATAGTAAATAAAGAAGCCGCTCTGCTATCCATTAAAAAATTTAGCTGCAATGGGAGAAATGTAGAATCCAGAGTTCTATATGGATTTGTATTTGAAAAATTTTATGATGCTCCGTACTTTACCTTGATTTTTCTTTGGCCAATCTAAATTTGTCATCACTTCCAATTGTCTATATAATCCTTCAATTTTCTGTTAACAAAACAAAATGATGTTGACCTTATCGGCATGAAGCTAAATTATCCATCATATTGCCTTTGTCACCCCAAGAAAGATGAAGAAATAAATACACAACTGTAGCAAATGTCAGGTACAACTATCCAGATGCAATCATGTCTTGTATATACAAATGCTAATAAAGTTAAATAATGACTGTTAAAGTTATAAAGTGCCTAATAAAGTTAGAAACTAGCAATATGAAAGCTGCATACGGAACTCAATGAAATTTTATCTGTTTCATAAGCACATTGCATTATCATGAAATTTCTTGCCCCTTTTGTGAGCTCTTGAATCACCAAGACGTTGTAAAATATGTAAGCTTTCAAGACGCTCAACGACATCCTTCATAGTAGGACGGTTCCTTGGAAAAAACTCAATGCAACACATCCCCAACTCTGTAATTGCAATACCATCTTGAGCATGATAACCCCAGTCTTCTTGCAGGCTGTTTTGGACAAGAGAACACTGGGGTTTGTATTCCTTCTTGGCCCAAACATGCAGTAGGTGGTCCAATACTATGTCAGGTTTTTCCAGTTCACAAGTTCTTTTGGCTATTAGTCCCAGGAGAATAACCCCAAATGAAAATACTTCACTGCTTGTATGCCAATCACCCCCTGTACATCCAGTCAATTTTGAGTTAAGAATTATGAAAAATACTAAATGGTGTACTATTGAAAAAAGAGTAGCATGCTAGCAGTTGATGAAAAAAGCCTCATAACTAAGAGAATGTAGCATATTTTGATGGGTTTCTAATCTCTGCGAACTATCATAACTTTTAAAGATTAAACTCAACTAAACAAAGCCTCATATACATATGAAAGGACTCATTCAACAAATATATGGGGCTATATTAATTATTACATGCTGAAACCATGTCATTCCTCATTTCTATTAGAGCTAAGATTATTTATCTTACTGCAGCTGAGCTGCTAATTTATTTATCTATCACATGTATAATTCCTTTTTTCCTTCAAATCTATAGATTGCAGGTTGTCCTGTTTTATCAGTTTCTCAATCCAGTACTATTATATTCTAAACTAAGAAAATATCTTTAATCAAACAAGAGTGAGTATTACTGAATAATAGGAAACCAAAGAAAAGAGTAATAAGAGGTAGAGGAAGCACCTCGTAGAGTAAAATATGGATCATGACAGCGTATAGGCATTGTTATTTGCTTATTTTGCCTACTCATTTCACCAATTATTCCTTTGCCAATTTGTCCAAAATCAATTAGTTTTGGCTTGAAATCCTAAAAAAAAAAAAATTAGACCCAAAGACTTATATCATCAAGGCAAACTGCAAAGGCATGGAAACCAATAAATTTAAGGGAATTTTTTTTTTTTTTTTTTTCAATTAGTTCATGTGTAAGAAGAAAAAAGATTTAAGCCTGACCCAATCGACCACTATATGAGATGCATTGATATTGTAGATCAGATAAGGTTTGTCCTGACCATGAAGAAATTTAAGGAGGCGTGCAATTTCAAGAACAACATTGATCCTCTGAAGCCAGTTGAGATCATCTGTATTTGTGTGTACATATAGATTAGCAATTACGCAGTGGTGTATCAACAAATCATGTACAGCACAATACGAGATATAGAAAACTCAAATAAGTATCTATTATTGAAAGCAACTTGACCAGAATCTCAACTTCTATGTAATGTATCAAGAAATGGGGGGCAGGGGAGGGGACAATTATCCAACATATAATTCCACCTCGGAAAGAGAAAAAGAACAAAAAAATTATCAACCATGTGTATTTTTTTTTGTGCAGTTAACATAGCCTCTCATCTACAGTGGTAAATTTTATGTGGATGTTACTGCGCACAAGCAAATCCATCATTTCATGATTGTGTCACATTGCACAAGTTGCTTCTACATGATACTTTGAATTTTAAAGATGTATGTTGATGAAAGATCTTTTCTTTTCCCATATAACAAAGTATTCCATCATTTATTTCAATCAAACGTTTTGAGAAGCAAAACTTTTAAGGAAATAAAGAAACAAAACATCAATTGAGTGTACCTTTCACCATTATGTTCTGCAAACTATCTAGTGGGCTGAGGTCATAAACAACACCCTTTATTTCTTCTTCAAAGCAATAACCAATCAGTTTTGCCAAGTTGGGATGACTGTTCATAGTTGGATTTGTTAAAATTTCAACTTCTTCCTACAACACATACCAAACCAGTAACTAATTAACAACCACGAGAAAAGTCAAATAATTTTTTCTTGGAGAGAGAGAGAGAGAGAGAGAGAGAACCAAGTCAAGAACTTACTTTAACCATCAAATGCTCATCATATGAGAAAGCCATGTTTTCGGATTTCTTATCCCATATCTTTACCATTACATCTTGACCTTCTGTTCCAGTCATGATTCCTTTAATCTTTCCTCTATATAATTTGCCAAATTGGATAACTCCAACGAGGCTCTTGATGTTGAAATTGTTGGTGCACGATTTTAAGTCCTCTGATGTAAACACTTCTAACTTTAAAAAATCCATCTTATTGCCATGCAGCTCTGCACATGAAAGATCTTCGAACAACCACTCAAAACAAAACAACTATTTGAGCAGAAAAGATATACATAGCTGAGACATATGATTATCAAAGGATATAGCATCATTTCTGCCCCCAAAAGCTATGCCAAAAGTTGTATCAGAGAGAGTAGAAATTGTCAAAATTTTGAGCATATTAAAAAGTATATTGTTTTTGAGATCGAGTCCATCACCCAAAAAGTCAAATTCGACGGATAAAGCAAAGAACCTCTAGGATCAAGGCTTGGGATGTGATAGACCATGTGGTGAAGAAGAAAACTTGGAAAAATAAAAGTAAATGCAAGTTTAGAACGACCATCCATGTTTCAACTTTATAATTCAATTAAATATTACATAGAATATTAAATATATCCGATGTTCCATCCTCAAAACTCTTATTACATATTAAATATTACCTCAAATCTTTTTCAACCCCTTTCATTAATATGTCACGTGCAATATTTTATAATTATGAGCCTGCTTGTTCTCTTTGAACGTGTCATTTTTATTATCAAAAGTTTCCTGGTTGACCAATTCCAACAAGATTGAAGCCATAACCAATGTGATCCAGAGTTTGACTGTTGTTACAGAGATGGGAACTCTTGATGCGCGTTTAGATTCTTGGATAAGAAATTAAAAATGGATTTGTAAGTTTGTGGAGTGAAAAGATTCAACCCAAGCTTAACAGAATGCAACAATGGAGTTTACACAGTAACACACTTAGAGAGATGCTATGAACTCAGATAAGAGGAAGAAGAAGCTACAGAGAGAGAGGAGAAGAAAATTCTGGAGAAATAATTGCTTAGCTTATCATTACACTATTCCACAATATATATATATATATACACACACACACACAAGAGTCAATAACTGTCTGATCAGAGTTCCTAAAATCACGGGATTGATCCGTGAATGTTGGAGAGAAATTAGGAACTAAGCAATTGTTAATAACTGCCTAACAGACTCAGATAATACCAATAATATCTTATACAAAACGCAGTGTACCAACAACATAATGACAAACACATGAAACGCAGCGTTTCATTATGTACGAGTTTTCATTTGAAAACTAGCCGTTGGACATAACACTCTGTTTTCCTTTGGAATTTCTGAAACTTCTGGAACTACTCTCAACATGGAGGAGCTTTGCCTATTGAACAAGAATCTTATATCTTCTTATATCTTCCATAACATTTTCTTCTAAATTATACTCTCTCACCAAGCTTAAACACTAAACACGCGCACACACTTAAAATCCCAATCTACTACTACAAGAATTAGACCCTTTTATAGTGGTACTTTGCATTAAACAGCTAATTCACTAGTCCAGCAATCTCTCTCTCTCTCTCTCTGCGCATTTAGAGTGTTCTATCTGTGTATTTGTGTGAGGATTTAGATTGTGAGCATTGAGTGTAGTAGTGTGCACCACCATAGGAGGTCACATTCATGTTTTTCAGTTCATGGAGGAATGCAGAATAAGATCGTTGGTGCTTTGAACGATTGAAATGAGACGGGAGAGCCATTTAGGTAGCGTGAAACAACCTTGGTTCATACTTCATAGTGGCTTAATAACACGAGCTATGCTATAATCACACTTTTTCCCGTTGTTATGTTTTGTAACAACAATAAACCTAATGCTATTATTTAACTATATGGGAAAATCTTATTAGAAAAGAAAAAGTATTTATCTAATATCAATCATGTTAGAAAAGATAAAGCATAGGTACAATCCCATAATAAAGTATATGAAAAAATATAATAAAAAAATTAATAACACAAGAGGTATGTCATAATCACACTTTTTCCCATTGCTATGTTTTGTAACAACAATAAACCTAATACTATTATTAAATTATATGGATAAATCTTATTAGAAAAGAAAAAGCATTTATCTAATGTCAATCATGTTAGAAAAGATAAAGCATGGGTACAATACCATGATAAAGTATATTAGAAAATATAAAGAATTAACAACACAGGAGGCATGCCATAATCACACTTTTTCCCGTTGTTATGTTTTGTAACAAAAATAAACACCTAATACTATTATTTAACTATATAGGGAAATCTCATTAGAAAAGAAAAGGCATTTATCTGATTTCAGTCATGTTAAAAAAGATAAAGCATAAATAGGATACCATGATAAAGTATATAAGAAAATATATAGAATTAACAACACAGGTGGTATGCCATAATCACACTTTTTTCCGTTGTTATGTTTTGTAACAACAATAAACCTAATACTATTATTTAACCATATGGGTAAATCTTATTAGAAAAGAAGAAGCATTTATCTGATATCAATCATGTTAGAAAAGATAAAGCATAGGTACAATACCATGATAAAATATATAAGAAAATATAAAGAATTAACACAAGAGGTATGCCATAATCACACTTTTTCCCGTTGTTATGTTTTGTAACGACAATAAACCTAATACTATTATTTAACTATATGAGTAAATCTTATTAGAAAAGAAGAAGCATTTATCTAATATCAATCATGTTAGGAAAGATAAAGCATACGTACGATACCATGATAAATTATATGAGAAAATATGAAGAATTAACACAGGAGGTATGCCATAATCACACTTTTTCTTGTTGTTATGTTTTGTAACAACAATAAACTTTTTATATATATATATATATTTGGAATAGGAGAAGGGGAAACTAGATTGAATACTTAATACTATTATTTTACTATATGAGGAAATCATATTAGAAAATGAAAAGTATTTATTTGATATCAATCATGTTAGAAAAGATAAAGCATAGATACGATACCATGAGAAAATACATGAGAAAATATAAAGAATTAAGTAAAGAAGACAGAGAAAGATAAATAAAGAGAAAACATAGGGAATTAACGTAGTTTAAACTTAGAGGCATTCATACACAGTGGCAGTCTCTTGATGATGATATCTTTACTAATAAATTCTATATTTTACAATTAACCGATTGGAAGGTATTTATAGTAGGCTAAATCTTAGAGTAACTATAGACTAACCCAAAGTTTAAATATTTACACTACAAGTAGCTTTAGAATTACTTTAGTTGCATTATAAAAAATAAAAATCACTTTGTTGCATTGCAAATGAGATTACGACTACCTTGCATGCACTCCAAATAAGATTACTTATGGA
Organism: Castanea mollissima; assembly: GCA_014183005.1. Taxonomy (NCBI): domain Eukaryota; kingdom Viridiplantae; phylum Streptophyta; class Magnoliopsida; order Fagales; family Fagaceae; genus Castanea; species Castanea mollissima. The sequence goes on from JACAVU010000003.1 coordinate 43,435,832, forward strand.
CCTTTGTTGCATTGCAAATGAGATTACGACTACCTTGCATGCACTCCAAATAAGATTACTTATGGACCATATGGTGAACATGGATTAAAATTACACCACTAGCTAATCCCCGCAATGGAAATTTTTGAACCAAATGTTAACACATATAGGTTTAGTTTCTCTAATTTCAACAATTTAAAAGCTGAATTATTCTACATATTTGTTAAAAAGTGCCTTCAAGGGTACACTTTAAAGAATATCATATATATATTTTAGTATCATAAGATTCATAATCATAAAAATAATATATTGGTTTATATAGTCGTTGTACACTGAGATAGTTGTGTACCTTTTGTGATAATGTATTTTATGTGATACGTTTGCCCAATAAGCCAAACTCAATAAGGCATAAGAAATCTAATGATGGGGGTATAACAAAATGCAAATCTTCAGTTCATACGCTCAAATATATGTATGATTAGCATTTGATGTAGACATGTAGTCATCTAGTCATAACACAAAAATAGGCTTTTTTATTATAACTTCAACGATTTAAGTGCATGGTACCGACCTTTAACCCATGCATAAAGTGCTTTTATATATAGATATAAAAGATAATGGGATGAAACTTATAAAAATTATATATATATATATATATATATTATATATATATATATATAAAAGCATGATTAAAGTTACACCTGGTGTAATTCTAAGTAATATTACACCACTTAATATTTTTTAATTGGATGCGAATATTGACAAATCTACAGTTAGATTACATTATCTATATATATTCTTCATGCTTGCAAAATTTCAAGGTAATCAAAAATTAATAACCATCTCACCAATCAATTGTTAAAATTCAAATTTTTGTAATTTAAAATAATGCATAAAAAATAAATTTATGGATCAAATGGTAAACAGTATCCGATTGATATGAAAATTGGCATGCATGTTAAGAAAATATAGAATATGTAATTCAATGATTGGATTTTCAAAATATTAATTCAATAACAAGTTATTGAGTGGTGTAACATTGCTTAGAGTTACACTAGGTGTAACTTGAACTCAACCCATATATATATATATTATATATATATATATATATAAAAGGAAATAGATATAAAAGATAATGGGATGAAACTTATAAAAATTTTATTTAACTACACCTCAAAAATTACATTATCAGACATGATAGGTAGAGCTTGGCATAAGCAATTACTTAGCTAATTGGTACTTCTATTGAAATACATGGCCAAGTAATGTTTGAAACTCATATTCTCACTTCCATAATAACTAAATATTATCCCAAACTAAAATCAAACGAAAATGATAAAAGCCAGAGGGCCTGTGATGGTGAATCAACATACATATGCACACACACAAGCATATGCTAAGATTGATTTGCCAAAAACAGTAAAACGCATTGAACCGAAATAGAGTTGAAAGAAAGAATAAAAAATCCATCACATGGATCACAGAAACAATAAAAAATTTAGCAAAAGAAAAAAAAAATAGAGAGATTTAATCACCTTTTTTTTTTTTTTTGGTAAGCATAACATGGAAGGAATGGGAAAGAGAATAGTACAAGGAGTAAGAGCAAATTAATATGACAAAAAAGATGGAAGAGGAAGGGTTAGAGTAAAGTCATGATAAGGTTTGAAAATATAGGGGAGAAAAAGAGTCAAAATATGAGAAAAAAAAGTTGGACTAAGTGTTAACGGCAAACTAACTAAGATGGAAGAGAAATGGTTGGAGCAAGTGTAATGGTAGAGTGTGAAACTTTGGGCGAAAAGAATAGTAAAAAAAAAGAAAAGAAAAGGAAGAGAACGATTGTAAAAATTGGATTGGTAATGATGGAATAGCCAAAAATTTAAGAAGACATAAATTGATTTGCTAGAGACATGACATAATATGTAGCTAGTGTCGTGACATAACAGAAGTTTTAGCAAAATTAAATGCAAAGGCTCCATTTTACTCGTTATATAGACAACAGACTTAGGCCTATTGAGCCTTGATAATTTTAACATCTCCCCTCAAACTAAATTTAGAAGTTTCAAGACATCTTGACTTTGGAAAGAAGGTGAGTCCTTGAAGGAAATCATGATTAGATGTGTGGACAAGACCAAACTAAATGAAGAGCATATGACAATCTAGATTGAAGGTGGAATGCACAAGATGGATCGAACCTTGTGCAGAATACTTATTAAAGGCGTGGTTTGAAAAAACTATGACTGAAGATGACAGCGATGAATGACCATAAAGAAAGCCAAGTAAATTATTAGAGACATGATCTAAGGGTCCGTTTGGATAGAGTTTATTGCTGAAAACTGGAACTGAAAACCTGTACTAAATAATTTTTAAATGTGAATAGGCGTGGGACCCATTTTTAATATTTTTTCTGATAAATTACATGTGGGTCCCATGAACATGCAGCTACAGCGATGAACAGTAATTTGGCCTCTGCACAGTGAAAAACGTGCATGAACAGTACCGGTACTGTGCATGCGCGTTGAAAAAAAAACGCAGAAACTGAAAACGTAACCCAAACGCACTATCCAAACCGATTTAAGTAACTCTAAAGATTATAAAGATGCATGAACAAAAAGAAAGTCAATAAAAGAGACTATAGATCAGCAAGGTCCATGATACTTAGCTTGGATAATAGAGGACACTTGTTTAGAAGAAAAGCCAAACCCAATACAAGAGAAATATGCACGTTGCCTATGGAATGTAGTTGAAATCATCAAAAATTGTTTTTCAGAAAATATCATATCTGATATGAACTTCTCAAGATGTTATCCATGACAGAGGATAAATCGAGACTAATTAAGCCATTAGGAATGGCTAGCAAAGACAAGCAAAGTAGATAACTTAGATACTATTCATGATAGGCGATAAATCGGGATGGCTGCCTAACAATTAGAAATATGGATTAGTGGAGGCTACTAAAGATTGACTTTGATACTATGTTAGAAATATAAATCATAATTCGGATACCATGTTAAAGAAGAGAAGACAGCTATCATATCATGATAAAGTACATGGGGAAAATATAAAGAAGAAAATAAAAGATGGTAAAGATAGAAAGAAAAATAAAAAAGATAAAATATTGGGAATTAACATATTTGACCTTAAAAGCCTAAGTCCACATTATGTCTCCCGTTGAATCGTGAGCTGTGTCATTCTATCTCAAAATCAATTGGTGATAAGGAAGACATACTCAAATTTTTATGGCGTTCGATATCACGCTCCCATGGACTTGTTTTTAAAGTGGTTGTATGGAGTCGAATTGTGGTCCCTAACAATCCCTCCTCACATTGACACTCCCGTAACTTGAACTACCTTGGCTCTAATACCATCTGTTAGATTATTTAGACCCTTGTACACTCAGATTGTTTAATTAATTAACCAATTTGATATTTAAGTTTATTATTCAAATCTAGGTTAAACACAAACAATCATATCACTAAATGTGAAAAAATAAAGAAAACAAGCGAAATGATGACCTAGGAAAATCAATGAAACCATCTAGTTTCAAAATAAAAAATCTAGGGAAGATTTAACCTAAACTATTCTAAAGGCAAAAAATTCAATATATAGAACGGAAGTTTTATAATAGATTTTTCCCTAAATCTAAAGCTACCTCTTGTAGTACTTACTCATGTGGCCATACACAACTCCAAATCCACAGACTCTTCTATTTGAATTTGTTGCACACAAATACTTTAGATCATCAGCAGTTGTTGATCTTGTATGCAACAACTTATCTTCATCAATTCTTGTATATGGATCTTCTTTCTGGTAGATGCTTGTTGAATTAGAAGGTTACAGAGCCTCACAAATCTCATAGAAGTAACTTACAAGGCTTCCAAGAACTTCTGAAATGTAATTTAGGGTTTTCCTTTTATACTTAATAGTGTTGGACACCAACCCTAAACATTTCGCGGGCTTTAGGCCTAATTTAAATTCTGCAGAATTTGACGTTTAATCGATCAAGCCTTGTAGATGCTGAATTTTTTTTTTTTTTTTTTTTTACAGCTTGACTGTTTATGAATCTTGACTTGAACCAACGTGAGCAATGTTTAACATTATTCTAAGATTTATAAATCTTAAACTAGACATGTTTTAGTACTCGGTTTGCCAACTTACATAAAATTAGAACTTAAACATTTATTTATTAATATTTAGAACCTAACACTCCCTCCCCCCCCCCCCCCCCCCCCTCCCTCCCTCCCCTAGAAAAAAAAAAAAAAAAAAAAAAACCCTTTGATAGCCACATTTTACTATTAATTTATATGTTTTATAATGAATCCATGGAAAGGTACTAATTATAGACTAACCCATGGGTAAAATACTTGCAGTACGAGTGGGATTAGAATCAAGTAAGATTATGAGTACTTTGCTTGAATTTCAAGTGATATTAGATACAAATAAACATGGCTTAAAGTTATATGATAGACTTGGACTTTGACTAGGATTAGACCGTAATATCTTTTACAAATCATCTGATCTAGTAAAATCACATTCAATATATAGTTAAATATATAATAATTCTATTCAAACGATTTCTAAATTTGACTCCCAAAAACTACCTTTAACTCTGCAGGAGTAAATATACTAAAACTTGATTACAGCATGTATCCCCTAAAGCATAGGGAGAGTATGAAGTTATTAACCAACTACCGTGTTATAGAATTGTTATTGTTTAATACATTTCATCTATATTACACAATGGGTATAGGAGAATTGAGTTGTACTGACTGAATGAGTTCAGAATCAGGCAAGTTCAGTGGAGGCAGTGAAAAGTGACCATAAGTAGAGCTTCCTCTTCTAATCTCTTGCATGCTCTGAAGGGCTGCGACAGTATTCCTAAAAATTCCTTCCCCTGCAACTATTATTGCTTCCCTTGCTTCTCTTTTTTTCTCTTCATCTTCAACTGGGAATACAGCATCTATGGTGCTTTCACATTGCTTCACAAGTTTTGATATGAGATCGGTTGTAAAGAAGGGCTGCTGCAATACCTTCTGAATGAATGGCAAACGCAAAAGGCCTCCTGTTCGCTTGTCATACTTCTTTAAGATCTTGGCCAACCCTATAAAACTCAAACATTTAGTATTCTAGGAGTGAATTTAATTTCTCATCAAAACAACATTTTCGTTGTCACAAAAATAATCGTGCCTTGGTCTCTCAAAGGAGTTAGCTTAGCCTGATTCGGTACCTGTGTAATTGACATTGCTGTAGTTTACTAAGAGCACCATTTCACCATGAAAATCAACTATGTCTTTTCTGATTTTTGCCATTTCCTCTTTATAATCTGCCTCCGAAGGGTGATTCCCTTTAGGTCCCCATTTATCAATCACCCTTTGGATCCTCTGTTGTAACTCCTGAATTTTCAAATACATTTACCAAATTCATGACTCTTTTTTCACTTAACTTTTGTGAGGATTACAAATTACAAGAAAGTAACACTTAAAACTTAGCATTCTACTAGTACTATATACTTCGCAGGTTCCAAGAGCATATTTTCCTTAACAAACAGACAAAAATTCAACCCGAGAGTACAAAAAAATGGTCAATTTGAGGATCATAAGAGTCAAAAAGTGGTAATTTGATTTGATTTTTTTTCTTCATGCCATCTATCTATGCCTGCAGACATGCATATCAAAGTTTCAATAAAAAAAAGTTTGCAGCCATAGTTGAATATTTTTTTCCATCATAGAGTTGAAAAGAATTTCACGGCTCATTAATCAAAGTCAAACATGTTAAAGCTTTATTAGCCCCGTGTATGGAATTCGTTTTAGCATTGTTAAAAGTCATTGTCCGTTGTCTCCAAACATAACCCAGCTCAAGAACCAGCTTGCAATTTTGTTTCTTCATGAGCTTTAAGTCAAGAAAGTTTGGTATAGATTATGATACTTTCGTATACATGGCATCCTGGGATTTGTTTATAGTGCAGTATTTTAAGACTTTGTCATAATCTGTATAGGTGAATTGCATTTTGAAGGGGCCCAAGCCAGTATAGTTGTTGTTATTTTTAGGGTACTAAAATTCAACTTTGTGGGCTTCCAAGAAACACGAAATATGGCCCAACTTGGGACCCATAAATTTCCTCTTCTTATGTTTTTTTTTTTTTTTATGAACTCTTCTTGTACGTTTAAAGAAAGGAAGAAGTCCATCCAATATAATTTTCTTCTTTTATTGGCATATTATTCAATATAATTTTAAATCCACCTAAAAAATGAGCATTTTAACCTCTCTTTTTTTAGGGAAGAGTATTTTAACTTTGATTATGTAATTGATAATACCAATAAACCATCCAAATATTGAAAGATTATTCTATACTGTCATAATGTTAGTTAAATGAATATAAAACATAGTTAGTAAGAAATCACTTACCTCAAAAGAAAGTTAGTAACAAATCACGGAAGGGAAATTTTATTTTTTAGAGATTTAGGTTGTGTTTTACTTTAATTTATAGATAATCAACCGATTAAAGATCATCTATTGCTCAAATGGTAATAATTTTACACATATAGTAAATAAAGTTCAAAATCATGAATTTTCTTCTCAATTAAAATACTTTAAAAAGGCCAAGCTATAAAGCACGAACTCTCTCATCTTTGCCTACATAAAACATAGGACCTCGTTCAAATATTCTAAACTGTGTAAAATGCACTAATTGTAGCATATTAGAATCAGAACATTTTTGTCTTTTCGAAACAACCAATTCTTTTTAAAATTATAGACAAACCCACTTTTTTGGCACAAATTTACTACGAGTTCCAATGCAAGTTATCGATTTCCACACATTATAAATTACTGATTTTGATGTCAATTCTAAACAAATGATAATGGTCACAAAATTTTTTCTTGTTTAGATTATTCTTAATATTTTTTTTTTAAAAAAATGTCCAATTAATGTATGCCGGATTTATTTTTATAAATATTTTATGAAAAATTAAAAAAATTGTAAAAATTTTTCAATTTCGATAAAACTTTTTTAAAAATTATATGTTGTTGTATGCTCTTAGGGCACACGTTAATAAAATCATTTTTTCATAAAAAAATAAAAATAAAAACCAACAAAACAGAAAGTGACTGTTAGATCCTCTGATATTGGTTACTTCGGGACATCCAATAAAATCGAAGCAATTGAAATCTAGAGATTTTGGACCTATTTGCACAGAACCTAATAGTGGTCTAATCACTTCAAAAGCTATGTGCTAGTCTCTATTAAACAAAAAAAGTCTAGTGTAGGAACTGGGAAGTTGATAAGTTTGGATGCCACGACTTTGAAAACTCATCCATTAGTATTAGAAATGAACATCAAAGTTAGTTTTTTTTTTTTTTAAAGCAAAAAAGTAAGCTTAGTCACAAGTTCTTATTCTAGCCAAAACAAAAGGAAAAAAAAAAAAATATATATATATATAATATATATATATATATATATATATATATATATATATATATAGTTAGTCACACCTCACAACATATTCTTTTAAAAAAAACTTTTATTCTTTTTGTTTGAACTAGCTGTCACACTCGAAGTAATAATTGATTTTTATCTTTTTCTCAAAAACTCATGGAATATCATAATTATTACGATTTTCCTGAAGTTTCAACATCATATTTTCGAATAATTCTAAATACCTTGTTATCTCTTACGTTATATAATTCCCAAATTATGAATTTATTCTTGAATAGTTTCAAGTATGCATGCATGTTTCTTTTTTTCTTGTTAATTCTCTATCGTTTTTAATATTTTCCTAAACATTCTAAGGTCATAAAGAGGATCATGTTTCAAAATCAAAAGCTTCCATACCCTTTGTATTTATCGTAGAAAGAAAGCAAAGAAGAAAGTAAGAAATAGTCAAATAACAAGTGATTTGACACACTAAATCAATAATTTGTGTAAATACTTGTCACACTAAATTTCATCATGTATTTGTATTTTGTAACATTTGTAAACCATTGTCCAAATCATTAGCTTTCCGTCCAAATCATTAGAAATTTAGAACCCACAAAATATTTTCCGTAAAAAGAAAAAAAAAATCTTGAATTCCTTTATTATCTTCATCAAAAAATAATTCCCTAATCCCGAATTTGTTCCCTAAATGCATAAATTCTATTAGACATATATAAGAGAGGCGATTAGTGGGGAAAATACTTAGGATATCTTTTCCTTATACGCACGCCACACACCCCTACATGGGTATCGTTTCCCATCTCCCAATCACAAGCTAAGAAAATGGACCTCAAAAGTGGGACCCACATTTGTGGGTACACCAAACTCTTCAACTATTGGCCCGTGACTCTAAAATTCCCTCCCCCTCACCACTGCAACTGAGTCACCTCCGCTTTAGTGGTGAGTAAACTCAGTCAACTCACCCCAAACTATTTTTTCAAGAAAAATAACAAATTAAACAAATAAAAACATAAAAATGTGAAATAGTTTATTTTAAAAAGTAAAAAAAATAATGCTGACAACATGTTTGGTTACACTAATACCCATTTACTAACCTATAGAAATGAACTAGTTTTTTTTTCTCACTTTTGTTTTAGTGTTTGGAGGAGAAAGACGAAAAAAAAATAAAAAAAAAATACCTTATTTCGGATAACAAAATCCTCTTCTTGTTCCATGAAGAAAGCATTGAACTTCTCGATCTCATTGTTTAACAAGTACACAAACTCTTCCTCAGCCCTCCCATATTCGAAGGAACCATTCAACAATGTCGGAGCCGAAGAAATCGATCGGACAAGCTTCTTCAATTCCTTGTACGACAAGAACTTGTCCCTCCAACCCGGCAACGTTTCTTGAATTTGTTGCTTCAATCTTTTTCCAAACTTCATAGGTGCAACACTTATGAAAGTGTGTGTGTGTGTTTTTTTTTTTTTTCAAAAGCAACAACACCACTCCAAAAAAGATAAAAAAATAGAGACCCAATAAAGATTGAAATTTTGGGGTTTGTGGAAAAAAAGAGAGTGTAATGAATGGGTGATGAAAAATGGTGAAGAGGGGGGGTTTTATGAGCAAAAGATTACTAGAATATTAGAGAGCATATGCTTGGCGTGATGAAGTGGCGGTTAGAAAAGGCATAAACGAGTCGTTGAAGTAAGAGAATTCTTGAGCATATTCGATTACTGTATGGTCATACTTAAGACCAAGGTTTAAAAATAAATAAAAAAACAATAAAAAAACACTTTTAATTTATAATAGGTACTACTACTATATATATTTATGGTTGATTTTTTTTTTTTTTTTGATATTATATTTATGGTTTTGATTATTAAGGGAAATGGGGGACATGGGTTTGTTCTAGTTTTACACGAAGGTGAGCTTAATAATGGTTTCTAGTGGGGCCGTACGGTGTGTTAAGTGGGTCCCATAATTGAGAATTGTCATTAAAATGCGTGCGGTGAGAGAATGCTTGTGACGGTAGAATTGTACAACAGATGGGGAATAGAGAGATGTGAGAGAAAAAAAGGATGATTCTAGGAATCTACTAAGAATCACACACCCCAGACCCGTAGCATAGCATAGAGATTGAAACTAGTATGGTACCCATTAATGTGACTTTGGAAAAGTAGAGAAAGAGCAAACCAAATTAGGGAATATGTGATTTTTGAACTCCTAGGAAATGCTCTAGAATTTGTAGAATGGGCCCAGCTACTCTTTATTGCACACCATTGATCTTAAAGGGCGCCCTATTTGTTGACAGCAATTGAATGGTTAAGATGATTTCAAAATTTTGAAAAAAAAAAGAAATTTTTTTTAAAAAAAGATTTCTAATTTGTGTCCTAAGAGCACACAATAATTAATTATTTTTTAAAATATTTTCTTGAATATTGAAAAACTATTAACAGTTTTTTTAATTTTTTAAAAAATATTTCTAAAAATAAATTATTTAATATGTGTCATTAGGGAACACATTAAACCGACCCTTTTTTTTATTACAATGAAGCTATTCTTGTGTTAAAATTGGTATATTTTTCAAATGGGATCTTTTTTTTTTTTTTTTGGTAAAACAAGATTAGGGGAATAAATAAACAGGATTAGAGAGGGAATATGTGATTTTCAATTCCCACGAAATGCCTTATACTCTTGTAGTGGACCCAGATAGCCGTCAATGCCAACCGTTGGATTAAGGTACTTTTTCATAGTTAACGATCAAATACGTTTTCTTTTCTTCTTTTTTTCTTTTACATTTTTTAATTTTTTTGGGCGGCAGAAGGAACTTCGTTTACACAAGAAATAATATGAAATACGATACTTCAAGTCTTCGACTAACTAAGCAATATAAAACAACAACCTAACTCAGAAACAACAAAGAGTATCCACCAATTTAGTGTGCTGGTATCATACTCTTTCTTCCTTATCACACTCACGAATATTCTAATTACCTGCAAATCGTTCAGGTAAATTCATATTGTTCCATTCCACCTTAATTTAAAACTAGTGTTAATTTACTATAATTATTTTGCTAATGAGGTCAGTATTATTTTACCACTAAACCAATTTTCTATTTCTTTTTTATATTCTTCTTTTGGGTTTTGGGTTTGACACCCTAAATGAACCTGGATCCAACAAATCATGGCTAACATATTGAAGGTATAAATTAGGGTAAATTGCAAATTATGCCCCTAAAATTTGGAGTGTTAGATTTTAAACCCTAACATTTCAGAATTTGAATTTTACTACCTGCATCTTGTTCCATTCCACCTTAATATAAAACTAGTGTTAATTTACTATAATTTTTTTACTAATGAGGTCAGTATTATTTTACCACTAAACCAATTTTCTTTTTCTTTTTTATGTTCTTTTGGGTTTTGGATTTGACACCCTCAATGAACCCGGATCCAACAAATCATGGTTAACATATTAAATATATAAATTAGGGTAAATTGCAAATTATGCTCCTAAAATTTGGAGTGTTAGATTTTAAACCCTAACATTTCAGAATTTGAATTTTACTCTCTAGATTTTAGAGGTGTTTGGATTTTACACTCAAAAGTTTCAGAATTTGGAGTGCAAAACCCAAACATCCCAAACTTAGGAGATAGAATTCAAATTTTGAAATGTTAGGATATAAAATCCAAAGTACCCCAAATTTCAGGACATCAATTTCAAATTCTGAAATTTCAAAGTGCAAAATCCAAACATCCTAAAACGTTAGAGGTGTAATTTGTAATTTACCTTATATATTAAGTTTGAACTAGATTATCAAAAATATTAGTTCGAACCATAGTTATAATTGGTTGTAATCTTTATATTTTAGGTTTTAGAAACTAATCACAAAAATTTTATTCTACAAAAACTTTTTAACTAGTTCAAAATGTATTTGTTTTAATGATTAATTCAACACCAAACTAATCAATTTGTCAAGCACCTTTCCGATGAATCAAATTAGAAGTTCATTCTTTACAAATACCCCTAAAAATAACCTAATTAAGCCACTATTGGAATTCAAACTCAAGTTTTGAAAGTGGAGAATAAAATCATGAATGCAATTACCATTCATTACCTACTACATAGGATTTAATTTTGAATGCAATTACCATTCAGCACATACTACATGGAAGTAATTTTATTGTGAAAGTCACTAATCAAAGCAAATTCTCAATCGTATGCTCCTTTCTCTTCAGAACAATTGTCGACATCAGGATCTGTGACTATCTCAACCCCTCAAGCTAGTGATGCTTGTTCTTGTATGTGGAAATATTTGGTGATGCTTGGAGTACATCACTTTGATTCTCCAATATTTCAAGGGATCCTTGTACTTTTGATTGTTCTTTGATTTTCAAAATTACATTGGATTGCCAATTTTCAACTACTTTTATGAGCACCAAGACAATAAATACATTGCTTCCAACATCCTTGAACTCATTGAAAATGATAAAGTCAATGTGTGAGATTGGGGTAGACTTAATCGAAATCATAAGAAAATCCCTTTAATTTATCTTTTCTACGTCACTGACCCTTTAATCTTAAAACGCAATTTGTATAACAAGTGCATCCTCCAACATATTACTCTCTAATCATATTAATCATGGGTGATGCTTAAAGTACATCACTCTAATTCTCCAAAATTTTATGGGATCCTTACACTTTTGATTGTTATTTGATTTGCAAAATTACATTGGATTATTTATCTAAGACCACTATCATTTGATCCCACAAACCTTTCATCCTTGCTTCCATCCTTGATATGTTTTTGGACATGTCTTTGAGAATATCTAATATCTGGTTGACATGCTTTGATATTGTTCATTCCTTTTTATTATTAATTTTGCCAACTCATTTTACAATTCAGCTTATTTTTGCTACTATTCAAGGGTTCTACTGCACTTTTTGGTACTATTCATGAATAGCTAACTTTTACCTTTATCTATAATTCTTTTAGTAAAAAGTTTTCAGTTTTAGCAAAATAAACTGGTTTTTTAAGTTGAAGCCAAATACACACTAAATGAACCTAGATCCAACAAAACCATCGTTAACATATTGAATATATAAATTGTAAATCACACACCTAAATTATGGGATGTTTGGATTTTACAACTTGAAATTTCAAAATCTTTAATTTTACCCTTTGTAATTTTGAGGTGTTTAGATTTTAAACCTTAACGTTTCAGAATTTTGATTTAACCCCCTTAAATTTTAGGAGTGTTTAGATTTTACTCCCTAAAGTTTGGGAATGTTTGAATTTTATACTTTAAAGTTTCAGAATTTGAGGTGTAAAATTCAAACATCCCAAACTTTAAGAGTTAAAATTCAAATTTTGAAACGTCAGGATGTAAAATTATAACACCTCCAAATTTTAGGGGATAAATCCAAATTTTGAAACTTTAGAGTGTAAAATCTAAACACCATCAAACTTTAGGGGTGTAATTTGCTATTTACCCTATAAATTAAGTTTCAACCAGATTATCAAAAACATTAGTTTGACCTATACTTATGTTTGTAATCTTTATTTTTTAGGTTTTAGAAACTAATTACAAAAATTTTAATCTACAGAAACTTTTTAACTATTTCAAATTTTATTTGTTTTAATGATCAATTCAACACCAAACTAATTAGTTTGTCAAACATCTTTCCAATGTATCAAATTAGAAGTTCATTCTTTACAATTACCCCCAAAAAAATCCTAATTATGACATTATTAGAATTCAAACTCAAGTTTTAAAAGTGGAGAATAAAATCATGAATGCAATTACCATTCATCACCTACTACATGGAGTTTAATTTTGAAGCAGTTACCATTCATCACCTAGTACATGGAATTTAATTTTAGGGTTGTGTTAATGGGCATTGCAAGGTGCTCGTTAACAATTTTTTTGAAACTTTTTTGACAATTTTTTTTTTGGCTTTTTTACAACTTTATCTCATTTTTTTTCAGCTTTTTAAGTACCACTTGGTGCCTTTTGTAACTTTTTCTGACTTTTTTTTTTTTTGTCTTTTTTGCACCTTCGATGCTTGTTAACATTTCTCTCAATTTTACTGTGAAAGTCACTGATCAAAGTGAATTCTCAATCTTATGCTCCTTTCTCTTAAGAACTATTGTTGACATCGGGATATGTGACAGTCTCAATCCCTCAAGCTAGTAATGCTTGTTCTTGTGTGTGGAAAAATTTGGTGATGCTTAGAGTACATCACTTTGATTCTCCAAAACTTTTGATTGTTATTTGATTTCCAATTTTCCAACTACTTTTGTGAGCACCAAGAAGATAAAATGCATGCCTCCAACATCCTTGAACTCATTGAAAATGATAAAGTCAATGTGTGAGATTGAGGTAGATTAATTCGAAATCACAAGAAAATCCCTTTGATTTATCTTTTCTACGTCACTGATCCTTTGATCTTCAAACACAGTTTGTATAACGGGTGCATCCTCCAACATATTATTCTCTAATCATATTAATCATTGGTGATGCTTGGAGTACTTCACTTTGATTCTCCAAAATTTCATGGGATCCTTGCACTTTTGATTGTTATTTGATTTCCAAAATTACATTGGATTGTTCATCTAAGACCTCTATCATTTGATCCCACAAATCTTGCATCCTTGCTTCCCTCCTTGATATGTTTTTGGACATGTCATTGAGAATCTCTAACATGCATTGATATTGTTCATTCTTTTTTATTACGATTGAAGCTTTGATTTGGGCTAGACCTGAATAACTTTGAGCTTGATGCAAAGATTGATTTTTACAAAGAATTGTTTTTTTTTTTTTTTTTGGCAAGTGGGCTGGGTGAAGTTTTGGAAGTAATGGGTCAAGTTAGAAAAAAGGTTGGTTTGAAGGAGATGACCTTGTGGAAAAAAAAGAAACATGGTGATTTCTTTTTGGTTGTGAGTTGATTATGGTACCGGTGGGAAGCGGGTTTCAGTGATGACAAGGGTGGATTGATAGATTTTTTTGGTGGCTTTTTCTTATGGGGATGCAGATTAAAATGTACTGATAACAACTGTTGTGAATTGAGATAAATTTCTAATCTTAAACAGATTGTTAATCAATTTGAGATGACCAATCTCCTTAACTTGAGAGAGAAAATATTTTTTTTTTTTTTTGTTAATTTTTTACTTGCTTCATTTATAATTCCTACATACATAAATACTAGTGATAAGATAAACGTTATCACAACTATTTTAATTTAAATAAAAATTGAAATCAAATCATAATACTCATCTTAATCTACTGCATAAAGGCACAAGTATCAAATATCCAAATTCTCATCCCTCAATACTTCAAAATTTGAGGTAGAATTTTCTCCAATTGAGGGAGAAAAATATGGTGCGAGCAATCATAGATTTCCATGTTTCAAAATTGTGAGGACGAGATTCATCTTGAAGGGGAAGGGAATGTTATGACCTGAGTACTGGATAATTTATTTGAATTTAGTTTAGTGATAGAATAAGGCATCCTAAATAGATAATCATTGTTATTTATTTCTATTCAAATTAATTCCTATGTTTTATGATAGAATTAGTTCCATGATTTTAGGATTTGTTGATAAGGTTATCTCATCCTTGGTTTTTTTTTGGAGAATGTCATCCTTGGCTATTTATGTATATTGAATGCATTAATTAGAAATAAGCAAAATTAACTCAAGAAGGCTATTCTCCCTCTCAAGTTTAGACAAGGTTTTCAAACACGGACCAGACCCTTTGAATTGCGATTTGACTCAAAAAACTGTCTAAACTATAGGCAAGGTTTTCAAACACGGACTAGACCCTTTGAACTACAATTTGACTCAAAAAACTATCTGAACTATGAGCTATGAACTAGTTTTATTCTTAAAAATAGAGAACTGGGTTCCTTGGGGTGTAGAACCTAAGATCTCACTGCCAATTAAGAGTCAAGACTTGCATTGTAACCAACACACCACTTAGGTTATGTTTAGTAATAGTTTTGTTTTCTATTTTCAAAAACTTGTTTTTTAAAAAAAAAAAAAAATCAATTTTCTTGTATTTTTAAAGTAAAAAACATGTTTGGTTAGTTGAAAGTAAAAAGATAGTTTTTTGAAAAAAAAAATAGAAAATACTAAAATATATTGTTACTAGGATTTAAACTCTAATGCTAACACATTAAATGAGACAAATTCATTAAATTAAATGCGTTTTTACATTGACTTTTAAAAATTAGAAAATGAAAACTACCTTTTCAGTTTCCTTCACAAATTAAGTTTTGAGAACAGTTTTTATTTTCTGTCCATTTTCGGTTGCCAATAAGTTTTTTAGTCTCAAAAATAGAAAATTATTTTTGGAAGCAGAAAATAAAAGGAAAAATAATTACCAAACATATCCTTAGATTCCTTGTGGTTAATAATGATCTATCATTATATTTATTTTACACTAACATTATTTATAATTTTTCGACTTATTATATCACTTCTCTGAATTTATTAAATATTACTAAATTTGTTTTCTTTGCTAAATTTACTTGTGATTTAAGAAAAATTTATTTTCATTGAAATTTACTAAAATAATCTTTTTTTTTATTTAATCAAAAAAATTTCTACTTGAAGGATAATTATACAAGTTTTTTTCATGCTTATTTATGTTCTATTATTTTCCATTAACCTTATAATATCATGAAAATTTATTTGAAAGTCTATTTCATAATTTTAAGATATTTTTAGTCAATTTTGCTAATATTTACAAATTTAATATACCTTATTTGTATTTTAATTAATTACTAAATTAATTATGACATTATCACGATTCAACCTTGGTCCGACATTAAAAACCTTGAACCTCTCTATTTTTCGATTATGTGAACGGTTCGGGTTTGAAAACCATGAGTTCAGGAAATGCACCTCAAATCGATTAATTTATCTTTCAAGTATCCCTATTCACAACATATCATCCACAATTTGAGGTGAGTTTTGGGCTTGATACCCTAAATGGAATAAAGTTTCTCTCTAAACTAGTTTGGAGAGAAATTCTTCAAACTGCTCATATATCTCTTTTCTAGTGTGAATTTTAAAATCTAATCATTAAATTTCATGTTCCTTATATTTTTAACATGCCTATCAAGTTTTGTTTAAATTAGATGTTATTTACTATTTAATCAATAAACTTATTTTTTATACACAATTTTAGATTACAAAAATTTAAAATTTTAACATTTTTTTGATGACATAGCAATTAATCTTTAATCATCTTGAAAATTTTCAGGCATTAAGGATATAATAAAAACATACAATCCAACAGTTAGATTTTCAAAATTCACACCTATTATAAAAATATATGAGGAGTTTGAAGGATCTCTATAATTTGAACAAAAACTTTGTTCACCTAAGTGAACCTAGACCCAAAAACCATCTCTTCAATAGTTAACACATGGCCACACAAAAAAAAAAAACTCCAACAATATATAAATTAATTTTGAACTAGATTATAAAATAATAACTAAAAAAAGGTTTGAACTATAGTTATATCAGTATGTAATCTTTATTTTTAGGATTTAGAAATTAATTATTAAGTATTAATCTACACAAACTTTTAAACTACTTCAAAGTTTATTTGTTTTAATAATTAATTTGTTACCAAACTAATCAAATTCTTTTTCGGTCGCTTGTTTGTCATACACCTTTCCAATGTGTCAAATTGGAAGTTCTTTCTTTACTAATACCCCCTAACAAAATCCTAATTCTGCCACTATTAGGATAAGATTCGAACTCAAGTGTTGAAAGTGGAGAATGAAATCATGTATGCAATTACCATTCATCCACCTAATTCTGCTGCTAAGAAGATAGGTATTGAACTCAAGTTTAGAATGTGGAGAGTGAATGCTATTACCATTCATCACCTGCTATATTTGATATAATATCATTGTGAAAGTCACTCATGCTCAATCTTATCCTCCTTTCTCTTAAACAACTATTCTCGACATTGGGATTTTTGAGTGTTTGACGGCTCGATCGCTTAGGCTAGCGATGCTTGTTCTTGTATGTGAAACTATTTTGTGGACACTCCTTTCATGCATGGGATAAATAGTTGACAAAGAGATAAAAACAAAGAGCTTTCACCAATCATCAGAATTCTTAAGTATGATTAGTCACCTATATTTATTTAGTTCTATTACTAAAATTAAGTTCAAAGTATTTGTTATCCTCTAAGCTCTAACCTAAGGAAGGATAAAATTGGGTCTTGAACAAAAAACTAAGTTTGGGAATTTAGTTTTGTAAAGAGAGGATCTTAGGCACTCCACGACTTCTATCAAACGACAATTATCCTATTATAACTATTTTCATACACTCTTTTAAATGCCAAATAAGTCAAATTGTGAGCTTCATGTTCAAAAAGCTCAAGGTCTCATCAAGTCATTCATGCATCAAGAGTGAGTGAGTGACAAGTATGGGATGAGATGAGACTTCTAGTTTGATTAAAAATACATCTGATTTTTATCTGGTAAACATCTTTTAAAGTTTAGGATTTTTGGTGAGCTTACGATTAAATAAATACATTGAAAATTCTAGCATTGTTTGTGAAACCCAAACAACTTATTAAATATATAAGCCAGTGCCACCATCTAGATCACATTATTCTTGGAGTCCAAATCTTCTGTCTCACTTTTCCTGCTCCACTCTATACTCCACCAATAAAAACTTGACACGTGTTCACCTAATTAATTAAATACTACTATTAATTAATAACGGTAGCATTTAATAAGTCAATAATTATAATATTTAATTAATTAGATGAAAACGTGTCAAGTTTTTATTGGTGGAGTATAGAGTGGAGCAGGAAAAGTGGGACAGAAGATTTGGACTCTTATTCTTGAGGGTGGGAACTGGGAAACTCTAGAATAATAATACAATTCATCACCTAGTGGTGTTGGGTCTTAATTTATCTAGGGCTCACGTTTAACCACGCAGCTTCAAGACAAGATTTTACGATGAAAACTCATTAAGCGTTTCACAGAATTTTAGCAAGGTCCTATGTCTATGTCTGCATGTTCATAGCAATTGCATCAGGTGTAATACTCTAAGATCTCAATCCGTACACCATAGTGTTTGCATAATGAGTACTTTTTTTTTCTTTAAGAGTTTCTAATGGTAATTATTTATCATCAGACCAAAATATCAATCGGTTTTTGTTATAAGCAGGAAATGAATTTCAGATCTTTTATTCAACCATTAGAAACTTTACTATTTGAGTTAACTGGAATCCACATACATAATAGGTACGTGAATACAAAACATCTTAAACTTCACACAAGATTATTATAATTCCTATAAGAAATTTAGTACGTTTCAAAACCATTTGCATATGTCCCTAGCTAATCTAGCCAATTTAGCATGCAAAGGTCCAAAGGATTTGTTTTATCAAGATATTTATGACATTGGTACTCTAAGAAATCGATTAAAATACTATAAATGATGCATAAATTTATTAATTACCAAATATATTTGAAACCTCGAAATTCAAATGCAAAACCATCTCTTCAATAGTTAACGAACAGCTAGCGACCCAAAAAGAGACTCTAACAATGTCTAAATTAAGTTTGAATTATATTTATATCTGTATGTAATCTTTATTTTAGGTTTTGGAAACCAATTATGAAAATTTAATCGTACATAAGCTTTTAAACTAGTTCAAAGTTTACCCTTTATCTTGTCTAAACAGAACTATTCAAGAAAAACTAGTTCAAAGTTTATTTGTTTTAGGGATTGACTCAGCACTAATTTTTTTTTTTTTTACTTATTTGTCAAACACCTTTCCAATGTATCAAATTGGAAGTTCCTTCCTTACAAATACCGCTAAAAAAGTCCAAATTCTGCCACTAATATGATAAGATTCAAACTCAAGTTTGAATGTAGAGAATGAATACGAGTAGCATTCATCCACCTAATTTGCTTCGAATAAGATGATAGGTGTTGAACTCAAGTTTTGAATGTGGAGAATGATTTACCAAGAAAGAGTATGTGGAGAATGAATGCAATTACCAGTCATCACCTACTACGTACATGGGATTTGATTTCATCGTGAAAGTCGTTCATCAAAATGAATGCTCAATCTTATTTCCTAAGCTAGCAATGCGATCTATTATATGGCTATTCTTGGGGTAAATGATGGGCAAAGCGATAGAAGCAGAAAGTTACCACTAATCACTAGAATTCTAAAGAAAAGTTGTTGGTAATCTATGCTTATTTGATTTTATTGCTAATTAAGGTTAAAAAGTGTTTGTTGTCTTCTAACTTAAGGATGGATTAAATCAGATCTTGAACAAAAAAGAGTTCAAGGATTTAATTATGGATGGAGAAGGTGTTGATCACTCCATGACTTCCGTCAGACAATGATTACCCTATTATAATTATCTTAGATATAGTTTAATGCCTGATAAATCAATTTGTCAATTTTATTTTCAGAAGCCAAATGTCTCATCGTGTCGTGCATACATCTAGAGTCACTCTTCTTTAAATAGTAAGGTGGATTGAAAGAGCCTCGATGCGAGAGGAAATGAATGATAAAGATAAGGAAGTTATTTGGGCTACTTTTGATGTAGCAAATGGAATTGAGTCAGAGATTGGTTAAAAGGCTGGGCTGGCTAAGGAGCTATGTGGGCCTTTAAGCAAGACCAACAATGCTGTGTAAAATAGCAGGAATAGGCCTAACTCTGAAGTGGGGTGAGATTAGAAAAATGGGCTTGAGATTTGAGAAAGCTTTTTCATCGGTCCATGAAACCGAGTTCCTTCCCTAACTTATTTTTACGATGGTTTCTGACAAATAATCCAATTTTGACATCTTTTGCTGTCTTTCCCGTATGCAAAGCAAAACTAAATGGGAAAAATACGAAGTGTTCCGACAAAGTTGAGTTAGAGATTTAGCTCAGGTGAGTGTGTTCCTCCATCCTGTGTAGCATGTCACAGGTATGTATTTCTTAAAATTGCAAAACGGCACAACATCGAGACCAAAATATGTATTTCTATAAGTTGATGAAAATGAGAACAGCCAAAAACTCCATTAGATGTTTGTGTGATGATCATGACGACAGAATCGAGGTTGCGGATCGAATTGAGGTTTTTGTTGTGCAAGTTTATAAAAGGCCTGCTAAAAGAGATTAAAGTAGAGATATTGCTAAGGGGGTGATTGCAAGTATTCACTATGAATGATCCCTCACACAGAAGTCAAGCACGTTTTTAGGGAAGCGAAAAGATGTGATGTCCTGGCTATTTTGAAGAGATCAGAGTTACTTGTTGATGTTCTATCTTGGTTTATGTACTTCCTTATTCCCCCCTAAAAAAAAAAAAACCTTCAGATATTTAATCAAAAAAACAAGGGGGGGGGGGGGGGGGGGGGGGGAACGCAATGCATGCTTATTCCCGAAGAAAAGCTAAGCAAAGCTTGAATATTGAGAGGACGCAAGTAATTTAGATTTACAAGAGCGAAATGAAGAACAGAGAGAGAGAGAGAGAGAGAGAGGAGAGAGAGAGAGAGGAGAGAGAGAGAGAGAGAGAGAGAGAGAGAGAAGAGAGAGAGAGAGAGAGAGAGAGAGAGAGGAGAATTTTGGAAGATAATACTTTGCTTAATCAATACAATGTACAAGATGATTATATACATACAATGAGACTGGATCTAATAACTGTATAATTACAGTTCCTTAAATCACGAAACTAATCCCTCAAATCAGGGAAATCTGTTAAGCATTACAACAGACTTTCCTTCCTAAACATAACTACCTCTAAGGCTCCAGGACTGACAGCATGGCATAAGATCATTAAACCAAACGGGGTCGTCTGAAGGTCTCTGTTTTAAGCTTTGAATTAAAGTAGCCGTTAACTAGCCGTTGGTGTAGAATTGGAAAGTAGCTTTAGTTTGAGTGTAGGCTGTGATTTAGACTGTGATTGAGCCTTAGTCTCAACATCCCCCCTCAAACACGAGGCTGAATCAGCCAAGAGTTTGCCACGAAAAAAGATAAAGGGAGGCCCAGGTAAAGGCTTAGTGAGAATATCAGCATAATTATCCTTACCATAAATGAACTTAACTCCCAAATCACGCCTTACAACCTTTTCTCAGACAAAATGATATGTGCTTGGTCTTGGAATGAAAAACTGGATTTGAAGCCAAGGAAATAGCTGAGATATTATCACAGCAAAGGACTAGAATGTGATGAAGGAACAAATTAAGCTCCTTGAACAAGGTATGAAGCCAGGACAACTCAGTAGTTGTTGAGGCCAAAGCACAATATTCAGCCTTTGTGGAAGCACAATATTCAGCCTTTGTGGAAGAACGAGAAACGGTGGACTAAATTTGGAGGACCATGAAATGGGATTGGAACCAAGGAAGACCAACAAACCTGTTGTGAATTTCCTATCAGAAGGGTCTCTAGCCCAGTCCGCATTTGAGAAGGCTGATAGAGTAAGAGGACCTGGAGAGAGATGGATGCCAAAGTGTAAAGTACCTCTAACATAGAGTAGGACACGCTTTGCAGCCTCCAAATGAGCAGTGGTAGGACATTGCATAAACTGACACAACTGACTGACACTAAAGGCCAAATTAGGATGAGTGAAAGTCAGGTATTGCAATGCCCTAACCATGCTTCTGTACTCAGATGGGTCAAGTAAGCAAGTGCCATTGTAAATAGTAAGTCTGGTGGAAGAACAGGAAGGTGTCTTAGTAAGCTTTGCATTCTCCATGTGAAATCTATGGAGAATGTCAGAGGCATACTTAGACTGACATAAAGTGAGACCAAACTTAGAAGGCACAATATGGATCCCAAAAAAATTGGAAAGAGCACCAAGATCTTTCAATTCAAAGGAATGTCTCAGAGCTATAACCAGATGTGAAATCTGAGGAAAATCATTCCTAGTAATAATAATATCATCCACGGACAAGGAGATAGATGGTGATGTGAGACTTGTGATAGATGAAGAGGGATGACTCTTCCAAAAAGGCAATGAAGCCCCGATGAAGAAGTTGAGAAGTAAAACGTTCAAACCAAGCTCTAGGAGCTGTTTGAGACCATAGAGAGACTCATGCAATCTGCAAACATGCTAGGGAAATCTAGAATCAACATAACCCTGTGGCTGTTGCATATACACTTCCTTTTGAAGAATGTCATGAAGAAAACCATTTAAAATATCCAACTATCTAAGAGGCCATCTAAAGCTCACTGCAATAGAAAAAATCAATCTGACAATTGCTGGTTTCACTACTAGACTAAAAGTTTCAGTATAATCAATCACAGCCTATTTATGAAACCCTTTGGCAACCAATCTTGCTTTATATCAAGCAATGGTGCCATCATTGTGCAACTACAACTTATAGAACCATTTGCATCCAACCAAATTCACACCAGGTTTAGCAGGAACCAAGGACCAAGATTGTTACCTCTGTAAGGCAACAAATTCATCATCCATGGCTTTAATCCATTGAGGATATTGGGAGGATATTTTATAGGATGGAGGTTCAGTGTATGTGTAGTCAAGCATGGCCTTCTAACAAAGCTTAGGTTTGGTAATACCATTTTTGGATCTTGTTGTCATAAGGTGTGTATTGGTGGCAGGAGATAGGATAGTGATAACATTGTCTATGGATATAGGGCTATAAGGTGTTGGAATGGTCTGTGAGAAGGTAGTAGATGGAGGTTGTATGGGAGAGGTATCAAGGTTGGATGAGTGAACAGGAGCTGTATCAGGATGGAGAATAGAACTAGGAGGAGCAACAGTGGTGTCAGATTGGAGTGAGCTAACTGGATGACTAGAAGTGGGGGCCTCTAAGGACCCAGCACAGAAGGTAGATTGGTAGAGTGAAGATAGAGGAGATTAGAGAACCAAGTATCATGTGAAGGCTGTAGCAGATTTTGAGGCATTAAAAGACATAAAGGGAAATTTAGATGCACTGAATAAAACATGTCTAGAAGTATACAAGTGATTAGTGGTGAAGTCTAGACACAAATAACCTTTGGAAATAGTAGAATAACCAAAGAAAAGACATTCTTTAGTCCTGTTTTCTAGTTTGTGATGTGTGTAAGGTCTAAGCAAGGGATAGCAAGCACAACCAAAGACTTTGAGATGTATCAAATTTGGATGGTGACCATACAATTTGTACCAAGGTGAGACAAGACCAAGAGTAGCTGTGGGAAGAAGATTAATATGACTCACAGCAGTTTGAACAGCAAAGGACCAGTACTAAGAAGGTAACGAAGCTTGGGAAAGGAGTGTAATGGTGGTTTCTATCAAATGTTTGTGTTTCCTCTCTACTAGGCCATTGTGTTGAGGAGTGTATGGACATGAAAGTTGATGAGTAATCTCATGAGATGCAAGATAAGAAGTGATTTCTTTTGAGGTATATTCACCCCCACCATCAAATCTTAAAGTCTTGATGGTGGTTGAGAATTGATTTTCAACCATAGTTTAAAAAATGGAGACTTAAAATAAACCTCAAATTTATACTTTAGCAAAAATAACCAAGTAATACGAGGGAAATGATCAACAAAGAGTACATAATATTTGAAGCCATTAACAAAATTTTGAGGTACAAGACCCCATAGATCTGTGTGAACAAGCTTAAAAGGTGAAGTTGCAACAAATTTAGAAACAGGAAAAGGAAGCTTATGCATCTTGCCATGAAGACAATGTGTACAAGTATTTAGAAGAGGCATACACTAACAAACAAAGATTTATTAGGAAAACGTAAACTAAGAACATGGTTATTAGGATGCCCAAGCCTGCTCTACCATAGAAGCCAACTAGGATTGTGTGTGAAAACTGAGTTGTAGAGTTTAGGAGAAAGAAGCAACTAAGATGCTTTGTGAGGGTAAATTGGATACACCCCACCTTCACTCTTGCCCTTGTAGAGCACTTTCCCCGTGGCCAAAGCCTAGATAGATAAGATGTTTTGATCAAAATAACACCAATAATTGTTATCTTGACATAGTTTGTAGACAAATGCAATATTAGAAGCAATGGAAGGAACTCTTAGGACATTGTTAAGATGAATGACAAAATTTTGTGAAGGAATAAGTGAATTACTTATATGTGAGATTGGTAGGTTTTTCCCATTCCCCACTGTGAGATGCTCCTATCGATTGTAAGGCTTTGGAAAAGAGAGATGATTAAGGCTGGAGGTGACATGATCAATGGCTGCACTGTCTGCAAGCCAAGGTTGATCTTGTGCAATAATTGAATTGGATGAAGTAGCCATTGCTACCAATTTTGTTGGTGGATGTTTGCTTCGATAGGCATTGTCCATTCTATGATAGCAGTCTATAGCTATGTGACCTCTCTGAACTTGAACATGATGCTTGATTTGGTGAAAATTGATGTGGGGAAAACTGATTTGGAGTAGGACCTCTGCCTCTACCTCTGTTAGAATTCCCTTTGCTTCTACCTCTATTGGAAGATTGATTGTAGGAATTATAGCCATTGTTTTACCTAGCCTAGGTGCAGTGTTAACTACCATAGCAAAGGTGGAATCTTTTATTTCCAAGCCTTTTTTCAGTGATTCTTCCATAGCATTTACCATAGTAGCTAATTCATCAAAACTTAACTTTGTGCTCCTAGTTCTAATTGCTGACCTAAAGGCACTAAATTCTCTGAAAATACCTTTAATTGCAACATGTAGGAGTTCCTTATCATAAAGTAGAACACCAACAACCATTAATTTGTCCCTAATGACCTTGATTTTCTGCAAATAGACATCTATAGTATTAGATTCCTTTCTAACATTGTGCAATTCTCCCTTAAGATTCATAACATGAGACCTTGAGATGGAAGAAAATCTGTTTTCCAATACTCTCCACACTTCTAAAGTTGAAGAACAACCAACAGTCAAAGCAAGCATTAAAGGTGTTAATGGAGCTAATGAAGGTGAGCAATGCTTTCTCCTTAGACTTCCAAGTGAGATAATCTGGATTAAGAATCGTTGTAATTGAACTTGAGAGATCCTTAAGAAACTTCTCTGGAACAAGTTGATCTTCATCAAAAAGTTCAATCATTGAGTAAGTCTTTAACACCATTGAAATCTGGTGCTTCCAGACTTACTCAATGACTGACTGTCAAAATGTTTGACATATTTGATAACAACAACAATGGTTGATTAACCAATTCATTTGAGAAGTTGATGTTGATGGAGACATCGTAGAGGATGAAGTTGTTGAAGCTGAAGTTGCCATTGTTGTGCTTGTGCTAGCAGGGATTGTTGACTGCTCTAATACCATGAAGAAAAGCTAAGCAAAGCTTGAATATTGAAATGAAGCAAGTAATTCATATTTACAAGATCGAAATGAAGAACACACACACACACACAGAATTCTGGAAGAAAATACTTTACTTAATCAAAACAATGTACAAGATGATTATATATATACAATGAGACTTGATTTAATAATTGTATAATTACAGTTCCTTAAGTCACATAACTAATCCCTCAAATCAGGGAAATCTATTAAGCATTACAACAGACTTTCCCGCCTAAACATAACTACCTCTAAGGCTCCAGGAGTGACAATGTGGCATAGGATCATTAAACCAAATGGTGTTGTCTGAAGGTCTCTGTTTTAAGCTTTGACTTAAAGTAGCCGTTAACTAGCCATTGGTGTAGAATTGGGAAGTAGCTTTAGTTTGACTGTAGGTTGTGATTTAGACTGTGATTGGGCCTTAGTCTCAACAATTCCCATTATTTGAACTCCATAAGATAAAAGTTTGGCCAAAATACATTGTTGGTCTTTAAAGTTAACATGTTTTGTAGTTTTAGTCCTTAATGTTTTAAATGACCAATTTTAATTCTAAATCCTGAAGAATCCTTTTGTCAATTCCATTATTATTATTGTTTTTTACACTTAGAAATCCATGAGATTGTCTATTTTAAATGATGTGGCATTGATGTCTTTATTAAACATTCAATTTATAAAAGCCATTTTACCCAACCCAAACCTATATTTGAGGCTTTGAGCCTCAATTCAACATTTTCCCTAATTTGAGCCCTAAGAGACTATAGATTGAAATCCCCCCTTTCTTTTATCATCAATGTAGTAGCTCGATTAAATTCTTGATCTACCCCAAACTATTCTAGAAAATTATTATGGTAAAATTGAAAAACTTCATGATATTCATCTTAGAGTGTTCATAATTAGGAGGAATTTCATAGCACTTTGGTAATTAAAGTAATTGAATGAGTTTGTGTTCAATATCAACTTTAGTGCATTTAATTCTTCTTTATACTCATCAGGAAAACCCTAGTGTTTTAATCTTATATACTGGATATAGGGTTATTAATATATGCTAATCATTGCATATAAGAAGAATTGTATTTCCTATTTTTGATTCATACAGCGGGCCTCTCACAACATGTGAACTTGTTTCATGTAGGAAAAAAAAGGATCATTTTTTGCTTGTTAGGGATGTTTAGGGAGTGTTTGGATTTTGTGTTTTTAATCACTCATCACTCTATTTTCATCACTCGTCACTCAAAATATGTGGGTCCCACACACGCATGGCTTGTCTAGATGAGTTTCAATTTTTAGTTTCCATCACTCTTATCTCACCAAATTGAGTTATGAGTTAGTGAAAATGAAAACAAAATTTTGGTGTTTTTGAGTTATGGAAACAGAGTTACAATGACATTTTTTTGTAAATATATTCATATTGTAGGGCCTATGTCTGTGTCTTGTCTTTTCCTTGCCAGACCATCTCTTTTCATTTATTTATTTTTTTTACTTTTTTTTTTCCTCTCCTCTTCCTCTTCTCTTCCCATGCCACTAACTTCTCTCCATACCCATCTGCCATTAACACAACCCATTACTCTCTCTGTCCCTATTTGCCACTCTAGCTGAAGCTCAAGTCTTCCTTCTTCTCCGTTTCCATCTTGGTCTCGACAAGGTGTCTTGTGGTTCTAGGTTATGGGTTGTCATCTCGGCGGCACAGATGGTGGAATCTATCGAGCTCTCTCTATCTCCTCGGAAAGATCAAGATTTTTTTTTTCTTTCTATCTTGTGGATGTGGGGTTTGGATTTTTGAGATGTGGGTGTGGGTGTGAGGTTTAGATTTGTGGTGTGGTTGTGGAAAATGAAATTTTGATTTGGGTCTGGCTAGAGAGATAGAGTCTAAGAGATTAGAGAAAGAGAAGAGAAATGAGAAGAAGCAATCTAGCTAGAAAGAGAGAGTCTAATAGATTAGAGAAAAAGAAGTAAAAGGAGAGGAAGAGAGTCTGAACTTAGTCAGTCCGTGGGTCCCACATAAAGTGAAAATATTTGAGTTTTAGGAATGAAAATTCAATCGGGTTGTAGTGCCAAACATAACTGGGGTGTATCTTGAGGATTTTTAAGTGATAAGAAATGAGTTATAGGGTGATGAGTGATGATATTTGAGTGATAAGTGATGAGTGATAGATAACTCACCATCCAAATAGGGCCTTAGTTTTCCATATGTTACTTTGATTAGCTTTGGTGGGGATAAAGCTATAAATAAATTAAGTTGTTTATAAATACCTTGAACTTGACTTAGGAAAAAGCCTATTTATGGAAAACTAAGGCTCAATTATTAAACTAAGTTGTTCATTTGTCAAATGAACCAAGCTCAAAATTAAGTTTAGGCTTAGTTATTAAGCAAGTTAAGTTCATACAAAAAAAATTGTGCTTGTGAACAAGCTCACGATTATGAGGCTCGATTAAAGTGTGTGTGTGTGTGTGTGTATATACACACACTTGAGACCTAATTATATAATTTTATAAAAAAAAGTTCATAACATATAAAATTATTATTTGTCATTTATTGATAATATAAATGGTCCATTTTATGGGTATATATAATTTTTAATAGTACAAGGTTGGTGAATATATTTTTATAGGTTCATAACAAAATCTTTCTATCTGATTAGCTTAAATAATTTAATTTCAACAATAATTTAATTATTAATTATTAGCATATACTTGTAAAGGGGTAGGCTCAAACTTGCTTGACACGTAAATGAACAAAATTTGAACATGTAATCTCATTTGGTACTAAATTTGAGCTTAAATTGGGTTTGAGATAAAATAAATTAAACAATTCTTAACTTTTAATATTTGGCTCGACTCATTTGCAGTTCAAGATAACTAGATAAGGAATAGGAATGTCGAACTTTTGCAACATTCCTATTTTGTTACTGATGTTTGAATTGGATTGCCCTATGAATTTTGCTGTATTGTTGGCCTTGTATCTTTTT
This sequence comes from Castanea mollissima, assembly GCA_014183005.1. Lineage (NCBI taxonomy): Eukaryota > Viridiplantae > Streptophyta > Magnoliopsida > Fagales > Fagaceae > Castanea > Castanea mollissima. The sequence goes on from JACAVU010000003.1 coordinate 43,464,463, forward strand.
CTTTGTAAGTAAATCTCTTTTGGTTGAATGGTCATTAAAAGAAATAATGTAGGTTAATCTTACATTCATTTCAAAATTAGAGCATAAATTAGGGGAAATGTGAAATTGGGGCTTAAAAGCCATAAATACATGTTGGGGTTGGGCACATTGATTATGTAGCTTTTAAAAAAAATAAAAAAATTGCGTCTATATCATTAAAATTAGGTCACCTCATTGTTTTGTTAGATATGTAAAAAAATTAACAAAACAGAGACTAGACAAAGGACTAAAGAATTCATTTATTAAAACTCTAGGACTAAATTGCTCATTTGAAACATTGATTCTTAACTCTAATTTTGAGTCCAACGGTGTATTTTAAATTGTGATTTCAAGTTACAGCTTTGTAATTAAAAATCATGACTTAAAATCACATTTTTCCTTGGTTTTAGAGAGTGTATGTATTATGTGTGTATTAAGAGATCTGGAAATTTCTATTTGGAATACCCCCAACAATCGTAACCACACAATATTGATTCTCATTTTTTGTATCTTTTTAAATCTCCATATAATTCCGAAATTCTAAAAAATAGAACTTGACAAGTGGTAAAGCAATCCGGTCTTAGAGGAATAGCGGTTTCATACGAGATTTGCCTTTCAAAAAGTCAATGTAGTTTATTTTTCTGTCTTTTTCTTGACAATGATATAGAAAGATTACGAGTAGTCCGACCTATACTAAAACAAAAATTCGGAGCCGAATGTTTCGTATCTTTTAAAAATACGGTCTTTTTGATAGACGCAGATGCAGTCAGTGTGTGTGTAGGATTGAGGAAACATCAGAGGAAAGTCACATCTAGTTTGAAACGTGGGCCTGCTTGAACATGAGAGTGGAATAACTTGCTTTTTTTATTTAATTCAAGCCTTAAATTTTTATGTAATATTTTTTTTCATTAACAACTAATAAGAATACCTAACTTACCTATAAAATTGACCCCAAAAACAGAATTTGTTGCTGCAAAGAAATAAAAAAAAGTTGGGCAAATTATAATTTATCTACATGTGGTATGGCTGAAATTTAAGTTATCTACTTATAATTTAAAATTTGACACTTTACCCACATGAGATTTGACTGAAATTTAAATTTTTTACCTATAGTTTGAAATTCTATGATAAAAGTGTTCCGTTGGATCATTTTTTATCTTATATTTTTATATTTTTTTTGTGTTTTTGGAGGAGAGAGACATAAAAGTGGAACAAAATTAAATATTTAACAATGTTTTTATCGAGGTATGTTACAGAATTCTAACTGAGCTAATCTTGAGTGGATAGAATGTCAAATTTCAAACAACAAGTGATTAAATTATAATTGGCCTAAAAAAGTTTGGATGTTGTTGAATTAAATGTCACACACAGTGACAGTAACATGTTTTTGCTGTTATTTAGTGTTACAATAAATAAGTCCAAACACACTTATATCATAACACTGTTAAACATTTTGTAAAAAGGGAGGATTGCCTCCTCTTTGAGCATTGTTGTCATTTGATTGTTAAAAAAAAAAAAAAAAAAGGGTTTACTTTTCGACTTTTCCTATAATTTACATTACAAAATATAGGGAAGTAGTGTCATAATTTTAATCACTCTATTCCACTTTTATTGAAGAGACACTCAGAAAATCTTAAAGATCACTTTAATTTTATATATGTAACTTGATATATAATTGATACCTCTAAGTTTATAGCACATCTTTCAAATTCATTTAACCCACAACTCATACGGTAACATTTTACTTGAAATCAAAGACAATTAAATGAACTTACCACTCAGCCCAAAATAAAAGATAAAAACAGACAGAAATTTCACTAAGGCTTAAAAATGAGAAAAAATTAAGTTTAGAACATTAGACTTTCTGACATCATAAAGCATGCCGTATTCAGATAGACAACCCTTGAATATTCCTCAGCTCACGTAGATTAGAGTACCAATGGTGAGTTTGCTTTCCCCGAATTAATCAAAAATACGGATGAGCCATTCGGTACGTCCCGTTTGTTTCAGATTGTCAAATGTCTATGGCTTAAAAAGAGAGGTTTTTTCTTATAGTTTTCCAAAGGGATGGTCCACCACTAGGTCCACACGACCATTTTCTATAAAATCTAAAAATGTTCCTCCACTCTTTCTTCACAGAGCTTCAAGGCCAAAAAACACACAGAAACAGCTTAGATATCATATAAACCAGCCCAATTCCTTGATAAGAATCAGAGACAGTCATCAAGAATGGACGGCAACCATTCCGGCAATGAAAGGTTAGAACAAACTACAAATCTCCTTGCTTTTGTTTTGGTTTTTACATTTCTCTGTTTTTGGCCCTGAAATCTTGTAGTTCAAAACTCCATAGTTTCTGTACTAAAAATTTTTCACTCATGGTTTTAAACAAGCAAATCTGTTTTGGCTCCTAAACCTGCTTCATCATTTAATGTTTCACTAAATAAGGTTGTTTATGTGTCTTCAATTAATGTTCATTAAACTATACTCTTACAATGAATGAACATCATAAATATTCTACTATCTTATAAATTACCAAAATTAGTTAAGAATTTATGCACTAAGCAGCTGAGATCTTCATTATTTGCACCATTAATCTATATGTTGCACATAAACTGATGCATTTTATGTTCTTTATGTAGAACTAGAAGTGAACAAGAAATTCGTTCCATCACTGCATTGCTTGCTCTGTTCGGCTTTATCTTGGGTTTTCTGCTCACCCTCGTTGGATTAAAGTATCCAAGCTCAGGTGCTACTCTGTTCCACAAACACCATGCAATCATGTTGGGCTTAATGATAGACTTAGTTACTTTCACTACAGTATTGGTAGCGGCAATACTACCAATAACCAACAGAAATTGTTTTCATTTCTTCCAAAAAGTGTGCCTTTTCTTCGGAGCTTTGGCCTGTAACCTACTCATTTTCATCCTTGTCCCAATCTTGGGGTGGGTCTTCTTCACTTTAGGTGTATCCATGCTTGTGTATTTACTTTATGGCTCGTACAGAATGATTTTCAAGTTCTGTCAAGAAAATTTTAAATCAATTTCAAACTGGTTCCGACAGAAATTCCAATCACAATCAAGCTGCCAATCATCTTCCCAAGCATCCAATGGATCTCCCATGCTTACTCCTACTGTGACAGAGAAACAAATGACGGAATTGGAGAATGTTTGAGTGAAGGTTTGCCTTAATTTCCTCTCTCAATCTAAAGCACAAAGAATTGAGGCAGAGCATGTTCTTATTATTTATGGATGTGGAATTCAATAAGTCTTATGACACGTTTTCTACAACTTCTTGAAGGGCTATGTTTTGAGTGATGAAAAAAAGAGAGGAAGATATATGATATTAGTGGTAAGTCCATGTAAAATAGGTTGTAATATAAATTGTATTGTAGCAAGTTATACGTAACATGCTGTTAATGTTTTTTTCTTTTCTTTTTTAATGAAATGATGTTAATGTTTTTGAATTAATCCTCAAGCTCAATATGAATGGTTTTGTTTTGAACATATGGCCCAGTTATAGGAGAGCCCAGTCGTCTCTACTCTCTAGCATCCTAGTGACTTTGTGTGTGTGTGTGTGTGGGGCTAAACTAGCATCCTAGTGACCTTTTTGTATTTACCTGACGTTCATATAGTGGATGAATTTGAGCTTCAAACATTCATAAAGGCTCAAACAAATTTGCATACACACTCTAATGCAATTTACTTTCTAGTGATGCCGAATTGCATACCCAAAAAGAGATTATCGGGCTTCCATTATAAAAATAAATAAATAAATCAGTCCGGCCTTATAATTATATATATATATATAAAAAAGATTAGCGCTGGGCTTGGGCTTAAATCTTATTATGATGCAGTTCAAAGAGTTCTAATTTAGGCCTATTCTAAGAAATTTTAATTTAAATAAGGCTTTATGAGGTTTAATGCAAAACACCGAAAGAAAATGTGTCCATTCAAATTGGACCATTAACTGTAGCCCAAATAAGTTAAAAGGCATCCTGCTCAACACCTAGTTTTTCTTTAAATAAATAATTACAATGTACTACTAATCTTGCAGTTAAACTATTTTTCCTCTAGATTCTTCGAACACTTTGTACATGCATGTATGTCAATTCGGCTACAAGGCTATTCAACTACAAAAACCAACTAAATCAAAACCTAGCTAAATCAGAGTTTGGTCACTTCATTGATTTCACAAGCCTAATATAACTTTTAATTCCACCACTTTTCTAAAATTATGTACCTATTGCAATTTGAAAAAATTGGGCTTCAATTAAAAAAATTAGTTGTTAGTTGGGCTCTTAAATAAATTAGAGAAGTCTAGATCAATAATGTTACAAGGTGAGCAAATTCCAAAACACGAAGACATACTCTTCCTTATTTCTTTAAGTACAAACATCTCAAGCATGTCCTTAAGATTGGACTGGCATTTGTGATCTGTGTCTTTGTTTTCAGGTACTGGACTGCACTGCCCCACTAGCAATCAAAAGCAGTCTTGAATTAGAGTGGTAGGTCGAACTTTCCAGAACAAACCTAGGCCCAATTGAGGTCCACTTAGCTGCAAATTCGTTTTTCAATTTTGTTTTTGTCTTTTGTTTTTTCTTAAACTACCTGTTTGAACCTTTTTTTCTTTTTTGGTGAAGACTGTAAAGCTATCAGCTACTGATCAAGATTGTTCATCCCGAACCAATGCAGCGGTGCATCAGACAAAACGACATGTAGTCTGCCAGATTAGTTAAGATAAACGACATGCAGCTTAATAGAGTTGATTATGTGATAAATCTGTTAGAATGGGAAGCCACGTGTCTTGTATCTATTGGAGCTTAGAAAGTTTGTTAGATTAGAGTAACTCCCGCTTAGTACAAGAGCTTGTAACTTGGACCACGTTCCACCAAGTACTTGTTCATCGCTTTTAAGTGCTTAACTTCCAATGGCAGTTGTAGAAGATAAGATAGAATATTTTTACTTTTATAATAGTTGTGGAAGTTAAATCTAAACCTTCTAACTTTCACAAATATTGGGAGTGTTGCTAGACAAGTAACCACTCCAAAAGCTCACTATACGATTGGGGGGTGTTTCGTTGCTATTTTACAATCCAAGACAACAAAAACTCACTCCCTCTTGGGGTGTATACTAAAATTTTTTTACGAACTATTCATAGGTTGTAAAGAATTTTTTATTTATTTTTAATCTTGTGGCTGTGTGTGAAGAGAATACTTTTTATTATTTTATTAGGTAGTTTATATTATTTTATTTGATTGTGTGTAAAAATGAAAATTGAAATGTAGAGTGAGTTGTAAAATGAGTTGGTAAAATAAATAAAGTAGTATTTGAGGATGCAAAATAGGTTTTTTTTTTTTTTTTGCATCCCTAGATGCTAGTGAGTTTGTTAGCCTAATCATCTTATATAAATACTCTACAGCTTTGTAATCTTATTAAGTCTGATATAATACAAATTCCAAAATTCTTGGAATCTAAATATTTTCTCTCAAGTATGATAAAATACAAATTAATTCCGAAATTCTTGAAATCTAAATATTTTCTCTAGCTTTTCTTTTGTGGTATCAGAGCCCAATAATGGTGTCCTCGGCAAGTTCAGCTTCTGCTACTACAAGCACCACTGTTGCTAATCATGACATTAATTCTTCGCTATTGCTTCTACCTAACATGGCAAGCATGATGACAATGAAGCTTTTTTTTTTTTTTTTTTTGAGAAGCCAGCCCACAAAAGAGGGCAGAAAATTCATTCATAAATAAAATCAAGATCATGGTTGTAAACTTCCACAGTGTCAGATTGAACTTCCTCCATCCATACTAACAAAGGATTACAAAGAGATCTTCAAGCCAAGCGATGAGTGACACAATTGCCCATACGCTTAATATGATGGAAGGAAATGCTACTAAAAGAACACGATAAAGCATGAATATCCTGCAAAATGTGGCCCAAGTCCGAGGAAAGGAGCATTTTTTCCTTGATGACTTTTATGATAACTTCAGAGTCTCCTTCTATCATAACTCTCTCAAAACCAAGCTCTTTGGCAAACAAAAGAGCTCTTCGCGCAGCCATCACTTCCACTGTCTCTAGAGAGGTAGGCATGGGAATCTTTTGTGAAAGGGCCGCTAAAACCAATCCAGCCTGGTCTCGAACGATCATGCCAAGGCTTGCTGTATGAAAATTCACTAAGAAAAATGATTTTATTTGATCTGAATGAAAACAAGATAATTACATGTATTTATAGCACCAGTAGAAACGGAACTAAACCCAAGACCAACTTAACTGATCTAACTAACTGATCTAACAAATTCCCTAACTAACCAACAGATATTTACAATTAAATCAGTCATGTGTAGATCACATGTCCACTAACTAAACTATACTACATGTAGTCTTTGTATTTAAAACTACTTGCCGTTTGTCCTCTGTAACTACTTGCCGTTTGTCCTCTGTTTCATCTTTACTGCTGCCTGGACTTCTGGATTCATGGAATTCATTCAGTTCATTCAGCTTCTCTAATTTCTTTAGTTTCTGATATGCTGAAGACTGAGTTGAGAAGATAGCGTCGTTGAAATTAACTTTCACCACACCTGGAGGGGGGGGGGGGGGGGGGGTCTCCATTGGACAGCTCGGGCTGTTCTTGGGATTTTTGAGTGGGTTGGGCAGATATGTTGGAATTCTTGCACCAAGTTACGGGCTGCTCTGGAATTTTTTCGAGGATTGAACACTCCTCTCCATGGGATGCTCTGTTTCTTCTCATTTAAAGCAGGGAGATGATATTAGCGAACACCATGACACAGCTAGGATCTTGCTGGGCAAGATGGACAATCTCGATGAAGGCCGAGAGAGATGATGTAGCATCCTTGAGCTTCGCAAATTAAGGGATCCACACAGTGGCAAGCTTTGGGCAAGACCAAAGAGCATGAGTCATTGTCTCAGGTTCCAGTATACAATTGGGACATGTGTTGTCTTGTAGTAACTTACGTAGGACCAAGTTCACCCTCTTGGGGAAGGAGTCATTGCATGCACGCTAGAGAAGGATGCGAATGCGATTTGGGACATGGGTCATGGAGGTTCTATATTTTTTTCCAAACTTCTTTTCTCGAGGTTGGTTCTGAGACGCTTGGAGCATCAATGACTTCCAACTCCAAAATCAGTTTGTACCCGGATTTTACAGTATATACTCCATTGCGGTTCTTTGGCCAGTAAATCTAATCTAGGATGCCCACAAGACTCAATGGGATAGCTTTGATCACTTTCACCTCACAAGGAAGGAAGATACCATCTACTAGTTCTGTTCTCCAGCAATGCAGCTCGTGGTTAATTAACTCAGCCACCCTCATTTCCGGGTCATGGTCAAAGGGTGGGGATAGAACTCTACCCGAGGCCACACCAGGGAGCCATTGGTCCTTAAAATTTTTTGTAGCCCACCATCGACAACCCTCCACTTCATACCCCTAAGGATGGTATCTCTACCTTTTTGAATGCTCCTCCAGGCAAAGGACCCCATGTTACTATTTACTTCAAAAATTGAGCCTTGAGGGAAAATTTTGTTTTGAAGAACCGGAAAAACAGAGAGTCTTGATTAGAGGCTAACCTCCAAACTTGCTTCACCAGTAGGGCATCATTGAACTTTCGTAACTCTCTAAATCTCATACCTCCATCCTTTTTAGCCCGGCACAGTGTGTTCCATTTCACCTAATGCACTTTCCTCCGGCTACCTCTTTGACCCCACCAGAATTTTCAAATCATTACCTCAATTTCATGGCAAAGAGATGATGGTAATTTAAAACAGCTCATGGAAAAGGTCGGAAGCGCTTGGATTACTGCTTTGATGAGAACTTCTCTACTTGCTTAGAAGATGAGTTTTTCCTTCCAACCCTTTAGTTTGGACCAAACCCTCTCTTTAATGAAGGCAAAACTTGCCTTTTTACCCCGCCCCACAAAGGAGGGGAGACCCAGGTATTTCTAGTATTGTTTTATCTCCAGAGCTCCAAGCAAATTGATGATGCTTTCTGAGTATTAGGAGATTTATTTGTTGAAAAAAAGAGTTGTTTTGTCCTTGTTGAGTTTTTGGCCGAGGCTGCTTCAAACTCCAAGAGGATGGCCTAAATATGACTACATTCCTGAATTGAGATCCTACAGAAGAGAAGACTATCATCGGCAAAAAACAAATGAGTTAGTCTAGGGCTATTTCTACATAAGGATATGCCTCTGATAAGGCCTTCCTGAACTGCTTTATCAATCAATGCATGTAACCCTTCAGAGCAAAGAAGAAATAGGTAGGGAGTGGATCCTCTTGTCAGATGCCGCTTGAAGAAATTATTTTCTTAGAAGGCTCCCCATTGATTAAAAGGGAGTAGGAGACCGTTGTAATACACATCATCAACAAATCAACCCATTTTTGTGGAAACCCAATCTTAGCATTAGCCGCTTTAGAAAAGACCATTCCACCCTGTAATATGCTTTGCTTATGTCTAATTTAAGGGCCATAGACCTTGATTTTCTTGTTTGGTGCTTCATATAGTGGAGAGTTTCGTAAGCCATCAAAATGTTGTTTGTTATGAGTCTCCTAGCTTGGAAAGCACTTTGATTTTCTGAGATTAAATCAGGAAGTAGCCCTTGGAGTCTATTAGCTAGTACTTTAGACACCAATTTGTAGATAACATTACACAGACTGATTGGGCGGAATTCCAAAATTTTTCCGGACTCTTTACCTTGGGAATGAGGGTTATAAAAGTATGATTGATATCAGTGAGCATAGAACAATTATTTAGACAGTTTAACACGAGGACACATCATCCCCAACAACAGACTAGTAAGATTGGAAGAAAGTAGGAGGCATACCATCCGAACTCGGGGCCGAGAGTGGTTCCATGGATTTGAGGGCCGTTTCCACTCTTCTCTTGAGAAATTGCGGAGAAGAACTCTGTTCATATCCATCGAGACCACTGGTTAATCGACTCATAAATTGGGTGGTTTGCCTTGGGGTAGCTAGAAGTGAAGAGTTCTTGATAGAAGGATGTTGCTATCTCTTTAATTCGAGGCTCTGAAGTGCACTAAGTATTTTGGTTATTACACAGCCCATGAATTCGATTTCTCTTGTATCTTTGTGAAGCTCTACTGTGGAAGTATCGGGTATTGCTGTCACCCGATTGTAGGTATAGGACACAGGCTCTCTAGATCCACATCATGCTTTCTTTGTCGAGAAGCCCATTAATTTTTAACTTCAATACTAGGACCTGATCATATGGCGCCCCTCTTGCTGCTGCCTCCTCAACTAAAGGCAGCTTTTTTGATGCCTCAGCTAGTTGTCTTCTAATACTCCCAAAGGAAGACCGACTCCATTCCACCAGCTTTTCCCCACAATGTTTAATTTTTGAAGAAGCCAAAACCAAGTTGCTCCCATATGATGGGTAACCCCAAGCATCAACTATCGTGGTCCTACAACTCTCATCTTTCATCCACATGCTCTCAAAGCGAAAAGGTTTATTTTTGCATTGCACAATACCTTTGGGATTTATGATTATAGGGTGGTGGTCAGAAGCATTAGAGTGCAAATGCTAAACCCATGTGGTTGGGAAGAGGTCTAACCAAGTGGCAGTAGCAAAGGCACGGTCCAACCTTTCTAGGATCATTGCATTGCCCCTTTTACCTCTCCATGTGAACTTCCCACCTGTGAAACCAAGGTCAACAAAACCTAACTCATCCATCATTCCCTGAAAGCTTCCATCTCCAATTCCCTCCTTGGTAAACCACCATTTTTCATGGCTTCTAAGGATTTCATTGAAGTCCTGCACAGACCCAAGCGAGGCTATACTTATTGTTTAGTTCACAAAGAAGCTGTCAAGTTTCTGCCTTCCTTTCTGTTTTTGAAAATCCATAAATGCCAGTAAACCTCCAAGAATCTTCCTGACCAGCATTAACAATAGCATCAATAAAATTAAGAGAAGAACCAACTACTTTAATGCTTACTGAGTTTTTCCAAAGGAGGGCCAGCCCGCTAGCTCTAGTAATCCTATTCACCACCCACTTCTCATTAAAATTCAGTTCGTCGCACAATTTTTCTAGCCTAGCTTGGTTTGCCCATGTTTCAACTAGGAACAAGACAAAGGGGGCTTGTGCTCGCACCAAGTTAGCAAGCTCACAAATCGTACGAGGTTCCCAAGCCCCCAAACATTCCAGCATAAACAACTCATTGATTTCGGCAGGGTTGAGAACCAGCCACCACCGTTGTGCTAATGTTTTCTTTCTGAGAGGAAGCAACTATTTACAACAAATATTTATCCTATGTTTAAAGATGCCTAATAACCAATTTAAATAATTTATTGATGACATAGTTATTAAGTTTTAATTTTCTAAAAATTTTGCAAACATGGAGGATATAAAAAGAAAATGTAATCTAATGGTAGACTTGTCAAAACTCACATTTAATAAAAAATATTGAGTATGGTTGTAACTTGTAGTCAATTTTGAGTTAAACTTTGTCCTTTAAAAAAAAAAAAAACTAAATCCTTTACACAAGTCCGAAATGGATCAAAATTAGTTTTTCTTGATTATTAGTGGTTTATGAGTAAAGTAATCCGATCTAGAAGAATAGCGTATTGACACTAGATATGCCTCTCAAGAAGTCAATATAGTTTATTTTGTCTTTTCTTGACAAAATACAAGTTGTCCCAAACTAAAACCAAAATTCGGGGCCGAATATTTCGCAAAAATACGGTCTTTTTGATACACGCAGATGCAGTCATTGGTGTGTGGAGGATTGAGGAAACATCAGAGGAAGTCACATCTAGTTTGAAAAGTGGACCTGCTTGAACATGAGAAGGGAATAACTTACTTTTTCATTTCATCCGAGGCCTAAATTTTATGTAAATAGAAAAAAAATTGTGCTCTTTCAACAACTAATAAAAATTCCCAACTTACCTGCAAACTTAACCCCGGTAACAGAATGTGTAGCTGCAAAGATATACAATAGTAGGTTTGGATGTTATTGTTTAAAAAACTTAAGTGTCACTCACAGTCACAATAATATGTTTTTGTTGTAATTTAGTGATAAGTTCACTAAGTACATGTACACACTTATCTCATAAAACTATAAAACATTTTGTGAAAAAAAGAGAATAATGTGATAGATGAAACTTAAAACGTTTAAATTTATTTGAGAAAATATAGGGAAGTGGTGTCCTAATCTTTAGTCAAACTATTTCACTATATATCTATGAGACACTCTAAAAATCATAAAGAAAAATACTATAATAGATGAAATTTGAGACCTCCAAATTTACGATATATCTTTTAAATTCATTCAATTCATTGAACTCACGACCGTATGCTGTTAAACGGAAGGTAACATTTTACATGAACTCAAAGACAATTAGTGAACTTACCACTCAGCTAAAAAATAAGAGCTAAAAACAGACAGAAATCTCACTAAGGTTTAACTGTTGGAAAGTATAATTTTGTATAGAATAAATATTGAATATAGGATCCTCAGGAAATTTAAAAAGAGGATAATTCTGTGTTGGAAGTGTCCACTTTTTGACATCATAAAGCATGCCGTAAACAAATAAACAATCCTTGCTGTACCAATATGTATATTCCACAGTTCTCCTAAGATTTTAAGAGTACCAATGGCACCCGAATTAATCAAAAAATACGGAGAAAGCATTCGGTACGTGCCCGTATTAATGAGATTGTCAAATGTCTATGCCTTTAAAAAAAAGGAGTTTCCTTATAGTTTTCTAAAGGGATGGTCCACCACTACCATTTCTATAAAATCAAAAATGCCCACCAGTCTTTCTTCACAGAGCTCCAAGGCTAAAAACACACAGAAATAGCTCAATTCCTTGCTAACAATCACAGACAGAGACAGTCATCAAGAATGGATGGCAACCATTCCGGCAATGAAAGGTCAGCACAAACTACAAATCTCCCTGCTTTAGTTTTGGTTTTTACATTTTTCTGTTTGGCCCTGAAATCTTGTAGTTCAAAACTCCATAGTTTCTGTACTAAAAATTTTTCATTCATGGTTTTAAACAAGCAAGACTGTTTTGGCTACTAAACCTGCTTCATCATTTAATGTTTCACTAAATAAGGTTGTTTATGTGTCCGCAATTAATGTTCATTAAACTTTTCTCTTACAATTAATGAACATCATAAAGTTTCTACAATCTTATAAATTACCCAAATTAGTTAAGATTTTATGCATTAAGCAGCTGAGATCTTCATTGTTTTCACCATTAATTTATATGTTGCACATAAACTGATGCATTTTATGTTCTTTATGTAGAACTAGAAGTGAGCAAGAAATCCGTTCCATCACTGCATTGCTTGCTCTGTTTGGCTTTATCTTGGGCTTTCTGCTCACCCTCGTTGGATTTAAGTATCCAAGCTCAGGTGCTGCTCTATTCCACAAACACCATGCAATCATGTTGGGCTTAATGATAGACTTAGTTACTTTCACTACAGTGTTGGTAGCGGCAATACTACCAATAACCAACAGAAATTGTTTCCATTTCTTCCAAAAAGTGTGTCTTTTCTTCGGAGCTTTGGCCTGTAACCTACTCATTTTCATCCTTGTCCCAATCTTGGGGTGGGTCTTCTTCACTTTAGGTGTATCCATTCTTGTGTATTTACTTTATGGCTCGTACAGAATAATTTTCAAGTTCTGTCAAGAAAATTTGAAATCAATTTCAAACTGGTTCCGACAGAAATTCCAATACCAATCAAGTAGCCAATCATCTTCCCAAGCATCCAATGGATCTCCCAAGCTTACTCCCAATGTGATAGACGAACAAGTGACAGAATTGGAGAATGTTTGACAGTTTGAGTGAAGGTTTGCCTTAATTTCCTCTCTGTCTATCTCAAGCACAGAGAATGGAGGCAGAGCATGTTCTTATATTTAATGATGTGGAATACAGTAATTCTCATGACACGTTTTCTTGAAGGGGTAGGTTTTGAGTGATGAAAAAAAACAAGATGTATTGTATTAATAGTAACTAGTAAGTCGATGTAAAAATGATCCTTTACTATTTACAATTTGTTGTTTCAACAAGTTGTGAAATAAATTGTGTAATAATGTACTTCTAGCAAAGTTATATGTAACATGGTGTTAATGTTTTTGAGTCAATCCTCAAGCTCAATATTTATGAGAATATGGAACAGTTATAGGAGAGGTCATTCCTCTACTCTCTGGCATCCTAGCAACCTGATTTTGTATTTACCTGAAGTTCTTATAATGGATGAATTTGACCTTTTTTTTTTTTTTTTAGGGATGAATTTGACCTTTAAACATTCATAAAGGCTCAAACAAATTTGCTTACACACTCTAATGCAATTCACTTTCTCGTGATGCTGAATTGCATACCCAAAGAGAGATAATTGGGCTTCCACTATAAATAATAATAAAATAAAAAAAAATTAGTCAGGCCTTCAAGAAAAAAAAAAAAAAAAAAGATCAGCGCTGGGCTTGGGCTTAAATCATATTATGATGCAGTTGAAAGAATTAAAATTTAGGCCCATTCTAAGAAAAATTAATTTAAATGGATCTTTATGGGGTTTAATGCAAAACACCAAAAGCAAATGTGTCCATTCAAATTGGGTCATTAGCTCACATGGTAGCCCAAATAAGTCAAATCCTGCTCAAAACCTAACACCCTTTTTTTTTGGGAGAGATAACTATAATATATTGCGAACTCCATAGCTTAATTCTTTTCCTTTTAGACCCTCTAAACACTTTGTATATAGAGATATGTCAATTTTGCTATAAGGTCATTTTGCTACAAAATCTAGCTAAATCAACAAATTTGGTCACTTCATTGACTTCATAAGCCTAATATAACTTTTAATTCCATTGCTTTTCTAAAACTATATACCTATGGTGCTCTGAAAAAATTGGGATCCAATTAAAAAATTAGTTGGTCTCTTAAATAAATTATAAATTAGAGAAGTCTAGATCAATTATGTTGCAAGGTGTGGGTGTCAAATGGGTGGGTTTGGGCTGGACATAATTGGGTTGGGTATATAAAACCCATTAAAACCCATTTAACTAATTGCTTTTAGCCCAAATCCAACCCAACCCAATTATCATGGGTAAACCCAAACCCACCCAATTACCAAAATTACTAAAATGCCACTAAAGTGAAAATGACCATACTCTAAAAATATTAAACAAATTTCTTGTACTTTCCCACACTTTCTCACCTACCAAACAGTTGAAATCTTACCCCAAATCAAAGAAACACAAAAAAGCCCAACAAATCTAAAGCCAACAGAAGCCATACTAAATTTCACAATAAACAAAACAATTTGCACCAATTATTTATTTATTTATTATTACTACTGTTGAATTTCACAATTATATTTTCAAATTAAAAAAATAAAGTGGAAAAATCAGAACTTAACACTGCAAAAAAAGAAGCAAAAATTGACGAAGAAACAGTAAAAGAGTTTTTTTTTACGGTGTTCTTCCATCGATCTTGAGCTTTGACGTCGATGCCATAGTCGATCAAGCACTTTGCAACTTCGATCTAGCCGTGGAGCAACGCCACGTACGGTTGTCATAGTCCCTAGCATGCACCATCATCGGATCTTCCTCCAGAAGCTTCGGACGGCTCCAGCATCGTTTTGGTGTGCGTGCCAGAGGATTGAAGAGGTTCGGCTCACTCTCGCTTTCTCCTTCTCCTTCAACTATGACAGCACTGATGCGGAGCATCCGCCTTTGCCTTCATTGAAGAGCTTTGTGCTCAAAGAGAAGCACAGAGAGTGAGGGGAAGAGAGAGGCTAGGGTTTGAGTAGAGAGAAGAAGATGATGGCTAGGTTTGAAAATTTTCAGTTTATGATGAAGATCTGAGATATCTCTAAAGTTTTGAAGCTGTTGGGTTTCCGATTAGAACGTGATTGGAGGCCGAGAAAATGAGGGAAAATGAAAAACCCTCTTGAAACTAAAACATCTAAGGTTTTTTTTTTTTTTTTTTTTTTTTTTAATGGGAAGGAAATTTGGGTATATTATTTTTGGGTTAAATGGGCCTCAGTGGGTTTTTAGTTAAAACCTAATAATCACTGGGTCTAATTGGGTTAATGCCTATTTAACCCAATTATTAATAGGGTGGGTTTGAACTTAGTTAGAGTGGGTGAGTTTGGATGGGCAAATGAGTTTGGACTTATTTTGCCACCCCTATTACAAGGTGAGCAAATTCTAAGACACGAAGACATACTCTTCCTTATTTCTTTAAGTAAAAACATCTCAAGCATATCCTTATGTTACAAAGTGTGTCTTTGTTTTGAGGTACTGGGTAGCACTGCCCCACTAGCAATCAAAAGTAGCCTTGAATTAGAGTGGTAGGTCGAACTTTCCAGAACGAACCTAGGCTCAATTGAGGTCCACTTTGCTGCAAATTCGTTTTTCAATCAAAAGTCTTGAATTAGAATAAGAGTAGTTGGTTCTGGTTTGTTTGAGGAAGAAAAAGTTGAGAGTGCCGAATAGGTTTTTAAATTATTTTTTTATTTTAGTTTTTTCTTATACTACCTGTTTGAACCCTTTTTCTTTTAGGTGAAGACCACCAGTCCAGTTTCAACTTAAAAGTAGTATTTTTATTTAGTTATATCAAAATTAATATTATATTTTTTGAGAGATTATTATGTTGTGTATATTTATTAAAATATTAAAATAGTAAGAGGATATTTATTTTATTTTTGTAATAAAATAAAATCATGTTCAAATCTCAAGTATGAGACACAACAAAACAAAGATATCATTATATACCCCTTAGCTATCACTTGAACTCCAATTAAAATACACTCAAGTCTCTTCAAAATACAGTTTTAACTAAGATGGTTAAACTTTACACTTTGAATATTTATTTATTTTTAATTAAATATTAAAATAATTAGGAGTAATACATGGGATATAATTAAATGACGTTGTATGTGGGATATAAGTATAACAATATTAAATTTGACACGTAATTATGGAGGGTGAATTCACCCAATATTTTGTCAAACTTGAAGTTTGTTAGACTTCAGGAAGAACAGAAAGGAAGAAGCAGTGGACAAACCACAGTCGTTTTGTGAAGAAACGATATCGTTTCAGTTAAAAGAAATAGATTAAAACGACACGTCCAGATAAATGAAAAAGCGTGTGAGAAACACGTGCGTCTCTTTTGTAATTAGAATAGGATTAGAATAAATGTAGATAGATTATTGGTCATCTCTAAATTCTGTTAGTTAGTTACGTTTCTGTTTTGTTTTCCCACTCTGTAGTTAGCTATATAAATAGAGCATGTGAGTTATTTCACATTTTTAAAAAAAAAAAATTCTAATCAGAGTTTTGATTCAGTTAGAGAGCTCTAAAACTCATCAATGGCTTCAACCATTCTTTCATGGCTAACTAGTTCTTTGAGCAAAGAAATTGCAGCTAGTGTGATCTACATCAACACATCTAGAGATCTTTGAATTGATATGAGGGATAAGCTTCAGATGGAGATTGCTAAATTTTCACAAGGCCAACTCTCCGTAAGTTCCTATCTCACAAAATTCAAGATTCTTTGGGATGAATGTGTGAATTATCAACCTTTCCTGCTTTCACTTGTACTTGTGGTGCTCAACGGTCTCAATTAGATGTACAGCAAAAGGATCATGTTTTACATTTTCTTATGGGTCTAAACAATAGCTATGGGAATGTTAAAACTTAGATTTTGTTGACTAAACCTCTTCCCTCTATTAGGAAAGTGTTTTTGATTTTTCAAGAAGAGAAAAGAAGGCATATTGGTCAAGGAACTGAATTAGTTGTTGAGGCAATAACCTTATATGCAAACAATTCCAATCATCCTAAGGGTTATCAACGCTATCAAGGCGGAAATCAGAATTATCAAGGAGGAAATCATGACCATTTAGGAGGAAAAGGGAGAAATTCTAAGAAAGAGAGACCATTCAAATATTGTGAAATTGTAGGCCACATTGCAGATAAATGCTACAAGCTGCATTGGATATCCACCTAGTTCAAACCAAAGGGAAAACCTATGCCAATAAATGGTTGCTTTGGGAATTTCAATTCTCAAGCTATTTCTACAAATCTGATTGATGTGATGAATTATTCTCCTTAATTCAGTAACCCACAGCCACAGCTTAGTGGTCCACAACCTCCTTTCAATGGATCACAGATGCCACAACCTCAATTTTGTGCTCCTCAATGTCCAATTTCAGTCTCAACGTGAACAACTAATATCTTTTATGGCTTCTCAGTCTCGGTCTCAGTCTTATAAAGAAGATTCTGGTGATCATCAAGCTGTAATTGTCATAAGTCCCCTTAATGCCTCTGGTGCGTCCACTGCACAGGCTTAATTTTCAAACTTCTCAGGTAACCCCTTTTGGTACCCTCTTGATATGTCTCATTCAGTCTTTTCTGCCCACATAATTGATAAAACAGCCTATAAGTCCTCAGATTGGATCATGGACACTGGAGTTACTAACCACATGGTACATTCAGCATCTCTCTTAACCACCATCACCTCCATTTTACACAGCTTTTTATATCTACCTAATAGAGAAAACACCCATATTTCAGCTTTAATCTCAAATCTATCACTCAATCAACTAGGGTCACTCTTTGTTGCCTTATTTTTCTTGGTTCCTCTTGTTTTATCTAGGACCTTGTTCATTGGAACATGATTGGTCTGGGTAAGGAATCAAGAGGGCTCTACTTGCTGCAGTCCAGTCCAACTGCACATTCTGCTCATTCAATTCTTGGAACTTCATCTAGTTTTTCACAAATTCCGGTTTCTTGTAATGCTTTTCAATTGTGGCACTTTCATTTAGGGCATCCTTCCCATGCCAAATTATCTTTGTTGAATAAGCTTGTACCTGATGTACATGTAAACAAGTCACATTGCTGTGACATTTACCACTTCTCTAAGCAAAAAAGGTTATCATTTCCTTCAAGTATGAATGTTTCTTTATCAGCTTTTGAACTCATACATGCTGATCTATGGGGTCCTTTTTCTGTTCCCACTGCTGAAGGTTTTAGATTTTTCCTCACTATTGATGATTCTCAAAGTATAATTGGGTTTATCTGCTAAAGACTAAATCTGAAACTCAAGTCTTGATTCAACAGTTTTCCATCATGGTTGAAACACAATTTAATACAAGGTTAAATGTATTAGAAGTGATAATGGAATAGAATTTATCATGAATGATTTTTTTCAAAAGCAAAGAGATTTTGCATTAATTAACATGTGTTGATACTCCTAAAAAAATGCCATTGTTGAAAGAAAGTATCAACACATCTTAAATGTTGCTTGAGCCCTAAAATTTCAATCTTCCATACCTTTGAGTTTGTGGGGAGATTGTATTCTCACTGCTATTTACCTCATAAAACGGTTGCCCTCTTAGGTTTTAAACAATAAAAGTCCCTATGAAGTTTTTTTTAATCATCCTCATGATCATTTGAAAACATTTGGTTCTTTGTGTTTCATCCCTACTCTTTCCCATAACAAAAATAAATTTGCTCCAAGAGCCATAAAATGTGTTTTTCTTTACTATCCATCTGGTATTAAAGGTTACAAAGTCTTATATTTAGACTCAAACACCATTTTTGTTTCAAAAGACAATTTTCTATGAAACTATTTTTCCTTTTGCTTCCATTCATTCACCATCTTCGCCTTCTAATCCGACTTCTCTTGGTATTAATACCTTTGTTTTCCCACGTTGTATTCTTGATACTTCTTCTCTTCATTCCATTTCCAATTCAAATCATTCCCATATTGCTCCACCTATTCCTACTGATTTTGCAGTCACTAATTCCCTGCAGTTACTATTTATATTGACACCGTACATAATACATCTATCGATAGTTTCATTCATTCACTAACACTTGCACCTGTTCCTAAGCATGTTTCGGAACTTGATTTAGTTCCTTCCTCTGTCACAAGGCCTCTTACGCTATCTGTTACTAGAAAATCCACTAGACCTTACAAAACCCCATCCTATCTTAGAGACAATTCTTGTTAAGCTGTTACCACTAAACCAGCTTCAGGTCAGGGACGGAACTACCAAGGGGCTGAGGAGGGCATGGGCCATCTCCCCCCAGCCTTTGAAAAAATTCCCTAGAAAATTTACTTTTGGTTCTAAAATTAATAAACTTGGGCCCCCTCCCCAAACAGTTTACTAGCTAACCCATGAAACCAAAAATGAAAAAAATTATTAAATCTCCATTACCATTCTACTTTCAAAGAAATTCTTCACCAGAAAAGGAAGAAGTGACGGTTGGGTTTATCAAACACAGTATAGGGATTTACAATGGGAAAGTCTGTAATAGGTATTTTACTATCTTCAGGAATATGGGATATTTCATATAGATATTCTAATCTATTTGCAGTAGATTTTCTGAGGGAAAGATCACAAGAAGTGGTAATGGTATCAGTGACTGTTGAAGATGTGACTGCTGAGAATGATGTCCCAAAAATATCAAGAAAAACATTTAGCTAAATATTTGGACAATTTACAAATTTGGACAATAAGGAAAATCTACAAAATAATTCACATATTCAGATAATAATAAATAAATAAAAATCTTTGGACATAGTCTAAGTATAAAAAAAAAATTATAACAAATCAATTATAAATCCTAGCAAAACAAATCACAAAAATTCAATAATCTTTACCCAATTTTTATCTCTAATTTGAGAGCTCTTTGCCCCTCTCAAATGACTCCACCCCATAGTCAAAGAGACAATTCATATGCTGCTAATCACTCCATCCACACACCAATTAGTGTCACCAACAACTTGGATCAGTTGGTATCTTTAACTCAACCCTTGAAACAAATTTATTTTTTTAAAGAGCTGCTGCACTTTAACACAACCCGTGGAATTCTTTTTTTAATCATACAATTTTATTAATTTATAATGTTTTATTAACTTTGGGACACACTAGCATGCATGCATAAATGTAATACACATGTGAAACAACAATCTACTGTTTTGTGCCTTACCTGAACTACCACCAAAGCATGTGTGTGATTAGTCTATTAGTAATAAACTTTGTGCCTTAGCTAAATTATTGTAGTGATGGGAAAAGCTTTATTATTTACATAGTTGAAGACTCAAAGTTACCGCTCATTATCATGTGATTGTTTAACTGATCTTTTTTTTTTTACTACTTTTTCAAGATAGAATTTTTTTAAAAGGAAAAGATCTCACATCTTTATGCTACCTCAACCTTAACCAAGTAATTATGAATAAAAAATTCCTTAACCAAGACATCGATAATTGTCTCGCCCTTTTTTTTGCTGAATATTAATGCATGATGTTGATTAACTTTTATTTTAGTTGTTTTATTAATGTAATACTAGACATGGATTTGAAATTTTAACTATAGTTTTTGCATTTCTTTTAAGAATTTTTTATATATAGCATTATGAAGTTATTAGGTATAGAATTATGTGAAAAGAATAAATAGATTAAAAAATATATATAATGTGGATAGAATAAAGAATTGGTCTAACCTTAGTCAGACCTTGAAAATATCAAAACGTACCAATTGACTTACAGAACTCTTGATTATAAATATCAATTATTGATTTAAAAAAACAATAAAAAAATAAATGCTAATATTGCATCGTTGTCAACCTCTAGTATTAATATTCTAACTTTCGAAAATACTTGAACCAAGAACTTTGACCCCCTCTAAGTTTGAATCCTAATTCCGTCCCTGCTTCAAGTTTGTCCTAAACATTTCTAATTTTCTTACCTATTCTCACCTTATCACAACCTACAAACAGATTGTCTTTGCTATCCAAGCCACTCCTACTGAACCTACTTCTTTCCTTCAAGTAATTCAATATCCAGATTGGATAACTACTATGGATAAAGAAATCCAGACCTTAGAACTTAATTATACCTGGACCTTGACTCCCTTACCTCCTGGTAAAATTCCTATTGGGTGTAAATTGGTGTATAGGATTAAGTATCATTTAGATGGCACTATAGAGAGGTATAAGGCTTGATTTGTTGCATACACAAAAAGATTGTCTGGATTACACATATACTTTCTCTCATATGGCCAAATCAGTTATAGTTAGAATAGTTCTCTCCATGGCTGCTGTGAAAGGTTGGTATTTTCATCAAATGGATGTCAACAATGCTTTCTTCCATGGGAATTTGGATGAGGAGGTTTATATGTCTCTTTGTCCGTCCAGGCTTTCATAGCAAGGGAGAGAATGTTAGTGGCATGGTATGCAAACTTAACAAGAATTATTATGGTTTAAAGCTGCCTTATAGGCAATGGTTTGTCAAATTTTCATATACCATTTTGAACTTTGGTTTTTATTAAACACATACAAGGTTCACCTGGAAAAGGTCTCTTCTTTCTTACAAACTCAGACTTAAAGCTGTTTGTTATATTGATTGGGTAGGATGTTCAAACACTAGGAGGTCTCTAATAGGCTATAGTGTATTTTTGGGAGAGTTTTTGGTTTCTTGGAGGTCAAAGAAGCAGAATACAATCTTAAGTTCGTTGGCTGAATCAAAGTACAAAGCAATGGAAACTACAACTTGTGGAGTGGTTTGGTTACTTCAATTGCTTAGGCACTTAAGAATTTGTAGAGTTTGTTTAAACCCCGTAAACCACAATTGAATTAACCTAGTTAACAAGCCAAGTGATTACTTAGTCCAAATTCCAGATCTAGGTGAACACAATCAAATAATCATATCAATGTAAAGTGCAGAATATAAAAAACACAAAGATATGATGACCCAGGAAAACCAAACCGGTAAAAAACTTGGGGAGGATTTAACCTAGCTATCCTCAAGGTAAACCTAAATCCACTATGAAAGAATCGAAGTTGTACAACAGTGACTTAGACCACTAACATCCTATTGCTACCCACCAATAGAACTTACTGACACGACCACGTGCAAGCTCTGAGACCACGGACTCCTTCTTTCTTGGATTTTCCAGCAAGTACAAGCACCCCGGCTTATATATCTTTAAGCTCTTATGGCAGCAACTGGACGATCATCAAGCTCTTGAAGAAATCTCCTTCTTAATAATCCCAAGCTTGTGTGAAGGCAAGCACCTCTCTGATCTCACAAGAGATTCACACAAATAGCAATATGAGCAACAAAGACTCTAGAGAGTTTTTGGGTACAAATCCTAGATCCAAAAAGAGGCACTCTCTTCTCCCTCTTAGAAGTCTTTAAAAACGTGCTTAGGGTTTCCTTTATATAGTGGAAGAAGTAAATCTGAAACCCTAATCCTAAATGGGCTTGAACTGTGTTTGAGCCGACTTAAAATTCTGCAGAAAATTCCTGATGCACGATTTTCGATCAATCGAGTCTATTCTTCGATCGATCGAGCCGTGCAGAAATAGAACAGTAATTTCTTGCAAGTACTCGATTCCAAACTTACATTAAACCAAACTTTGAGCAAGTCTAAACCTAGACTAAATGTTTTGATCATGGTTTGCCAACACAATACACATCGAAGTTCTAATACATTAGTCCCTAAGGTCTTAGAACCTAACAATCTCCCCCTTTGGCAATCCGTGACAAAACACATCACAAACATGAAATGCTCAAATTTACAAAAAGCCCAATTAGATTTAAAAAGCACTAAACTCAATTTAACCTAACTTCTATCCATCAATTGCAAGTGTAGACAGCAGCACGATTGAATCAACCTGTATATTCTTGAAACACTCAACAAACGCATAAACGCATGTGTGACAGAAAAATAGTAAAACAACAAATATGCAAACTAACTCTCCCCTTAAGTTAGATACATCAAAAAAAAAATTTAACTTCCCCTAAACAGAACATTTTTGTATTTTCCACACATATTCCCACATTTCATTTAAATCTCCCCCTTTTTGTCACGTATTGACAAAGATAACTCAAACAAAGAGTAACAACTCAAAAGAGAACAAGAGGAAATAGAGAATTAAGGGAGCACAAAACAAGATAACTCTATAGAAAATAGAGACAACTCCCCTTATGAACAACAAGGTTTAAAAAAAACTTCTCCCCTTATAAAAATAGGAAAAACAAAACAAGTTTTGGGAAAATATAGGAGGTGAGGAAAAATAAAAATACACAAACCTAACTTTAAAAAATGAAGTTGAGGATACACATGAAGAAAAATATTATCTCTTTCAGTAAATGCAAACTTGACACTGACCCATAAACAGTTGCATGAGTAGAGAAAATATTTGTATATTGATTATCCATCATATCTCTTAAGAAAACTATTTTCTATAGTTCACACATAAAAATAACATATACTAGAAAGTACAAAGGACTCAAAAATTAATCAATCAATTTTTAAATCAAGTTGAGTACCCAATTTAGCAAAGTATATGCATGGTATGTGTGAAAACAATGAGAGATATGACTGCAAAACTGCAAAATGGATACGAAAATCAATGCAATGCATGTGAATCCTAAACACAAATGATGCATGAAAAAAATTTGGTCAAAAACATAGAAATTGAAAAATTTTTAGTTTTGATCGGTCGAGCATCGATCGAATACCAATCGAGCTAGGCAGATTCAAACCAAAAAATTTTATCGCAATTTCGATCGGTCGAGAAACAGTTTCAATCGATCGAAAATCTGGAAAACTTAAATTTTTGAAAAACAGAGCAATTTTATGCAGAAACTCCTCAAAACACAATATTTCATGAATGAAAGGTATGAGTATGAGATTAAAAGTTTTTCAAAACACATGAATTCAACCAAAATCTTCCAAAAACAAGATTTTCAACCAATTTGTCCTCAAAACACAAACTTTAAACACATTTTGCATCAAAATCAAGGAACATATAATCTTAGATGGCTACAACAAAATCACACACAATAACATGTACCAAGTTTAGCAAAGAGTTACTTGTGCAGAGTGTGCAACTAGCAAAAGCTTGAGATACATGTAAGGTGATATGTAGATTGTAATCAAACACAATTTCTACAAAATCCATCACATACAATCAAAAGAGACTATCTCTTAAAGAGTTACATCATATAACTCTCACATCTCCTAGAATAAAAGCTTGCAATCATGTAAGTTTCTTGATTTTGCCTCATATTGTACACACAAATTTTAATTGTTCAGAAACTTATTAAAAATAACCGGGATAATGTACACACCAATTTTATTTATTTGATTTAGTATTAAGTCCAATAATGTACACACTAATTTTAAGCATTTAAACCGAGGCTACACCTTATGTTCTTTTTGTGCATGTGCTACACTTTCTTGAGCACAAAATTTTATGATATGCACTAAGGTGATCATGATTGGATAGTAAACAGTGATGAGATGGTTATTTATGCCTTTCTCAACAAGTTCAAGTCCCACAATCAAAGACATGTGATTTCAAGATCAAGACAAAGTGATAAAAAACTATAAACATCTTCCCACACAACATGCACTACAAAACTCAAACTAATAGAGTGCATTAAAATAAGCTCATCCAAGCTAAACAAAGTACATAAACAAGTTATGTAAAGATAATATGGTCAACCTTGGTTACAAATCCATGATATGTAATACAAAACAAATAAAAATCTTTTTGGTTTTAAAATAAATATGACCAAAACTAAAAGCACACATTATGCTAAATGATTAAAAATGCAAATACAATGCATGACAATGTTTAACTAAGCTATAGAGGGTACACAAACAAGAAATATCATATTCTTAATTAACCATTGAGTACATGTACAAACTAGTACATACTCACACAACATCAGAAATAGCTTAGCATTTATATAACACATACTATTCAAGTTTCTCCACAATATCAAGCCTGTTCTAAATCAAGAGAGAGATATCATAATTCATGTAATCCTCAAGAAAAAATAAAATTAGACACAAAATAAAATATTTTTGTCTTTTCTAAAATTTTCAATGTTTTTGAATTTTTTTTTAAACAACCTAAATAACAAAACGACCAAAAACAAAAATAAAACATGTCCACAAACAATTGAAAGAATTAAATCAAGGACAAAAAAACAACACTCACCTTAAAGAATCTTTTCTCACCCATATAGCATAAGTCTTCGGCTTTGTAGGTGAAAATCCATGAGAATTAGAGTGTATTTGAGGAATTACACCAATCTTCTGAGAAAGACTAAAATCTTGCAATTTCCTTTCACAAGCCAACAAGCTTAAATTTTTCAAAAGCATATGAAACAATTTATTTGAATTTTTGGCAGGAGAAATATCATCACATATCCTAGATTGAAATACAGAATGCTTAAATTTCAATTTATGACAATTAGGATAAATGTGATCGGAGACACCACAAAAGTGACAAACAGGAACAAATTTAGGAATATCAGTATCCCTAACAGCTAATCTAGTCTCCGTTTTTGTTTTTGCCTCAACAAAGAACAATTTGGTCTAATATGACCAACAACACCACAAAGGTGACAAGTAGGCACAAAAACAGATTTATTATGCTCTCTAACAGTAGGTTTAGACTTAGGTGTAGAAACGTCAACGTCTACATCAAAACTTTTACCTTTGTCTAACCTAGCAAAATAAGTCTTTTCTTTATTATTCCTCTTGAAAGGAGGGATATAAATTTTCTCAGTTTTAGGCTTAAGAGAAACAGAAACACTTCTGTTATCAACAGCAGGCTTGGTACTAGTCAAATTTTCAATTTCAGCCTTAGATTCAACTAATTCTTGTTCCGAGCTTTTCATCTTCTCATCTTGATAGGAAATTTGATTTCTCAAAAATTCATTCTTTTTATTAGATTCATCTAATCTAACAATCAATTCCTCTTTTTCAAGATTAGCCAATTTTAACTCTTCCTTGAATTTCTTAGGAATTTTCAAAGATTTAGATAATTCTTTACGAAGAGTTTTACAAACATAAAAAAGATCAAGAGAAACAATAGTGTCCTTTTTATTCAAATCATCACAATCAAAAATAGTAAGACACTTAAAATTATCCATAAAAACAGGGGTCAAGGATCAACTCAGAGATCAAAAGATCTACAACAAAAGAGCTACCCGCTCTGATACCACTTGTAGAGTTTGTTTAGACCCCTTAAACCACAATTGAATTAACTTAGTTAACAAGCTAAGTTATTACTTAGTCCAAATTTCAGATCTAGGTGAACACAATCAAATAATCATATCAATGTAAAGTACGGAATATAAAAAACACAAAGATATGATGACCCAGGAAAACCAAATTGGTAAAAAACCTAGGGAGGATTTAACCTAGCTATCCTCAAGGTAAACCTGAATCCAATATGAAAGAATCAAAGTTGTACAATAGCGACTTAGACCATTAACATCCTATTGCTACCCAACAGTAGAACTTACTGACACGACCACGTGCAAGCTCTGAGACCACGGACTCCTTCTTTCTTGGATTCTCCAGCAAGTACAAGCACCCCCGCTTGTGTATCTTTAAGCTCTTATGGCAGCAACTGAACGATCATCAAGCTCTTGAAGAAATCTCATTCTTGATAATCTCAAGCTTGTGTGAAGGCAAGCACCTCTCTGATCTCACAAGAGATTCACAGAATCAGCAATATAAGCAACAAAGACTCTAGAGAGCTTTTGGGTACAAACCCTAGATCCAAAAAGAGGCACTCTCTTCTCTCTCTTAGAAGTCTTTAAAAACGTGCTTAGGGTTTCCTTTATATAGTGGGAGAAGTAGATCTAAAACCCTAATCCTAAATGGGCTTGAACTGGGTTTGGGCCGACTTAAAATTCTGCAGAAAATTCTTGATGCACGATTTTCGATCGATCGAGCCGTGCAGAAATAGAACAGTAATTTCCTGCAACTACTCGATTCCAAACTTACATTAAACCAAACTTTGAGCAAGTTTAAACCTAGACTAAATGTTTTGATCATGGTTTGCCAACATAATACATATTGAAATTTTAATACATTAGTCCCTAAGATCTTAGAACCTAACAGAATTGATCATCCTAAAAGTGCAATGTTGTTTTGTGATTACCAAGTTGCTTTGCAAATAGTAGCTGACTTGGTTTTTCATGAGAGAACAAAACATATAGAGGTGGATTGTCATCTTGTTGGGGACAAAATTGTAGGTGTAATAAAAACCTTTCATTGTCACAGGCAATCTTCAAGTAGCAGATCTTTTTACTAAAGTATTGGGTCTACCGCCTTTTCCATATTGATGAATAGATTAGGATTGGTTGATATTTTTGCTCCAAGTACCACAGCTTCTTGTTTAGCAGATCAAGTCTTAGAAGAGAAGGCAAAAGTTTTGGTAAAAGTACAGTCGTTTTGTGAACAAAAAAAGTAGCATGAAACGATATCATTTTAGTTATAAGAAAGAAGAAGAGATTAAAATGATGCGTTTAAATAAATATAGAAGCATGTGAAAAACACGTGTGTGGCTTTTGTAATTAGAATAGGATAAGAACACGTGTAGATAAATTATTGATTGTTTATAAATTCTGTTAGTTATTTGTTGGGGATTTCACCAAACCAAGAAGTAATAACAAAAGAACAAATTGAATACAGTAATGAAACTGAAACATACAATTGAATGTTATCCTTAAACAATATTTATCCCTATACGCAAGTTGCTAAAAGGTTTCTACAAATTTACCCCTAGGATACAACCAAGTTTATTGGATTTTACAAATAACAATTTTGGAGAATACTCACACGATTTCTTGTATTTCTTAGAAACTATTTTAAGGGAGAGAGAACCCCTTTTATCAAGTAAACATGAATTATTATTTATACCCATAGGGTTATAACCTTTCAAAAGGCATTAATGGGGAGTTAAAAATGTTTTATAAAACTGATCATAAGGCTTGAAACATTTTCAAACATTCAAATCAATTACCAGAAAATTCTGCAAAAATTCAGTTTTCATGGGTCTCGATTGATCGAGAGGAAATAAGCATCAATCGAAAGATCTTCTCAATCGATCGAACAGGAATTGAACACTAATCGAAACAGGCAAAAACTTTTCCTCATCATTTCGATCAATCGAACGGAAGTTTCAATCGATCAAAAATCCTGGAACTTGAATTTTCATAAAGAAAATTGTAGAACTCGAATTTCCAGTTTATTCATTTTACAAATGAATACTCTCCAATCTTATATCATTATTACAACCTATTCTTGTATATATCTATTGTGAGCAGGGAAAAACTAGCCCCCCAGGATCCTCCACGGATTACAAGGAATAAACTCACACAATTTACTTATAAAGAAATAACTGGGAATAAACACTCCACAATGGGAAGCTTAAACAATTGATTTCATTCATCATCAGGCTTACAAGAGTATTTCTCCTACTATTTTTTTCATACAATCCCTTTCTTCCCGTCCCAAAAAGAATAAAATCCCCCTACTCAACTTGACTTTCCTCTTATTTATAGGCCTTTCCACTGTTCCTACTTTTACAGCTGTTACATTGCCGGCCTAGCCTTCAGGAATATTTTCCTTACTTTTCTAGTTTCCTCCCCTCCCTTATCCTTGAATTATGTCTTCTATGAGATATTTTTGTTGTTCAGGCTGTCTCATACTCAATTAATGCAGCAGAGGTTAGTTGAGGGCACCTAAATTAAGGCAGAGATAAAAATCTTCAATCCCCTTGAATGTTCTGGAAATTTCTCGCAATTCTTAGTGCCACCTGGTAGCTACACGTGGATCATCCGTGCACCTAGCCAGAAGCATGGTTAATTCTCCACCCTCTTCACGGGAACCACTTTACCGTGGCATTTTCCTTTCCTGAGCGTGAGGTTTAGCAAAACTTCCTTTTCTTACATCTCATTCCCCTCTTGGACTTCCCCCATGTAGTCAGGCTTGGCCTAATCTCATTCCCATGGCCCATTCCATTACGGAACTTTAGTCTGGACGGGGATCCTTCTACTCCCCACACCTATATATACAACAATCCCCCACTAGGTTGTAATAATATATGTCTCACTTGATTGACATTCTATCATGCATAGAAGAAAAAGTCTTTCAACTTAAACTTTCCTTTATTGTAATTGCTCAAGAAATTAACAAAGTTAATGGTGGCTTGGTGCTTAATTAGATATGGTGTAGGTGGGATTGTGATAGTTTGGGTTTGGCGGGGCACAATCCAATGGAAAAGCTCCTTTGACTTGTTGTTCCATGGGTCTAATAGAGGCACGATGCATTTTTCAATTTGACAAATCATCCTTACGACTACACAACATGCATATATATATATAGTTTAACATCACTTCAAAATTTCTAACATAATTTCACAAATCTTTTCTACGCATTACCAAAAGCAGCATTAGACTAAAATATATTTAAGATTATAAACACTCCAAGATTAAACCAAAATTAAGTAATTCAAAGCTTCATAGCAAGCACACAAGAATCTATAAAACAATTTTACTCTACGTTTACATAATAATGTTTGAGAACTCAACAATACAAATTTGAATGTTCAAAGCTAATAATCAACATGTCCACTTGCAAGTTAACAAAATTAATAGTATAATTACATGAAGGACTCAATGAAATAATCAAGCAGCTATGACACAGTAATAAGGTATTCAGTCCCCTAAAAGAGTTACAATTCTCAAATCCCCAAGTTCAACACACTTTTGATGGCTAATGCTATGATATTTATGCCACTCTAGTAACATGAAGCCATGATAACTCCCATGCTTGCCATTGCCAGCACCTACGACATAGTAGAGGTGTAAATGATAAACATGACAATAGGAATAAGAGCAGACACTTAAATTTGTGGACTTAAACTTAAGGCTACATACCAATGGCCGATGTCACCTTTTTGGCCAATCTAACATAAAGAAGCCATGGAAAAAATAGCATACAACTAACTAATGCAATTTAAATGACAGGAATAGAATCAAGTAAGGTCCGGTCCTTGCTTCAATGGTATTTTGTTTGTTTTTTACTCATTAAAAACGATTGCTGGTGGAAAATAGTTATTGATGACTATGACTCATCATAATCAATGAACTAAAGGATGTTGACGCTTTGGTAGCAATAGCTTGAGCTTGATTTGTACTATTATATAATTTATTTTCATAAGTATGATTTGTACAGCTAAATAATTAAATCAGACAGCATATAGAAATTGGCTAAATGTAATGCACGTCAACTTCCTAGTACTTTGGGTTCAAATAGCTCCCAAAAAAATATGAAGTCCAATAATACAATTAACAGGACTCCAATTGTTGAAGGCATAGATGATTGCATCAAGAAGTGATATTTCTTCTTCATTTGTCAAGCTGATACAGCCATAAAAATTAATGACAAAAGCTCACAAGGGAAACTTGTATCATGATTATGAACCAAATGCGTATGCAAGAGCGAACAGCAAAAAATTCTTTTTCTTTTTTCTTTTTTTCCTAAGAAATGTTTGGATTTTATGGAAACAACACAATTACAAAGTCAATTACATCAAAGCAGAAGTTGCTAGCAACATTTTGCTTCAAGCAAATTGACAAGAAACTGCAAAAAGTGAATCTATTAAAATACAACATATAAAATTTAATCCTTTACACAAAACAATAGTACTATATAAGTTAAGACCAAAACAAGAAGAACAAGGAACAACAGGTCCAAACATAATTACAAAATAGAGTTAACAACTCACCTTACCTAATAAAGACTCATAGTGAAACTAAAAGTTCAATTGGACAGTAGGTTTCAGTAGAAATACAAAGACTTATAGCAAGGTTACCTCACCCAACTCTAAACTAACAATGGCTCACAATGAAACTTAAGATCTTAGTTAGACAACAGGTTTCTGCAAAATACCAGGGAATTATAAATACAAAACCAATGGATCCATAGCCTTAAAGGTTTTCACTAGATAACCATAGTTCCCTTTTTTGTCCATATAACATTACAAATTTAGACTTCATCATTCGGAAAATATAACTTATGTGTATAATTTTGACCTTAATAATCTGAGAAATCAATCCCAGCAAAAGATGACACTGAAAAGGAAACAAATAGGAAATTATTAATATTGATAACTTGAGTTATTAAATTAGTAATTAATATCATATACTATGAGTAATTCTTAGGTACTCCCGGAACACAGAGAATAGTGCTCCCTCCTCTCACATTCATGTGGGGTCCACTCATTAAATTCATGGTGGGGTCTACTATGAATACGAGAGGAGGGAGTACCATTTCACTATATTTCGGGACTACCTAAGAATTTTCCCATATACTATATGTAATAGCAGAAGCCTTTTCCTGCAATTAAGGTAGTTTTGACATGTAATTTTGAATTTGTTGAATGTACAAAATCGTGAAATCTCAATGGAAAATCGAAAAACATATCAAATTGTAAAAATTAAATGAAAAATTATGTATATTAGATGTATAGATCAGATGAATGTGTTTAAAAATTCCAATACGTTGAACGTACAAAATTGTGAAAATTCAATGCAAAATTTTATACATTAGACATACAGATCATTTGGATTCATAAAAAATTTGAATTCATCGAATGTACAAATTCATGAAAATTCAATGGAAAAATGTGTACTAATGTACTAATTATCCTAATTTGATGAAAAATTCAAAATAGTTAAAAGTACAAAATCGTGAAATCTTAATGGAAAATCGAAGAACGTACCAAATCGTGAAAATTAAATGAAAAATTATGTACATTAGATGTACAGATCTTATGAATTTGCTTAAAAACTGGAATTCATTGAAGGCATGCCAGTTTGCAGTATTATGGCCAAAAATCACAATGCTGTAAATTATTTCATTTCTTGTAACATTCCCCTTGTAAAGGTCATCGTATTTGAGCAAAATCATGGGCTTACCAATAATATGAACCTTGACCGGTGCGACACTTTCAGATAAGACATTATGAATTTGAATCTTAGGCAACTTAATGTCAGTTTCAGTAATTGTTATGATACTAACCAAGCCAAAGCTCAATGCTAAGATGTGGGAGATGGAAAAAAGGCTTAGATTAGTCATTTTCACAAGCAGATGGTGTTGAAATATTTCAGTATCCTCGGCTCCTTGCTCTTATATTTATAAATCAAGACAAGAATCAAATGTACACAAACGTGTTACTGGACAATAACTTAGAAAAATGTGTATAAGTTTATAAAATGTATTTATGGTAATCTCGGTATTTTTTTTTTATTTAGAGAGTTTCAACCTATGGCGTCCACTCCTAATGATAGCTCTTTATCATCAGACCAAGACACTAATTGATTTTTGGTATAAACGGAGATTGAACCCCAAATCTCGATAACCTCAGTATTAGAGAACAAAATCTTAGCTATATTACCAATAAAGTGGCTGAAAATGCTTCCATTCTTATGGCTATATCTTAAAATGATCAAATAACAAGGAAGAACTTTTAAATTCTTTTTAGAAACCCTAATAAAAAATCATCCATGAATATTTAAACTTAATTCATAAACTTATTTTGAAGCCATGTAGAGAGACAAAACTTTTGTAATCATTAAAAACCTTACATTCCTTTAACAGCTTAATACACTATAAATTGGCACAATTGCGCTTATCATATTAACAAAATTTTCATCAAATTAACAAAATTTTAATTAAACAAAAAAAATTGTGTGTCCAATTCTAATAATGGTTGCTTATTTGTCAATCATTTAAAATTAATAAATATGAGAATTGCTTGTTTATTTGCTTAAAAACATGTATTAAGTGTCGATTTCATGATGTTCACGCATTGCTATACTTAGTTGTTCATAGTGTGCATGATAGGTGTTTGATGAAGTGCATCTTAGGCATTTTCTCACTCATTTAGACTTCAATAAGTACCAAAATTTTGGGTTTTTCATGTTTCTTCATTAAGAACATGTTTGGTTTATTGGCTATGCATTTTACACACCTTGCTCCACATGTGCATTTTCCATGCTTTGGTCATGCATTGCACATAGCCATCTCTTGCACACACATTTGCTTCCTTTGTCATGCATTGGTCTATATCTTATTTCCTCATCCTTAGCATGTCATGTTTTACTTTATGCTTTGTAGCATTTTGTTTTCAATATTATATCTATTATTTGAGATTCATTTTCTCATTCATCTTGTACCCCTCATGCATCATTATCCTCGTTCATATCTTCTTTTCTTTCCCTCATTCTTTTTGGCCCCTTTGTCTATTCGTGTCAAAAAAAAGGAGAGTATACTAGAGAGTCTATTAGACTCGTGCACATTTGTAAGAGAAGAAATTCCATAGCAGAGATGCATATAATAAGGGGAAGAAGACATTTTTTTATCAAGAAAACTTTTTTTTTTTCTCTATGTTTGTTTTCTTTATGGAGCTTTGAGTTATCTCTAGTATCGATGCTTTGTTGTTCTCATTGCATCATGTTTATGTGTTGGACATGCATAAATTCCTTATGCTATTGTGTTTTATTGATTGCATGTTCGGTTGATCATTTGCTTTGCTATATGATCATTATAGTCATTTCCATATGACTGTCATGTGTTTGGTCAAGTTGCTCATATGTTTCATATCTTGTTTACTTGATCGCATTTTAATTGTTTCATTATATTTGTCCTTTTATTACTTGTTTTACCCTGTGAGTCTAATATGTTTTGTGCAAGTGTTTCAAGTTACAAGTATATAAATTCCAAGTTCTTCAGAAATTTTAGATTTAGGTGTGAGTGAGTTTTGCCATTGTTCCCAATCTCACGTTTAAGTCTAGAGTTTGTTATAGGATGCTTTGTCACGAAATAGCCAAAGGGGAAGATTGTTAAGTTATGGTTTTTCACATAACATTTATGTTGACTTATTTCATAACAAAAAGTGTTGTAATTGCATTAATTTATTTTCTTGTATTTTGTGGGATTTTATTGTATTAAGTTTGATATTAAGTTGGTGAAGATTGCTCAAGAAGTTGATATCACAACTCGGCTCGCAAGTGGTGCAACCCGTGAAAGTCACTTAGTCACATGAGAAGCACATGCTGGAAACTGAACAGTCAAGTGTCAAGCTATATTTTACGAATCACTTTGCGACTCAAGCCAAGTCGTGAGTGACCCGCGAAACTCTCTGCCTGAATGATTATAAGTGTGACTCTTGTACCCTTCACCCATATATACCCTCATTACCAACAAAATTGTAAGGAGGCTATTTAGTAGAAAACCCTAGAGAGATTTTTACAACACACCCACTTTTTAGAAAGAGATCTACTCATCCTCAACAGAGAATTCCTTTGTAGTTTCTTCTTCTTCTTCCATTCTCTCATTGTTATACCTTGAGAGGGGATTTGTACCCAAACACAACTCACATCTATTCAGAGTGTAGAGAGTGTTTTGGAGTTTGGGAAGTATTTAGGATTTGCCAAAAGAAGTCAGTGAGGCTTGGCGGATGGAATCAGGTAGTATTGTGGGATCTGGATAACTAGTGGAAATAAGACTTCGAGAAGTCTGTTGGTAGCTGAAGCTTAGAGGGCTCAAATACATTGCGTAAATTAGGTGTGGAGGGTTTTTTTTTTTCTTTTTTTTTTTAATATTTGTGTACTCCAACTTATTCAATAGTTAATTCATTTCGACTTAGAGGGTTACGGAAAGATTTTTCACGGAATTCTTCGGTTTCCTCTTCGATAACACGTCTTGGTGTTATCTTGTGTTTGCATCTCTCTTTCTCTTACTCTTTAAGATTTATATTAATTATTGCTTGCTTGTGGTTGTGGCTTAGAGAGTAGTTCCAGTTATTGCACTTCGTTTACTCTTGTTCCACACTTAAATAAGTTAGAGTAAAATCAATCAAGTCATAAGTTTAAAATTGGGGTCTAATTTTGTAATAGTGATTCTCACTAATTGACTTTCACAAATGTTTAAATTTAATTGGAAACTTAATGTATTATACCTAAGTTTATTTAAGTTTTATTATTATTATTTTTATTTGATAAGTTTTATTTTATCTTAAATTTAATCTTTTGTTTTCACATAACCTATTCTCATTCACAAAACACTTTTTTTCTTTTTCTTTTTTTGTCTCTTACCACTTCCCTTTTCTTTCATCTCTAACTCATAATCGTTGACGTTGAAGCCACTTTAAAAGATGTCAAAATACTACTAACCCAGAACCTGACTTATCCCACTTTTGCGGCTCTGCCCCATGCAGGTTTTTCCCACCTGATCCGACTCAACCCACCCCCACGTGGCCCAATATTTTGGTCTTAACATCTTACGTCATACTCCAATATCAGTTTTTTTCTTTTTCTTTTTCTTTTTCTTTTTTTGCATAAACCAGAGAATGAGATGTTATTATTAAAAGAGCAAAGTTTGTACAATCTAGTAAAGAGAGATGGGCAACACAGACCCTACAAAAGACACAAAGCAAGAAAAACAAACCCAAACTTAGACATTGACCCAAGATAAACTTGGCCGAAACCCACAAATGGACAACAACAAAGAACCCAAAATAAAAAAAAGAAGGCTAAATGGCCTATGAAGTAAACAGTAGTCACACCGATTTACTACAAAGGAGCAAATCTAAAGCATTAAAACCCATCGAGTCCCAATTCAAACACCAAAGGAGAAACATGGGACAAGTACCATAAAAGATTTGTCCTTCTGTGTGAGAAACACCGTTCTTAGCTATTAGTCTGCATAGCCATTAGCCTCCCTCCAAATATGCTTACAGTGCACTTCCCTCGAGCCAGAAGAAACCTGCAATCCATAATCAAATTAGTGAACTCAATAGGCTAATTTTGATTACACCCTGATATCCAACTAATGGCTAGTTTGGAATCGGATTGAAGGTAAACATAACGGTAGCCTTTGATCCATAATAGATCAAGACCATGTCTCATAGCTCATAATTCAGCCATCATGCTAGTAGATTTTCCTAGATGAAGAGAATTACATAAAATCCATTTCCCATTGTGATCCCGAGCCAGACCCCTTGCCCCTGTCAGAGATGTGGCTCTAATGGAGCTTCAATCTGTGTTTAGTGTGATGAATGGATGAGGGCCAGGTGACCACGACACCAGTTTCCAATTTTTTGGCGGAGGAATATGATTAGGAATATTATTTAGAAAGAAAAACTCCAAGGCATGGTTTGTTGCAGTATGTCGTAAAATGGTATATGGAGTTTCTTTATTGCAGAAAAGAAGAGAATTCCTAGCTAACCAAAGGGACCAAATTCAGAAAGCAAATAAAATTTTCTGGGGAGTACTGAAAATAGTTACTGATATAAGCACATTAGATTTGCACCAATGTTGGAATGGGGTAATAAAGAAGTTGTGGGGAAGGTTATTATTATTAAAACCAAAATTTAGCCAAAAGTCCAAGAGAACGAGCAATCACGAAAGAACATGGAGGGGAGTTTCTTTATTTCCACACCGAGGGCAAGCTTGTTCAAACGAGTTTAAATGATGAAAGATTATAGCTTTAGTTGGCTGCTTTTTATGGGCACATTTCCATACAAACATTTTTAATTTAGGAGGAATTGCAAGTTTCCATATCCAAGTCCGAGACTGGGGCTGACTGATAAGGAGAGTAGGGTGTTCTTTTAGAAGGTGGTGGTATGCAGATTTTACAGAGCAAATACCAGCATTAGTGTGCCAAACTTGCTGATCTGGGTTGTGTTAATGATTGGGAGGGGGGTTGCTGTTATAATCTGGCGAAGTTGAGGGGGGATGACAGAAAGTAGACTGATCAAGTTGCCATTGATGGTCATTTATGAAAGAGGACACAGTTGTGTTAGCATCTTCCTGTAAAAGAGGGCTTTGGATATGTGTCCTAAGGGGTCCAATTCGTAACCAGTTATCCTCCCAAAACTTTATTTTGGTGCCATTCCCCACAATCCAACGAAGCCTTCTAACAAGAGATTTGATTTTTACCTTTCATTATAGCTCTCCAGGAATGAGAAACATTTTTTATCCGTTTTGCTTGTACAAAATTCTCAGTGGGAAAGTATCTATGTTTAAAGAGGAAACTTCCCAAGTGGTTTGGATTAGTCCAAATCCGTCAAGCTTGGTTCATAAGACAAGCCTCATTACTGGGACGTGCAGCTCTAATGCCCAATCCTCCTTTGGCTTGCATTACTTACCAAATACCCACATTTATTATAAATTCTTGGGTGGGTCTTCCACTCACCCTTCATGCTTAACTCTTAACACTCACTGCTCAAACTCCAAAGCTTGGCAATGGCCATGGCTGCTTCTCTCTTGGGTCTCTCCCCCACCTGTGCTAATGCTGATATAGTTGTGTCAACAACTCAGCACCAGGTAGTAGGATGGTCTTTTACTGGGAGCAACATTATGGTAAGGAAACATACGAAAGCTATGGGTTGGGTTCAGATGAGGGAGAGCCTATTAACAAAATCATACGTTGTTTTTGTACTACACATATAATAAAAATATGATATTCATAATACAAAATCCCCTAAAGAAAAAAAAAAAAATTCCAGTTAAATGATGCTTAGCTCCATAAAGTAAATCATAATAGAAAAAACCACCAATATGGATGCAGTCTATTGTAGTATTGTTGTAGAATACGCATGTCAAATCCTATGAAGTTTGAATTGTTAACATATGCCATGAATCTTTGTTTTGCTATCGTCAATATATTATTGGTAGAGGAAAAAAAATTACACTTAAATGATGCTTTCCCCAATATAAATTTCCTGACTTCATCCAATAAACTGTGTAAATTCTAATTTACCACTGTAATTCAACTACAACCTAAAATCATAAAAGAAAAAGAGAGAAAAAATTCCCCACCTAGACCAACAGTAAGAGAGGGTACTTACACGCATTTAATCAAACACTTGGTTTCATTGGAATCCCAAATGACAATAGAATAGAATAGCAATCGAAAGGGCTCGTTTTTGAAGAGAGTCCATTCCCAATATGCAAATACATTTATTAAAAAAAAAAAAAAAACAGAACTATAGAAAGATTGAAACCTAGTGAAATCAGTTGTCAAACTAAGAAGGGTGAAGGAAAGCAAAAACAAAAAAAACTTACCAAGACATAAACATAGAAGACTGAATGGTGGGAGCTGTGGCTTGTGAGTAAGGTCCAATTTGCAAGGGTGGTCAGGTATTCATGTTTTATGCATGTGGTCGTGTGGGTCTCAAGTTCTCAATTTGGTGTTTTTCAGAAACAAAGTCATGAAAACATGTAGTCGGGTTTTCAAAGGTGAAATGTGTAAAATTTTTGAGACTGCAAAAGGTGGCACACCACGAGGCCAACAAAGAGTCAAAATTTTCAGTTTTATATTATGCTAGTTGTTAACTCATGCACTAGATAGTTAGCAAATGTTAAGTATTTTTACATTGTTGAATGTTACAAAAAGTTTTTTTTTTTTTTTTCTTTTTTAAATCAAAAGATTTAGAGCCTAAAAATTAATGATACAAAACAAAAGATATATATAACCACTCACAATAGAGAAATATATAAATTAAAGATCAGCTATCCTCAAAAGAATACTCCATACACAGCCACATCTACATATGCATATTTTCCACCAAATTAACCAGAGAATATGTAATAATTTTAGTAAGGAGAATATGTATCATATTTTGTCAAATACGTATTATTTCGGGCCAAATACTTATAGGATTCCCTCTGATTCAAATACTTAATTCAAATTAGCCTCTGACTCAAAAAAAAAAAAAAAAAAAAGAAAAAAAGAAAAAAAAAGGTGCCTCTTATGTCGTCATGATCTCTTCCATCATAAAACCTAAATCAGGAATAGCCATGCCTAATTGTAGGAATTAAAATTGGGAAACCTAATTGTAGGAATTAAAGTTAGGAAACCTCGACTAATATGCCTAATTCTCTTCCTCAGGCCCTATATTATTACAACTGTCTATGTATCATACGAATTATAGTATTAGTTTACATATATTATCTGAGAAAATTGCTCTCTCACCATCGATGGAAACCTTGGAATTGTTAGCAGCAAGAAGAGCGGCCTTGTTTGCAGTGGAGCTTGGGCTTTAGCATGTCAATTTTGAAGGCGATGCAGAAGGGGTAATAAAAGCTTTGTCTCGGAGGGATGCAGCACAATCACTAGTTGGTCATTTAATTAAAGACTTCAGGTCTATAGCAGGTTCCTTAGGAACTTTCTCCCTCTTCCATACTAGGAGGCAGGGCAACAAAGTTGCTCATGCTTTAGCGTGGAGAGCTCGTTTTTCTTTTCCTTTACTAGTTTGGATGGAGGATGTCCCACCAAACATTTTACATTGTGTTCTTGATGATTATCATATTCAATAACAAGTCCTTGAAGGGTTAATTCTCAAAAAAAAAAAAAAAAATTGTGAAATAATTTATGACATAAATTGTATTTGTAACAAAGTTATAGGTAACATGGTGTTAATGTTTTATAGTGAATCCTCAAGCACAATATTTATGAGATTATTGACAAAATTTGTAACCGTATGCAATATGCATCAAAAGAAAATGAATAGTTTTAGTTTGAAGATATGGCCCAGTTATCGAAGAGCCCATTTGTATCTCCTCTCTCGCATCCTAGTGACCTGATTTTGTAATTTGCATTTACCTGTTGTTAATATAGTGGATGAGTTTGAGCTTTAAACATTCATGAATGCTCGAACAATTTTTTTTTTTTAAACGAACTCAACTTTCATTTATTGAAAATATAAGGAGTTATAGTACAGTACTTCCCAAGCTGGTAGAGTGTTCTCCATCCAGAACATATCCTTAATTATATTCCTATCATACCTAGCGAAAGAGTGAGCCACAAAATTAACACCCTATTTTACATAGCTAACATTCACCCAGCGAAGTCCATGAGCAAGACTTTGAATATCCTCAATAATATGGCCTAACCAAGACTTGTTTACACTAGTGGAAGAGATGGATTTCATGACATTGGTCTTATCCCCCTTAATAACCAATTCTGAAAAACCTACATCAATAGTGAACTCCAATGCTTTTCTTCAGTCTAAAATTTTAGCCTCTTCGCAATTGATAACTAAAACTTATCCTATAATTAAAATTGATATACTCAAATAATTGATAATACTCTCAACAAAAACTTGTCTTTTTCAATTCTTTAGTAAGTACACTGCATTAGACCAAATGAACCGAAGTTAAATGAAATGGACCGAATTAGACAGATGTGGACCAAATGGACTGAATCAACCAAAGTGGACTAAATTGGATTGAAATGAACTGAAGTGGACAAAATGGAGCACATGGGATTGAATAGACCAAATTGGAAATATATGGACCAAATGGACTGAATCGACCGAAGTGGACTGAATTGGACCAAAATGGACTGAAGTGGAACAAATTGGACCAAAGTGAACCAAGTT
Organism: Castanea mollissima; assembly: GCA_014183005.1. NCBI lineage: Eukaryota > Viridiplantae > Streptophyta > Magnoliopsida > Fagales > Fagaceae > Castanea > Castanea mollissima. Next base: position 43,504,745 of record JACAVU010000003.1, read on the forward strand.
GATTGAATAGACGGAATTGGACCAAAATAAACCAAAGTAGACCAGATGGACCGAACATGACCGATTTGATTTTTTTTTTTTTCTTCTTTACCACTAAAGTTTTAAGTTTCAAATATTTTATTCAAATTCTTCATTCTTTTAAAAAATATTATGACGATAATCAAAACTCATTATAAAATTACACTTGATCTTACTCAAATAATTAATAAGCACATTCAAATACATAGCCAAGATTGTGTTTTGATATATATATATATATATATATATATTATATATATATATATATATATATATATTACACTTGGTATAACTTTAAATAATGTTACACCGCCAATAATTTGTTATTTAATTCATATTTTGAAAATCTAACCATTGAATTATGTCGGGGGCGAAAAAGTTTCGTTTCCGACAGATGAGATTTATATTGGGTCGAGGGCCTAAACTGAAACTCGACGATGGGCACGATGCACGACCCAAAGGCTATCGGCGAAGATCCAAATAATTCACTGCGTTTTTATGCCTTGGGCCTAGGTTCGGACTTACAAGAATGGCCCATAAACAATCCCTATAGCGAACGCATTAATGTGGTTGAAAAGCATACTGTGTGAAATAGCCCAGCAATGAAGTGTTTCTGCAGAAAATAGCTTAGCGGTAAAACACTTCTGCAGAAAAGAGTAACTCAGCCGTAAAAATATTTCTGGAGAAAAATAACCCAACGGTAGAGTGCTTTTGCAAAAAATAACCCAGTTGTAAAGTACTTCTGTAGAAAAGAGTGACCCAGCCGTAAAAATATTTCTGCAGCAAAAATAACTAAGTAGTACAGTAAAGTAAACTTTGAGTATTTCATAGGTTAAGAGGAAACATCAGAATCATCATCCATTAGCTCTAGGGAAGAGTCTTCTAATACAATAATATGAGGGAAAAATTCTATGGTAACAGTTACATCATAACCATGAATAGTAAATGAATAGATAAACATTATGGGTTCTATGATAGCAAATAATGAGAAAAGCTTAGTGTGAGATGAAGGGAGAGAGAGAGAGAGAGATCCTAGCTAGTGCAGCAAGGTTATTATGGTGCCAAAGCATGCTCTTGGATGTAGTATATGTGATGAGTAGGGAGAGCCATTTGTGAGCTGAATGGGTAGTGAGTGGGAATGTGTAGTAGAGCTGCTGAACTTTCTGCTAGGGAGGGGCTGTGTGTTTTTAGCTAGAGGTAAGAGAGGTGTTTTTGAACTAGGAGTGGGGGAACTCGGTTTTCATGCTTGAGAATGAGAGTTTAGTGACTTTGAACTTTGCTGGGATTTTGAGAAGTTGAAACAAAAGGGTTTTGTGAGAGTTTTTCTCTATGGGTATATCTCTTGGTGTGTTCTTGTTCTCCTCCTTGAGGCATTAACTGAGGGTTCTATTTATAGTTGAGATTTAGGGGGCAATTAGCAAATAACTTTTGCTAAATCTCCCCCAATCTTCAAAAAATCCTTAAGGATTCGTTTCTTAGAATGTTAGCTAAGAATGGTAAGCTTGACCATTTGAAGACTCTTGCTGTTTTTGATGCAATCTCAACTGGGATTCTGACCTAGCATCAATGCTGATTGGTCTTGGCTGTTGGGTTTAGAGCATGCATTAAGCTAATGACCTTGGTTGTGCTGCTTACTAGATTCAGAGCTCTCAAAGGCAAGTTAAATCACCCAAAGCCAAGTGTCAACCTTGGAGCCTTTGCTGGGCTCTCCTTGGTGCCCTCTAAGCCACGTTTCCCTAAGCTTCCCCATGAGAGGTTCATGTGCTTGGTCCATGAACCGAAAAATACATATTTTTAGCATGAAAAATGAGTTGATTTTAGCTTGCTTCAGGAGGTTTAATGGCCTTGTCATGGCTGCCTTTGATGCTTGACCGAATGAGTTGGAGAAGAAAGAGGATATGGCTGGCTGAAGTGTTTCAGCTCACTGTTCAGTCTTTTCTGCCTTATGTCTGGTCTGTTTCAGTTTTATGTCACACAATAAATGATGATATTTTAGCTTTTGGAGGAAAGGTTTGACCCCTGATGGACATGTGCCCTGTTCTGACCTGATGGGACAAGCTAAAACATCACAACAGTGGGCTCCAGCTGTTGACTTGTGCTGGATTTTGGCTAAGTAGCTCACGTGAGCGTCAGCTGCTGGGAAACTGATCTTGGGTTGGGCTGGTCCGGTTGGGCCTTATGTTTGAGTTGCCTTGGGCTTGATTACTCCTACAAAATGAGGAGTTTTGCCATGGATGATATTCATGGGCTTTTATAAACTTTGCAAGAAAAGTATTCCTTGAAGGATGAATACTAATATTTCCTATGAGTAAGAGATTTGGCATATGTGAAATAATTGTTAAGATAACACTTAGACTTTATAAGTATGTGCCAAAGATAGTATTTGGGCTCTTAGAAATAGTTGAAATAGTTGCTAAAATAATATTGGGTTTTATGAAATAGTTGAAAACATTACTTGGGCTTTATGAAATAGTTGTCAAGTATTATTTGTGCTTTGTATAAATAGTTTGCCAAATTAGTATTTGGGCTTTGTAAAATGGTGTCAAATTAGTATTTAGGCTTTGTAAAATGGTGTCAAATTAGTATTTGGGCTTTATAAAATAGTTTGCCGAATTAGTATTTGGGCTTTGTAAAATAGTGTCAAATTAGTATTTGGGCTTTTAGAAATAGTTTGAGATTTTGTAAATATATTGTCGTGTAGCAATGGACTTTGTAAGATTGCCGTGTAGCAGTGGGCTTAGAGGTGTCGTGTAGCAACGGGTTTTGTGAGGTGCTGTGTAGCGACGGGCTAAAAAGGTGTCGTGTAGCATCAGGCTTAGAAAGGTGTTGTGTAGCAACGAGCTTAGAGGTGTTGTGTAGCAACGGGCTTAGTAAAAGGTTTTGTTGGGCTTTTTGGGTCTTGCCCACAAGTTAAATAATTTTGGGCTTTTTGTGGAGGAAGTATAATTTCGTGGCCCAATGTTGGTAGCAATGTGATGGGTAATTTTGTGAAAACCCAAGTTGGGTAATATGTGGAATATAATGGGTAATTTTGTGATAAGGCCCAAAGTAATTTGTGGGGCTTATATATGTAGGAAATATTTGTGGGAGCCCAATAACATGGAGAATATTTAAGTAATATGTGAGAGATATTTATGTGAGCTTCAAAATAATTCTTGGACTTGTGCGAGTATTTTTGTGAGTGGGCTAAAGAAATTAGGGCTCGAAAATTTGTACCTCAACAAATTACATGTTCTATATGTTCTTAACATGCATACCAATTTTCATGCCAATTGAATGTAATTTATTATTCAATTCATAAACTCATCATTTATGCATTATTTTAAACTACAAAAACTTGAATTTAGACAACTGATTAATGACACAGCTATTGATTTTTTATCACTTTGAAATTTCGTAAGCATTGAAAATATATGAAGATAATGTAATCTAACGGTAGATATGTCAAAATTCACATCCAATTAAAAAATATTGAGTGGTGTAACATTGCTTAAAGTTACACTAGGTGTAACTTGAACCCATATATGTGTTTGCTTCTAATAGTATTTTATCATGGATTTTTTCCCCATAGTTTCATTTATAACTTGAAATGATACCAATAACACTATTAAAAAATTTCTTCCTACCCATTTCACTGATATGGTTTTGGGTTTTCGACAAAGGAGATAAAAACAGAGGAATGTTGGAAAAAAAATGGGAGGGGAAGTGATCTTTGTAGAGGAAGAAAGGATAAAAAAAATGATTTTTTTTTTTTGGATGAATTAAAAAAAAAACTTATGGAATTAAGAAATTATAAAGGCTGTTCATGGTGTGGCAAGGCTCTGCAAACCTTACCAAAGCTCATTATTATTAAGGGCAAATTACAACTTACTCACCTATGGTTTGACCAAAATCTAAATTGTCTACCTGTGGTTTGAAATTTATATATATTATATATATATATATATATATATATTATGTTTTTGGAAGAAAGAAACATAAAGGTGGAGCAAAAGTACATATTTATCCTTATTTTTAACAAAAATAGGTTACAGAACTCTAACTAAGCTAACTTCAGGTCGGTAAACTGTCAAATTATAAATCACAGGTAAGCAACTTAAATTTCGGCCAAACCACTAGTGAATAAATTGTAATTTGCCCTATTTTTTTAAAAAAAGCTTGACAAAAGCTTTGCAAGAAAAGAAATCCCAATAATTTTTAAGTCTGGATAATTATTTTCCCATTTAGGAGACTTGGTTAATTGGTTTTGTGAAAAGAAAATTGACAGTAAACATTGCAAAGTTATTCGTGATGAATAAGAGAGAGAAACATATAAGATACTATATTTATTAGGGTGGCTGAGGTGAATAATATGTTTTTTTAACTATTAGATTTCATACAGATCTACGGAATAAAAAATGTGTAATATTTGCAAAGTTACACTAAGTGTAACTTTAAGCAATATTACACTGCTCAATAATTCTTAATTGGATGTGAATTTTGACAAATCCATTATTAAATTACATTATTTTCATATATTCTTCATGTAAAATTTCAAGGTAATTAAAGATTAATAGTCATGTCATCAATCAATTGTTTAAATTTAAGTTTTTATAGTTCAAAATAATGTATAAAAGATGAGTTTCTGAATCGAATAGCAAATTACATCTGATTGATATGAAAATTGGCATGCATGTTAAGAAAATATAGAATATGTAATTCAATGGTTAGATTTTCAAAATATGAATATAATAAAAAGTTATTAGGTGGTGTAACGTTTCTTAGAGTTACAATAAGTGTAACTTGAACCCAACCCCCCCCCCCCCCCCACACACACACACACCACACACACACACACAACACACACACACACACATATATATATATATATATTCAAATTCTCACTTCCAAAATAACTAAATATTAACTTAAACAAAAATTATATCAAATGTATGGAATTAATCGAGTTGTACTCTTGAAGCCATTTGTATTGTTATTTCAGACTGAATGCAAGAGTTTGCCTTTTTTTTTTCTTTTTTTTTTTTCTTTCATTCAATTGGTTTATATACCTTGTATGCTTCGTTATCATTTACAACATCCACTCAATATATGAAGGTAATTTAGAAACCATATACTATATTCAAACAAAAAAGTTTAAAATATCGGTATATACACACGAGTCAATTAAGAAGTCTTCTTAAATCAAACAAATTTCAACAGTTCTTTAGTGATGACTTTTCTTACTTTTTATTCTTCAAACTTTTGGAAAATGTTTGGAAGGAGCTCCTTGGAAAATGTTTGGGAGGAGCTCCTTTATTTGACAGGTATTGACTGGCACGGAAAATTATTGTGTATTCTCGGAGTACCATAAATGCATATTCCTTTCTCTCACATAAATGGTAAGTTCCACTAATTAAATTCATGGTAGAACCCACCATTAATGTGAGAGGATAAAGTATGCATTTATGGCATTCTAAGAGTACCTGACAACTTTCCGATTGGCACATGTAAATAGTACAATTTTTTTTTTTTGGGGGGGGGGGGGGGGGGGGGGAATTGTACAAGTTAAGAGGGACTTTACAACTTTGTTGTTTAGGATTTTTATATATGGGTTTTATTAATGTATGCATTGATAAACTATTTTAGGAAACTTTTTATGAAAAATTGAAAAAGTTAACTTTTTTAACAGTTTTTTTAATTACTCATAAAATGTTTCTAAAATTGATGATTAATATGTATCATATGGGCACACATTAACCAGACCTTATTTACAAAGCGTAATGTATATTTTTCATGTGTATAACATTTGTCCTTTTTGTTTTTCTCCGATGTAAACTTACATTGCAAGCAGGGTCTACAAGAAAGAACTCAACTTACCTTGTTGTCTACTTAACTCTTAAGAAAAATCAACCGACAACGGTTTAGGCGTGCAAGTTAGAATATTATTATGCCAACTTTGATTCTGTGACTTCTGTCCACTTATGAAGTCCAAGTAGACAGAGGAACAAAATTTCGCGGAGGGTGCGGAAAAATATCTTGTCTAGCCTTTTCTTTGATAAAATATCTTGTCTAGCTATAGTTTTTCTTGTAAGGCTATATATATATTTATGGTATGCTTTAATTGTTGTACCATAAGAAACTCAGAAATTTTTATTAAAAAATAAAAAAGGAGAGACCCAGAAATTGATTGCAGTACTGGAAATGGCACTATGGCAGCTCGGCTCGAGCCTTCTTTCCCCGCATAAACATGGAGGTGCTGGAAATCAAAATTCCTAATCCGTATAGTGGTGATTCTTAAAATAATTCAAGTTAATAAAATGATGATAAATTATGCAAGCTATTAAAATTGTGTCAATTAAGAAGTCTTCCAGAATCAAACAAATTCCAACAATTCTTTAGTGATGACTTTACTTACTTTTTATTCTTCAAACTTTTGGAACTCCTTTTGTCGATAGATAATGACTAACACAAGTAAATAGTACAAATTAAGAGGGACTTTTCAGCTTTTTTGTCTAGGATTTTTATATATTTAGACTGTACTTATAATGTAAATTTGCATGATAGAGACACAAAAATTAATAAATGTTGTATACATTTGCAAAAGTGATAAATATTGCGAACTTTTTGCCAATATACAGTTACGTACAACATTTGCCAATATTTGTTTCAACAACTAGAGTCTGAAAGAAAGAACTTACCTTGTTGTCTTTTTCTGTTTAATGGCTGCTTATTTAGCTCTTAAGAAAATTCCACGGACAGCAATTTAGGCGTGCAAGTTGGAATATTATTACGGCAGTGATTCTGTCCACTTATAAAGTTCGAGTAGATGAAGGAACAAAATTTCGCGGAAGGTGCGGAAAAATATATTGTCTAGCTATACTTTTCTTGTGAGGCTATATATATTGGTATATATAAAGGCCGGGTATGTATGGTTTGCTTTGTACTACTGCACGAGACACAGAAATTAAATGGGTGTGCAATTTGTAATGCGCATTACTTTCTTACTTCTTCTGACATATGGATTAGCAGAAGCGGCAGCACCACCTATGGCAGTGCCCGGTTGCAATGATATGTGTGGAAATGTTGGTATTCCATACCCATTTGGAATGACAACAGCCGGTTGTTACTTGAACGACTGGTTCAAAATTGATTGCAGTCGTGGAAATGGCCGCTCGGTTAGAGCTTTCCTTTCCAGCATAAACATGGAGGTACTGGAAATCAAAATTCCTAATTATGATGAGCCAGGCATCGCTCGAGTCAAGATGCCGATTATTATATCTCGAAATTGTACAAGTACGGTTCCGAGAAATGGTAGTGTGGATATGACGGGGACTCCTTTTTACTTCTCATCCAATCGGAATAAATTTATTTCGGTTGGTTGCAACAATATGGCCGTGATGACCAGTAGTGATCCTACGTTGCTGGTTGGTTGCAAACTTGCAATTCTGATTGCGATAATAAAACCATGATTGAAAGGGAAGCTAAATGTTCGGGCTTTAAATGCTGCCAGACCACAGCTCCTCCTGGGAATCAAGTATTTAAAGTAGATTTCAAAAGTAAAAATGAGAAAAATAAAGGCATCGAAAAATGCAAATATGCATTCCTAGCAGAAGAGGAATGGTTGGACACAAATCCTACAGATCCCTCTTACGAAGTGCCGGAATACCTTCCCGTGGCGCTGCAGTGGATAGTGTCCAACTTTAATAACCTGAGTTCAACCGAGGCAGCTGAACGGAAAGTATATTGGGACTATACAAATTACAACGCCGAGAATTATTATTGCGCTTATGGATTCGAAGCAAATCCATATATTTACACGGGATGTCAAGAATTTTTTTTTAAATAACTATAAAATCATAACTATATCATTAGTAAACGATGGTTTGAAACAAATTTGGTTTCTAACAAATCGAGTCCAGAGAACTCGATTTTGGGCTCATGAATCGAGTATAATGTACTCGATTTTGGGCTTATGGCAGCAGCTGACGTGGCAGGAGTCCACGTCGACCTAGAAATCGAGTTCATTGGACTCGAATTAGGAAACTAGTAAATCGAGTCCATTGTACTCGATTTCTTTGGTGGTCAAATTTCATTTAATCCCTCAATTTCAAACACTCTCACCGTCTCTCTCAGTCTGACTCTCAAATCTCTCTGTCTCCACCGTCTCTCACTGTTCTCAGTCTCCACCGTCTCTCACTGTCAAATCTCTCTGAGTCTCCACCGTCTCTCACACACTCTCCCACCGTCACACTCTCCCACCGTCTCTCTACACACCCAAATCCGACCCAAACCATCTCCACCACCACCACCGCAGTGAACCCATCGGCATCACCATCAAACCCCTGCGCTGTCTCTCTCAGAAACTCACAATCTTCGGCTGTCTGTCTCCTCCGGTGGTCTCTCTCTCTCTCGCATTCACACTTCGTTTGCTTCACACCCTCGAACACCTCCCACGTGCGAGTCACAGCGCCATAGCCAAACTTTCTCAGAACCCAAACTCTCTATCTGTCTCTCTCTCTTCCTCGCCGAACAAACCCTAGTAATAATCTCTCTCTCTCTCTCTCTCTCTCTCTCTCTGATTAGTTTCCTTAACTTTTATTGTTTTGCTTTTGAAATTGAACTTCAATTCTATCTTCTGTGTTTGGTTGCTGGGAATATGAGAACCCAGTAATTTCTTGTTTGGTTGCTCAGAAACTCACAGTTTCCAATTCTAATGCCTGTGCTGTGTATTTATTTACTTATGAATTAGTCAAACTTATGTATAGTTAATATAAATATATAGTTTCATTGAATTTAATTTTCCTTGGAAAATATTAACACTGTTTGAATTAAATTGGGAGACTTAATGTACTGCACAAAAGAAATTTTTTTTAGTAATGAAAACAATGGAAATGTAACTTAAACCAAGTCAGAGAGTGTTATTGTGACATGTTGAAAGTTAATTTACTGTTTAGTTGCTGAGAAAACTGAGGATATGGCAAAGAAAAAGGGAAAATTTAATGGATGCCCTAAGGGCATTGGTGTAGGAAATATTTCAGATTTTTTTTATGGGAAAAGAAAAAAGTAATTGAATTGCCCAAAGGGCACATGTTAATGGGACCCAAGAAAAAAAAGCCATATATTAGGCATAGAGTGCTGTATATAGTGCACTGGGAAACTAGCTGCACTAGCAGCTATATCGAACACCTGAGTTATCACTACTCTAGATACAAACCAAAATTGAGTGATCATGACCTGCTGGTGAAAGTTGTGGTGATCGAGTCTAAGAAATTCGAAATGTTAGTTTGCTAATTACTTTGAAAACGATGTTAACTAACGAATATGTTTGAAAATGGGTGTCTTATGCCAATTTCTCATTTTGGTTCTTTTTTTGTTTAAGAGAAATCGAGTGTTAAAGAGTCAATTTCCCGTGGAACTCAAGTTTCTGATACTTAAGTTGCAACAGTGAAATCGAGTTTAAGAAACTTGAGATGTTAGTTTCGTAATTAGTTTGAAAACGATGTTAGGGAACAAATATGTTTGAAAATTATCTTTATATGTGTGCATAGTGGTATTTGGAGAATTGTGCAATAAATTAGGCTATACATTGAGATTCTTGCCAATTTATCTTGAACATGGGCTTATATTACTCTTGACTCCCTAAAATTTGTGTAGTATGGCTGCCGTTGCTGAGGTGGTTAATGAGTTCGGTCCTGGTCCTAGGGTTCCTTCGGTGTTAAGGTTTCTAACAGAACATCGATCGTCTGCTGTTTGGGAAGGCAAGGTAAAATTAAAATCGACGATCTGCTGAATTTCTATATTCTTTTCTTATCCTTTTACATTATGTTGATTTTTTTTTTCATTTCTAAAATCCTTAGTTTGTCAATGACATCAGTAGCTTTGAATGCCAACCAGGTCATGCCCATTAGTTGGATTGAGTTAGATTGCTTATGCTCTTGCAAAATGGTCGCTTAATAATTATGTACCTCTATCATTTTCGTTTTAGGCTATAATCCTGATTTTGTTGATGTAATTCTTCTTGAGCATAACCTTAATGTTGATATATAGCTTTTGTATTTTTGGTTTTTGTATAAAAGAAAAAGGAGACTACAAACGCTTCGTTAAATAAGTTGGCATATTGCATCTCATTACCATGGTTCTATCATGTGTAGGATCCGGGGGTATTGAAATGTCGTGGTCGTAATGAGGAGTTTCGAAAACGAAGCCCGATGGTGGATGATCGCGTCCTCGACATTGTCAAGAGGATTGGATTAGAGGGGCTGTATAGGACCCCATTTAGAGAGCTTGACCATAATTTGATAACGGCCTTTGTTGAGCGATGGCGGCCTGAAACCCACACCTTCCACCTTCCACATGGTGAGATGACGATCACATTACAAGACGTGGAGGTTCTGTTGGGGATTCCAATCGATGGTGAGGCAATTGTTGGAACTTGTGCCTTGAAGTGGGCTGTTGAATGTCAAGAAATGCTTGGAATTGTTACTAATTCTGTGGTGCTTAAAGGACAGAGGATCCAAATCAAGAAGCTACTTGAAAAAATTGACCAAGGGTTGCCCGATGGTGCAGAAGAGGTTGTTGTGCATCAGTATGCACGGTGTTATATTCTAGCACTCCTAGGGGACACAATTTTCGCTGACAAGTCTGGCAATAGGGTGCATACGATGTGGTTGCAGATGTTGAGGGACCTTCACAATCCACCTCGGTACAGTTGGGGGAGCGCTTGCCTTGCATGGTTGTACAGAGAGTTATGCAGGGCAACCGACAAAAACGCTAGTCAGATTGGTGGGGCCTTAATACTCGTTCAATATTGGGCATGGTCCAGATTCCCATTTTTGTGCCCAAGGATGGACCTCCCACCAGATGGTGCATATGGCCCTCCATTGCCATCTTCGCCATTGTCTACTAAGTAAGTCTCTTCCTTGACCGATTCTCTCTATTTCTTTTGGATCCATCATTTTAAACGATATGACACATTGAACTTTACACCATACAACATACATATTCTTTTTATTTTTTATTACATTGCATATTTGGTAGATATTGATTTCCTCTTTCTTCATTGTAGGTTGGTTTGGGTCGTGAGCACGAAGAATAGCCCCGCCGAAATCTGTTTGGTTCGGTACCGTCAGCTTCTAGATTCTATGTATCCCAACCAGGTATCCAAATTGTGTTTCTTGTAATGTTATCTTAGTGTATACTGTTATAACTGTAAAATATGTCAATTCAAAATAATTGAACATTGCATAATGTGTTGCGTTTTTTTTTTACTACTACAGGTGGTGTGGCAACCATATGAAGCCGAATTAGGCCACCTGCCTGCGTTCTGTGTAGCAGGACGGGACATGTGGACGGCGAGGGTGCCGCTTGTATGTTTCTGGCTAGTAGAGAAACATACACCGGATCGTGTTCTTCGTCAGTTTGGGATGGTGCAAGAAATTCCCGAAGATGTTGATACTGACGATGCCCTTCATAAGATAGACTTGAGGGGGAAGATTGAAGTGGATTGGAGGGTCAGACATTTTACCCACATCCAAGTATGGAATACGAGAGCACAGAAACTATGTCATGGAGCACGACTAGAGGGTGCTATGTCGAGTGTTCATCCATACTTCGGCTGGTATGGTAAAGTCACATGGAGGTTTGTCGACCACACTAGCGCCTCTCTTCTTATTACGGTAATCGCTTTGACCTTTCTTTCCAAATTTTGTTGCGTATTACCTTTTTTGCGTTACGTGTACTAATTGTATTACAACATTTGCAGGTCGCCATGCACAAGCAAATGTTGATGCGTTATGTAGTAGACAGTCCTGAGCACAAGCTGATTACAGCTATGCTGAAGGAAGTGGATCGCCTTCACCGTCTAGCTGCCCATCTTCCCTTGGAAGATGCAGATACAGCAAATCCAGAACTGCCAGAACATAATGCACGACCAAGCACAAGCTCAACTCCTGCCAGCCATAGCCATGACCAGTGTGTTGCACCCCATCAAGGCCAAAATCAACCCCCTCCACCCTCACATGCTTATCATGCCCCAGAGTTCCCTCCACCCCCACATGCATCACCTGCCCCAGAGTTCTCTCCACCCCTACATGCATCTCCTTCCCTAGAGATCCCTCCTCGTACTACTCCCGCATTTCCTGACCTACAGATCCCTGTACCCACTGCACATGCATCTTCTTCTCCCGAGATCCCTTCACCCACCCTATGTACATTTTTTGACCCCACTCATCCATCCCTTACTCCACCATCCTTTGATCTCGGCATTGATTTCAATGACACCCCTCAGGTCATGCACACTCAATCTCCCTCGTACAGCATTGGTCATATACACCATGTACCACCCCATAGGACTCCATGTCGTTCATGCCCACTCCTGGACTGCATACAGCTCCTATGACCATGAGCCTCAGTCACATTGAATCCACTACACCATCCTCCCCCGCAGTTGTAGTCTCTTCAGTTGTTGGGAGTCAAGCAAATCAACCAGCTGTGCATGTCGAGAATGTGCAAGTTGATGAGCTACAGTCACCCCCACAAGGTCGGCCTAAACGCACAAGAAAAGCACCTCCTTGTGGAACAGGTGGTCACAAAGCAGGACACAAGGCTGGCCCCACGGTATGCATTGGCCATTTACTAGCTTTGAATACTTCTGTGACTGCTGTTATAGTTGGTATTAAAATGCATTTGATCCATTGTTTCTTTGTAACTTCGTCTTTGCAGCAAGGCAAGGAGCTTGACCAGGGAGATGCGGTACCCCCTCCCCCACATACCAGACATTATACAAGACAGCGTAAGCGTCAAGTGCCATAGGGTGAGCACCCCATCTGCCTACAAATGGTGTTCAATTCAGCATGTATATTTTGCCCAACTCAGCACCCTTTGCAAGATTTGTAAGGCTTATCAATATGCTTGAGGGTTTATGTTATCTCTTTTTACATGTTTATGCTACACTAGTCCTGAATATTTTTGATTGAGGTTCTTGAGGACTAACATACCAAGGGACTTAATGAAAACAAAAACTAGGAAATTATGAAGCCTGGAAAAGTTCTCATTTAGTTAGTGCTATCCCAAGGATTTGATATTTTGCACCAATCATGTATGTGTTTAGGAAAGTGTGTGTGTGGGGTGTACATAAGCTGGTGGTGAAAATGAACTGACATTTCAATTTAAAACAAATAGATAGACCCGGATTAGCGAGGGTACGATTGAAACAGTAGATGACTAAGTGTGGTGCAGTCTCTCTCATTATGATCTTTTGGGTTGTATTAGAACCTGCCAAGTGAGTACTACATGAATTGGAATTTTTATTTCTTGGTTTCTGTGATGCATTTTGGTTTTGTTTTGCCTTCTATTTCTCAGCATGTATGATATCAATAACAATGTTTTTTTCAAAAAAAAAAAAAAAAAAAAACATTTTGTATGTGTGTGTGTGTGTTGGACATTTTTTTATGTAGTTCTAAGTCTCTTAACTATAATATCTGTGTTTTGTTTATTTTGGACTAATATTTGCATCCATGATGTTTATGTATTTCTTTTGTGCCTCAGCACAAACATCAGGAACAACTGTCACCTTTGTGATTATAGAAGGATGGGTTGTAACCGTTGCATCTGTTGGTGATTCCCGTTGCATTCTTGAACTGCTGAGGGTGGTGTTTATTACTTGTCAGCAGATCACAGACTTGAATGCAATGAAGAGGAGTAAGTTACTAATATACCATATTTGGTGACTCACTTAACAACCACCCTATTTAGGCCTAACTCTTCGGTGTCTTATTAGGAGGGACCGTATCACTGCAAGTGGAGGTGAGGTGGGTCGGCTTAATACTGGTGGTGGTGCAGAGGTATCTTCACTTTTTCACTAATTCTTTATGTTATTCAGTAGTAATATACTTGTATTTATATGAAGCTAGCTAAGTAATGCTACCATGTTTTCATTGTCCTTGATTTCATTTCCAGACTTCAAAGTTTAAATATAAACATAGTCAAGTTAAACTCATTGGTGAAAACACGGGCAATAGAACCCAAAGGATCATATTATTTTTGGTTTAAGTATATTTAAGATGTAGGACCACGTGTGTAGATATTTAAGCAAATAAGATCGTAGAATCTTCAACTGGCTTCTGAATGGATGATGCTGTTTAGATGAAATCCATGATATCAATCTGCCCATATATTATGATAGATTGATTATCTTCCTGTTAAATTCTTTGGAATCTATGAACATTCACATTTGAAGAATTCTATATATGATTTAACTTCATAGAATAAGGCTGGTTGTCTAACTAGTCTAATGCATTTTTTTGTAGATTGGTCCTTTGAGGTGTTGGCCTGGTGGTTTGTGTCTTTCACGATCAATTGGTGATATGGATGTTGGCGAGTTCATTGTTCCTGTTCCTTATGTAAAGCAAGTGAAGGTTTGTGTTCTTATCCTCTCTATCCCTCTCCCTCTTTTTTCTTTGTATGTATGTTTATGTTTTAATTTTGCTACAGTGTTCATCACAATTTTGCATTCCCATTTCCACTTCTGTTTATCAGTTACAATATGCTTACATCCCATTGTAGGTTTAACTAATATGTTTTCTCTTACTTTGGTAGCTTTCAATCGTATTATTCAACTTCAAGGATAATGTTAATTATTATGTTATGTTATGAAGTAGCCTCTATTTAATAAAATTATTCTTTCTTATAGAAAAAAAAATTATTATGTTATTTGAAAATTTTATTGTGCATCACTTGTAACTCCAAGTATTATGAAATTGATGCCTAAAAGAACTAGATAAAACATTCAAATGTAGTGGTTCTCCTCTTTTATTTATATTTTGTTGCAACTTGTGAGCAACCTTTTTATGGAACTCCTCCTTATTGCAACATACATCTCCTGTTTATTTTATTTCATTTTGATATATGATATACAGCTCCAGATTTTAATCGTTGGGACTATTTACCAAAAGAGGGGGGGGGGGGGGTTGGGCAGGACAAATGAGAGAGGTAAAATAAAAGCTTATCCATCACTGGAGATTTTGGATTTGAACATTCAAGAAAAAAAAGTACTTTTGGTATTTCAGATAGATCTGGAGAATCTCCAAGTAAACTCATACTGGAGTCAAATTTGAAACTTTTATAGGGGTACTCTGACTTAGTTTGTTGTGTTGCTTACTGGTACTTCTTGTTCACTATCTCGTTTGACTCCTTATCGGCATCTTTTTGTGGGGCTTCAGTGCTAACTCGTTTTAACAAAAGCTTATCCCAAGTCCCAATTAGTTGGAGCCAACTGGGTGTCTGAAATTGGTGGTAAACTTATTAGGGAAAAGCTGTGCTTGATCTCTGATTAATTGTTTTCGGTTGAGATGACACTTTTTTCAATTCAGGTGAGTTCTGTTAATTGCTCTGGGCTAATATGTTCCGAACTTGCAGAGGAGCTCTTCCTGTTGAAAATGATGTCTGTTAGCCTTGCGAGTGGACTTTTCTGGTTGTAATCAGTGCTCTTGGTCAACTTGGTTTGCCTCATCTAAGCAAAGGAGGAAGGTACCCAGTAGAACATAGGCCTCTTCCATCATCTGAAGTTGACTGTGCACTAATCCAGTCTCCGGATGCGAGAGAGGTATTTATGCACTGAGATAATTATATCTGTTTACAAATTTAAATTACTTTGGATTAAACATATCATATACTTATCAAAAAAGGAAAATAAAAAAAATAAAACACATGGCAGTTCATGTGAAATTAATGTGTGAGGATATGGAAGAATAAGAAGCAGGGAGGTTGCTTCCAAGTTCTCCCAAGAAGTGTTCTCAAGATGTAGCAATTCTTATATCTATTTGTTCACACTTTTGACTGTAAAATAAATATCTTATATCAAATGCTTCCCTCTGGGTGAGGCAACTATAAAATGTGTTGGCCCCTTTGTAATCAAATGGTAATTGTATATGGTATAACTGTAAGCCAAGGCTTAGCCTTAAGTGGCAAACCTTTTTATGATTCAACTCATACCGCTTGCGCTATATGTTCATTTAATGAAAATTAAAAATCAAGGATCAACCATGTTTGAGGCTATGAGCTACATTTCAAATTTGTTTGATTCTAATGTATATTCCATCACTTTTCTTGTTTCTTTGTTATGTTCTTTTAATGTAGTTTAACTTGTGATGAAATTATAACGGAGACCACTCTATCACAAATTGTTTAAATATGTTGCAGTACATTTTCTGCTATGGCTTGCTATGTGATTTTGAGGGGGTAGAATGCTATGCCTTTTACTTCAAATGGTCACTTTAAAGCATTAATGAAATATTGTTGGGGTGTTATCATAGTTGGAGCTTTAATTGTAAATATATATTATTTCCTTTATTGTAAAGCTCTAATAGTTAATTGAATTTGAATAGTTGGAAGATTTCTGCGTCTCAATCGTCAAAAAGATAAAAGATGCTTTTGGTTGGGCCGGCGATATAAGGACTGAAACAAGAATTGGTGCTTGGACTGGGGAATTACCGTCCTACCTGAGGATGGTTGGTGAAGCCGATTCCAATATTGAAGGCATTTCAACTGCCCCTTCAGAGAAAATTGATACAGACATGAGAATTTCTGCTCATGATATTGCTAGTTATCAGGTAAACTTAAATTTGTTTATATGAGGCCACTGTCAAGTCTGTGGGTTTGGCTGAGGTTACTCTTAATTTCCTCTAAACTTTGCTACTGTTGTGTTTTCAGGCATGCTTTCACATTTGTATGGTGCTAGAGAAAGTACATGATTAATTATTGTGTCATCTTTAATCTTAGTTAAGAAGAGAATTAATATTAACTCCAATGCTCAGTTTTATCGAGCATATACAGAGAATTGTAATGTCAATATCAATGATCTTCTAATTTTGTATAGTTTTGTATAGCGAGTTTTGTCTTTAGGTATGCCTCAATTCTTTTAAAGCTCTGGTTAGCCCATCAGGGGTGAATGCCCCTGGACCGTGGACCACCTAACAACTGGTTCTGGCAGGTGGGGTCAGTTGCCTGTAGATTTCACTAGCTAAAGGCAAGTCTAAAGGGCTCTTCTTTAGAGAGGTTCCCTGCACTATCAAAAATAAAAAATTTAAAAAATATTTATTTCAAGAAAGCTAAATAACGTAGCTGATGTTCATACCCCATTAACAAATACATGTATCATCTCCTAACCAATGAAACGCCGTCCTTAAAGATAAGTTGATGCTATCATAGTCATTATGTGATTAAACTTATCCTCATCAATATAAAATATACAATATTTGTCATTGGTCATATTTAAATTCTTCACATGCTATAGATTTGGCATCACTGTCACCGCCTTGTTGGGCTTGTAGGAATTGATTGCTTGGCCTCCCTTTTTGGGAATGACTCATAAATACCTTGGATTACAAGGCCAATAGTTGGTGTGTGAACTCTTTTTCCTCATCACTACATTTAACCATGGTTATTTGGCTTAGGTAATGATATCTAACATGTTACTACCATTTGGGAAGTTAGGTCGGCAGGAGATTCATCTAACAAGAACGCAGAGGAAATACCCAATTTGATAGAGTGGAACTTGAGAAGAGTAACATTTTTTTAATGGGGCCAACGGGCTCAGGTAATTTAGTGTAATCCTTTTATCAAAGTGCTTTCAAGTTTTTGATTTTTATGTTTTCACTATGCTAAAGAATGTTGATCTTGGTTTCATATTTTCTGATTTTATCCATATAAAAATGCAAAAACTTTAGTTGATTTTGTTACTTGTCTAACTTGGTCTTAAATGCTATTTCAAGGACAGGGAAGACATTACTTGCCAAAACTTTGGCCCGGTTTGTGAATGTTCCCTTTGTTATTGCAGATGCAACTACACTAACTCAGGCAAGTTGATGTGTCTTTGTTGTGTGTGTGTGTATATATATATTGTTGTGAATTTTGCAAATGCTAAAATGCTTTTGGGAAGAATGTTATTTATGGTAAATGAAATTTGGGAAAAAGCATGGTGGAAGTGGTAGGAAGAAGGGAAGAGTTATGATTGCAAATTTGGGACTTGAGGAAGTTGCTGAAGGGTTTTCTACAGCCACACACACACGAAAGGGGAAAAAAAGTTGAGAGGGCTAGAGAAAGGAAAAGGTGATAGAATGTTTGGATTTCGAGGGTGAGAAAGAAGAGGTTGACATGGAACAGAAATGTAGAGGAGTTTCAGCGAAGGAAAGGGTTTGGTAACTAAGAAAGGTGGAGAAAGTTGTTGTGTTTTTTTAAATTAAAAAAAGAAGAAGAAGAAGAGATTGAGGTTTTAGTTCAGCATCATCTAGAACTGGAAAACCATTGAGGTTTTAATCTCTTTTGCAATGCCACATTAAAGATGATGACATACTCCTTTAATGTGTTACACCAGAACTCTCTCTCTCTCTCTCTCTCTTTTGGTATCTCACACACACACACACTCTTTTGAAGGATTCAAGGGAAACAATTTTTTAGTTTGAGCAAATCTATGTACAGACATGTTCTATTGTGATTAATAATTACTGATTTGCTATGTGGTTGAGCAAAAACATTAATAGGTCTTGTTATGTGCAGGCAGGATATGTAGGGGAAGATGTGGAGTCCATATTATACAAACTCCTTACGGTAATTCTGACAAGCCTATTCACTTATTTGCATCATAATTTTTTTTGAAAATCTAATATCTTCTGAAAATAAAAATAAAAAGACGAGATAAGGGAGAATTGCTTTAGATGGTTTGGTCATGAGTAGAGGAGAGCGATTAAAGCTCTAGTGAGGAAGGGTGGGTTAATTCAAGTGGAGGAGTTGGAAAAAGATAGAGGACGACCTAATATAACATTAGTAGAAGCGGTAAAAATTAATATGTCAATTAAGGAGATGACAGAGAATGTGAGGAAAGAATACATGTGGTTTGTTGAGGATCCATAGCTGACCTCTAAACTAAGGTCTAGTTGTTGTTGCTAATTTATTCTGAAAATTTAGAACTTCTCTGTATTGGCATATGTGCATACGATAAAAATTATGAGCTCGCCTGCCAAAAAAAAAAAGAATCAATTCATGAGATTGTTACTTTCAAAGAAGCAAAAATGATCTTATATAATTAGAATAATATGTAAGTATATTACAAAGAAAATTCAAATGTCCAATTTACATTCAATTTCTTTTCTAGCAATAATTAACTCTCTAATGTATTCACTATTGTACAACAATTTTTCATTAAGCTTTATACAACTTACACTAAAGGAATATACTACAGGTGAAAACATACAGGTACAGAAGGGACTTGAAAGCACCATTTTTTATACTATTTGGAGGTAGGTCTACCATGGTGGTCTTTTATTACATTTCAGTTAAAGTGGTCTTTTGGGCCTTGCAGTTAAAGTGGTCTTTTATTACATTTCATATTTCCAACATTTCAGAAGTGTAACTGGTAGCTCCATCTTTTTTACAGTTGGATGGGAACAGTCATGTTATATATGCAGAGGAAGAAGCAGCTGGAACTCGCCTTCTCATTGATGGAAGGACTTGCTTACTTCAGGTACCCCCAAATTGTGTTTCTTCCCTCATGTCCTACCTTTTCTTTCCTCTTCTACAAGCATGGTGAGATTAATTATTGTTCTATGTTATATCCAGAATGATCATGATCCATCTAATTGATGATAGCAGAAACACCATGCAAACTGCTGAGGTATCTGGTTGCGGATGGTAGTCATATTGATGCTGACACACCTTATGCAGAGGTTGAGGTTATGAAGATGTGTATGCCTCTACTTTCACCCGCTTCTGGACTTGTCCACTTCAAAATGTCAGAAGGCCAAGCTATGCAGGTAAATCATGTTCAACAGAAGAAGTATAAATATTCAATTTTGACAGAAGTTAAGAAGTCACTTTTTTGTAGGTTGGTGAACTTATAGCTAGGCTTGATCTAGATGATCCTTCAGCTGTAAGAAAAGCAGAGCCTTTCCATGGGAGCTTCCCAGTCCTGGGGCCTCCAACTGCAATTTCTGGTAAAGTTCGTCAGAGATGCGCCGCAAGTTGAAATGCATCCACTGGCTCCTATGAGGATCTTCTCAGGAAGGAGATATCAAAATATGATCGCATTAGTGAAGATATTGCCCACAATATTGAGGCACAAGAACAACTGTTGCTGCAAATCCAGGTTTAATTCTTTGTTTTATTGCATGTTTTTTTTCTTTGAATATCAGCTTTGTTTTTTCTTTTACTGAATGTGATGTTTTGCCAAATGAAATTGGTTTTGACTGGAGAATATGTAATGAACCAAATTTGATATCTTCATTCATATAATTGTTAGTCTCTAATATCTTCTCAGTTAAAAAAAGGAGAGATTTTATGAGGCATTTCATGATCCTCAAATTATTGTTTGACATTTCTTTCAGGCTCAGAATGATGATTTTTCAGCCATCTTTAATCTTGAGGATTATAAAGGTTGGTTGAAGTGGTTTTTGGATTATAATATTTATTTTTCTTTTATCTGTTTGTCATATAGATTGTTTAAGCATTCATTCAATTTGAGAGGCATTGCTGTATCATTAATGTGTAACAAATCTACATTCTTGCTGTACTTTTTAGACTATATACCTCATGTGTTTGCAAGATTTTCTATTTTCAATAGAATTGACAAAAAAACAGTGGATAAATGAGCTGTCTTTTTTCTACAGGATGCAATCACAAATCTAAAGCAGCAATGCAGCGATTTTGTCATGACCAGAAACATCCAGTGTCGGGAAATGACTGAAGATGTGCAAAGACAAATGGCGGGGCTCAATTTCCAGGATAATAAAAACGCAGGTGCTTACAACACCCTTCAGTAGGACATCAGAATCAAAGATCCAATGTTTCTGGCAAGCCATGAGTATGGCCAACCTGCTTATCCGGGGTGGCGAGATCCATACTACAATGCCCATGCACATGCAAGCCATCGTATTATATTCAGATTTCTCATCCTTGCATGCCATGGAAAATGTTGAGGATGATGATGGTTTCTCTATTCCCACTACCGACAGTATGTCGACTCTCAGGTATTATCACTTTCTGTGGTTTTGTTAGCTGTCTTGTTAGGTTCTATGTTTTTTACTAGATGCTTTATTGTAGCTATTATATTGATTTTATTTTTTACAAATTTATGGAGTTCTTATTTATCAATAAATGGAGATATTGAACATTTTCTACCTTTGCAATTAACATGCATAGCATGGACAACAACAACAACAATAATTCTGCAGAGTCAGTTCAATCCTTACTTTATACAGATGAGAGTTTGGAAGAACAGGAGAAACTATCTTATCTCTGCTACTGTGCTATAGCTTCTCTTAAAGTTGGTGGTTCTGTCCTCATTCCCATCAATCGACTTGGAACTCTTCTGCAGCTTCTGGAGCAGATATCAGCTTCACTAGAATCTTCAACACTGAAGGTAGCTCTTACCTTTTTTCTTTTCTTCTTTTGGAAGGTGGGGGGGAGGTTCGTCTTTTCAATTGTATAGACAGTTGCTGTAAATTAGGCTACAAGACTAGGTAACTTTTTCCTGATGGCTCTTGACTTTTGATAAGAGCCAATCCCGAACTGAAGCAATGTAGTCCAGGTATAAACTATAAAGGAGATGCCTTGGCAATCAAACCTCACTAGGTGACATAGCTTAGGTGTGTTTAGGTGCAAAAACCTTGGTTTATTCTTTCAAAGTGTGTGTCCTATCTGCACATCTATCAAATACCCAATTTGAATTCTTGTATTTTTATGTTACCACAACAGCAAATCTAGGAGGCCCTCTTTTTTCCTATCACTTTGTTCTTTATAAATGGTCTAGTTGATTGGTTGTCTCCTTTGCATTAACCTAATGTTGCTTATTCTACATTTCTACATAATCCTTTTGCATATGGTTGGATAATACTTTCTTTTGTCAAATCATTCATCAAAGTTCTCAATGGAGTGCCAGCTGTATGGTAAAGGCTGTAATCTGAACCCTTTGCAACTTCTGAGTGAAATTCCCCCTCTTTTGTTGTATAGTCCGACATGAAATTCCTTTGGTGGTTCAGCAATGTGATAGGAATAAATTAGTTGAATAGCATATGTAACTAAAGAGGTATAATTGGCCAGTGAAATTATTGCTGCAATAAATAGAAGGTTGAAACTTCATTTAAACACTTTTCCATTTTCAGAAATGAACAAATGTGCATTACTGATTGTCAATGCCTTGGCTTACGAGTAGGACATGCTTCTTATTCATATCAAATTGATGATTCCTAACTTCTAATCAAATCATTAACCATGATGTAGGTTCCTATATAGGTTATTTCTTCTATAGCTGAAGAACTATTGGCATACACCAATGTCATTCCAGAATGGCTATGCAAAGAGCAGCAAGAAAAGGTAAAACAGATCTATAGACTTATTGCTTGCAGCTGCATGGAGCTTTTCTCAATGCATGCTTGGCTCCTCTTTATTCTGCAGTTTACTGAGGATGTCACTTATCGAAAAATTTTATAACGACGATGCCATATTGAGGCCTACATTTGAGAGATGAGTTTTGAAAATTTAATCGGTGATGTTGGATTCAAACTGATAACCTCATCAGAACATGGAATCCCAGTTGACTTGAACATAACTTAGTAGTTCAGATCACCTGAAAACTGTGACCTGTACCATCTCTATGAAATAGTTTACGTCCACCTATCTCTCAACTATTGTAGATGAACTTGAAATATGCCACTAGGATTCTGAACTTGTGTCTTTTCTGTACCCATGTCTATCAATATACCTGAGACAAGTACTGCCAAGGTAATAAGCGATGTTTTGTTAAAGGTTTACGTCTTGTTTAGTTATTTACTCCAGACCATGTTCAGCAGAAAATAATCATTGGTATCACTGGTGGGACCTCGCATGGTCGTACCTTTTATCGAAAGTGCTAGAAAAAATGAATAAAATGGAAGTTTTGTAAGATACTTGTCCTTCTATTTTTTTTAAAAACCATTGACTAATGTGAGAACTAGAAATAGATTCTGTGTGAAAACTAGATTGCTTTTATATTAAATGATGGTATTGAATCATCTTATTCTTCATACATAAATGTGTAGTTGCATACATATATGCATATACAGTATAAAGTTATAAACATATATGTGCGTTGTTTTTGTTTTGTTGCCAAATCAGGTCCCTAATTCATCACCAGCAGCTACTTCTGCAAGTTCTGATATATATGGATCAGCAGTTTTGGATGCATGCGAGCAAATAAAGGCACGTATGGCACCTATTGCTTCAGAACATAATTTCGACTCATTTGCCAAGGTACCTTTGTTTTCATAGTTTTGTATAACTGTATTAATCCTTTGGATGATCAAATCATCAAATGTATGATCTATTTGTTTTACAGATTGAATGATGTTAAGGTTTCAAATTCAATGTTTCACTTCCGAAGGTACATCTGCAAACTGAATCATCAACAATGTGTGCACTCACATGCACTACATGCACTACATGCTTGAGAGAAAGAAGGAAGAGACATTGAAATTCTATTCTTGCCAATCCCTTCTCCAAAGGCTACAAGGTATTCTTCATCATGACAACTCAAGGTTCTGTTGAATAGGCCAACTTTGGTTATTCATTACTTAATGGCTCAAGCTTGATTTTATTTTAGAGATATACGTTATGGAGATGTGAAATAATTTTTTGTTATTTCAGATGCGATGAATAAGACAGAGGAGGAATCTCCAAAGGCTACAAACAGCTCTTAGATAGGGATGGGGACCTTGGGACCTTTGTGAAGAAATACAAGAAGCTTCGTACCACGTACCATAGGCGTGCGCTTATTCACCTTTCAGCCAAAACTTCTTCAATTGGTTGAATAGGTCTATCAGATGTATAATTTCATATTGAGGAACATTGCCTCTTGTTTTATTGTATGATATTGGTATAATTTTGTTTTGTTGGCATAAGTTCGTTTTGTATATCATGTGAGTCTTTTGTTGGCTATTGTTATTATGCCAATCCTTATTAAATCAAAGTCATTGTTGTGGTTAACAATAACTTCATTGTTTGTATGTGCAAGTGCTATGTTCAATCTATCACTTCGCACATTATCACCGACGTCCCACTTTTTGTATCAAGTTTGAGTCCTGACAGATTTGATGTAATTAGGAAGAATTTTTGTTCCTAAAATTTGGTTGGGGTGAGTAGCTGGATGTAGAGGGCATGATCTCAGGTAAAAACGTGAGCCTTGAGCTGGTGGCTTTTCAGCACTACCTTCGTCATCTATGATCTCTTGATTTTGATTACGAAAGAAGAGTCAAGTAGAAGTTATGGTTGAAGGTTAAACGGTATATTCATCTAAGTGCAAAACAAAAGGTGTCATGGTAAAGGCATTAAAGCACTAGCATGGCCACTTTAAAAAAAAATGATGTGGCATTTGGCACATCAAAAGCTCACTGTTTAACACAGCCTTTTGGACAAGTTATTCTTTAATAAAATCATGAGAGTAATAGTGAGGACTGAATGGGGCAATTATTTTTTGTGAGGTTGGCACGTGGATTCAGTTAGGGTCTGACAGGAAAGCACCCAAAAAAAAAAAAACCTACAAATCGAGTTCATAGAACTCGATTTATGTGCACTTATAAATCGAGTCCTATGGACTCGAGTTCTAGAATGAGTACTCGACTTCCCCAAATTCGAGTTTCCAGGCAGAGAGTTCAGCCAGGCAGGTCACACTTTTTTTTTTTTCCAGTAACTTTTGCTTACTTTTTTTTCTTACCCTTTTTTTTCCCATTTTTTTTCTTACCATTTTTTCTCCTTATCTTTTCTTACCTTTTTTTTTTCTTACTTTTTTTTCCCCTTTTTTTGCTTTGGTTTTTTTTCTTTTTTATTTTTTATTTTTTCCTTTTTTTTCTTTTAGTCCCAACAAGAAGCACCAACACAGATGAGTATAACAGCTAATAGAAATAATTAACAACTAATTAAAAAATAAAATTAACCATTCATAATATCACAATATAGAAACAGGTACATTGGATACAGAATACTTCGATTACAAGTGCGTTCAGTGATAAAAGAAAATAATAATTGTGCCGATACAACCCAATAGTAAGTTCGAATACACAATAAAGAGAATCACAATTTACATCTACAATGGCATTCCAAAATGAAGTATCTGCATACCTGAGAAAATTTGAAATATTGTTGTTAGATACCAACAGCCAAAACAACGGTAGTAATCTACGTAACTTGGATAATTGATACGCACATGAAATTTTATATAAAAGCATCACTTACCTAGGTTGGGTTAGTATTGCTTGTCGAAGCCCCACGGGAAAGTGGACATCTTCTACGGTTATGCCCATGTTGATGACACAGTCCACAGCTTTGCTTTTGTTGAATCTCCCTCAAGTCAGAATCTGGCCTTCGGCTTCCCGGTTTTCGCCGGACCCCATCCATCTCATTCCGTATCCTAGACTTCACAGGTCGACCTTTGGCCCGCAACAGGTCTGGGTCAGGCACCCACTTTGGACCTTCCACATCCCTCCATAATGACTCTGACTTGGGCACCACAAATTGGTGTGAGTAGGTGCGAATGGCGTTGTCCAAACTATAACATGGGTCAATATATGCAGTTCCATCTTGCCCCAAGTACTGAAGAACTGTAATCGCATGTGAACAAGGGATCTTTCGATTTTGCCACTTTCCACAACCACATGTTCTGGCCAATATGTTTACTTCATGACTATGTTGTCCCCCTCCAGAGCTATGGATGTTGTACGCAGTCGTTACTTGATATACACCATGGACATTATTAACGGCCTTACTTGGTGTGTTTTAGATTTTTTCAAATTTGCATCAAAGATTTCTAAGGCATATTTACTCCACACCTTGCCCTCCAAGAGATCATGAGTAATTTTTTTGTGTCGATCATGGAAATACGCAACAAGTTTGCTCCAAGTGAATTCAACCAGTGCAGCAATGGGCAGGCCACGGGCACCTTTGAGTACTCCATTGAAGCACTCTGAGACATTGGTTGTCATAGCCCCATAACGGTATCCACCATCACGTAGCTGGGTCCACTTCTCTATATCCTCTTTCATTAGATATGTGTATGGCATGATGGATGGGTCAGGTTCACTTACCTGTTGTTCAGTGGCTGATTTCTTCCTAAGGGCCTCGATCTCAGCTTCCTTGATAGGTTGCATGTACAACTCAAATTTAGCTTCCTGAGTAGCATACCCCGCTTTCAAGGCCAATGACTTTAAAGTGGCGTCCTGGAAATGCGTGTTGAAGTTGCTAGCAACATGTCGAAGGCAATATCTGTGGTATACTCGTACTCGTCCATGATCATCTCTAGGCCAATTTGCAATTGCGTTTCGAATACCCTTATGTCGGTCAGAAATGATGCATATGTCCTTATTTGCTATCACATCCCCCAGTGCAAACCTGACGCAATCTAAAAACCACCTCCAACTAGGCCCTGACTCTTTATCCACAACAGCAAAGGCGAGAGGCAAAACCTTGTTGTTGGCATCAGTGGCCATTGCAATCATCAACACCCCTCGATATTTACCATACAAATGGGTCCCATCAATACTGATTACTGGTTTACAATGTCTGAATCCTTCAATGCAAGGAGCGAAAGCCCAAAATACATATCGTAATATTGTAACACCTTCCTCCCTCGGTTCAGTGAGATACCAGTACCGGGTGCCAGCTTCTTGATCCAAGTATGCCAACAACAACTTTTTCAGCCTTTCGTAAGACTCTTCCCAATCGCCGAATATCTTTGCAATAGCCCTTTGTTTCGCATCCCATATCTTATAGTAAGAAAGCTTATGTTCATAATACTTCCCTTTGATGTAATCTCTAAGGTGTTCAATTGTTGCCGTGTGTTTTTCTCGCAACATTGGAACAAATTCTGCTGCAAGAAAATTACAATCCATCATTCTACCATCAAGAGCCATGCCAAGGGTCATACAACTGTGAGGACCCCCATAAGATGTGACCATCCATATTCCCTGTTTAGGCTTCATGACTGCTCCAACGTACCACTTGCATGACTCATCCATGCATTTCACATACAGTCTACTTTTGGTAGACCTACTAGTCAGAAAGTTTCTGTTATACTTTGCAGCATAAATTGTTAATGCACGTTTCACCGCTTCTTTATTCACAAAAATCAACCCCGTACAAAAATTCATGTCCACATTCCAAGAAGAAACAAATGCTTGCTCACCAACTTCAGGATCAACCATATTTTCCCAAGTATTTTCATAAAATGATAAGGCGGGAGGTTCATAAACGGGGGTTGCATTTGTAACATGCTGAACTCTAACAGTAGGGTTTGCATCATCTTCATCAGATTCATCCATATCATCAACATTAGGATTGAGAGTAATTTCATGGTCATCAACACCCCTATCAAAGTCACCTCGCTCAATCCTCTCTTCGTACTCATCTCTATCGTTAAGATCTTCCCCAATACAGTGTTGGTCTTCGTCTTCAACTACTGGAACTGTAGAGGATTCACCTCGATGTGTACAAAATTGATCTTCATATCTATTGCCAGGTTCGCTCTCAACTGTTCTTGGTGTCTCTTGAAAAGGGGGTGTATAGCCTCCCAACGTGGTGCATTGATCATCTAGGACTGCAAACTGTAGAGATGTAGTTGTTTGTACAATATCCTCTATGCCGACTTCTGCACGCGGCTCCAAAGTGACGTACAATTCAAAATTTGCTATTTGTTGCCATTGACGCATCTTGTGAAACATGAACTTCACATGTTTGTCTTCTGTTATCGCCATATATCTGTAATTAATGCATTGATTGAGGACTTCATGTGGAGAACGGAAAGTAATATGTATGTCATGCAAAGCAGGGTTCAGTTGCAGCTCTTCCATAATTTTTATCTTCAAATCACTTAAGGTCTTTAACTTATGGCGTATCATCATATAACAGCACTGGATACCCGGACCTTCAAATGGAAATCCGTCATAAGGGTTGGCATTGCTAAGGGATCCACCGTAGTATATATTTATATAGATCATTATCAACCTATAGATCATCAAGTGCAATTGTGTTAGTGGCAAATTTATAACTCTCAATCAACATCAATCACAAAACTTTGGGTATGACATGCCAACAATACTAACCTCAACCAAATTTGCATATACTCACATCCAAATCATTCTAGAGGCATGACTTTCAAAACCCATTCAAATAAGATATTGTGAACAAAAATATTATAGCAACTAGTTACCCATTGAAATCTTTGTTACAAATCTGAAACAACTATATCTTAAAATAATTTATACTAAAAAGACTGTAATGGGTGTCTTAGGTATCAAACTCATAATCCATTTCATACCAATGACAAAAACCTAAAAGTACTAAATATTCATAACAATTGATCACAATATTTAGTACTAAATATTCCAATATTAATTTTGAATAAAAACCTAGCATGATCACAATATTTGGTACTAAATATTTCACCAATACTAAATATTCCCATAATTAATCACAATATTAATTTTTTAAAAAAAACTACAAAATAATTTAATCACAATATTAATTTTTTAAAAAACCTACAAAATAATTTAATCACAATATTAATTTTTTAAGAAACCTACAAAATAATTTAATCACAATATTTACACTAACAAAAATAAGCAAATATTCCCAATATGTTGTAATAACATAATTAATCACAATATTTGGTACTAAAAATTCCCAATTTACAATCACAATATTTTCCTAAAAAAAACTTAGCAAATAATTTAATCACAATATTTACACTAACAAAAAAAAATTTCCAAATATGTTGTAATAACATTAATCACAATAATATTTAGTACTAAGTATTTCCAATAATTAATCATAATAATAATTAAAAAAAACTAACAAATAATCACAATATACTAACAAACTACCCACAAACAAACTAACTAATCACAATATTTACACTAACAAACTACCCACAAACAAACAAGCTAATCACAATATTTACACTAACAAACAAAAAAACAAAAATTTTCCTAATATGTTCTAATTGTTTCTTAAAAAAAATAACCTAGCAAATAACCATTATATTTAACTAACAAAAAATATTATCAATATTGTAAAAAACATTACCTGAGAGTTGATGAATGTTGAGTGTGATTGTTGTGTGAGTGATGAAGTAAGTTGTGTGAGTGATGAGGGTTGTGTGAGTGATGAGGGTTGTGTGAGTGGTGCTGCTGTGAGAGTAGAAGAGAAATGAGAGCATAAGTGAGCCGGGTAAGGGGGAAAAAGGTCCCAGTTGGGACCCACATGACACGTGGATGGGTTGGGGACCATTCACAGAAATCGAGTTCAGGAGACTCGATTTTCAGAAGTAAATAAATCGAGTCTCCTTCACTCGAGTTACATCCACGTGCCCGAAAACCATGGTGCCCAAAAATCGAGTTCAGTAGACTCGATTTACCTTAAGTGATCACGTGACCAAAAACCGAGTCCACTGGACTCGATTTACTAAAGTGATCACGTGCGCCCCCGTGAGTGTGAAACATAGAAATCGAGTTCAATGAACTCGATTTTCTTGACCAGAAATCGAGTTCAACGAACTCGATTTTTGTGCCTACGTGGCCTCACTTTCCAGCTCAGCCAGGGCGCGATGGAGAAATATAAACCCAAAATCGAGTCCAATAGAGTCGAATTGTTAGAAACCAAATATGTTTCAAACGTTTGCTTACTAATGATATAGTTTGAGTTTTGTAGTTAGTTCTGTAAAAACGCCGGATGTCAAGGTAAACTTCAATTACCAACAGCTTTAACTTTCCCATAGTTTTTAAATTACATGCCTGATCACTCTTGAGTTCTACGTTCATCACTTTATTATTTTTATTTTTTAAATTTTTTTAGCTATGGACTATTCGGTATGATTAAGGTTGCATTCACTAAGACTATTGCAAATAAATTTTAAATTCTAGTAGCAAAAAAATTAATATTGGCAAAATTTATGCGGGAACTGGGGCCTTGTAAAAGAAGGAATTTTCTCAAAATTAAAATTTTAATTTTCTTACCGGCCGCTAGAATTTTGAAACAATATATATATAATCAGTCCTTAGATCTTAAAATAGTTTCAGAATATTCAAATCAAAACAAAATTAAAATCTGGCCCAGCTCCTCCAAAATACAAGGCATTACAAGCAACAAGATAGTTTTAATAAATTCACAGTATGACAATCTTTATTTATTATTTTTTTTATAGGCACGATATCACAATCTTATCAACAATAAAAAATCACAATAAAGAATTTGAAAAAAAAAAAAAAAAACCCAATCTCTTCTAGATTAAGACTCGTCCAAATTAAAACAAGACAAAGTCTATTTAGACCCAAATCCAACCCTGTTTCCCATCCAAAAAAAAAAACACCACCACGACTGTCGCAAAACAACAACAACAATAATGCTTCAACGGCTTTTGCAATTGGCTGCAAAGAGCACCATTTGCCTCCACTCAAGCCGTCGATGCCGTCTAATACAATCTACCGTGTGTTCTATTCAAGTTTTTATTTTTTTAATGAAAGTTTTTCTTTGTTACTAACGTACTAAAGTTACCAAGAACAAAGTAGCCTATATGATAAAATTGTTAATTATATTATTATTTTATTAATTGTTGGTGCTTGTGACGACTCAGTAGGAGTGGTTCAATCGGAAATTAAATGTCAGTGTGTAGTACTGTAGCGGAGCAGTAATAATAAAATAAGATTGTTAACATTAATGGTCTCTAAATTTATTTATATTATTTTATTATTAGTTATTTACTTATCTTTGATAATAATAGTTTGATATTAGCAGATAAAAAAAAATTAAATAATAATAATTATTATTATTATTATAACAAAACTCACAATTTATGTAACAAGTTGTGAATAGTAGAGTTGTGAACCCACCATTATTTCTCTATTCACAATTTGTCATGTTGTGACAAGAGTTGTAAACCCACCTTAAAAGATTGTACGAGTTAAAGTTAATTTATAAAATAAAGTATTATTTAATAATTTTTAATTCTAGAATTTTATTATATTTAGGTTGGCCCTTGGAAAAAAATTCTTGACTTTCAATTGTGCTTACTATACTATATATGGCACCTGTGTACATATTTATTAATAAAAATCTCATTTACCATAAAAAATATTCTAAAAAATACACTAAACGTATTAAATATGTATTAAGCATCTCATGTATTATAATTATACAAAATAACTTAACTCAACTAAATTTAAATACTTTTTTTCAAAGTATAATTACTTATTTTGTTAAGATGATTAATTATATATAACTATTAATTTATCAAAATTAATATTTTTAATTTCATGATTTATTATTTATATTAAACGTTACCATTTTCACATTTTATTATAATCTTGAAATTTTTTCATCTAGTAATGTTTTTCTATAATTTGAATTATTAGATCTTATTGTCATATATTGTACTGTCCACCCAACCCAAAAACTCGACCAACCAGCCCAAACCTGAACCAGCAACCACTTGAATCAGCCAATTTGACTATCGGTGGCGGGTCGCCACCCACATAACCCAATACCTTCAGGTCAGTTGGCGGGTTTCCTCCCTAAAACCTGAGCCACCCGACCCGATCATAAAACCAAAAACTTCCGGCGATATTCAAAGGTTTTTTGGCGAAAACTTACAAAAACAGGCAATATTTGGAGTTCTCCGACGAAGAACTACACGAAATCCCATTAGATCAGACGAGATCTCGTCATGATCTAGCTAGTTCTTGTTGTGATTTGGCCAAATCTTGACGGATCTGGCCAAATATTGGCCAGATCTCGACGGATCCGACCAAATAACGACACTGGCAACAAAAACCCGAAAGCAACTGATACAACCCGAAACTTGATGAGACCCAAATCGGACAATCCGACTAGAATTCTGGGTCGGTTTCGGGTCCTGTTTTCACCCACCCGAAAGTTTCAGGTCGAGTCCGGGTTGAGCACAAACCCAACCCGTGGGCAGCCCTAAATCTACATAATGGATTTAAAATAAAATAAAATAAATAAAATCATTTAAAATTATAATAACATAAGATAATAAGGAAAAAAAAATCTCTTCAATCTCCTTATATTTTTTTTTATTAGATATGAATCTTAAAAATTCCAAATTGTTTTTTTTCTACTATTCATAAAATAGATTCATCCAAAAGATATCATAAGTAAATATTTAGCCAAAATTTTCTATAACTTCTCACCAACAAGCAAAACCAAATTATTTAATCCACAAAAATTCAAAGATTTTTTTTTTTTTAGAGAAAGTTAAAAATTTCTAAATCAACAAACAACTCACAACTCATATTAACTGTCGCATTTATACGAACCTACCACATCTCAAGGGTAGTTGTTGTAATTTACCCCTTTTTTTTTTAGTTCTTTATTCAAACCTCTTGGTGTCTTAGGCCCTTGCTTAAGTAACATTTGCATTCTGCCACCAAGATTGGAAACTAAAGCAATTCTGAGTTGATCGCCATTAACTTATGATTGGCTCCGACCACCTTTTAGTTTTTACTTTTAGCTTTTGATTGAGCCATAATGTTCTCTTGGTGTCTGTTTAAGTTTATTGTTTGCTTATGTTTTCCCCTTGGAGTAAGTACACTAGTAAAAACATGAATTTTTGTTTGGGGGCTGAGTTGTGATACTAACATTTAAGTCATGATAATCTTGAAGGTTCCAAAAAGTAGCAAATTGAATATTACTTTTTGAAATCTCATGATTTAATTTGTTACTTTTGAAACTATAGGGTATACTTTCTTTCTTTTTAAAATTCTATTGTTTAATTTATTAGTTATGAAAATACATGGTCCAATTTGTTACCCCTCTAAACTTAATAGGGTGTAAAATATATTTTTTTAAGAGCACCATTGCACTAACTCAAATATTTGGAAGGCCAACTCCAATATTTATAAACGAAATCTTCAAAATGCTCATTATTTTTACATTCTAAAAAAGGATTTTCACCCCCCGTCCCCCTGGGAGTGGTTCCAACCCTGAGTAAGGATGCTTAAGAAACAAGACAATGCTAGTAATAAGGCTGTTTGAGATTTATTAATCTCCTTGTATTTAACCCAAATCAATCTTGAAGAACGTCTGGTGCTTAGAACCTTTGAAACCTCTTTTGTCTATATGAGTGAGCACCAAAGTGCCCAAAATTTTAATGAATTTATTAATTTTTCTATCAAAATTCCATTAGATATCATATAGATGAATGCGAAGATATGTATGTTGTAACTTGTAAGCATCAAATGCACCCAAAAACTACCACTGAGGTGGTGTGGTCCAATGGTTCTAGGTGATGAACAAAGAGCTTCGCCAAGGTGAGGTCCCATGTTCGAGTCTGAATATGGACTTGCGTGGGGGTTCCCTTCCTTGGCAGCCTAGGCCATTGGTGCCCTTCGTGGGGCTGGGGAAGCTATAGCTCAC
Organism: Castanea mollissima; assembly: GCA_014183005.1. Lineage (NCBI taxonomy): Eukaryota > Viridiplantae > Streptophyta > Magnoliopsida > Fagales > Fagaceae > Castanea > Castanea mollissima. Next base: position 43,538,186 of record JACAVU010000003.1, read on the forward strand.
CGGTCCTCCTACACCCCAGCAAGGCCCAAGGTGGTGTGGTCCAATGGTTCTAGGTGATGAACAAAGAGCTTCGCCAAGGTGAGGTCCCATGTTCGAGTCCGAATATGGACTTGCGTGGGGGTTCCCTTCCTTGGCAGCCTAGGCCATTGGTGCCCCTCGTGGGGCTGGGGAAGCTATAGCTCACCGGTCCTCCTACACCCCAGCAGGGCCTGAGGTGGTGTGGTCCAATGGTTCTAGGTGATGAACAAAGAGCTTCGCCAAGGTGAGGTCTCATGTTCGAGTCCAAATATGGACTTGCGGGGGTTCCCTTCCTTGGCAGCCTAGGCCATTGGTGCCCCTCGTGGGGCTGGGGAAGCTATGGCTCACAGGTCCTCCTGCACCCCAGCAAAGCCCGGACCCTGGCGGGTAAGGTACTACTATGGTCACACTCAGGTAGGATTACCACGTTGGTCGGCCCCCCTACCCATCTTTTTATTCAGCAAAAAAAAAAAAAAAAAAAAAAAAAAAAAAAAAAAATTGCACCCAAAACCTAATGAATTTATAAATTTGCATGTTTTCCTATTCCTGTCAGATATAAATGAATGCGAGAAAGGCTATTGTCGTGACAAGTCATATTGTGAGAATACAGATGGCAATTACAGTTGCAACAAGCCAAAGTCTCGATTGAAGTTAGTCATTATAGGTATGTACGTATGCTCATTAAATTTGAAAAATGAATAAAGTAAAAAATAATAAGATCATGGTTATGGGACAAAGAGGTGCTATAGCACATGGTTCGTTAGATCTACTGTTATCAATTGTGCAAAAATATTTGATGGTAAATTTAATTATATAATACCTTATCTGATACAATGATAAATTACTGATTGTCTTGAAATTTTTTTTTTTTTTAGAAACATTTTATCCTAAAAACTTAAACTATTAAAAAATCGTAAACTTAATCCTTTAATCACATAATTCTAATAAATATGGTGTTTATAATTCTAATTTTCATTCAATTCTCTTAGAAGTCTTTTGTTTTTCAGCCATTGGAAAATGCGTTCCATCTCACTTCTCTTTTTTACTTGGCAAATAAATTTTTACTTTTAGTTTATTGGTTTTTCTTAACTCAGTAGATCATGACAGGGAATAACTTGATCCTACCTTTCCGACTTATATCATGAAAACAACTTTTTCAATATATATATATATATATATATATATATATATATCTATATATATATATATATATATATGTTTCATACATTTTAGTTTACTAAATTAAATGCATGTGTAGAATATGAAGCGCATAAAAAGTCAATTAGCTTCTAATTTTTGTGCTCTTGGCAATCTATCACCAAAAGATATGATCATACCTCGTATAACTTGATAGTTTTAGACTATTATTAGCTGAATTGCATTACTCAATACCCTTCTATATTTTTCCACAAAGATTACAAATCTATCTAGAAAAGATAAACATTTTCTCTAAAGTGGTACACTTTACTACTAAGAGAGGACAACCTCATCTTTTTCACTAATTGTTCACGAGTAGGGGGTCAGAAGATGGGAGATATTAAACATTGGAAGAAAGTAAAGGAGAAATGAGTGAAGGATTTAGTCCCAAGAAAGAGTGAAGGCTGTTTTAGTGATGAGCACAAATATAAAAGGGTCTGACTTACCTTAAGTAGTTTTTAAACCTGAATATCTCTTTTTTTTTTAACAATAAACTGCCACATCACCCACTAAATAAGCAAAAGGTGGAGATTAAAATTCACTACCATATCATTCTATTTTAAGGAAAAACTGATTGAATGTACAGTTGAAAAATTACTGGAAGTAAGCCAAACTCAGTATACAAATACTCATCTTTTTCACTAATTGTTCACGAGTAGGGGGTCAGAAGATGGGAGATATTAAATATTGGAAGAAAGTAAAGGAGAAATGAGTGAAGGATTTAATCCCAAGAAAGAGTGAAGGTTGTTTTAGTGATGAGCAAAAATATAAAAGGGTCTGGCTTACCTTAAGTAGTTTTTTAACTGAATTTTTTTTTTTTTAACAATAAACTGCCACATCACCCACTAAATAAGCAAAATGTGGAGATTAAAATCTACTACCATATCATTCTATTTTAAGGAAAAACTGATTAAATGTATAGTTGAAAAATTATTGGAGGTAAGCCTAACTCAGTATACAAATACTTTGTCTTTTTAAAAAATAATTTTGTAAGAATTTATCAATTAGGTGTTTAAGCTCATTTAAGGCAGGACTGCCAGGGACATGTTGAAAAATTAAATAAGAGAGGTATTTTTGTTGGGTGAAAAAATATTCCAAACTCAAGTCCCTTACTGTGTCATTTAATAAAAACACAATACGCCATTAAACTGTTACCTGAAAAATCAAGTACCAATAGTAACTTTTCTTTTTACTAAGATATTAATTAGGAGCTAACACTTATTTAGTTTGTGCATATTGTGAGAACATATTAATGTATAAAAAGAAAAACAAAAGTTAGTAACCTTTAGTGGAAAAGATGTTTCTAATTCATCGTAATTATATTCAAATCTATTTTACACAACCATATTTCTATATAACTGGAATTTAGGCTATTGTTTCTAACCTAAAAAAATTTATTATGTTGATGTGATATTTCTATTTTATTTGCTTGATGTATGCAGTTATTTGTACAACCTCTGGGGTATTGTTTCTACTCCTTAGTATTACTCAGTGGATATACAAAGTGATAAAGAAAAGAAACAAAATAAAGCTCAAGCAAAAATTCTTCAAAAGTTTGTTATTACAACAACAATTATCTTCAAATGAAAACAATGTTTAGAAGGCAAAATTATTCAATTCAAAGGAGATGGAAAATGCGACAGATCATTTTAATGAAAATAGAATACTTGGTAAGGGTGGACAAGGTAAAGTTTATAAAGGAATGTTAATTGATGGAAGAATTGTGGCAATTAAAAAGTGCGACACAGTGGATGAGGGAAATCTTGAACAATTCTTAATGAGATTATCATTATTTCACAGATCAATCATAGAAATGTGGTTAAACTGCTTGCGTGTTGTTTAGAAAAAGAAGTTCCTTTGCTAGTTTATGAATTCATTCCCAACGGCACACTTTTTCAGTATCTCCACGAAGAAAATGAAAATTTTACATTGCTAACATGGGATATGCGCTTAAGAATTGCCACTGAAATTGCAGGAGCTCTATTGTACTTACACTCAGCAGCTTCACTACCAATTTACCATCAAGATATAAAATCTTCAAACATACTCCTTGATGACAAATATAGAGCAAAAGTAGCCGACTTCGGCACTTCAAAATCAGTAGCCATTGACCAAACTCATATAACCACACAAGTATATGGTACTTTTGGGTACTTAGATCCAGAATACTTTCAAACAAGTCAATTTACAGAAAAGAGTGATGTTTATAGTTTTGGAGTGGTTCATATTGAGCTTTTAGCAGGAGAAAAACCAATTTCTTCGATGAGATCACAAGAAGGTCGGAATCTATCTACATATTTCATTCATTCATTAAAAGAAAATCGTCTCTTCGATATACTTGATACTCAAGTAAGTAAGGTTGGTAATAAAGATGAAGTCATGACAATTGCTAACCTTGCAAAAAGATGTTTGCACTTTAAGGGAAAGAAACGACCTACGATGATAGAAGTCATGATGGAGTTGGAGGGAGTTCAAAAAATTTCGCATGTTCAACCAAATTTTGAAGAACTTGAATATGTTAGAAGATGAAGAAATAGGACCTTGGATTGACGTTTCTATTTCAACAAGTTCATGTTTAGAATCAAGCACAACTTCATCATCAGACGTCCTACCACTTTTATCCATTAAATCACTTAATTAATAAACTTTGTACTTATTCATTTTTGTTTCATGTTGTAAGCTATTATCACATCGTATTATTATTTTTAAACTCCTCCTAGTACAATAGCAATAATGATATTATATCTTTGTCTGGTCTCGTTTAGGTCCTTTTGGTATTGACATAGGAAAGTATAATTTTAACTGTTGAGTTTTGACGATAAAAAGTTTTAGTGTTTGGAGTGTTTAGCAAACTTTGATGACAAAGTGTTTTGAAACTATTATCCACAGCTGGTAACCAAATTGATAAAAAGTTTTTTAGATGTGAGAAATGAAAAAAAAAAATGACATACACCTAAAGGAATAGTCAGATACTCAAAAAAATCTAGATACTCGTTTGTTCAAAAAAATATGTTAAGGGTTTTTAGCTCAATTGACACTTCCTGATTTTTCCAATAGAGATATCCAAGGTTTAAATCTTTCTATTCTATTGTAATTATCAATTTAAAAAAAAAACAATTATATATTTGTACTTGAACCTAATTAATTCATTAATGGTCTACTATTATTATTATTATTATTATTATTTTGCTCTCTCTCATTTTTATTAAAAGATGGAATTGTGCACTAAAGAAGTAAAAAACTTTAATACTAACATCTAACATTAAAAAAATTCTACTTTAGCCAAAACTTTTTTTAGCTTTTAAGGACCCCCCATATTCCTTTTGGCATTGGTGTAGTAAGTAGAGTTTTAATTGCAATATGATAGAATTGGAACAGAAAAACTCTTTAGCACTTGAGTGTTTAGCTTTTTAAATTTTTGTATTTATATGCTAAGAGCATTGTATCTCAATTACAACCACTTGAAACAAAGAAGACATCCAAGATTCAAATCCCCTCCTTAATTGTTACAAAACTATCAAATTAACACACGCACACATAAAAGTCTAGATTTATAAAGTATGAACATTAAATTGTAGAGTTTTTTTTTTCTTAAATAATCAAAAGTTCTTAAAGCTATTTTCACGTTCAAAGAACACCCCCCCCCCCTTTTTAAATCAAATTAAAGTTTTTTTTGGTACTACACTACAAGCTCTTTGTTTTGATGAATTGTGGACCTTCTCCAGAAAAGCCCAAAATAGGAAAGGCAATAGGCCCAACAAACCCAATACAATGAATTTGTAGAGAGTGAGTTCGAAATCTCGGTCCTAATCATGGTTTTGAAACCCGAATCGTTCAATGAACCATAAAAAGATAAGGTTCAAGGTTTTCGAGGTTGAACCGAGGTCGAACCGTGATGACGTCATAATTAATTTAATAATTATTTAAAATATAAATAAATATATTAAATTAGTAAAAATTGAAAAATTACATTAAAAAATCCAAATAAATATAGAGATCTAATAGAAATTTCACATTAAATTAATTAATGAAACCCAATAAAAAATTTAATAGACATTTTCCCATGAAATTAATTTTTTTTTTAAAAGAGTAGTAACTTGAATTGTGGGGGACATTAGCATGTATAATGTTATATATCTTTTTTGTTGTGAATGTATATAATATTATGTGTATTTGTTTAATCTTAGAGTGTAAATCTTACATTTATCGGACAATCTTATAGTGTAAAGAAATAAATATATTTAATAAATTAACGTACAAATTGGTGGGTTTATACTTTGTAGAATTAAGAATCAGACTAATCACTTAATAAATTAGCTAAGGGACAATTTCGTTTCCCTTTCAAAAAAAAAATTAACTAAGGAACAAGTCAACAACACGTAGGACTGTAGGAGGTCCAGAACTTCTTTTTCAACCTTGTGTGGCGTGCAAGCTTTAAGTATAAAAATAAAAAAATCTCAAAAATTCACAACCACAAGTCCACTATCTGGTACCCACCACCCGCGTGAAGAACTTTCAAATCTAACTTTTATCTCCTCTTGTTAACATCCTCTTCTCCCATCCTTCTTTTCTCTCTTAAAACACCTAGCTAATTCAAATCTCATTTTTTCAGTTTTTGCCAGCCGCATGGTAGACTTTCAACTTTTGCCGGTCAATGGTAACCATCAATAGCCGGCAAAGGGTCTACTCTGTAGCAGAACGACTAGGCCCTTTCTTTTAATCCTTGTTCTCGTAGTCATCTTTCATCTTCTTCCTCTTCTTTTGTTCTTCATCTTCAATTTTTTTTTCTTCTCTCTTTTAAAAGAGCTTAGGCCTGAACTGTGAGACCCGTTCGCAGTTCTCAAACCTGAGCAATTCAACCGAGGTTCACACGGTCCACTGGATTTTTGGTGTAGAACGGGTTTTGGAGGTTAAAGAATCGTCTTAAGGAGTGGTTTTTGGTTAATCCGGTTAGACCGTACGGTCCGGTCCGAGTTTTAAAACCATGGTCCTAATGAGCTTGTAAGTCAATTATAATGGACCAAGATCACAATAGAAACAAGTTTGTATGAAGTAAATTGTCCTCGAACTCAATTCGAGGAGGTTAGTTCTTCTTTATATGTCTCCCTCCCTTAATGACAAATTGCAAATATTATTTCTCAATCTATAGTGTTTTGTTCTCTTTCCTTTTCTCCTGATCCCTCTTTCTCAGGGACCTTCTTCTATTTTATACTTCCTCTTTCTTCTCATTTCCTCCCTCCACGTGTAGGTCTAGACTCCTAGTGTTGATACTTGTCCCATCAGCACCTTCCTAAAGTCTTTGGGTAATAGCTGTAAGGTTGAAAATCACTGTTCAGATATCACTTCCTCATCAATGCGGCCAGAGATTTGGATACAGAGTATTCAATGAGGTGGTAGCAACTTTTTCTTAGATATTTCATAGTCGTTCCTTTGTTTTATGCCCCCATAAAACATATTCTCATCAATAGAACCTCCTAGAAGATCATTCTGGACAACAGGACATACCATCTAACCTTTTCTTCGCTTAGCCGAGGGGACACCCCTCCTTAAACTACCTCCCTTAGCTTCTTCGGTTGCAACTTGCTTGTAGACCTCTAGGTCTGACATCTTCATTACTATTAATCTGTCCTCGAACAAATGAACAACCTTGGACAAAGCCCATGACCCAAAATGCATTTTTGCGTCTTTTATCCCTACAGCTGCTATTTACTATATTAGTTGTTTTGTTATTAAAATAAGGCCTGTGAGTTTTAGTTAATTCAATCAGTAATGTATCTTGTCATCAAGTAAGGGGTTTGGGCCTGAAAATATATATATATATATATATATATATATATATATATATATATATCTTTTATGACGAAATTTGTTCTTGTCAAAAACATGACAGATAGAGTCATCTTAGGAAACCCTTTCTTGTGTTTGCTATACCCTTTCATCACAGATACCGAGGGTATCACAGCCCATCTTTTTAATCAAACAGTCAAATTTGAGTTTATGAGAAGTCCAGAACCTTGGGAAGTCTGCTCCCTCCAAAAAGCTTCCATATCAAAAACTCTCAATACTATAACCATCCAAAATCAAGCCCAGCATCTTGATTCAGCCAAAACAGTTGATCCCAATCAGTCCCAGTTATCATCATGCATTCATAAAAATATTTGCACCTCTGATTTTAAAAGCAAAAAGGTTTTTAACAATTATTTGAAAAACTCAAATGATCCAAACCGTCCATTGCAGGATAAAGAGAAAGCAATATTTAGTACCACTAGTAAGTGGAAGATGACTTCTTCAGCTGAGAAGAAGGGCAAGGGGAAAGTACTCGCAAGGGACTATCCTCAAAACAAAAGACTACCAGTGGGACAGTCTTTTGTAAAGCACGAAGGCGCTTCTTCTACCAGCCATAGAGAAGCAACATCCCTTCAGGAATGTGTCCCCTCAATAATGGCATATTCCAGTAGCAAAATGGCTATCATATTACAGCAAGTCTCAACCAGTCAACTCTTTGGCAAAGAGGATGTCCATTCAATGGATAAAATGACTATCATGGACACAGATTATGCTAAATTCAGTCTTAAGACTAGAAGAAAGCTGAGAAGTGCTACAGCCAACTTGCCATCAGAATTACAGAACCGTATTCTGAATAGCAAGGCAATGAACAAATCTCTGAAGCGCTGGTTCAAATATTTCCAAATGTTGGTAACATTTTCTATCCCTAATCTTGATGATTCAGATGATATTGACAATTATATCATGCAAGCCAAATGGGAAGAATACTTTGGAACCAGCACCAGAGTATATGAAAACAAGCACCCATTCCTAGGACTTTTGGTCGACTATGATGATGATGAGTCAGACGAAGACAAAAGAGATCCAGAGTGGCTCTCTCAAATGTTTGAATCTGGTTTTATCAGACTTATCAATCTCACAAATCACGGCCAAATCAGCCAGCTACCCGAGATCATCCAGAAAGCAGTAAAGAACGTTGATACCCCAGTTGTCTCTATCAGGTGTTGGAGTACATTACCAGCATGGGACAAAAACAATTGGATGGAAGTGCATCCCTCGAAGCATCTTATCCTCATTAACGGTTTTACTTATCAAGATCCTTGGTTTGGAGGACACACATATGTTTCCTATCGATACCCTGATGCTCTAGCAGAACGCTGGAGGAACTACTTCAACAATTACATCCTAGAGGTCAGCCAAGATCTATGCAAGGATTACCATCTTATAGACTCTACCGATAGAATTTATGTTTTTGGTAGGCGTCCATATGATTCAGCCATAAGGAATACTAAAGAACCTGGTCCAGATAGTCCCAGGAAATTCCAGCACAAAGAAAGTGGACCTCTACTCTACTGTGGTCTTTGCAATCATTATGCCATTTGTCACGAGCACAATTGTAAAGATTCCCCATGGGATCCTTATGATGAATATCCATCTGTTGCTCCTGACTCTAACTAGAAAAAATCAGGATGAGATCCGGTTACTATCAGCACCAGCCACCGAAATGAACAGTACCCGCACCCAGCAGATTCCCTGACAGGTCACTATTCATGAATAGTCAAAACTTTTTACTATTCACAGCAATCATTCTGAAATACTATTGCTTTCGGTGGAAACAGCTTTCACCTAAGTAAAAGCAATTTACCCTCCGGATTCTCGGCAATCATCCAGCAGCATCCAAAGCTCCCTCCAGCCTATATAAGGGAAGCAAGACTCCAGTCTTAGGCAGGTCCATTTCAGAGCGAAATACCTCAGGTCCAATTTTAGGAGAAACTTCAGCAACTCCAAAATTCCCTCCTCTTCCAGCCAAGAGTTCAGCTTTGCCTCCTCTTTACAACCTTTAGCATTGTAATCAGATGGCACTATCATATTTTCATATTTGTAATATCATGGCCTTAGCCAGCCTTTATTTTTATTTTCCGCATATGGCCTCAGCCGGCCTTAGTCTGTAACTTACCCCCCTATTGGTATCAGAGCCAAGTTTGGCCCGGTCGGATTGTAAGTTACTATTTATCATATAATCAAGTTGGTCGGCACTGCCGCCATAGTTATCCAGTTTATATTGGCATTATAATTATTTTGAATTATTTTCCATATCTCATATTTTGTTTTGCATCTATTTCATGATAACTCTTCCATTCCCTTTTATTTATTTCTTCGTCTGCTATTTCTTCATTATCTTCCATTACATCTGCAAATGGTAGGCTGAGCCTCCTTCTAACCATTCTATTTGTTATTCTGTGATTATTTGTTCAAATTAACCCTTGCTTCCTTTTTATCCCTATTCTTCATATTCCTGTGTTTAGCCCTAAAGTTTGTTGCAGATTTATATGCCTGTGAGATTTGTTACCAAAGTCTGTGATGTTCTCTGTTCTTTAAAGAGGTCGAAAATCTTCCTAGGTTTGGTTTGGTCAGCCCGTTGAAAGCCGAGAGAAGGCGTGTTAGGGTGGTCCCCATTATTGGAGGAGAGTCCGGCGGAAAGGAGTTCACAGATCAGGTGTCTATCCCATAGTTGTATACTTTTGCTTCAGATCTAAAGGTTAGATCCAGAAGTTTGAGGATAAAGGTGACTAGGTTGTGATTGTTGATTTAAACTTGTAACCCCAGAATCATGAATAGGTTGTTTAGAAGTTACTCATCCACCAGCAGTAGATGTTCCCAACCCACATCCATTCCAGAAATCCCAGCAGACGTAGGAGTAGTTAATTCAGAGTCTTTTGAGTTGTCCGATTTAGATCTGGACATAGGAGATTGGAATATCTCAAAAGTTGCCACCAGCCAATTCTATAAGTCTTCATGGTCTTTGAAAACAGCTTTCAAAACAGACTACCATGTCAAGACCATAGAACAAGTCTATGGAATCAACAAGGAGTACGAAACGTGCTACTTGTTATCTCCCTCAGCTATCCAGAGACATAAGGACAATGGACACAACTTCCTACACATAGGATTAGTCCAAGTCGGAGTGAAACCACTCACCAGAAGAGGTTTGAACAGCTCAATCCTCATGGCCCTTAGAGATGCTCGTCACATTAGATTCGACGATAGCCTCCTAGGAACCATAGAAACCAGTCTTAGTAACGGACCCATCCATTTTAACTGTTTTCCAGATTTTAGCATCTATCTCCATGAAAAAACAGTTATCAAAGCCCTCACCCTCAGTATCAAGACCCATGGAACCCTCATGACACAGGGAACCAGTCAGATCGCCTTGATATACAGAGTTTACTACAAGTGCATGAGAATGAACATGAATGTCGGAGCACTTGATAGAAGGCAAAAGGGTGAAACAACCCTTATCCAGACCACTGACCCTAGAGCCAAAGTTAAGGTTCCCAGAACCCTTAAATGGTCAGACATCACTTTCCCAGCCAATTGGACCCTAGAGAACGAAAACCATACTCTATAGATCCAAAACCCAGCCCAGAATCCAGATCTAGAATTTGTCCGGCAACTAGCCGACGGCACGGTTAGGTTAAGTTATGACAGATCTAGGCTTAGCACTCCCCTAGATGATGAGTGTAGGCAACCCCTGGACGTATCCCAGTTTAGATCTTCATTAGATCTACAGCAGCCCCGTAAACAGTCACCTGTCTACCTTAGAGACAGACTAGCATCCCAGTGTAGCTCAGCCAGACCTTTAGGATCACCATTCCCAAGGTCTAGAAGAGACTTAGATGTTCAACTCCAGGGAGTTAGAACCAATTCCCAACTCACCACACCTTGCTACACAGCCAAACAGGATTCGATTGTCAATGAGGAAGACGATCGTGAACAATCCCCCCCATCCCCATCTGGAACCGATATGGAACAGCCTCCAGATCAGCAAGAGGATTCTCTAAACATTTTAGTCCTTAATAGAGAATTCGTCCCTGACCTAGAAGAGTTAGGCAAGGAGTTTAGTTCTGAAGAAAATAGGACTAAAAGAGAAGCTTACAGAGCCAATTATACCAGACAACAAAAGGAAAAAGTACTTGAATCTTGGAAGGCATTCATGAAGGAATTATCCTGTAATGTCCCCTTTTTCATTTACTTCGAAATGTATTTTGGTCAGCAAAAACAGTTCTGTGTTCTCACCAGGACATGGACCATAGAAGGACCTAACGCGACTAAGGAAGTTGTCAGGTCTAGTCATCCACCCCTAGAAGCCATAACCTTCAATCATCGGAGGACGGAGATAATAGCCTCTCCTTTCAAAGCCACCACCGATAGGCACCAACCAGTTGACAAGATTATTGAGCAAAATAATTACACCAACCAGTGTCTAAATGTCATAGGAAAACAACTCGATAGGATAGAAGATAGGATTGAAAACAAAGTTATCCTCCAGCCAGGAAACTCTAGCAAACCAATCCAAACCTTAGAAAAGCCTTTAGTCAAGTTACCTACCACTAGACACACCGGCCTCAATTATCCTAAGGATAAGTCAGCCTTAGAGATAGTCAGCCAGAAATTGGATGAACTTGTGAAGAAGGAACCAGCCACCCCCTCTTCAATTAAGGTTTTAGACATCCAATCTGCATCTAGCAGTTCTAGCCAAACCTCTGACCAAGAGTTAGAACAGTTAGAAAACCAGTTCCAGGATTTAGAGGTAAAATGGCTTTACCACCCTGATCCAACCAGCTCAACCCAGAATTGGTACTCCAGACCTACACCCCCTGACCTCAGGTATGAAGAAAGGAATGTTAGTAACCAATTCTCTGTATCATCTGGTAGACTCTATGAATGGAACATAGACGGTTTATCAGAACAAGAAATTCTAAACAAAATCCAGCATATGACTATGGTAGCCAACAACTACCTGGACGAAGGCCGTCCCCATAAAGAAGTCATAGAAATGATGGCATTAGGATTCACAGGTAAACTCCAGCAATGGTGGAACAATTGTCTTACTGAAGTGTCTAAAGAAGACATTAAGTATGCAGTTCAGAAAGATGAGGAAGGAAACCCCATCATCAATGAAATTGAGCAACGAATTCCTGACGGAGTCAATACCCTCATTTATACCATCATGAAACACTTCATAGGTAAACCTAGCAACATTACAGCTAGAATTTATGAACAGTTGAGCAACCTTAGGTGTAAAACCCTAGGAGAATACAAGTGGTATGAAGATGTCTTTACCACTAGGGTCATGCACAGAAGAGATTGCAATTCTCCGTTTTGGAAGGAGAAATTTATCAATGGTTTACCTACCCTCTTCAACCAGAAGGTTAAGGAAACCCTTTGCAGCCCATTAGGTGTCATAGATTATGATAACCTAACATATGGAGATATCTCTAGCACCATTCGAAGTGAAGGAATGAAGATGTGCAGAGATCTCAAAATCCAAAGCCACATCAACAAGAACAAAGCCAAGTACGAAATAGGGCATTTCTGTACACAGTATGGCCTGCCCCCAGTCAAACCTTCCAAGAAAAAATCCAAGCATAAAGGAAAAGAATCCTTTGAAAAATCCTATAGGAAGAAAGCACCCAAGTACTATAGAAAACAGAAGTTCAAAACTGATGATTTCTATAAGAAAGGAAAATCCAAGGAACCCATTCCACAAGCATCCGGCAAATGTTACAACTGTGGAAAGAAAGGTCATTTCAGGAATGAGTGTAGAGCTAAGGCCAAATCCCTTATCAATACGCTCATTAGCGACCAACCTAGCAAGAATGAGATTTTTAAGTTACTAGGACTTGGCCGCTCTGACAGCGAGTCATACAACAGTGCTAGTGACAGTGAGCTCAGACAGATTTATAGGTCATCCTCTAGCTCCCCTAGTACCAACACCTCTAGTGACTCGGATGGACCCACAGTTTGCAAGAATGGTTGTTGTAGAAACAAAACCATCAATGTTCTTAACAAACAAGAGGAACTTCTTTTGGACCTAATAGAGGCTATAGAAGATCCTGCCATCAAAGCTCAAAAGCTTACTCTTTTCCACCAGACCCTAGTAAAGGAAACCAGTAAACTTAGAGTCCAGCAACCCAAGGTAGATTTAGAACAAATCTACAATAGGTTTACCCAATCCAAGAAGGAAGTTACCATCAACGACCTCCAGAAGGAAATTAAAGAAACTAAAACAGAAGTTAGAACCCTGAAACAAGAACTAGCTGTTCTTAGGGTAGATTATGGTCTCCTTAGTCGAAGAATCCAACTTTTGGAAAATACTTCTCATCAAAACAATGAGGAAGGTTTCTCAGCTGAAGAAGTCATCTTCCACTTACTAGTGGTACTAAATATTGCTTTCTCTTTATCCTGCAATGGACGGTTTGGATCATTTGAGTTTTTCAAATAATTGTTAAAAACCTTTTTGCTTTTAAAATCAGAGGTGCAAATATTTTTATGAATGCATGATGATAACTGGGACTGATTGGGATCAACTGTTTTGGCTGAATCAAGATGTTGGGCTTAATATATATATATATATATATATATATATATATATAATATATATATGTTTTTATTTAATATGTATTAAATTACTTATGTCTCATAGGGTAAAACACGTATACAGTTTTGAAAAGTTATCTTCAAAGAAATGGCATTATTTTTTATCTTATTAGTCAATACAACCAAATTGTTAAGTTATGGTTTTTCACATAACATTTATGTTGGCTTACTCCATGATAAAAAGTGTTGTAATTACATTAATTTATTTCCTTGTATTTTGTGAGATTTTATTGTATTGGGTTTAGTAGTAAGTTGGTGAACATAACTCAAGAAGTTGATCTCGCAACTCGACTCGCGAGTAGTGCAACCTGAGAAAGTCACATGAGAAGCACATACTGGAAGTTATAGAGTTAAGTGCCAGGCTATATTTCGTGAGTCACGTCGTGACTCAGGCCAAGTCGTGAGTGACCCATGAAACTCTCTGCTTGGATGATTTTAAGTGCGACTCTTATACCCTTCACCTATACTATATATACCCTCATTACCCATAAAATTGTAAGGAGGTTATTTAAAAGAGAACCCTAGAGAGGTTTCTACAACACACCAACCTTTTAGAGAGAGCTACTCATCCTCAATAAAGAATTTCTTTGTAGTCTCTTCTTCTTCCCCTCTCCCATTGTTATACCTTGAGAGAAGATTTTCACCCAATATACAACCCACACCAATTTAGAGTGTAAAGAGTGTTTTGGAGCTTGGAAAGTATTTTGGATTTGCTAAAAGAAGTCGATGAGGCTTGGCAGATGCAATCGGGCAGTATTACAGGATCCAAATAACTAATGAAGATAAGACTCTAAAAAGTCCGTTAGTAGGTGGAGCTTGAAGGGCTCAAATACATTGGGTAGATTAGGCTTGGAGGGTCTTTTTGATATTCGTGTACTTCAACTTATTCACTAGTGAATCAATTTCGACTTGAAGGGTCGTGGAGAGGTTTTTCGTTAAGCTCTTCAGTTTCCTTTTCGATAACATATCTTGGTGTTATCTTGTGTTTACATCTCTCTTCCCTTGCTCTTTAAGCTTTATATTTATTATTATTTGCTTGTAGTTTGTTAAGGATTTTTTTTTTTTGCCCACATGACATTACTTCATTGGAAACCCATGCCACATCAACATATTATTGAGTTTTTAGGTAAATCTCTTTAAATCTCAAAATAAGCTCATATCTCATTCAATTACATGGATTGGGCTCACATAACCTACGAGATCCTTACTTCAAGAGGCAGATTCATGGTCCAAATTTCCTCTTCATCAATTGGGATTATAACCCCACGACATTATCAACATCAACATATGGATCGGGCTAAAGTAGTGAATCAAAGCTCACAACCCATTTTACCTCTCTTACACTCATGGCAAGCGGCTTCTTCAACAAGAGCTCATATTTACACAAAATAACAACAAAACTAGAGGTACGTCATCTCATCTTCAACTTATGATCCAAGCTCAACATCTCTAGCTATCTAACTGCTGAGAAAATAACTGTTCATTCAATCCCCAACTATTGCTATACAAATTTAGAAACTTCATTATATTATTCTTCAAAAACTATAATACTACTTTCAGCTAAAATCTAACTCAAACACATGGCCTAATCTGATTGACTATCTTTAATCTCCAACTATATACAAAATATTCATGATATCTCTAATACCTAGTTGCTGTCTACCACAATCAGACCATATATTACTCTGCCAGCTGCCAGAGCAGAGCATTAAATACTCTTCTTGCTCATCAAGATTAAGTCACAACACAATGAGACCTTAACTAGATCTCTAAAACTTTATTAACTTTCAACCAATCCTTCTATTACTTACTAGAAATGTGTTGTAATGGAACCTTACACCAAAAACAAAAACACCCGAAAAAGGAAACATTTCCAACAGAACCCCAACAGTGTATTAAGCACTTGACACCTAGCTGGAACTGATATCAGCAGCTATTTAATGTTGAAATCCTAGCAACGAGCTGCTATACCAAAATAGCAAGATACCCTTGAAAGAGATCTTACCATTTTCAACCAAATCCATGAAATAAATGCTAAATGTCATCTCTAGCAGTGTGAAATCACCCAGCTGACCTCATTTGCTTCTGCCCAAAGCAACAATCTCATGACAGCTATGACAGCTGTCTCATGACAGCTGTCACAACTTTTCCTAACTGTTGGGACAGCTTTTTCAGAATAGATGTAACAGCTGACTCAGTAGCCTAAGCATTACTGATTTTTCATGCCTTTCTTATGGAAGGCATAAACTTTTAATGCTAAAGTCATTCTCCTAGAAGACACCAAGATCTCATATCAAAACCCTTCTCATGGAAGGCACAAGTCCATCTTACATAAAACCCTTCTCTTAGAAGGCACAAATACTCCATACAAAAGTCCTTCTCATGGAAGTCAACACTATTTATAACTTCACAATGACTAAAAGAGCATTGTCAAAGGAAAAACTCATTTAAGTGCATGATAAGAGGGGCAAGCTTAACCAGCCCCTACATACTGCTTGACATACTCTCTCTCCCTCTAGTTGCACCAATTTTTCCCCCTCAATCTTGAAATTATCATGGCAAATTGCCTTTCTACCTCTGGGGTTAATTTGTTGGAATCCTATCAGCTCACTAACGCTATACAGCTAGGGCTACAAACTATATAAAGATAAGTGACTTTGCTTTCTTATCTTTAAATTTACATTATTGAGTACATAATTAGTTCACATTTAAATACATATTACTTTATTCCAACTACTATTATAACTATTAACCAAAGCTTAAACTCATTTAAATGCATGATAAGAGGGGGCAGGTTATCCTATCTTAGAGACTATTCTTGTTAAGCTATTACCACTAAACCAGCTTCAGGTTTGTCCTATGACATTTCTAATTTTCTTACCTATTCTCACCTTATCACAGCCTACAAACACTTTTGTCTTTGCTGTCCAAGCCACTCCTATTGAACCTACCTCTTTCCTTATTCAATCTCCAGATTGGAGAACTATTATGGATAAAGAAATCTAGACCTTAGAACTTAATAATACATGAACCTTGACTCCCTTACCTCCTGGAAAATTCCTATTGGATGTAAATGGGTGTATAGGATTAAGTATCATCCAACTGGCACTATATAGAGGTATAAAGCTTAACTTGACTTGTTGCTAAGGGATACACACAAAAACAAGGTCTGGAGTACATAGATACTTTCTCTCATGTGGCCAAAACAGTTATATTCAGAATAGTTCTATCCATGGCTGCTGTGAAAGGTTGGTGTTTTCAATAAATGGATGTCAACAATGCTTTCTTCCATGAGGATTGGATGAGGAGGTTTATATGTCTCTTCCTCCAGGCTTTCACAGCAAGGGAGAGAATGTTAGTGGCATGGTATGCAAACTTAACAAGAATTTCTATGGTTTAAATTAGCCTTCGAGGCAATGGTTTGCCAAATTTTCATATACCATTTTGAACTTTGGTTTTATCCAATGCATAAAAGGTTTACCTAGAAAAGGTCTCTTCTTTCCTACCAACTTAGACTTAAAGCTGTTTGTGATACTAATTGGGTAGGTTGTTCAAACACTAAGAGGTTTCTAATAGGCTATAGTGTATTTTTGGGAGAGTTTTTGGTTTCTTAGAGATCAAAGAAGCAGAGTACAGTCTCAAGTTCTTCAGCTGAATCAAAGTACAGAGCAATGGTAACTACAACTTGTGGAGTGGTTTGGATACTTCAATTGCTTAAGGACTTAATTATAAGAGTTGGTCATTCTAAAAGTGCAATGATGTTCTGTAATAACCAAGTTGCTTTGCAAATAGCAGCTAACCTAGTTTTTCATGAGAAAACAAAACAGGTGGATTGTCATCTTGTTAGGGACAATTGTAGGAGTAATAAGAACCTTTCATTGTCATAATAGCTTATGTTTTTACTAAAGCCTTAAGTTTAGATTGATGAATAGATTGGGATTGGTTGATACTTGTTTAGCAGATCAAGTCTTAGAACCTTCATCTCTAGACTTGAGGGAGAGTGTTAAACTTCAGGAGAAGAGAAGGCAGAAGTTGTGGACAAGCACAGTCGTTTTGTGAAGAAACAAAGAATAATAACAAAGTAGCATGAAATGATATCATTTCGGTTAAAAGAAAGATGAAGAGTTTAAAACGGCGTGTTTAGATAAATGAAGAAGCGTGTGAAAAACACGTGTGTGACTTTTGTGATTAGAATAGAACTAATCGCTAACCAGTGCGATGCACGAGAAAATTACTGAAAATGAAATTTAATAAATGCAAAGCAATTATACAAAATACCATTTAAATTAAATGAAAGCTATTAGTGAATGCCGTTATCCTTAGCTGTTTGTGTTACATCTAGAGTTCATATCTAAGTTACTACAATACTACTTGTAGCAACTGAAACTCTGTATATAAGTATAATATATGAGGTCAAAACTTATTTTATCTTCAAACTCCCCTTAGCCCTATAGAGTCCCTAATAAATTAAAAAGAAAAAATAAATAACATTACAACATTGTAGTTGATTAATATACAAATAAACTACCAATTTAACATGATAAATCACTATTAGTTATCTAGATAGCAAAAATTAACAAAAATAAAGTTGTTACCCATTAAAGTTTAACCTAAAAATTTTCATATTTTAAAGTTGTCAAGCACTTATTCAGTAATTACTTCAATACCGCAAATTGTTCATCTTAAACTCTTTCTTGCTTGGAACCTACAAAACAATATATATAGCAATGGAGACTGAACATGCCATTAAAGAGACAACCAATTACAATAGTATTGGAGGCAAAGTAAAAGATTAAAAAAATTGAAGAAGCAAACGGTTTGGCTAGCATACCAGCTAGTTAATTTATTTCAAAAGACATAAAAATCATACGATCATATAGAATCTATAAGTAAATAAATACATGTGGTACAATCAGATAAATAAAAGGTTTGTCAAGATGATCAAGTTTGGCAATGAAGAAGACATTTTAGCTATTGATGAGAGTAATCTCTATCTTAAACTTGTAATAATGATGAAGATGCAACAACTACTAATTATGCAGATCTAGCATAATCTTATTTTGATTCAATTACAACAAAAATGATGATAATTACCATAAAAGAATTATATAAAAAAAGTCTTTTATGATATAGCCAAGAGTATAATCAAAGCTAATAGAATGAATTTTAAATTGATTTCAATAATGGAGGGATTCACTTAAATGAGGAGACCAAGAAAAAAGGAAATGTATCATGTTTTGAGTATAGTATTGAATTTTAAACTCTATAATTCAATTTGATAACTACTAAAATACCTTAGAAAATTGAATTTCTATAGGCACGGATTACATCATTCAATTGAATTTTTGCAAGCACGGATACTACTAAAACTCTATCATTCAATTTTCTAACTACCAAAAACTCTATCACACGGATACTACTAAAATTCTATCACACTGATTAAACAATATAAACCAATAATATTACCGCCTCAAACATTTAAAAAAAAAATCCAAATCAATTTTAAACATAAAAATAAACAATCATATATCAGTACAAATACCCAACCTAAATACATAAAAACTCATATATGACCCATAACACAAAATAGGTAGTAACAAAATTAAAAAAGAAAAAAAAAAACAGCAATAAAAAAGAACAACACTATTAATCTAATCCTTACATTGAACTATTATGCAAGCAGCCACAAGAATAGAGGTCAAGAGCAACTGAGATTTAGAGATACCTAAACTGAATCATCCAGTTTTTCAATATTAATATAGTGTGAGGAGAGAAGAGATGAAGGAGTTAGAAAGCCAAAGTCTGGCGTTAGGAAGTTGAAGGGTTGCTGTTTGAGATTGTAACCGTGGAACACAAAGGGTTGTTGTTTAAAATTGTAATCGTGGAACACAAAGGGTTGCCATATAAAATTGTAACCGTGGAACACAAATGGTTGAGAATTATTTTCTTTTAAATAGTATTTCTAAATTTAAGAAAACTAATTTTAAATTGTAGGACAAATTTAAGAAAAATAATGGTAGACATGGCAGTTGATGTGGCTTATCCTAAGCATAGCAACATTAAATGCTACGCTTCAGTTTTTAGTAATACATAGATTAGAACACGTGTAGATAGTTAATGATTGTTTATAAATTTTGTTAGTTATTTGTGGGGGATTTTACCAAACCACTGAGTAATAACAAATGAACAAATTGAATAAACTATGATTGACTTGGAGGCACAATTGAAATCTTTAAACAATATTTGTCCCTATATTCAAGTTACTAAATGGTTTCTACAAATTTGCCCCTAGGATACAACCAAGTTTATTGAGTTCTACAAATAGCAATTTTGGAGAATACCCACAAGATGTCTTGTGTTTCTTAGAAACTATTTTAAGGGAGAGAGAACCCCTTTTTGTAAAGTGAACATGAATCACTATTTATACCCATATTTCAAAAGGCACCAATGAAGAGTTAAAAATGTTTCATAAAACTGTTTATAGGGCTTGAAACCTTTTCAAACATTTAAAACAGTTACTAGAAAATTCTGTAAAAATTTAGTGGTGGTTTTGTGGTGAGTTGTTGTGTTAGAGCAAGTGGGTGGCTTGCATGGTGTTATAAGGTGGTTTAAATTCATATTAGGAGTGTTTTTAGTTTCTTAAAAATGTGAATGGACCTTGTTGATTAGATGTGATGAATATTACTTTAATTGATTTCAATACTTGTAAACACTCTATACTTGCGATGTTTGTGATTGGTTTTGTGGTGGGTTATTGTGTTGAAGCAAGCGGGTGGCATGAAAATGATGCACACTTCACAAGCATTGATGTTACAAATCGGTGGTATGAAAATAACCCTTTTATACTTCCTAGTCAAGCGAGACAAGTTTTCTACCTTCAAGATACCAAATTGGGTGAACCTTAGAAAATTGTGCAATCCATCCAACATAGAGGAGTGTTTGATGTCCCGGAAGTCAGAGGTGGAGAATCCAATGATAGTACAGAAGATAGTGACACATTCCAACAAGAAGCGATCGTTGATGTTGTCTCTATCAATGTTGAGGACAATATTATTGAGTATTGTATGGGTGATGTTGAAACTGAAGTTGTTCTTGAAGGTGAAACTTTTGGAGATGCTAATCAAAATGAAGAGTATGACATACCTGATGTTGATCTTGATATGGATTATGATATGTAGAGTTCATAACAATTGTTTTAAATGTTGTGTGCTTGTCTTAAAGTTTTATGCTTGTCTAAGTAGCAATTGTTATTGAGATGTTTTGTGTTTATCTTGAACTTGATATAGATATTGATGTGGTCATTTGTTGTGTAGAGTTAGTAGCAATTGTGCTCAAATTTAGACTTGTGAATTGCTTGATATGGATAATGGTGTGGGCTATGATATGTAAAGTTAGTAGTAATTGTTGTTGAGATGTTTTGTATTTATCTTGAACTTGATATGGATATTGATGTAGTCATTTGTTGTGTTGAGTTAGTAGCAATTGTGTTCAAATTTAGCATTTGTGAATTGCTTGATATGAATAATGGTGTGGACTATGATATGTAAAGTTAGTAGTAATTGTTATTGAGATGTTTTGTACTTATCTTGAACTTGATATGGATATTAATGTGGTCATTTGTTATGTTGAGTTAATAGTAATTGTGTTCAAATTTTGAACTTGTGAATTGCTTGATATAGATAATGGTATGGACTATGATGTTAAGTTCGTAGTAATTGTACTTATCTTTCATGTCAATACATAGTTTCAAAAAATGCCCAAAAAAAGGCCAAATACACTCATAATATACAGATGTATGAGATGGCAGCATTGGATAGAATGAGGCAAAACCAAGAGAGAATTGATGCTTTAGGATTGAAGTACATCTCAACTTCTTTAAAGGATTTTGCTTGATCTAATTGTGCAAAAAGGAAAAAAAGTAGAGCTAGTAACTTCCGTTTCATTTAGTTCCTCAGTGGAGTATATCCAACGGCTAAAAAATGAGATAATTGAGCTCAAAGAGGCAAGAGCTAGGGACCAAGAGACACGAGCTAAGCAAGAAGATGTCCAAAAGAATATTCTTAACGTTTTGAGGAGTAAGGGTTATGATGACGCTCTTACCTATAGGGGTGGTTCATCTTCAAGTTAAAACACTTATTGGTTAGTACTTTATTTTAGCAATTGACCCGCACTATATGGTGTGACTACTTTTTTTGATGCACTACTTGAAACTAATTGTATTATATTTTACTTGAAAATTTATATTTGCTTTCTGTAACTTATACATTAGGAGTTGTGATTTTAATTCATTGGTGTGGCTACTTTTAATGCATTAATAGAAATGTTTCTTATAACATAGTTAATGTTTTTACATTACGATTTTAATGTAGTATTATTTTTATATTTGTGCAAATTTCTTATTGGTGGCTTTTGGAGGATTTACTTTTGACATTACTTGAAGACATATGAGGACATCTTTCGTTTGTTCTAATTATATTATGCTACATTTTTTATATTGTTATAAAACATCTTGAGTTATTGTATGTGCTGCAAACAATTATTGTATGGAAGGAGTTTGAATTTGATACTTGTTTTATTTTTTATTTGTGAAATGTATGGATCTTTGTTTTATAAATGTGTTGTTGAAATAAATGTGTTATTCAAATATGAGGTTTTAATAATATAATAACAAGTTACAGGTTAATATCAAAGCCATGAAAAAAATAAAAATAGAAAATGAGTTTTAGCGACGAAGTTTTCTGTCACAAATATAGCAACAAAAAATTGTTTTAGTGACGAAATTTTTCTTTGCTAAATGTAGCAGAATTTTGTAAGAAATGGTTTTAGTGACGAAAATTTTCGTAGCTATATGTGCTTGGATTTCTTAAAAACAGTTTTAGTGACGAACTTTTTCGTCACTATATGTACCCGAAAATAGTTTTAATGACGATATCATTCATCACTAAATATGATTCAATAAACTAAAGTGTTTTTAGTGACGAAATATTTTCGTCACTGAATAGTGTTTTTAGCAAGGAAAACATTTAGCAACGAAATGTTTTTGTCGATAAAAGTTTTTTTTTAAAAACAAATCGGACTTTTAGTGACAAAATTTTCCGTCGCCAGGACTTTTAGTAACGGGGTTTCAGGAACGAAATGAGTTTCGTCGCTAATTAGTAGATTTTGTCGCTAAAGGTCCTTAGCGACGAAAAACTAGACTTTTAGCGACGAAAAATTAGACTTTTAGTGACGAATTTTTTCGTCACTGAAAATACATTTTGTTGTAGTGATAGGAATTGAGTATCAATCGAAAGATCTTTTTGATCGATCAAATAAGAATTGAACACCAATCAAAACAAGAAAAAACTTTTCCTCATCATTTTGATTGATCGAACAGAAGTTTCGACCAATTGAAAATGCTGGAACTTGAATTTTCATAAATAAAATTCCAAAACTCGAATTTTCACTTTATTCATTTTACAAATGAATACTCTCCAATCTTATATCATTATTACAACATATCCTTTTATATACCTATATATACAACAATCCCCCACTAAGTTGTAATAATATATGTCTCACTTGATTGACATTCTATTATGCATAGAAGAAGTTGTCTTTCAACTTAAACCTTCCTTTAGTGTAATTGCTCAAGAAATCAACAGAGTTAATGGTGGCTTGGTGCTTAAACCAAAACTCTTATTTGTTGAAATCGAAAACAACATACACATGAGAATATCCACAATACATTTAGAAATCCAATATTGTCAGCACTATTATGGCCTTGTGCTCTCCCTAATTTAGTGAACATGTACAAAAGAAAACCCTTTTACTCTTGCTAAGATCAACACCACTCTTATGTTCACAAATGTGAAGTTCCTTCTTACATCCCTTTTACATAGAAACTTATGATTTATGAACTTTATTAAGAGTTTAAAACTCATCCTCTATTTCATCGTAACAGTCTACACTAATCCATACTAAATGAGACACAAATTTAGTGTTCTTACTAATCATTTATCAATAGCTTGTTATTACTTTTTAAACCTCTTAGAATAAATCAGTTAGAGTTTGGGTTCCCACTATTGATGATTCTTTTAAAAGAAGGATTTTAGTCTCTAATGAATGTTATCCTTACCAAGTCTCGAGACACACTTAGGTAAAGGACCTATTTTAAATATAGAATTTATGTAGGCAATGGACTAGTCCAACTAGACTTGACTTGCCTTACGTATTCTTATCTTAGACTTCTAAGTCTAAGTTCACATTGTATACCACATGTATTGTGGTTTCACAATTATAGTACAAGGAATGACTTACTATGGTCGTGGCCACGATACTTTTTCAAAACCTTAGCCATTTTTTTCCTTTGCCCATGACCATTATAATCAATGCTTTCAATTTAATTCTATAGTAGAGTAGGATATACACCTTATTTCTTAAATGCTAACACATTGCACCCCCCACATGTAGTGTATATCTAAATAGACATAGATATTATCACTTACATCAATAATAGAATTAAATTTGAATATTCTATATAATAAATATTTATCACAATTAATTACTTTCTAATGATCAACTTCAAGTTTTAGAAACTTTGTAACTCTACATACTATGAAGGCAATGTCTAGTTTTGCACCATACATTATACGCAACATGTACTTAATTCACTAGCAAACTCGAGCCATGCATCTGCCCTTCCAATAATCTCTTTATTTAGGGATAATTACAGTAAATCCATTTGTGATTAGGTCCGTTTTTACACTGCCCACCTGTGGTTTAAAAAGTGTCACTTTACCCTTCTGAGGTTCACTCCGTTAGAACTCCGTAACTCACTTTTGTTAAAAATGAGTATAAATAAGTATTTTTACTCTTTTTTATATCTCTCTCCTCTCAAAAAAAAAAAACAAAAAACAAAAACAAAAAAAGAGCATGTGAATTTTAATTAATTAAGCTTTCACTTTTTCTTTTTCTTTTTTCATTCTGATTAATAAGAGTTTTGATCCAGGTAGAAAGCTTTCTCATTTTGTTAAATTTGATGTAACAGACAGTTTTATACTATGAAATAATCATGACTGCTCACTTCTAGCCAAAAATAATAATAATAAAGCCTGCTTTCTATTAGAAAAATAAAATAGAAACAATGACGGTTAATAAAAAATAATTTCTGTGATGTTCGATCGTCACGTTCTGGTTTGTGGTTGCTAAAACCGCGGAACAATTTTTTTTTTTTTGGTGATCTTTTAATTCATGCATTTGGAACAATTGTTTGAAGGAGTGATTGCTAGAACCGTGAAACAATTGTTTGAAGGAGAGAATTTTTTTTGAGAGAGGAAGGAAGGAATAAAAATAAATACATAAAAGGAAACGGTTAGAATAGAGATAGAGTTGTTCATAAAAAAAAAAGAAAAAAGAATAGAGCTTAGAGAGAGCGACAGTCGATTTATGCGGGATGTTATTAATTAATTAATTATTATGTATATAAAAACATGGATTGTCGTTTTGGGAGTGTTTTGCAGAAAATTAAAAAAACAAAGGAGCTGTTATGGAAGGTAGAGGAGGTCTCGGCCAGAATTGGGTGCATTGCAGAGGTGAATCAGTTGAAGAAAGAGCTGAATATTTTATATGATAGAGAGGAAAGAATGTGGCAGCAAAGATCTAGGCTTCAATGGTTGCAATGTGGAGATCGAAATACAAAGTTCTTCCACGGTTCAGCTACACAGAGAAAGTGAAGAAATTTTATAAAAGGCCTTAGGGATGCAGATGGTACATGGTGTGAAGATGAGGATATTTTTTGGGTTGGTTAACTACATACTATGCAGATTTGTTTAAATCCTCAAACCCATGTGATTTGGATAGAGTGTTGGATGGTGTTCAACGTGTGGTGAACGAAGATATGCAAGCTGGCTTGGCTAGGACCTACACGGTGGAGGAGGTTGAGGTTGCACTTAAAGATATGGCTCCTTTAAAAGCCCCGGGACCTGATGGAATGCCTCCATTGTTTTACCAAACATATTGGTCTAAGGTTGGTATGGATGTTTCCCAAGCTGTCTTGTCTTGTTTAAATTCTGGATCCTTGTTGAAATCCATTAATCATACTTTTATCACTTTAGTTCCTAAAGTTCCAAGCCCTGAAAGGGTAACGGATTTCAGACCTATAAGCTTGTGTAATGTGATCTATAAAATCGTTAGTAAGGTGATTGCAAATCGGTTGAAACCTCTTCTAAATGCTATTGTTTCAGAAGCTCAAAGTGCCTTTATTGCTGACCATTTGATTACTGATAATATTCTTATTGCTTTTGAGTCCCTTCACCACATGAAAGCTACTTGCTCAGGGAAGACAGGTTTTATGACTATCAAATTGGATATGAGCAAGGCTTATGACAGGGTGGAATGGAATTTTCTTAATCAAATTCTTTTGAGGATGGGTTTTCAAGAGACTTAGGTGGCTACGATTATGGAGTGCATCACAACAGTGTCTTACTCCATTCTGGTCAATGGTGAGCCAAAGGGTCTGATTAAACCTTCTTGGGGCTTGAGACAGGGTGACCCCCTTTCCCTATATCTGTTTCTTTTTTGTGCGGAAGGGTTGAATGCTATTCTTAGGAGAGCGGCATTGAATGGGGAAATTCAAGGTTATTTTTTATGTTGTAATGGACCTAAGATTACTCACCTCTTTTTTGCAGATGATTGCCTATTGTTTTGCAGATCCACTTTGGAGGAATGTGAGAAGATTCAAGAGCTTTTATTCTTTTATGAAGCTGCTTCAGGGCAAATGCTTAACAAGAACAAGACCACTTTGTTCTTTAGCAGAAATACTGATGAGCAGATGAAGGAGGCAATCAAATCATCTCTAAATGTTCCAACCATTCAACATTACGAGAAGTATTTGGGGCTCCCTTTTTTTGTTGGGAGAACAAAGAAAGAGTGTTTTACTCATCTGAAGGAGAAAATTTGGGCGAGAATGCAAGGGTGGAAGGAAAAATTATTGTCCCAAGCTGGAAGAGACATTATGATTAAGGCGGTGGTTCAATCTATTCCTACATACTCCATGAGTGTTTTCAAAATTCCAGTTGGGTTGTGTAAAGATATTGAAGCCATGATCCGGAAGTTTTGGTGGGGTTAAGGGGATTCTAAGAAGATCCACTAGGTTAAGTGGAGTACGCTTTGTACCTCAAAGATAGTGGGAGGTATGGGTTTTAGAGATATTTAGAAATTTAATAATGCTATGCTTGCTAAACAGGTGTGGCGTTTGCTCCACCAAAAGGAAACGTTATTATACAAGGTTTTTAGTGCAAAGTATTTTCCAAATGGGAATATTCTTGAGGCTTCGGTTCATCCAAAGAGTTCCTTGCCATGGCGAAGTATCTTGCAGGCATGAGATGTAATCCATAGAGGTGCTATGTGGAGAGTTGGAGACAGGAGCTCCATTGCTATATGGGATCAAAGATGGCTGCCTGATCAAGCTAATGGTAGAGTCATTTCACCAAAACTTTCCTCCACTGTGACTTATGTTAAGGATTTTTCTATCCAAGTACGAGGATTTGGGATCCGGGGCTGTTGGAGAGGACTTTTGTGCCTTGGGAGGCAGAGTTGATTAAAAGAATCCCGGTTAGTGAGGGGTGGATGGAGGACTTGTTGATCTGGCCTTTAACCTCAGATGGGAACTACAGTGTTAGAAGTGCCTACCATATGCCATCAGCGGAAGAGAGTAGTCATGAACCAGGACCATCCTCTTTGGCGAATTGCCAACAGGTTTGGCAAAGTATTTGGAAAATCAAGACTCCGAATAATTATGGCATTTTATCTGGCGTGCTGCAAGAGATTCGTTGCCTACTAAACAGAATCTGAGGCCTCGGCAGTTGCCTGTGGAGGAGACATGTGAGCTGTGTGGAGATTTTCAGGAATCACTTATTCATAGCATTTGGTTATGTGAGCATGCTCAATCAGTTTGGAAGTCTGAGTTTTGTTTTATTCCTTATTACAGAAAAGGTTTTAGGACCTTTTTTGACTTATTGGAGGAGGTATTTTGTAAGGGGTCAGGATATCATGTGGCACTATTCTCTACGATTGCATGGAGTTTGTGGCAGAGGCGAAACCGATTGAGAGAGAACCAAGCTGTTTGGCCACTTCATGAGATTGGGGCACGAGCAAAAGACTTGGTGGTGGAATTCTTAGATGCTGCCAAACAGGAGGTCAGACTGAGAACTGGGAGCATATTAGCACGTTGGGTTCCTCCTGAAGATTCTTTCTATAAGGTGAATTTTGATGCGGCTTTGTTTGATAACTCGGGTTTTGCTGGTTTAGGTGTGGTGATTAGGGATTGTCACGGCCAAGTAATCGGTGCTCTAAGTCAGAAAATCCTGATGCCTAATTCTGTTGAAGCTGCTGAAGCATTAGCTGCATACCGTGCTGTTATGTTTGCAAAAGAGCTATGTATTTTTAAGGTAGTTGTGGAAGGGGATTGCCTAAGGGTGGTTCAGGCCTTAACAGCTAAAGAAAGATGTAACACTCTGTATGGGAACATAATTGAAGATGCGCGCTGTCAAAGTATGTCTCTGCAGTTTTGCAAATTTCAGCATGTTCGACGGGATGATAATAAGTTGGCACATGCTCTAGCTAGGAGAGCGGTTTCATCCGCAGATTTTGATGTATGGGTAGAAGAGCTACCTAGTGAGTTGGATATTGTATTCCAATCTGATTTGCCTGAATAAAATTGACTTAACGCTTTCTCAACAAAAAAAAAAAAAAAAAACACAAACACAAACACAAACACAAACAAACAAACACGGATTGTTATTAAATGAGGACATATCATTTGCGAGGACATATCATTTGTGAGGACCGTGCTGTGCGGTCAGTAGCCTCAGAACCTTCTGTATGATGACTTACGACAGGCTTATTTTAATTGGCTCTTCTTTCTTCAGGGTGGTGAGGTCAGCAGATTAAGCAGTGCATCATATGTATTATTATTTGTAGGGATATGGTACATGGATGGTTATGACTGATGCTCATAATAAATTTATTTAAAATTATATGATGGATGAGGATAGGTCAGCACATATGTTCATGTTTTAGGAATGCCGCCTTCTGTGGTGTCGGTGTGTCGGACTAATGATTGATGAAAATAGAAAATAGAAAATAAGGGTGAAAATACTATTTGATTTAAATTTTGTGGTAACAGGGAATGGTAAATTTGATCCTAACATTTTAGTAGTAGTCAATTTGATCTTAGTTATTTTTAACGTGCATTCTATTTGGTCTTTATCATTAAATCACTAACAAAAAATAGCAATGTGGCTAACGGTGTGTATTATTGGCATGCCTAATGTTGATACTTATAAATTTAAATATTTATGTCAGCCTTTAGATGAAAAAAAAAAAAAAAGCCACATCAGCCTTTTAAAATATTTTTTTCCATTTATTTTTTTTACCAACTATATAATTTTTTTTCTTTTAATTTTCTTATTAGTTCTTGGAAACCAAACAAATTTTCACCCAAACCGTCTAGCACCAGCATTACTAAACCCAGATCCCCACAACAATCCGACACCACCATCGATTGCAAATCTAGCACTACAAAAACTAGATTATCACGGGACACTATTACAATCATCTCGTTTTTTTATTATTTATTTTTGAGAATCCACAATCAACAACTGTTAAGAAAAGAATGTCATAAAGAACCACCTTCTTCAATGAGTTAAAAAAGCGAACCAATTTGAAAAACATACAATTGATCAGAGATCCAAAATGCATGTACTAGCCAGCATTTCAATTTCCATTACCACAAATGACTGATGCATAAACATTAAAATAAATTTTTGAATCGAAGTAGGAGAGATGGAATGGGTGAGCAGAAGGAGAGAGGAGGAGAGAGAGAGCAAGTCGGAGTCAGAGTGACGAGCTACCGCCTCGTTTAGATCGAATCGCCACTGCAACCCAACACCAACCACAAAAATCACCGCAACCCATTACAACACCTCATAAATTAATCATAAAATCAAACCAAAATCAACTTTAAAAAAAGTCTCAAAATTAATAGAAATTTCAAACCAAAACCAATGGAAAATCACAATAGCACTTCACCTCAACCTAGAAAACCCATGTTCTGGTCATGAGTGTGATCAAACGAGAAAGATAGACAGGGTTTGAAAGGTCAAAGAGAGTTGCTGTCATGGCATGATGCATCTGTAACTGTAAGACCTTACAGTCATTGTCGATTAGATCGAAAGAGAGAGGTTGGGTCTTGGTCGGGTCAAATTGAGAAAGGGGTAGAGGACGGTGGTGGGTTTGATGGTGGGTCAAATTGAGAGAGAGAGAGAGAGAGAGAGCACGATGATAACAATGAAAGAGAGTTGCAAGGAAAGAGACGCTTGAGATGAGAGAGCAGAGAAATGAGAGATAAATGGTCCGTTTGGATAGAACTTATTGCTGAAAACTAAAAACTGAAAACTGAAAACACTGTAGCAAAATAATTTTTAAATGTGTGAATAGTACCGCGGGACCTATTTTTAATGAAAAAGTTGTTAAAAAGTGAAATTTGTGGGACCCATGAACAGTGCATTTGTGCACTGTTCACAGCTGAATAGTCAAACCTTGCGGCTGCTGGGTTAAAAAAAAAAAAAAAAAAAAAAAACAGGAAGCAAAACGCTGGACGTGGACGCAGCTGCTGGATCCAAACGCACACAAAGAAGAAAGTTGAGAGGAGAGAGAAACTTGAGATGGAAGAGGGTTAAGGGAGTTGAGAGATGAGAGAAAACGGGAAAAAAATAAAAGGGGGGGGGGGAATAATATTAAAATAAAATGGAGTATAGAGTAGATAATCTGATATGATTTTAGAATAAATAACAAATTATCTCTCCTTAAATTAGTTACAACTCATAGCCAATGGAAATATGGCACCTAGACTTAATGAGCTTGTGGAAAGCACGTGTTGTTAAGTTGTTGAGACTAAATACATAAGAATGAAATACATGACTGGTAGCTTGCAACTTATTAAGGTATTGTGGTTTAGAGCAACCACATAAGCTCATTCAAATTTTCTGTCTATTTTACATGAAAAAGTTTACTTTTTTCATTTTACACATTTATTTTTACAAAATACCCACATCAGTTTATCTATTCTACACATTTATTCAATAAAATATTCATTCTTTTTACTTTTTTTTATTATTTCCTTCCCTCTCCTCCTCTCTGAACCCTTTCACAGACCCAACACAAACCCAGCCACCACCATCAACCCATAATCATCAACCACCATCACCCCACAGAAATTTCAAATCCCATAGAAAATCCAAACAGTAAATCCAAACCCCACAGAAAATCAAGACCCCTAAACCCATCATCAACGACTCATCGTCTCGATCTTCGGCAGCTTTGGAGTTCGAGACCTTGGCCCCACACAAAAACCCTATGGCACCGAAGGAGGCGCTGGAGGTGTCCAAGTAGTAACGAGCTTCGCTCTCCATGTCCAATCAATTCTCCGTCACCATCTTCGTTTCCAAACAGATTGTTGGATCGGAGAGGTTGATCGGTGTTCCCAACTCACTCGCCGCCCAAACTTACCGATCAGACTCAGACTATGGCACGCGAGATCAGGTTGAGATTTTGAAGAAGAAGGAGAAGTTGATCGGCTTTGCAGAGTTGAGATGAGAGAAAGAGAGAGCTATAATGAATGGGAAAGAGAGAGCTGAGATGAGAGAGTCAGGCGTAGTATGAGAGAGAAGAAATTATTAAAATACTCTATACACGAGCTACAGTGATCGTGTATATATGCACGGTCACTGTAGCATTTTCATATTTTTGCACAATTTTACACAACTTTACACCCACTGATGCGAGTGTTTTTTTGGCCAAAATGTGTACAATGAAGAAAATTGTGTATTGATGTGGATGCTTTAGAAGCTTTTTGACTTGTAGCTCGTTTTCCTTGGCTTTAGCTTGTTTTCCTTTGACATTATGAGAAATAAAATATACCCCCGTTTAAATCAGATTTTTTTTTTAAGGAAAAAAAAATTAGGAACAGTACCTTAGTTATTGTTCCTTAAGTTCTCATTTTAAGATTCAGCCATATGGTTATTTAACGTAAAAAAACACTTTCATCCTATGAGAAAAAATCAACATGGCAGAATTTTAAGTAGCGAACCTAAGAAATAACATTTAAATATTGTACCTAAATTTTGCAATTTTTTCGAATAGTTTACTTTCAAATTAATACTAAGTCAACTGCGTAATCTGCAGGGATGGAGTCAGGACTTGTAGTTAGGGGAGTGACTTTGCTACTGGTTGTGTACGATGACTTAGTCACTAAGGTTTTTTTTTTTTTTTTTTTTTTTTCCAAATTTGATGCATGTTGTTGGGTAAGGACAATTATTTTGTTTGAAATTTTTTTACAAGGCCGCATTGTTTGTTTTGGGTAAAATTGGCTAATTAGACTTAATTTTTTTTAGTTTTACTATTGGTAATTTTTGTTGTTGGACTAATTTTTTTGGGTTTGTATATTTTGTTTTAAATTTTAAATTTATAGATTTTTTATGGTCTTTAAAAAGAAGAAAATGTTAGGGTTATAATTTTTCTTTTTTTACAAATTACTGATGTGGTAAATGGTTATTGGTAAGTAAAAAAGTGGTGGGCCTAAATGCGAATCAATAATAATCTGTTATCTCAAGAGTTTGCAAAAATATTGTATAAAAAATTGTGGCTATAACCTCACTCTTAAAAGAATTAATGATATTATTAAGAAAATAAAGTATTATTTTATAGAACAAAATTGCTAAAATTAATACTTAATATATATTCTAATATTAAAAAAAAAAATTAAGGGGGGCATTGCCCCCAAGTC
Organism: Castanea mollissima; assembly: GCA_014183005.1. NCBI lineage: Eukaryota > Viridiplantae > Streptophyta > Magnoliopsida > Fagales > Fagaceae > Castanea > Castanea mollissima. Next base: position 43,570,674 of record JACAVU010000003.1, read on the forward strand.
AAAGGCTACGTCCCTAGTAACCTGTCAGGTCATTAACTCATTATCATTCATGTTATGCATTCATTTTATGCATCCATAATATGCATCCAATAGTCCTTGCATATGGTCATAGACCCTTTATCCCTATATAAATAGATGGAGATGCCACACACTCTTTCTGTTTCGCCATGAATTCTAGTAGATCAAGTCCATGGCTATTGTGCTAATTCAGAAGACATTTTTGGCAAACCCATGCATGATTTGCTTAATAAAAAAAAAATATATATGTAAAGAAAGTAAAAGAAAAAAATATATAAAATGCTTTAAAATATTATTGCAAGCGTGTTTTCTAGGAGATGTGAGAGTTATAGGATGTACCTCGAAGGTGATAGTCCTCATTAAACAGTTATGATTGTGTGTGAGTTAAAAGTGATTTTCTCATATCTCAAATTGTCATAACAAATAGACACTTGTGCAATCTTGCAACTTTTTCACACACAACACGCAATATTTTATTGCTACTTTTGATACATGTGCAGGTACAATGTGATTTGGCCATCACAAGGTTTACATGTGTTGATGTATGCTCACAAAACTGTCTTAATTTGTTTTTGAAATATAAAATTGGTTAGACTTGTTTAGTGTGTGTGTGTGTTTTGAGATCTAAATGCTTATCATTTTTATTGTTGAGAGATGATTTTGAGAGTTCAAAATGTTGTTTGGATCATTAGTGGAGTTGCATGTGTGATTGCATTCATTTATGTGTTTTTGCCTTCTTGAAAAACTGTTTTTAAGCAATCTTGACTCCTACTTAACACATCTTAACACCTGGCTTATCTGTCGAGCTCTTCTGTTGCATCTTATCGCAATCTCGACACCTCTCGATAGCTAGGTGGATCGATCGAGAAATCTCCTATCCCCTCAATACCTCCTCGATCCATCGAGCTTCTGTTGTGGACATCTCTGGACACCTCTCAATAGCTGCATCTGTCAACGCCTGTGTTCTTGACACCTACCTCAACACCTATTGATACCTCTATCTATCGAGATTTACTGAGGTTATATATATATATATATATATATGTTCAAACACGATCTAGACTTCATTCTCTTGGTCTCTCTCAATTTGTCCACGTCTGTTCACCCCCCAAATCACTCTCTTTCACCCCAAACCTCTCTCCCAAGCATCTTTCAAGCTTTCTTAAGTTTTTCTTCACTTGGTAAGTTTCTAATCTTTCATTTACATGCATTTCATGTTTTGAAATCTAAGTGTTGGGGTTTTTGGAAAATTGTTGGGTTTTTCAAAATTGAGGAGTCTTTGTTGAACTTTTTGGGATGGATTTTTGCCTAAATGGGTTTCAAATCTCATACATTGCATCACATAAGCATAATAACTGTATTATCATGCATTTAGATGTGTGCAATTTGATTGTGTGCTGCTAGGATTGGATTGGGCTGAGCCCATGATGCCTTTTATATTGCATGTCACATGTTCATGCATTTCTCATGCATATGTTCTCTCCTTTCAATATACTTGTTATATTTGAAATGTGTTGGGACTTCTCTGAGTATTTCTTACTTCCCCCCTCTCTCTCTAGTTTACGTTAGTTCGTCAATGGCACCGAAACGTAAATCCGCTCAGTCCTAGAACCTTCTTTGTTCTAGGGCCTCTTTGTCCTCTGATCCTACTCCCTCTTTTGTTCGGTTCCGTGATGAAAAAGCCCAAAAGGACTTCTTGGAGAACTTCTCTAAATGAGGTGTTCATTTGGAACGTCGAGTTATTTTGTTGGATTTCACCGACACTGACCTTCCTAATGTCATTCACAGTCGGGAATGGGAGTCACTATGTGAGATCTCAGTCACATGTCCTTCCGTGCTAATCTAGGAGTTCTACTCCAACATGCATGGAACTGATAATTTAGTACCTCTCTTTCATACTCATGTTCGAGGTACGGGCAAAGTGGTCACACCGGAGTTGGTATCCGATGTGCTCCGTGTTTCGAGGGTTGCGCATCCTAACTACCCCGGTTGTGAGCGTCTGTGGACTGTGTCCAAAGACGAGATGATCTCTACTTTCTGTGAGCGCCCAGCTAATTGGGGTGATCGTCAGTTTACATCATGTTGGCCTTTTGTTAAAGGTCCTAGATTGTTGAACATGTTGATGACTTTTGTTTTGTATCCTCTCTCTCACTATAACTCTATCACAGAGTCTTGTACTCGTTTTTTGTTGTCCCTTCTTGAGGATCTTTCTATAGATTTTCTTTCACATTTCATTCTTTCTATCATAGATGTGTATAGGGATATGGCGAATTGTGAAAAGCTCATCTTTCCTTCAACTATCACATGGATTTTATGCCATTTTTCTGTTCCTTTTCCCTCATCCGATCACTTCTCTATCATGTGTGCCATTAACTATGCTATCGTTAAATGGAGCGAGGCGCAGTTTTGTTTGAGGTGGTCCGGTTCAGCAGCTCTTCCCACTCCTTCTCATTCTACCTTCGCTCCCTCTACTTCAGCAGGAGGTGTGACTTTGGATGCAATCATGGCGCAGCTTCAGTGCATGGATGCTTGCCTTGATACACTTTCTACTGAGTTGTATCAGGCGAACACCCGTGTTGGCCGTATTGCTAGACGGTAGGCTCGCCTTGATGGTTTTGTGGAGTCTCCCTCTCCTCCTCCCGAGGCATCTGATGACGATGATGATGAGGATGGAGATGCTAGCTCTTCTAGTTCTGACGAGATGTCTACTTGACACTCTTACCCTTTGTCACTCTTGACAAAAAGGGGGAGTAATTTTGGATATGAGAGTAGTCATTCTTAAGGGGAAAGTTACGATATAGGAGATTTTTGTTAGGGGGAGTGTTTGTTTTTGAGGGATGTAGTGAGGATTACTTGTATCTTTTTTTTTCTTTCTTTTAGAGATACATTGTTCTTGTACCTAGGTCTTGTGACCATTTTTACATACATGTTGCTTATCTTAGACATATATGTGATGATGTATACTTTATTCACCTATCTCTACATGTGTTGTTTCTTCTCTTTCTCTATACACATGTTTCTTATTTTGTATGCAATCTATTATTTCTGCTTCACACAAAGATGTCTTGATGTGTTTTGTTTAAAGTGTTTTAGAAATACTGGTTGTCAAAGTCTACTTGTCATGAACTCTCTTCTTGCAAAGTTTTCAAGAGTTTATGTTTGGATAGATTTTATTGTATTCAACAAGTGAGCATGAGTTGAGTGTTTTATGACTTCTCTCATATGTTCATTTGTTTGTTGTGGTTTTATCACGGATTGCCAAAGGGGGAGATTGTTAGGATATATGTGGTTCACTTGTTAAGAACATATGTCATTCTTTTATGTAATTGGCTAATCCTTTAACAAAACGCACTTTGCTTGTATTTGGATAGATCTAGAATATTTTTAATACTTCAAGAAACAAGGTTTCAAGATCAAGTGTTAAAGCCATGTAAGTCTGTCCAAGAAACAAGATGAAGAACTGCCTATCATTAAGGTTCGACAGCTAGCATCTATTGAGCTTAATAAGCTATTTCAGCCCCGTGGTTCGACAACTGCTCGACAGCATTTCGACACCTGCTATCTGTCGAGGTTTAAGAAAAACAGAATTCTAGATCTGTTTTGATTCCAATCCGTGGATATGTCTTTGGGTCTTCTTTTCTCATAGCCCTAGACATATAAAAGAATTATTTTAAGGGCTGTATTTGGTTACACAACTGAGAGTACAATAGCATATTTCACAAGTGTGACTAGAAACCTAGTTTTGCCCTAGTTCTTGAAGAAGCTGCTATGTTTGTGCACCGTAGGGTTTTGTAACCAAGCATCTTCTTGTTCTTCATCATGAGGATGAATTGAAGAATTTTGCAGCCAACATCTTTCTCAAGTTGGTGATTGAAGTCACGTACTGAAATCTGCGCAATTGGTTAGTCATGTCATGCATCAAAAGGAGAGATTGTTACTACAAAACAAGTCCAATTGGGTATTGGGGTAAGGGTTCAACTGTAGGTTGGTAGAAGGTACTAAGATTCCTTTACTTGTAACCGCTTGTTTTGATAATAATAGATTCTTGGGAATGGTGACCTTAAAATCACCTAGTGGGGTTTTTACTTTAGAGGTTTTCCCCACTCGTAAACAAATTACCGTGTCAATTTTTTTTCCGCTGCACTTTAGTTTACTGGTGATTTGTTTGTGCTAACACGCGTTTGCATGTTAAATTGATTAATTAATTAAACTTGGCTAATTAATCAAATTAATTCATCACAAGGGGTCAATACGTTTTTGGCCTATCAAAATTAACCTCTTGTGGTTTAACAGACAACTTGACTTCTCAATTCTCACAATAATTTTTTTTTTTTTTTTTATCTTTGATATTTGCAACTTTAAATATTGAGGTTTAATTCTATCTATGATAAATTAATAATAATTAATATCAATCACCATTGGTTTTGGAAGCTATAATTTCTCATGTGCTACTACAATCAAACTTGTCAAGGTCATTTCATTATACTAAAACAATTATGTTGTCTTTTAACAGGATAAACCTAAAGCAAAAGAGCTTAAGAATAAACCAATTCCAAACTACGACAAATTGGTTGAGGTTTATGGAAAAGATAGAACAATTGAGGAACAATTTGAAACTGTGCCGGAGATGAGGCAATGGTAGGCTACTTCAACTGGAGAGGGCCCTATGGAGAACATTGAAGATATTGATCATTTAGTTGCTCAAATGAAGTTACTTTCGAGATCTGTGATAATGTGGGTGAAACCTCCTCAAAAGCCAAAAAGAGAAAAACATCAAAAAATGAGGACACGAAACAAATTATGGGGGCAATTCAGAATGTTGCTTTAGCAATGAGAGAAGGAAATTCAGGACTTAGAGAATGAAATTTAATTTTTGAGAGGAGCTTGGCACGTCTTCCCATTCCTGAGCAAGACATGTTCCATCTTTCGGATGAGATAGGAATTGATTCTAGATTGCGAATAAGGGCTTATCTCTTTCTTATTAAGAATCCAGATATGTTAAGAGCTATTATTGGCTATCTAGTGGAGGAACGCAAGTAGCTATTGTTTACAATGATGTCTGATCCTTAAATTTCTCTAACAGTTAGATGAGTAAGTGTTCCAAAAACATTTCAGCCTCTAAAAACCTTTTCAATTGATGATTGAACTTATAAACTCTTGGGATTTATTTTTGTGCTTTTGATATTGTAAAAAGGTGACATTCTTGGCCTGTTTTGGTTTCAGCATTTTGTTATTTGATTGTACTGGTTTTATGAGTATTAGAAGAAAGTCAAGTTAGTATAGAGCTCTTTGATAATTACAAGGACCGTTGGCTACAAAAGAATGGAGGTTAAAATAATTATAATTACACATCAAACTTGTCCCATCAAGGATAAAATTCATCACCACCATTAGTTACAAAAAAGTGTGTCAAACCTCCTTTAGGATGTACAACCAAGGGAGTCAATACCGTACCAGAGAGTATTTCGGTTTAAGTCGGGCAATGAAATATTTTAGTACCGTTAAATACTAGTGTACCATTCAAAATTACTAGTATTTTAAAAAAATTATATATATATATATATAATTTGTATATATTTTAAATATATATATATATATATTTGTATATCTATAACTTAATTATTTGGTAAAAGTTAATTTGTTAAGCAATTAAACTTGTTAAGCTTATAAGTTTATTATAAAAAAATGAACAAAGATAAAACCATAAGACCAAAAAAAGAAAATAAAAAAGAAGGGGTAGTAGGTGAGAAATGAGATATTACGTGAGTGGTGGGTGATAAAACCTAAAAACTCAAAATTTAAAAGCGACGCAAGTTTCTATAATTCCCATCTTTCAAGCACCTTTTGTCAACTTTTTACTCCACACGTGTTAACTTGCTAACAAGCCCAACTTCTCATTTCATACAATTTCTTCCAAGACTCTCTCTATCTCACGTGACTTGCTATATTTCTCTTCCCACCACACATATTTTTAGATTTTTCTCTCCAACATGAGACTATCTCTCTTCCATTAGCCAAAACATGTATTCAAATTTGATCTCTCTCTCTCCCTCTTTCATAGATCAGGCATTCAACTCTGTTTCATTGCTTCAATGCCGGTGCCGCTATTCACTACCAACCAGATTCGCTATCACCAGCGTGAGGCCAAGATGAAGAGATCCCAAATCGGTGTGAGGAGGAAAATTTCTGGGTTACTTTGTTAAATTGACCTCTTTTTCTTCCAATTCAGTATCTAGTTTCTGGCTGAAACTCAGTATGGCCGAAACAGGTCCAGTATGGTCGATATTTAAACCGGTACAAAACACCAATATTTCTGCACCAGTGTATGCACCAATACGAAATATACTGGCCATACTGGATGGTACAATATGAAATCGTCTTCCTTATGTACACCACCTAAGGGTCACCATCACAAAAGTCCAACCTTCATCAGTAGCTTAACTACCGCTAGTTGCAAAAATCTATCTCACACAGATCACTGCCTACTCTAAAAAATTTTGATGAAAAAATGGAATCAGACAAAGTCCAGTAAATAGTATAATTAATGGGGGTGGGGAAATAGATGTCTCATGGGAATACAAATCCTCTATAACATTTTTTGTGTTCCACTTTATATTCCATTAATCATAACTTACCATGTATTTGTTTAACTTTCCTTATAAAATAGCCAAAGTTTAAAATGAAAAAAAAATAAAAATAAACACATGACAAGTTGTGATTGGTGGAACATAAAGTGAAACATAAAATATGGTACAATTGATCTATATTCGTCTCATGATAATTAGCATCTTTACAAAACACAAAAACATGTTATACTTTGAGAATTTCCGCTTAATTTATGTGCAATCAATCTTCATGGATAAATAACAAGAATGATTGAAACAGTATAATATAAAACTTTTTCAAAATATCTCAACATGCAATTACATACTATATACTATAAGCAATATTAACACTGCTCCAAAACTAAAAAATCCTACCCAGGGCCATATGATAGTGTTTGTTCTTTTAGACCCCTGTATATTCAGATTGTTTAACCTAATTAATTAACGTCTAGGTTAAACACATACAAATTGATGATGCGAAGAAAATCAGTAGGCTGGATGCTTTGGATTTCAAAGGACTAGTGACTGTCTTGAAGGCCTGAAAATGAAAGAACAATGATCAAGGGTGACTGGGGTTGTTGGCCAAGAACTCTCCGATGCCAAAGTTAGTTTTTTCTCTTAAATTCAGGAGTTCCCACTTTTCAAGAATTGTAAAAACGTACCTTTGTTTGGTCTGAATGGGCGTTTATATAGTGTGCCCTAGAAACGATTATTAGATTTGTAACTTCCCCTATACTTGAGGAGGTCTGAGGGTTCAGGGATAACTTCCACAACCGTTTAGGAGTTACACTTTTTAATATAACTGCATTGGAAGTTATGCATGTGACTGGGAGTTGTAGCACTAAACCTGGATTTCACTCATGTCTTGGAACACTAGCATGTAGGCAAGTTCACGCTTAGGAATTTCCCTAAGTGTTAGGGATTCATCTAGGAGCATTCCTGATGAGCGTACCTTGTTCCCACGGAAGTTCGTCCTTCTATGGACGACCTTCTCATGGATAGTCATCCTTACATGGATGACCTTCCTATGTGGGATGTCCCTTATGTTCTGGATGCCTTCTTTGGATGAGCTGGAGTTGGTCAGATTTTCAATTCACCATCACAAACATATCACTTAATTCAGAAAATTAAAGAAGACAAGTGATACGATGACCTAGGAAAAAAAATGAAATCATCTAGTTTCAAGATAAAAAACCTGAGAAGGATTTAACCTAAACTATTCTCAAGGCAACAAAGTCACTATGATAAAATGGAAGTTTTACAATAGATTTTTTCCTAAATCTAAAGTTACCTCTGTGGTACTTACTCAGTGACCATATGCAGCTTTGAATCCAAGGACTCTTCTATTTGAATTTTTCGCACACAAACACCCATGTTTGTGACTTTGAGATCACACTCAAAGGTTTAAATCATCAACTATGTATAATCTTGTTGCAGCAACTTCAGATCTATTGATTCTAATAATGTGTATAAAGAATTTCGTTAGTGACTTTGAAAGGAGAAGACACTATGCCTTTTTTATCTTACAAGAACACCTCCAAACTCATAACAAAATGTGTCTTAGGGTTTCCTTTAAATACTAGGAAAATTAAATCTGAAACCCTAATCACTTAATGGGGTTGATGAGCTGAAATTAAATTCTGCATATCTGTGTCTCGATTGGTTGAGCCTTCTTCTCGATTGGTCGAACCTGACATGTTTTGAATTCTTGAACCTACAACTTCATTTTTCTTGTATTCTAACTTGCAGCACTTTGAACATTGTCTAATAAACCATATAGACTCTAAGATCTATATTTAGACAAGTTTGTTCTCACAATTTGTCAATTATTCTAAACTTTTAGAACCTAACAGATAGTCGCTGACACAAAGCCAAAACTCATTACCAACATAAAGCCGGAACTTCTCTGCCAACACAAAGCCGGAACTAATTCACTGACACAAAGCTATAACTCATTAACCATCACAAAGACGGGTGCTAAAATACCAATGTCGTATAGACTATAGTATCTAGATAAGAAATCACCAAGTAATCACATGTCACAATCCAATCGTAAAACATAAAGAGCTCACAGTTTACGTGAAATCAAAACACATTTCAATTTCAAGTACTTTCACTAAAACCTTTGAAATATACCCAATATATTCACAAGGTTCTCAGAGCCTTCAAGCTCATTTCTTGTCAAGAAGATTTTGTATCAATCTTCACAAATATCACAAGTCAAGATAAATCATCTTTAAATTTTGCAAATAATGCAATAAATTGATAAAATCCTTACCCCAGAATTAAATCAAAGATGCTTGTTTTTTTTCCATGCTAACAAATCATGCATTTCCCCATATGCAATAACAAAAATGATGTAGTTTTCATAAATAATCATATACGTTAAGGTTACAATACGACACTTATTATAGTTTCCATAAACAGTTTTCCAAAACGTGTTTAACCCAAAAACAACATTTATGCAACATGGTTATTTTCCAAAAACCCTATTAAAACGCTACTTACCTTGCAACCCGCAAAAAGCCTAGTTCCAAAGCTACAAAGGAGGTTAGCTAGAACCTATACAATGTCAAGCAAACCTATCGCGATAAGTATCAAGCTTGATATTGCATCTAGCTACGAATTAGAGATCGCTAAATAAGCAATTAAATAGGCAAGCCTAAGTATTTAACCTCATAGGTAATGTATCCCACTTCCAAAGTTACTCAACATTTAATTTACAAGGCATAGACTCCAATTTATTATCATAAGTCATTCAAGGTATTAATTCTCTCTAACACCAAAACTTCAACACCTTATAAGTAGTTCCCACAAGATTTACACCATATCAACAAGAGACCCACGAAACCAAAAATCACAATATCCTCCAAGATTAACAATTTAAATATTTAACTAACTCCAAATAAACAATAAAAATGATATTTACCAACTATTTCACATTAGAAAGCCAAAACCCCCAAATCATCACCATAACAAACCTTAGATAGCCACCATTTGAAAAAAAGAAAAGAAAAAAAAGAAGCATAAACCTACTCATCAAATAAGTCCACCAAATCAAAACTCATATACATAATCACAAGAATATCACCCAAGAAGCTCATAATAGAAAGAAATCTAACCACAACATTAAAATCCACCAAAAAGTCAAGAGTTTACCTTAAAAACAGAAAAAAGAAAAAAAGAAAGAAGAAGAGATAGTGGAGCCTAAGAGCTTCCTATGTTGTTTTCCAATGAATCCCACTGGAAAAATGATGGTAGAGGTGATGGTGAGGAGTGCGGTACTAGTGGGAGAGGGTGAGAGAGTGAGGGAGATATTTGTGAGATTTGTGTGGTTGAGGGGAGTGGGGTAGGTGGGGTTGATAATAGCTTAATTTTGCATATTTATATCATTATTAGAAAAGCATTATCATACTTATTTTGAGTTAATTCATGAATTTTATAGTTGATTTTGAAATAATACTAAATAATCAATTTTGTGCTTAATTGAATTTTAATGTGTGAATTTGTCTTTTATAAGATAATGAAATTAAATAAGTAGATTTGTGCAAAAAAGAAAACTAATGGACTTTAATTTTACAAGGGCCATGATGAAGTCAAAGAAGGCCAACCCAATTAAATTCAAGTCCAATTGGAGCAAGCAATCAAAGGAAATTTGCACCTAATCCAAGCCCAATTTGGATTAGGATTCCAACTTGCGCACCAGTTAGTATTTAGAGCATAACTTTCGGCTCAGATGTCCAATCTAGATGATTCAAGTTTTGCTGGAAATCTAACCTAAAGGGCTACAACTTGTTAGTTTACCAAAAGTCTGAATTCTGAAGTTAAGTGGGCCAAAAATGGGAATTCTAAAAACTTGAGATTTTCTCCAAACAGGAATTCAACTTGTAATAGGATTCCTTGACCTATTTAAAGGCTTTTTAGGGCAAAATTTAGAGGAGAGCTGCTGTAGAACATAATCTAGGTTTTCTTAAAGTTTCTTTACAGTTTTTAGAATTTTATTTGTGTTATGGCTTGCTAGAAGCCTTGCTAAGGCAAGGGGTGAAACCCAACCGTTTCTTGGTATGTTCTTAACAATTATTTATTGGTTTTAATTCTTATATTTTTATGATTTTGATTGTTTTACTCATCTAGCAAAGTGTTTAGTTTTGTATAATCCTTTTATTTATCATAGACTCTGGGCATTTTAAATGCTTAGTATTCCCTGCGAACTAATTCACTAGTTTTGTTTTTCCTAAAATCAATCAATTGCATGAAACTACCTTAGACAATTAATTCTTGAGTTTTTATTATTAAATCATCCGACTAAAATCATCCTTCGTATGAATTTTAGTTGAGTTATAAAATAAATATTGTTAAGGCTACCAATAGATGTATTGTGTGTGGATCCCTAAATCTTAACGCTTTAATATAATGCTATTTTTTCTCAATTTAAATTACCTTTACTAAACTATCAAAAATCTCTTTAGTTAAACTTTATTATTTTAGTTTTATTCTATTGTTGTTTGCTAGTCAATTCCTTTTTCCCTGTGGATTCGACCTCAGACTTTTCGAGTTATTATTTCGCGACAATCCTGCACTTGGGAGCATTATTTAATGTAGTTAATGTCGCATCAAGTTTTTGGCGCCGTTGCACGGAATTAGGTGATTAGAGAAGTGTTTCACTTTTTTTGGAGAGGCTTTTGGCATTAAATTTCTTCACATATTTGGTAATATCTCTCCAACTCTTTTTTTTTTTTTTTTTTTTAATGTAGTTTAGGTTTCTTTTAGAGTTTTTCTTTTATTTTTACTTCTCTTTATTGTTAAAGGTTTTTGTTTTATTTTATTTTCTTTTCTTTTCTTTCTTGGTTTAATATTACATGCATGTTTGGTGTCATGATAGTGATAATCGCTTGGCTAGAATCAATTCTAATAATTTGTTTGGCAATTTATCTAATTCTTTTACACATTCTCACACACTTGATATCATGGCGGACCTAGAGAGTAATCATGGTGATGAGAATAATTTAAATAATGAAAATTTTCATGCTCACCAACCCATTAGAACTCTCAAGGATTATTTGCAACCTATTAGGAGTAGTGCACCATCATGCATCATTTTTCCAACTAATGCAAATAATTTTAATTTTAAGCCCGGTATGATTTCATTACTTCCTAAATTTCATGGCTTAGATTCTGAAAACCCTTACCTACACTTTAAGGAATTTGAGGAGGTATGTTCTACCTTCCATGACCAATCATGTAATGAAGAGACCATTAGGTTAAAGTTGTTCCTTTTTTCTCTTAAAATCAAGGCAAAAAATTGGCTTAATTCTTTGAGACTTAGGTCAATTGGTACTTGGCAAGAGATGTAAACTTAATTCTTAAAGAAATTTTTTTCCAATTCATAGGACTAATGCACTTAAAAGACAAATAATGAATTTTTCGCAAAAAGATAATGAGACATTTTATCAATGTTGGGAAAGATTTAAAGATTTGCTTAATGCTTGTCCACATCATGGCTATGAAGTTTGGCGTATAATTAGCTTTTTCTATGAAAGTTTAAGTCCAAAGAAGAGCCAATTTGTAGAAATGATGTGCAATGGAGAATTTTTTAATAAAGATCCTGATGAGGTTTTTGATTATTTTGATCTCTTAGCCAAGAATGCCCAATCTTGATATACCACTGATACCTCAAATAGGTTTAGAGCATCCACCAACCCCTCTGGGGGTGGTAAGTACCAACTTAGGGAAGATGATGACCTTATGCTAGGGTGGCTAGTCTAACTAAGAAGCTTGAAGCCATGGAATTAAGGAAGGTCAATGGAATCATTATTGTGCCTAAAATTGATGAGGTTTGTAGAATTTGTGAGACCATGGAACACCCTACCAATGAATGTCCTACAATTCCAGCCTTTAAAGAGGTGTTGCATGATCAAGCAAATGCTATGAACATGGTGAAAAAACCATACCCTTCCCCCTATTCAGAGACATACAATTCAGGGTGGAGGAATCACCCAAATTTTAGTTGGAGGAATGATAATGTGGTTGCACCTCCTATACATGGTTCTTCAAATTTTGTTCCCTATAATCCCTTTCCAAAGAAGAGTCTTGAGGAAACCTTGCAACACAACATGCAAACTCAATCCACCATTAATAATCAGAACTCACAAGCCATAAATGACATTAGGAGCACTCTTACTAAATTGACCACATCCATGAGCACAATAGAAAAGGGTAAGTTTCCATCTCAACCACAACCAAACCCCCAAGGTCAATTTTGTGTTGATGATTGTAGTTCCTCTGAAAATAAAGTGAGTCAAGTTAAAATTGTAACTACTCTTCATAGTGGAAAAATCATTGAAAAAGATATTCTTAAAAGCAATACATATGATGAGTCTTCCAAAATAAAGAGTAGTGATGAAGTCCTTGAGCCTAAATCTAATAAAATTAAAGATGTCTTATCCCTACTCCCTTTCCCCAAAAGTTGATTCCACCTCAAAAAATGAATCAAAATTTTAAAATCCTTGAAGTGCTTTAGCAAGTTAAAGTGAACATTTCTATTTTGGATGCCATAAAGCAAATTCCATCATATGCTAAATTTTTGAAAGATTTGTGTACAGTTAAGCGTAAGCTTAATGTATATAAGAAGGCATTTTTGACTGAACAAGTTAGTGCAATCATTCAAAACAATAGACCTCCAAAGTTTAAAGATCCAGGTTGTTCCACTATTTCATGTGTGATTGGTAAATCAAAAATAGAAAAAGCTTTGCTTGATCTTGGGGCAAGTGTGAATCTTTTTCCATATTCAATGTATGAGCAATTAGGTCTAGGCAAGTTAAAACCCACTTTCATAATTTTACAACTTGCCGATCGATTTGTGATTGTTCCTAAAGGTGTTGTTGAGGATGTTTTGGTTCAAGTGAACAAATTTTATTTTCTTGTTGACTTTATTATTTTGGACATGCATCTTGTTTCTAATGCTAATTCTCAAATATCTGTGATTTTAGGACGCCCATTTCTTGCAACTTCTAATGCATTGATAAATTGTAGAAGTGGAGTCTTAAAATTATCTTTTGGGAATATGACCCTCGAGCTTAATATTTTTAATACTTGTAAGCCACCTAGGGATGAAGAGGATGTGTATGAAGTTGATTAATTGAAACACTTGTTTAAGAGCAATTCAACAAAACAGGTTTTCAGATCCATTAGAAGCTTGTCTAGTCAATTTATGTGATTTTAACTTTGATGAGAATTCTGAAATTGCATACATTCATTGTCTCTTGGAATCTGCACAGGAATTGGAAGCGAGCAATTGAAAATTGAAATATGAGGAGTTGCCACCTTATGAGATAAATTTGTTGCCATCTAGTAAGCAAATACCTAAATGGGAGTTGAAGCCCTGGCCAAATGATCTCAAGTATGCTTTTCTAGGAACCAATGAGACTTTTCCTATGGTAATATCTTCTGAACTTGACTCCTTGCAAGAATGTAAGTTACTAAATGTTTTGAGTAAACATAAGGGCATCATAGGAAGGAACATGGCTAGCATAAAAGGACTTAGTACATTGGTTTGTACTCATAGGATTTATTTAAAGGACAATGACAAACCATCTAAGGAGACTAAACAAATTTTGGAAAAGACGGTTAACCCAAATCGTAAATATTGGTCTTTGAGATTGAATGATGCACTTTGGGCATACCGCACTGCCTATAAAAATATTCTTGGTATGTCTCCCTATAGACTTGTTTATGGTAAAGCTTGTCACTTGCCTGTGGAATTGGAACATAAATCATATTGGGCAATGAAGATGTTTAACTCTAACTTAGACAATGCTAGTTCATTGAGAAAATTGTAATTGAATGAGTTGGAAGAAATTTGGCATGATGCATATGAGAATTCTAGGATTTCTACAAAAGGAATGAGGTTTTTCATGACAAACAAATTTTAAGGAAATCTTTTAAACCATCTAAAAAAGTTCTTTTGTATAATTCTAGATTACATTTGTTCTCTGGAAAATTGAGATCTGGATGGACTAGACCTTTCATTGTTAAAAATGTTTTCCCCCATGGTGCCATAGAAATTGAAAATCCTAAGAATGGTAACATATTTAAGGTGAATAGACAATGTCTTAAGCCATTTCTTGAGAATTTTTCACAAGAGGAGGAATCTATTAATTTGGAGGATCCCATTTATCAAGACTGGCTAAGCAATTAGCATTAGTATTTGTGTCATAGTTTAGATTTTTTTTTTCTTTTTATTATTTTTGTTGTTTTATTTTCTAACCCCTTTTGCAGGTGTTAAAGTTTGTTTGTTTGTTTGTTTGTTTTTTTTTTTTTTTTTTTTTTTTTTTTTTTTTTTTTTCTGTTCTTTTATGTTCATCTCTTCAAGGTACTCTTTGTAATCTCTACTCTTTATTGTTTTTCCTTGTTATCATTGAGGACAATGTAAGTTTTAGGTTGGGGGGAGGAACTTGAGATGATTTGCATTTAGTTTTATTTTATGTTAATTTTTTTTTTTGGGGTTGTTTTTAGGGATTTTTGTCTCTCTTTTTTTTAGTCCAATTTTCCAAAAAAAAAAAAAATTGTTGCTTTAGCAAGAGTTTTAAGTCAAAGTTCTTTATGCTATTTCTATCCAAAGAATTTCACTGTTTTTCATGCTCAACTAGTGCACATGCACTTTAGCCACATGAACATGTTTCTTGGTTGAGAGATAGAGATGATTTTGAAAATCTTGAAAATAAAATGTAGAGACTATAACCCAAGTGAGTTCTTGAGCCATTCATTTTTTTAGAGGGTTATTTTCTTTTGACCTCATTTTTCATTTGGAAGCATATAACTTTGTTGTTGCTTAGTCTCATTATTCTTTGATTTGGTCGAATGCTAAGAATTCATCAAATTTTATGTCACACCTAAATATGTTAAAGTCATGGATTTTGAAGAACTATCTCAATCCTTAAGAGATGATTTTAGGCCATCTTTGTTAATTTTGAGCCTTTATTATTTTCTTTCTTGATACATTACCGCTAGTCACCCATTTGAGCCTATTATTTTAGCCGTTCTTTCTCAAATCCTTTCCTAAGGTGTTCCAAGAATGAATGCAATCAAATTGTCTTATTACAATAAATTTGTGGTGAAATAGTTGGAAGAAAAGGAGGACCCACTCCAACAAAAAAAAAAAAAAAAAAGAGTCATAAACAGAAAAGGAAAAATGTTGAAAAAAAAGGAATGTGAAAGAGGAAGAAATAGAGAATGAATTTGTTGAAGAAATTTTGAAGAAAAAAAAGGAAAAAAAAAAAATTCAAAATGCGATATTCAAGAAACTTGAGACAATAAATTAATTGGCATATATTCAAAAGAAGTTGTCCTTCTAATTATTCTTGGGAACACTTTTATTTTTACCTATACCCTTTGTTCTAAATTTCTCCACTTTACCCTACATTACGTCCCAATGAAAGTCCTATTTGATCTTAAGGAATGTGGGGTTTGAATCTTGACATGACTCATCAATGTGTGTGGTGTAATAGTCTTAGTGTTTGACATCCTTTCATGAGACTATAAATATCCTTTATTTTGCTTCACCGTTCTTTATCTTATATGTGAGATATTAGTCTTTGTTCTATATTATTCTGCTCACATATGTTTGAGAGTGTTACACTATTTTCGGAGTGATTTTATTTGCTGAGTGTTAACAACTATGAGATTTGAGTTAAAGCATAACTTTGGATAGAAATTCAAGCCATGTTTTATCTTAAGACTAAGGTTGTGTTTGTGTTGGCTAAACCATTCACACACTACGTATCGATGGCATGTGGAATATCTTTGATGGTTGTTAGTGTTTTCACCTTTGATTAACTATTTCTACTAAAGTAATTATTTTTTGTTATTTTGTGTCTTTGTCTCGAGTCGCTTTTGCTATGGACTAGCAATGAGCTGGTTAGTATTCCCTGCGAACTTATTTTGTGTCTTTTGCTAGGGAGTGTGATAATAGCTTAATTTTGCATATTTATATCATTATTAGAAAAGCATTATCATACTTATTTTGAATTAATTCATGCATTTTATAGTTGATTTTGAAATAATGCTAAATAATCAATTTTGTACTTAATTAAATTTTAATACGTGAATTTGTCTTTTGTAGAATAATGAAATTAAATAAGTGGATTTGTGTAAAGAAGAAAACTAATGGATTTTAATTTTACAAGGGCCATGATGAAGTCAAAGAAGGCCAACCCAATTAAATTCAAGTCCAATTGCAGCAAGGAATCAAAGGAAATTTCCACCTAATCCAAGCCCAATTCGGATTAGAATTCCAGCTTGCACACCAGTTGGTATTTGGAGCATAACTTTCGGCTCAGATATTCAATCGAGATGATTCAAGTTAGGCTGGAAAGCTAACCTAAAGGAATACAACTTTGTAGTTTACTCAAAGTCCGAATTTTGAAGTTAAATGAACCAAAAATGGGAATTCTAAAAACCTGAGATTTTCTCCAAACGGGAATTCAACTTGTAATAGGATTTCTTAACCTATTTAAAGGCTTTTTAGGGCAAAATTCAAAGGGGAGTTGATGTAGAACATAATCTACGTTTTCTTAAAGTTTCTTTACAGTTTTTAGAATTTTATTTGTATTATGGCTAGCTAGAAGCCTCACTAAGGTAAGGAGTGAAATCCAACCGTTTATTGGTATATTCTTAACAATTATTTATTGGTTTTAATACTTATGTTTTTTTTAAAATTATTTTAGTTATCTAGAAAAGTGTTTAGTTCTGTATAATCATTTGATTTATCGTAGACTCCGGGCATGTTAAATGCTTAGTATTCCCTGCGAACTAATTCACTAGTTTTGTTTTGCCTAAAATCAATTAATTGCATGAAACTATCTTAGACAATTAATTCTTGAGTTTTTATTGTTAAATCATCTGACTAAGATCATTCTTCGTATGAATTTTAGTTGAGTTATAAAATAAATATTGTTAAGACTACCAATAGATGTGTTGTGTGTGGATCCCTAAACCTTAGTGCTTTAATATATTGTTATTTTTTCTCAATTTAAATTACATTTACTAAACTATCAAAAATCTCTTCAGTTAAACTTTATTATTTTAGTTTTATTCTATTGTGGTTTACTAATCAATTCCCTTTTTCTTGTGGATTTGACCTCAGACTTTCTGAGTTATTACTTTGTGAAAATCTTACACTTTGGAGCATTATTTAAGTCGCAATAGGGGTCCCCCCCCCCTCCTTTTTTTAAGCTTGGGGTGTTACACTAATATAGCTGCTGGTACTATATCATGGCTAGAGGAGAGAGACAAATTGCCAGGGCAGTCTGGGGAGCTCTACAACATCATGAGAGACAAATAATGACAAGGAAACGAACTGCATGGATCTTGAAGGTGTTGAACGTGTCTTTGGCAATGGTCCAACTTGGCACTAACCAATGAAGGATGCTCTACAACCTCTAGCCAACAGGGACTGAATTCTTTCTCATGGTAGTGCTCGATGTACATGCCAGACTGTGCACCTCTATTCCCCCAATAGTAATCACGCCATTGTCACGAGCCAAAAACGCAGCTCCCATCACCAACACCTCTTTTGTATCTCACGGTTTGTTCACATGGGGCCCAAATGTAACTAAGTCAACACACTTACTCGCTCTGGCTTGTGTACTATACAAGTGGTGCCATATATCATCCAAAAAATTCTGGTACCACACTCTTGGCCACAACATTGGTCACAACTCGCCAAATGTGGCAAGTTGTGACCAATGTTGTGGCCAAGAGTGTGGTACTAGAAGTGCTCTATATCATCGTAGTTGACATCATTTGGCATATTAAAAATTGTCACACACAAGATAGAGATAAGGATCTTCCAACTAAATTAAAATATCAATATTTGATAATTATCATCATTAAAAGGGATATATGGAAATAATTATCAATAAACACAAGTCCTAGTGGAACTCATTGATTAATTTGTGTCAATTTGAATTGACAACTTATCTTCAAAAAGATTATTTTAAAGTATAAAGTATGACTCATTTTGGAAAACCTATTCCAAACTTATTTAAAGGACTTTTTGCTGGAATGGAAACTCTAAAAAGAATTTCTGCATCAAGAACATTCGAAGAGCTTATTTGAATTAAAATATCTCTACGGATTCAAGCTTCTAAAATCCTAAAGAATTTCTACCCAAAAGCCTTCAAATACGAAGAAAATGATTTTTTTTTTTTTTTTTTTTTTTTGATAGGAGGAAATGATATTTCAGTTTCATAGAATCGTAGTGTAGGTCACATGCATGTTTTGAAACCTCCGACACCCAAAAAAAAATGCAAATCATGATACTTTTATAGCTATAAATATGAAAGAAGCAAATACCCGACTCTTTGTTAAAACAGTCTGCTACTGTGCAGATGTCCTGTTATGAAAGATATTACAAATCACCAGAATAGCTACGTGCAAGTTAAATGAATTTATTTTTTAAGAGTACTAAATCAAATAAAAGCATTAAATCCATGACAATGATGATACGAAACCAGCTGACGAGGAACTAACGATCATCTCTTCCCCCACCAAAACCATGTGGCAGTTATTCCATGAACTTTCATAAGAGCAAATGAAAGGCAAACCTCATTACAGCAACCATCCTCGATCATTCCTTTAAATCATTCTGTCATCACAAAATTAATAATTTCAAAAATAAGATAAATATTTCTATATATTTTATTAGCAGCAAAAAAGGATACATATTTAAGCCACTGTTTGTGTCCGTATATGTAAAATGCTTTCAAATGGTTTTCATGTTGCGCAATGGTTATTACAAACACAAACTGAACATGAAATCACAATTTCAGTTATAATCAAGCGTGTGTGTACGGATTGCGTGTAGAGTTATTTCCCCTTCATGTTTTGCAATATTTAGTACGACTTAAAAGTTAAAAATGCACCGGGGAAATGCTATTGTGTACGACTTGGAATATTATTTTAAGGGTGGAAACCAAACAACTGAAAATAGATAATTTTCTACTGGGAAGATATTTTACATTCTAATAAAACAGCTACTTTAAAATGTAAAATTAGAAACAAGGGGTTGAGAAAATATACCAACATGAGTACCCTAGATCCTCCAGTTATGCTCATTAAACGATCCACCATCTTGTCGCGTTGTACCTGTATTGGTACCCATACTGTATCCGTGTCTGTGCTTTCTAACAAGTTTGTCATTTGGTAGAGGATGGATCTGTAGCCTAAATCCAATTTTCTTCTGCATTTCTTGAAACATCCGTACCAATTGTATGTTGGTACATAACAACTCCACGTCTTGCAACGAAGTCATCTTACAAGACTCCTCAGGTAGAATGGTCAAAATTTTATTTTTTTTGATAATTAAATGCTTAAGGCTTGGCATTGCGCCGATCCAATTCTTGATTTGAAACTTGTCCAACTCAATGACTTCAAGCTGTCGAAACCAACCTGCAAGGGCATAGGGGGTTTGGTTAAAACTGCAATCTTGTATTTTCAGTATCCGAAGTTTGGGAAGCATTCCCAACACCGCCATGCCGTTTAAGCGCACACGTAGTAAGGTTATCTTGGTGATTTCCAATGGAAATGATTGCACACGAGTAGGAAATTCTGAACAATCTATAACTTTCAATACTTGAAGATGGCGTAAACGACGTAGGCATCTCAAGACTTCTTGTGGTTTCCACTCGGGTGTGATTACCGCAAAACCTCCCCGCAGTTTCCTATTGTTCAAGCCCGAATAGCATATTCCTAATTTCCGTATGTTAGGAAGCTTGCCTTCGGTCATGAGAGATGCGGTTTGTAAGTCGACCATGATAGTGGAAAGGACTTGGAGTTTTCTTAGAGATATATTGTCTGTGTCGGAAGGTTCAGGAAAACTCACTGGCCCAGACAAGTATAGATTCCTTAAATGTTGCAGCTTCCATATCTCAATCGGCAGGCATTTTAGTGTACAACCTCTTGCGTCCAGCGTCTCTAAATTCCAAAGGTTACAAATGGAAGGCAAAATAACGTTCCGATCTCTTGATTTTATCCTCAAGTACCTCAAATGGATCAATTGTTCTATATCATTGGAAATGCAGTCGAAACGTGTGCGCCCAAAATTAAGCACTCGAACCAATTTAAAGTTTTTCAGTACCCATTTCCAATTGTCATCATTAAAGACATGTGAATTTTGGCCAAAGAACAGCAAAGAACGGGCACACGAACCGTCAGAGGGATTTGAAAGAATGTATTCATCAGCACTACAAAAGATGGAAAGCCTACGGGTTCTATCCGTGGAATTATGCTCAGGACCTTTACAAACCTTGAAAAACATCTCTTCCTTGCTTTTGGAAATGCAAAAGTCTCGCAGAAGATCATGGATGCGACATGTCTTCGCTCCTCCACCTGTCCTATTGCTAGCCACCTGGATTAAGCTTCGACCAATGAGCTCTTCCAAGTAGATTTCAGCAACGTCCTCCATGTTTCTACCGTCCGTGTCCTGTATGAATCCCTCTGCTATCCATAGTTGGATCAGTTGCCTTACAGAGATCTCATAGTCTTCTGGGTATAACCCAAAATACAAAAAGCATGGTTTCAAGTGCCGAGGAAGCTGGGTGTAGCTTAAGGCTAGTATAGCTTCCCATTGACCTTTTTCCTGCCTTAGGTACCAATTTACGTTGCCAATATATCTCTCCCATACATGCTTTTTCTTCTCTTCGTTTGCTAAAAGGCCACCCAATACCACAATGGAAAGAGGTAAGCCGTCACAACTTGCTGCAATTTCTCTCCCCAACTCCTCAAGATCGGTAGGGCAATGTTTTCCTTTGAAAACCTTCTTTCTCAAGAGTTCCCAGCTTTCATCTTTGGTAAGAAATGGAAGAAGGTACGGAGGAGTACCACGGCTTGCATGTAAAACCACTTTTTTCTCGCGGCTTGTGATCAGTATCCTGCTTCCATTAAGGTTATTAGGAAAAACAGCTTTTAACTCTTCCCACACTTCGGTTGTCCATACATCATCCACGACTACTAGATACTTCTTCCCACGCAAGTATTCGGCCAACTTTGTTTTTAATTCTTCCTCACTTAACTCTTCAAGTTCCCTTTTAGATTCTAATATTTTCATCTGAGACTTCAAAATTTCAATCAGCAGCTCTTTGCATCTGAAATCTTGAGAGACATACACCCACGCGTAGCAGTCAAAGTGATTCTTCTGACGAACCTTGTTGTAGACTTTCTTGGCAAGAGTGGTCTTCCCCAGCCCACCCATGCCAAAGATGGAACTGACATCAAGCTGACCTTGTTTCTTTGTAGTTAGCTGCTTCACCAATATGGTTGAGTCGTGAACAAAGCCCACCACGTCTTCTTCCTCTACGTTTTTCCTACGATTGTGCAGCGCCTTCACTACCCTTGCCTCCATCCGAGCTTCCTCTTCACATTTTTCATTGTCGTGCTTCTCTTTATCTTTATAGATTTTTTCGATTTCTAGATTGATGTTTTCTATCTCCTTTCCAATATCGTGAAGGCGATTCCGGTATTTTATGAAATTGAATGTCTTCCACGCAAAGTTCCTCCTCTTCTGCTCTGCTTTGTAGTAGATGTATAAGTCGATGACATCTTCCCCTCGGGCAGCAACGTCCCTGATTTGCCTGACTACTTCCATCATGAATTCATGATCTTCTCGTTTCTTCTTGGACTCCTCAAGGAAGGCATTTATCCGCTTGAGCTGTTTCTCAAATGAAATCACTTGATCCTCCACTCCAACAAGATAAATTGCTTCTTGTATGAGTAGCTGGGGCAACCTCTGTGTGAGTAAATTAACAAAATTGTCGACCATTTTCACATTAGAAACACACAAACAAGGTGAGGAAAGAGGGAAATTAAGGAAAATGATCCACAAAGACGATTTGGTTGGGTAATGGAGCAGGTGGCTATGGCTATGGGAGAAAGATATAAGGGAAAAGCAACAAAATGGTGGAAAGGAAATAGTCAGCAATTCTTGCTCCAACCACTCAGGGTGGTGGGAACTGGGAACTGACTAGAAGAAGGAAGAGGGAACAAAGAACCGTTTCAAAAGATACGATTCCTTCGATGCATGTTTGGAAAGCAGGCTGTCCAAGCCTTTAAAATAAAGGGCTGATTATAGTTTCACACTCACTCTTAGATGTGAAAAAGGTGAAACAGTGTGAAACAAGAAGTGCCTACCCTGAGTAAGCACAGTGCAATCATCACTTGGATATGGCTGTTGCTGACTCACTAAGGTGGACAAACAAGAATGATGTTAGACATGGTGGCCTGAGGAAGAATGGCCAGCAGCTGTTCCAGTGGTGTTCTCATTATTTGGAGGAATTATGGGCTGCATCTATTGTCCCTCCGAAGCTCTCACAACCTTGTGAGTCGAAGTGGTTTCCTCCAACAGCTCCAGTTTGTAAGGTTAGTACCCGTTTGGGTGCTGATGAAAAGCAGCGCCTTCTGCGTCTCGTTCCTTTTTTTTTTTTTTTTTTAGCCGTGATTTTATGTGTCTATTGGCTTTTTCAGTGAGTCTCGTGCACTGTTTACAGATCAATAAATCTATTTTTTCAACAAAATTTTTATTAAAAATAAGTCTTATGGTACTATTTACCTATTTAAAAATAATTTTATTACAATATTTTCAAGTTTTAAAAATGGCAAATTTATTACCGTTCAAATAAAAAAATTTAGGCACCATTGGGAGCTTTTGAAGTTGAAGCCAAAGTTTTCAAATCTGGTCTCCTGTTTGCAAAGGAAGTAGGTATTCAGTGGCGCCTGTCATGTTCAAGCTCTATGTGAGAATACTCCAGCCCCATCTTCAGTGGCACCTGTGATTTATGGCTACAACTCAAGAGTTCTATAATGCCCACTTCTCTCATGTTGGTCAACAGGTCAATAAACTGGTTCATCTTTTAGCAAAGTATGTTTTAAACATTTGTGACTATTTAGCTTGGATCGAAAAGAACCCTTATTTTTTTAACAAACTCTTCTCTATAATTTATCTATTGCTTTTTAATTTAATGAAAGTTTAGTTAGTTTATAAAAATTAAAAAAAGACATTGATTTATTATTTGTTTCGAGGCAAGGACTTTTTTGATCAACTGTTTGATTGAAAATTTGCTACTTGCTAATAATAATAATAATATATTTAATGTGCAAATTAACATTTTTTAATAAAAAATAGGTCCAGTTAACGTGTGAGTAATTTTTAAGAGTAATGCTATAGAAACATTGGGGTTGTTTGGTAAAGTAATTTGAGATGAGATTTTTGTAATTTTTTGAAATATGTGTGAGTGAAAAAATGTGTAAAATTGTTTAAAATGTGAAAATGTGAATTTGAGTATGCTTACGAAACAGGCCTATACTATTTTATAATATTTTTATAAACTATTAATGTTACAAATTCTTATTAATTTTCATTTAGGCCAACTGCAACTACTAAGTACCCGTTTAGGTCACGCTGAAACACAGTGCACCTGTATTTCAACATTTTTTTTTACCAACCTCTTGCACTGTTCATGGGACATGAACAGTGCATTAAAGCAAATAAACAGTATTTTGTGAGTGTGAATAGTAACTAAAATTATTTTTTTATTATTTTCAGTTTTCAGTTTTCTGCAAAATAAGCAGTATCCAAACGTATCCTAAATGTGCATTTGGCATGGCTTAAAAAAGCCAGTTTTTTTTTTTAGTCAACTTACTTTTGCTACTATTCATGAGTTTTATTGCACTTTTTGATATTATTCACGAGTCTCACTCTACTATTTCAGTTACCTTTGAGTTTTATCTATAATATTTTACGCAAAAAGTTTTCAGTTTTACCTAAATAAGTATTTTCCAAACAGACACTAACGTTACCATTTTACTTACCAATAACAATTAACTACTCACCATATTAGCAATTTGTAAAAAAAATTATAAAATAGTGTGATTTTAGCATTTTTTAATTGCTCATAATATTCAATAGAAAAATAGTAATTATTAATAAATTATTTTAATAAATTTTTTACATCTCTTTAATAAGAAATATCAAAATTCAACAAAATAATTAAGTATTTTTTCATTTCTTATAAAAAATTCTAAAAATACTTTCTAATCCAATGTTCTTAATACATCTATTAACATTTCTCATAAAAAAAATTTAGCTTGCTATAAAGCATCACTATTTTTATTATAACTATACAGTAATACAAACAACTTATTGAAACTGGTGGAGAAAAAGTGGCGGAACAATGTTATAGTGACTGGCCCACAAAATTATTGCACCACGTGAGTCCAGCAACACTCTGAGTTAGCTCATTAAATGAGCTTGTTGGACAAGTTGCTGAGAAGTTAGCGAACTTAAATGGGCTTGCTGAAGAAGCTTGTCATGAAAGAAAAAAAAATTTGAAGTCATCTTTTTATGTCTAAAAGTCAAGGCAAGTTGGCTTGCAGTTATTAAGGTAATATTAAGCATGTGAGATTCATTGAAGGAAGAAAAGAAGAAAAGTTGACGAAGAAATAAATGAGCCACCGGGTTTTACTTACGGATAACCATTAATTACTTACTATATTAATAATTTGTAAAAAAATTATAAAATAGTTTATAATTTTAATATTTTTTAATTATTCATAATATTTAATAAAAAATAATAATTGTTAATAAATTATTTTAAATTTTTTTAATATCTCTTTAATAGAAAATATCAAAAATTATTAAAAAAATTAAGTATTTTTTTATTTCCTATAAAAATTTCTTAAAATACTTCCAATGTTCTTAATGCATCTATTAACATTTTTCATAAAAAAAATTAAAATGATATAAATCATCACAATTTTTATTATAACTATACAATAATACAAACAACTAATTGAAACTGGTGGAGAAAAAGTGGCGGAACAATGTTATAGTGACTGGCCCACAAAATTATTGCACCACGTGAGTCCAGCAACACTCTGAGTTAGCTCATTAAATGAGCTTGTTGGACAAGTTGCTGAGAAGTTAGCGAACTTAAATGGGCTTGCTGAAGAAGCTTGTCATGAAAGAAAAAAAAATTTGAAGTCATCTTTTTATGTCTAAAAGTCAAGGCAAGTTGGCTTGCAGTTATTAAGGTAATATTAAGCATGTGAGATTCATTGAAGGAAGAAAAGAAAGAAAAGTTGACGAAGAAATAAATGAGCCACCGGGTTTTACTTACGGATAACCATTAATTACTTACTATATTAATAATTTGTAAAAAAATTTATAAAATAGTTTATAATTTTAATATTTTTTAATTATTCATAATATTTAATAAAAAATAATAATTGTTAATAAATTATTTTAAATTTTTTTTAATATCTCTTTAATAGAAAATATCAAAAATTATTAAAAAAATTAAGTATTTTTTTATTTCCTATAAAAATTTCTTAAAATACTTCCAATGTTCTTAATGCATCTATTAACATTTTTCATAAAAAAAATTTAAAATGATATAAATCATCACAATTTTTATTATAACTATACAATAATACAAACAACTAATTGAAACTGGTGGAGAAAAAGTGGCGGAACAATGTTATAGTGACTGGCCCACAAAATTATTGCACCACGTGAGTGCAGCCACACTCTGACTTAGCTCATTAAATGAGCTTGTTGGACAAGTTGCTGAGAAGTTAGCGAACTTAAATAGGCTTGCTGAAGAAGCTTGTCACGAAAGAAAAAAAAAATTGAAGTAATCTTTTTTTTGTCCAAAAGTCAAGGCAAGTTGGCTTGCATTTATTAAGGTAATATTCAGCATGTGAGACAGATTGAGGGAAGAAAAGAAAGAAAAGTTGATGGAGAAATAAATGAACCATCGGGCCTTGTAGCCTGGTGGTACCGGTACCGTATGTTTTTATGAGTTCAGGGGTTATATCTCCGTAATTAACTACAAAATAAAATAAAAAATAAAGAAATAAATGACCAATTCGAGATAAATTATTAGTTCTATTAAGAGGATTGTTTATATAGTTTTTTTTTACCTTTTAATTATTAAAATACTTTTATTTATATAAATGTGATATCACTTGATAATTTTTATTTTTTATTCCTTGTATTGATTAAAAATTTTACTTACACATTTGTATAAATAACATTATCTCATTAGTTAGGATAATCATATCAGCAGTAAAGTTACCAAATACTTTTTAGTTTATGCCTTTTCCATGACTATCCTCATCTACATGTTACATTGTATTCAATTCAAATCATTTTATCTCAATAAGAGTAAAGCCTTCAGAAAGGCAAAGTCATTCTTTCACAAAAATGCATTAACTCATAAACGAATAGTGATGAAATATAGTATACTCCTACATGCATGTATATAGAAAGTTTGAATCTAAGCATCGTCTATACATAACATAGAATATCATCGTTAATACACGATAACCAATAAAGTCCAATAAGGGACTAAAATATCAGTATGAATTATTACCGTCTATACACGATAACAATTGGGGTGGCCTCCCAAAGACTACTAACCATGTGGCATACAAAGACCACTAATTACGTGGCATCTAAATACAAAAACCACTAATCATGTGGCATTCAGAGACCATTAATTACATGGCATATACATAAATAAAAAGATTAAAAAAACCAACTTAAGCATCGATTATATACAACACGAAAGCGTTAATACATGATCTCAAATCAAGTCCAATAAGAGACCCACCATCATTTATACAAGATATGAATAATCGTCGTCTATCACAACTACATCACTCATACACGATAATAAATTAGGTCCAATAAGAGACCCACCATCATTCATACATGATATGAATAATCATCGTTTATACATGATTACATCATTCATACACGATAAAGCTAAGGTCCAATAAGAGACCCACCATCATTCATACAAGATATGAATCATCATCATTTATAAACGATAACAAATCATGTCTAATAAGAGACCCAATATCATTCATACAAGATATGAATAGTTATCGTTATACACGACACAAAGTATCATCGTTAATACACAATGTGAAATACAGCTTAAGTATCATCAAATATATGATAACAAGCACATTCGATATGAAGAAAAGTAGTGTTCAAGCAAGATACAAATAAAGGAATTGTTCACACACAATGTAAAAAAAGAACAATAATAAAGCATTGTTCTTTGCCTAATGTCATCCAATTTTGTAATGGAAATTGTGATGTAGCTAAGGTTGTCGTTCCACCGAAAAAAGGAAAACAAGAACACGTCAAAAGCACCAATAATATAGAGAAAAATATGATTGAAACTTAGGAAAAATAAAGTTTGGTAAAAATTCAATGATTAAAATCACAAGGGCGTTAAGGTTTGTCCACATATATTGTTCAGCATCCGCTACAAATCCAATTTAGTACACAATCGGGTAAGTAAACACATAAACTATCTAATTGGAAGATTTAGAAATAAGTTTTATTAATAAAACTCTCTTTGGTTGATTATATCCATCAATTGTGCCAACAATTTAGTTTAGAAAATAATAACTTTGCTAGAAAACTTGAGAACATTGCATACCCTAGAGGCAATACTATGGCAAAAGTAATATCAAATAAGATTACTACATTTTACTAGAGAGATTGTAAAATCCTATTCTAAAAATAAGATGATTCAAGAATAGACTTATGAAAGAATTAGAATTCATTTATCAATCTAATAAAACAAATATAAAAAGATAAAAAATGATTTCAATAATCAAAACATGAAAAACATACTTGGATTGAAAAGTGGACAACTTACAACATTGGGGATTCACCCCTAACCCTAGCTTAGGTTCTTAAGGTTCCATAGAAAATAAGAACTCTTAATATTTGATGAAAAATATGGTTTCCTAGCAGCCAAAAATGTGGCTGCCCTTGTACCACTTTAATATTTATAACATTCAGAACCCTAAAACACTTGCTTCCTAAAAAGGAAAATATAAAATGCCAATTCCCGTTTTTCAACAGTGCCCAGGTCAGTTTTGGCCTTGAATATGGCAGATTCTGAAGTTTTGGTTAACTACAACGTTTTAGATCTTTAAGTACTCTTTCCGTGGCCGTAAGAATCAAGTCAATCCAATATCGGAGTAAAACGATATGGCCAAACCAAAACTTGTTAGAATATTTCCATGCCAGGATTTTTTCCATCTTTGACTCAAAGGAATTTCTCTCTTTATTTTCATGTTTCCACACATTTTTGACTGATTAAATTCTTCAAAAGTCACTTCTCAATTGATCTTCACCCTTGGATTCTCTTAACTTCATGCCTGCATGCTTAGCTCATTAGTTTTAACCTCTTACGAAAGAAAAATTCATGTAATGAGTAAATTTTAGAGAAACTTGCAAACTCTCATATTTAAGTGTAAGTGTGGAAATAAATACAAAATAGATGATAATGCCTACCAAAACTAAAATAATATTGTACTTATAAGTGCCTATCATCAAATATATGATAACAAGCACATTTGATATGAAGAAAAGCAATGTTCAAGCACGATACAAATAAAGGCATTGCCCAAAACATACAGGCCCAAAAATAAACCAAGTGTGAATAATGATGCCCCAGGACATAAAGTCCCACCTACATATCTAGAAAAGTATCAAGGTTGAGCAGGATCAACAAGGCCAATGGGGTAGTCTATAGGAGCCTTGGCCTTTTCATGAACCACATCATTTGCTTGAGCTGTCACAGCTCGATCAGCAACAACTTCTCTTTCCACCTCTTCAATGTCCAAGGTGGATAGATCAATCTCAGGGTGATGCTTTTTCACATATGCATAGACAAGATCAAAGCCTTCCTCGTGAAGAGCACACAACTTGTCCTCACACTCGTCTGATTTCTTGATATCTGCCACGACCTAGACCCGAGCTTCCTCAACTTTGCCCAAAGCAACCTCTAGTTGCTTCTTATTCGCCACTATGCGTCTCAACACATGTGTAAACAATTCTGGACCAAGGAAGTGCAGATAAAGAGAATTTAGTGAGATCAGTTCGTTAAAGGCTCCAATACGTCCAAGCAATCACTTACTAATACGTGTCACAACAAGACTCAAGACGTCCGTCGCAATAAATGCAACAAGTATAGAAGTAGAAGTGATTTGACCTTTCATATTTCAGCTGCATCTATAAATACAATGACAGGAATAAAAGGCAACTGAAGAGGAGAAAAATCCACATTGCCCATGAGACGACCAAAGAAGAAATAAATTACTGCCATCTATCTTATGGATGAGTACAATCAGGGTTAAAGGAGCTTCCCATAAATGACACGAGAAATATATCACCTAACAAACAAGCATAAGCATAACAGACGGACCAACGGGGAAAAAGACATTAAATCCTATAACACTCCAACATTTATTGCCAACAGATCCAAGACCATTAAAGTCAGCAATTACACCCATAATAAGGGATAAAGACCTATAAAAAGGTACAAAGAACCAAAACAAAGTTATTGTTAAAAGTGCAAGTCATAACTCACAACAGAGCCACATAGTCCAAGCCACGAAGGCAGCCAGTGATGCAGCAACTGCTGATGTAAGATGCACTAGCCAAGCCACAAGGGTAGCAAGTAGTGCAACAAGTGCTGATGCTAGGTGTGTTGGTCAAGCCACGAAGACAGCAAGCAGTGCAACATTAGCTGATGAGGAGTGCATTGCTCAGAGTACAGGGCGTGCATCAAGTAGCTTAATTAGTACAGAGGTCTTGGAATTCCTTGAAGCCATGCCACATCACGAATTCTTCATCCAAGAGCATTGACAGATTGGTTCTGCAAGTCAAGGAGTTAGTTACTCCCACTTGCCATGTGTACAGTTTCTAGAAGATTCAAATAACTGCTTTTGGTGCCAAAATTATAGAGCAGTTATTCTATAGTGTACATAAAACAGAGCATTGTATATGTATTTTATTCAGTCATTCCATTTTTCATGTAATCTTTCCACAATCAATGAAATTCTCTTCATTTTATTTAGACTTTCTGTTCTTTTCATGGTATCAGAGCAACTGGCATAGTTCATACTGATTTCCTAGTTTCGTTTCCAGAATTTTCTCACATTCCAAACAGAAATTTCTTCAAAGAAATCTTGAATTTTGTTTCACAAAGTATTGATTCATTCTTGTCAATACTAAATTCTGAAGAATTTCTTGTTTTCCCTTTCAATTCTATTAGAAGTTTCAATCAAGCTCGTACGCAGCATCAATGGCTTCTGCTGAAGGAGGTGACTCTAATCCCACGCATAATCAATCCACACAACAAGTTCCTTAGTCTAACACAGAGACCAATTCTCCCAATCAATTTTTCCTTAGTGCAAGTGAGAATCCAGGGAATATCTTGGTCGCTTAACCACTTTTGGGAATGAAGAACTATCAATCTTAGTCTAGGGCTATGGTTCTAACACTAACTGCCATGAAGAATATAGGATTCGTGAATGGCAAGATTGCAAAACTTGAAATTGATTCTCCTCTCTACGAAGATTGGGAAAGTTGCAACACAATGGTGCTTTCTTGGTTGATCAACTCTATGCGTGTAGATGTTTCAAGCAGCATCATGTATTGTGAGACTGTAAGGGAGATGTGGCTTGAGTTACAGTGTGTGTTTTCTCAGGGAAATGGACCAAAGGTCTATAACCTTCAACAAGAAATTTCACAAATAACTCAGGGTCAAATGTCAGTGACTGAGTACTATTCTAAATTCAAGAAGCTTTGGGATCAACTGCTTCATTATGAGCCTTTACCAGCTTGTACTTGTGGGGCAGTGAAAATTCTAAGTGTTGCTTAGGAAAAATCTTATGTCATGAGGTTTTTAATGGGGCTCAATGAGAATTTTGAGACTGTGAGGAGTCCTATTCTCATGCTTAAGTCGTTTCCATCAATGAGCAAAGTGTATGCTTTGGTTCTTCAAGAAGAATCACACAAAGGCATTGGTCATGGTTTTGCCTTCACACCTAGGCCTGATTTAGTAGCAATGTATACTAACACCAGAAGAAATTCCAGCAACAAAGGTGGACCTAAGAAGGAGAGACCTTTTTGCACCCATTGTAACATGCTTGGACACACTGTGGACAAGTGTTACAAGCTCCATGGGTATCCACCAATCAAGGTTCCTCCAATACATCTGCTCAGTGTCCTATTTCTAAGGCACAATGTGAGGAATTACTTGCTCTTTTCAATTCTGTTATTGATCAAGGCAATGGTCATCATGTTGCAACTGTTAGCACAAGTGGTGTTGTCTCTAGTGTGCTTTCTAGAGCTCCTGGTGTTCTGCTGCAACTGGTGCACCTTCCACTTCCATTTCATCTTCAAACAGTGTCAATTCTTCATTTGTTGACACCATGTCAAGTACAAAATCATTGCTTTCTTTCATTCCTACCTTGAAATATTCAATTTTTTCTACCAAAGCAGTTGACAAGGAAGCCTTTCATGCCACTGATTGGGTCGCAAACACAGGGGCTACTAATCATATGGTGCATTCTATTACATGTTTCACTACTATCACTACTACTTTGAACACCTTTTTCAATTTACCTAATGGAGAAGTAGCTCCAGTCACTCATGTTGGCATTTTCAAAATTTCAGAACAACTTATCCTTCATAATGTTTTATGTGTTCCCTCATTCAATTTCAATCTTATTTCTGTCAGTCAACTAGCCAAGTCCACTGCATGTTGCCTTATTTTCTTTGGAAACTTGTGCTTTATCAAGGACCTTGCTCATTGGAGCACACTTGGTCTGGGTAGAGAATGTAATGGACTGTATTTGCTGGACAAGGGCAGCATCTCCACACCTTACATTGCAGCTTTTATTTCATTTACTGTACATAGCTCTCCACTAAAAATCCGGCACTCCAGATTAGGTCATCTGTCCAATACCAGATTGGCTTCAATAAAGTAGATTGATGTACCTTGTTTCACTTCTGTTGAAAACTTCATTCGTGACATTTGTCCACTAGCTAAAAAAAAACGTTTACCCTTTAATAAAAGTTCTCATTCCTCTACTTCTTCCTTTGAATTGATTCATTGTGATTTGGGGGGACCTTTTTCAGTCTCTACCATTGATCATTGCAAATATTTTTTAACAATTGTTGATGATTACTCTAGGAGTACTTGGGTGTATCTGTTAAGGCATAAATCATAAACACAATCTATTTTAGAGCAATTTTGTACTATGGTGGAAACCCAATTTTCTAAAAGGGTTAAAACCTTAAGGTCTGATAATGACACTAAATTCTTTATGAAAGATTTATTTGCCAAGAAGGGTATCTTGCATCATTTCAGCTGTGTTGAAACCCCTCAAAAAAATGATATTGTTGAGAGGAAACAGCAACACATCTTGAATGTGGCAAGAGCTCTCATGTTTCAATCTCATTTACCATTGAAGTGTTATTTGGTCATCCACCTAGTTATGCACATTTAAAAGTCTTTGGTTGCTTATCTTTTGCTTCCACCCTTGCTCATCACATATCTAAATTTGCTCCTAGGGCTGTTCAATGTGTTTTCTTGGGATATCCTTTTGGGGTTAAAGGATATAAAGTCCTTGATTTTTCTACTAATGGGGTGTTTATCTCCAGAAATGTGGTGTTTCATGAAACTTTTTTCCCTTTTGCTTATGTTTTAACTAATGTTGCAAATCTTTTTGTTCCTTCTGTTGTTGAATCTCCCTGCACTACTGGTATGGATACCTTTGTCACTCCCATTAGCATACTTGATTTAGATTCTTTGGTTCTTGCTTCTTCTTTTTTTCAACCTGTTTCACCTATTTTGCCTTCTAATGCTTATACTTCTAGTCCTACTCAGGTGCCTTGTTCTGATCAAGTGCCACATTCCTCTCCACCAGTTGTTTCAAAACCTCCAATGTCTCTTAGAAAGTCAACTAGAGACATCAGACCTCCTGCTTACTTGCTAGACTATGCCTGTACTACTGTTGCAGCTAGTGCTCAATATGACCTTGCCAAGTGCCTTACATACTCTCATTTGGAACCTTGTTACCATTCCTACCTGCTGGCAATCAGTTCTAATCTAAAAGAACCTCAAAGTTTTTCCCAAGCTGTTCAGGATCAACTTTGGAGAGTTGCCATGGACAAGGAAATCCAGGCTCTTAAGCAAAATCATACTTGGGATGTGACTAGTTTACCTCCTGGCAAGTCTCCCATTGGCTGCAAATGGGTGTATAAAGTGAAGCTTAATCCTGATGGTAGTGTTGAAAAGTTTAAAGCCAGGTTGGTTGCTAAGGGTTACACATAAAGGGAAGGGATTGATTTTCTTGAAACCTTCTCACCTGTTGCTAAGACAGTTTCAGTGAGAATCTTGCTTGCCCTTGCTGCTGCCAAACAATGGCCTTTGCACCAGTTGGACATCAACAATGCCTTTCTTCATGGGGATTTGGATGAAGGGGTCTACATGACTTTGCCTCTTGGTTTTCACTATAAGGGGGAGAGTGTTTCAGCCTCTTCTTCAGCTGCTCCTAGGGTATGTAAACTGATCAAGTCTCTTTATGGTTTGAGACAAGCTTCAAGGTAGTGGTATACAAAACTGTCTGCAACTATTAGGCAGCTTGGTTTTTTTCAGTCACAAGTAGATCACTCCTTGTTTGTGCATAGCAAAGGGTCTTTGTTCACAGCCCTGCTTGTCTATGTTGATGATATGGTAATCACTGGTAATGATCATGCTTGTGTTCTCTCTCTCAAGTTAGTTTTAGACCAAAAGTTTGGGATTAAGGATTTAGGGTCACTCAAGTACTTCTTGGGATTAGAAATTGCAAGAAACAAAATTGGGATCAACTTAACACAAAGGAAGTATGCTTTAGAGGTTCTTGAAGAAACTGGTATGACAGGTTGTAAACTATCTCCAACTCCAATGGATCAGCAGTTGAAGTTGTCTAAAGGAGGTGGGGACTTGATTTCTAATCCTAGTAAATATAGAAGGCTCATTGGGAAGCTTATGTATTTGACCTTGAGCAAGCCAGACATCACAAATGCAGTGCATAGGCTTAGCCAATTCTTAGCACAACCTAGAGCACCACATATGAAGGCAGTCAATAGGATTCTTCAATACATCAAAGGAACACCTAGTCAAGGAGTTTTCTTCCCCATTGAATCTAATTTACACCTAAAAGCATACTGTGATGCGGATTGGGCAGGATGCCCTGACACAAGAATATATAACAGGTTATTGTGTGTTTCTTGGTGATGCATTGGTGTCTTGGAGGTCTAAGAAGCAAAGTATAGTGTCTAGGTCCAATGCAGAGGTAGAGTATAGGGCCATGGCTACAACTACCTATGAATTGACTTGGATTTTACATTTGTTGCAAGACTTACATGTTAATCATACTAAGCTTGTGTTGATGTACTTTAATAACCAGACAGCACTATATATAGCAGCAAACCTAGTGTTTCATGAGAGATCAAAACACATAGAAGCTAATTGCCATATAGTGAGAAACAAGATTCTTAATGGTACACTCAAAACTTTCTATGTATCAACTAAGAATCAACTGGTAGATGTGTTCACCAAGGCATTGGGAGTGGAAAGTTTTCTTAAGTTGATCAAAAAGTTAGGTGTCATTAACATTTTTGCTTTTGTAGTGAAGTACCCTTATGCAGGCTTGGAAGAGCAAGAGGCAAGAGCTGTGCTCTTGAGGGGGAGGGGTAAAACTGCAAGTCATAACTCACAACAGAGCTGCATAGTCCAAGCCATGAAGGCAGCCAGTGATGCAGCAATTGCTAATATGAGATGCACAAGCCAAGCCACAAGGGTAGCAGGTAGTGTAGCAAGAGCTGATGCTAGGTGCATTGGTCAAGCCATGAAGACAACAAGCAGTGCAGCATTAGCTGATGAGGAGTGCATTGCTCAGAGTACAGGGCATGCATCAAGTAGCTTAATCAGTACAGAGGTCTTGGAATTCCTTGAAGCCATGCCACATCATGAATTCTTCATCCAAGAGCATTGACAGATTGGTTCCGCAAGTCAAGGAGTTAGTTACTCCCACTTGCCACGTGTACAGTTTCTAGAAGATTCAAATAACTGCCTTTGGCGCCAAAATCATAGAACAGTTATTCTACCGTGTGTATAAAACAGAGCATTGTATATGCATTTTATTCATTCTTTCCATTTTTCATGTAATCTTTCCACAATCAATGAAATTCTCTCCATTTTATTTAGGCTTTCTGTTCTTTTCAGTTATACAACTCATATGCAACATATGCACTACACCACACTGGTATGCTCCGAGAACCTTATCCTTTTTTGCAGAATCTTACGACAGCTGTGTTGACGTCGCCCATCCGTATAGGCAAGGAGTTCAACTGACAATTTTCTAAATCATCAATTAACATATCTGTTTTCTTACATTAATGAGAGGTCGGTTTCTTTTAGAAATTCAAGTCTTTTATTGTGTGCGACCTAACGGGAATGAGCGATAGATAGATGGAGACGTCGTAACTAAACTAGTACGAAGGTGTAGGACTAGGAACCACACAAGTCACGTTGTTCAGCGTGGGACCGGCTAGCTGGTGAAAATGTTTTAGACCTTCTAAAGTTCTACAATTTTGGAGCTTTTGGATTTTTCTCTCTTAAATTGCATTGGCATCTTGCTGTTGTCATAGACAACAAGGCAAAGGCCTATTCTATCTCTTTTGTTCTCAGTAGAAAATCCCCCTTTTTCTTCTCTTTCTTTTTATGTTTGGAACTGTATCAGTATGTAAAGCACTTACCGGCACTTTTTTTTTTTTTTTTTTTAAAAAAGGATATGCACATTTGTAAAGAAGCCAAATGAAATGTTCAAATAGATGTGCTACTTTCACAATAATTTCACAACACCTTTACAACAAATTCTAAGTGATAAATTATAATAGGTTTTAAATTTGAATCCATCATTGAAATTACTTCCTTGCCTATCAGTAATAGGTCATAACAACCTGTCATCTGTAATTTGTAGTGAAAATATTATGAATATAGCATATCTCATATTTAGCATCGATATTCCACCAAAAAATTCTTTCAACAATATTCCATTTTTTTATTTATTTAAATTCTACCACAAAGAAAACAACGATATTCCAGGTAGCAATTGGCACAATTTGTGATTGTAGTTTAGGAAAATACTTGAAAGAAAATAAAAGATTGTGGTTAAGTAGCTTCAGTTTAAATCTCTTACTCTCATTTATTGTAAGAACAAAAATACAATACATTATCCATCTTGTATGGAGGAGAAATTTAGCAAGGGAAAAGATCATATTAATGTTTTATTAGATTTTTTTTTTTAAGAATCTCTTTTATTAGAATTTACAATGTAGTATATTGAAGTGAATTAAGTAAATAGATCTCAGATAGTTTTGCTTATAGCAAGTGGGTTCTTAGAATAGCTGAATGAATTAATATTACATGTACAATAATAGTAGAGAAATTTTAGGTTAAATGTATTGACTTTAGGGAAACATTATTATATTGGTTAACCGGTACTCAATGAGTGGTGAGCACATAAATCCGGTAAGATTTGTAGTTAGCATATTAAATATTATTAAATTCACCAGGAGGATTACTAAAATGGTCCTCATGATCTCTCTAACTAATAAAATGTTACTATTTATGCAAATGTGACATTACTAGTAGTTTTTTATTTTTAATTCTTGCACTAATTAGAAATTTGACTTACGCATTTGCATAAATATCATTATTTCATTGGTTGAGAAGATTACTTTAACAGTCCTCCTAGTGAACCTAATGATTTCTCATAGTTAACATGGGTTCAGTTCTTTCCAACATCTGCCATTCAATTTTTGGATTGTTAATTGGAATTGCGATATTTTCTGCTGAAGCTTAATTAAATAAAGGATTAAGGTATTTAAGTGATAATTATCAACATCTATATATAAATATATAAATAATATATATATATATATAAATATATAAATAGTATTAACATGATGCACCACAAAGAATGTCATTATTACTTGGCCAACTACTACTTCATTTCATTAAAAAAAACATGTATTCTCTTATTTTAGAAAAGGTTTTACTAACGTATGCCCTAAGACATTCATTAGTAAACCATTTATAAAAAAAAATTTATGGAAAAATGAAAAAGTTACCAACTTTTTTGTCAAAATTCTTAACTTCTCATAAAATGTTTCCTAAAATTGATGATTAATGTGTGCCCTAATGACATACATCAACCGGACCCTTTTAGAAATGCTAAGTCATGATGATAATATCAGGTCATGATAAATTTGTGGGATGTTTTTTTTATAAAAAAAAAAAACATGTAATTACATTAAAACTTATACTTTTAAGGATATTTTCAAATTAATCCATGAAATTTAAGATTCTCACAAATTAAATTTTATAGTTTTACTAATATCAAACTGAATTTTGGATTTGAAAAATCATATCAAGTTAAACCCAAGATTTTTGGGGCTCAATTAGGAAAATTAATTTTCTTTGCTCAATTGAGGGCTTTAAAGTTTAAATTGATACAATTTTTAAAGTTCTAGCCTTCAGGTTCAGGGTTTCATCTCTTAAGAATATTAAATTTATAACTTAATTTGAAACTTTTAAGTTGTAGGATTACATTTGAATTTATTGAGTGTTATCTAGTTAGCTCAAATTTTTTTTTGAGGGGCCAGTTAGCTCAATTGATAAATTTTTTTGTTTTTGAATAAATAACCTATGTTCAAATCTTGTCTACAAAAAAATAAAAGAAAAAAAGAAAAGATTTCTTGGCTTAATAATAAAGAGTAAATATTATGAAATGAACCCATAAATTTAAATCATACTCTATCGGTAAATTATTGAAACCACTGTTAAAGTTTAGGAATTAAAAATATAATTTACAAAAAGAAAAGAAAATTATAACAATTATATGATAAAGTTTAACTACAAACTTGGTTGTAGTGTAAGATTACAACTCTTACTAAAACAATTAACAGGGCTATAAATATTGAAAATTTAATCATTAGATTGTATATTTTTTATGTTTTTAACACATATGTCAAATTTTATGCCAATCAGATATTATTTACTATCTGATCTATAAACTTATTATTTATGCGTAATTTTAAACTACAAAAACTTAAATTTTAAATATTCAATTGATGACATAACTATTGATCTTTGATATTCTAAAATTTTCGCAAGCATAAAAATTATAAGAAAAAAATGTAATCTAATAATAAATTTGTCAAAATTCACATTTAATAAAAAAAATATTAAGTAAAATTATAGTGTTAGAGTATAACCAAATTTACAACCAAACTTTCTGCTTAATTTTGTATGTAAAGCTCTCACCAGGAAATATTTTTATGACAAGTGTTCTCAGATAGTTTTTCTTATGGCAAGTAGCCCACTTGAAGTGGGGTCTCAGAGTAGTTGAATGAATTGATATTACATGTACAATAGTAGAGAAATTTCAAGTCAATTGAATTGACTTTAGGGAAACATTAATATATTGGTTAAATGTTACTCAATGAGCAGTAAGCTCGTAAATCCTGTCAGATTTGTAGTTGGCATATTAATAGATGATGAACATGGGTCCAGTCCTTTCCAACATCTACCATTCAATTTTTGGATTTTTAATTAAAATTGTAGTATTTTCTGCTGAAGCTTAATTAAATAAAGGATTAACGTATTGAAGTTCCAATAGTGGATGTGGGGTGATAATTATCAACATCTATATACAAATAATAATAAATATTTATTTAGTATCAACTTTTCATTATATATATAAATCTATTTTGGACAGGTAAATAGTGAAAGAGGGAAAGGATGGTTTTGAACCACAAACTTGCCGCACAGTATAAGATGTCATTCTTGATGGTTTCATACTGCCAACTGTTAAGGCCCTTAAGTAGTCCTCTTGTACAGACGACATGTACAGTTTCTATTGTGAGATGAAAATCCAACACCTTCTTTTATCCTCTTCAGCAAAAAAATTTTTGTTATATTGTTACTTTCTACTATTATGGACACAAAATGTGAGCAGAGAACCAAAATCTGCAGGGATTTTTAATTTAAGGTGCGAATAGATCATTATATAAAACGAACCGAAGTGTAATTTATTTTCGGTTTTTAACTTTTTGGAAGATGCGACAATTGTTTAATATGATGGCACCTTAATTTTTTCCTGTATGTGGTGTGGTGGCATAAGCCAACAGTACAGAGAAAAATACGGCTCTACTTTTTCACAAAAGCTCATTTAGCATCGAATGCTTTTTCCTTCATTGTCGCAGTTGCTGAAACTAAATTATATTTCAAGTATAAATTAACGGATTCAAAATTAACTAAATTTCTAGTCTTAGTGGATAAAAAAACCATATATATTACGAGCAGACTTATCCCTTCTTGCATCACTTTCATCATTATTCATTAATTAGCAAATGTTACAAGTTACGATTGCACTCAAACATAGAGAGAAGTTAATAGTCCTTTATATTTAGTGGAAAATGATCTTCAACATAAAGCTAACATGGTTAGATATAAAAATAAAACAAAATCTAATGGATTCTCTGTATATCCCTTGAAATGGACAACAACTCATGTTGGTGCAAAAATTTTAGGGAAAAGATGAAATTACAACCAAGGTTTTGAAATTCGGACTATTCATTGAACCGTAAAATGGAGAGGTTCAAGGTTTTTGAAGTTGAACCGGGGTTGAACCGTGATGATGTTATAATTAATTTAATAATTAATTAAAGCCTAATTATAGATATTAAATTTATAAAATTAGCAAAATTGACTAATATATTTATATATGTGAGGGAAATTTAATGATTTTCAAGTATATATTTAATAATTAAATAAGAAAGTTAATAAAATAAAATAATAACCATGAAAACATTAAAATTTATGATTAATTTTTGAAGTAAAGTTGAATATCTTTGAAGGATTTTAATTATAATTTTTTTTTATTCCTTGTAAGAGATGGATAATTTAATTAAGTAGAATAAAATTGTGTTAAGTTGTTTTTATTAAAAAAAAAATTGCTAAGGGGTTGGACTGCACAATTCTTGACACTGGTTCGTGCGGTCCAACTCCGGTTTTAAGGGTTCACAGAATTAACTAAAAATACGGTTCTTTATGCTTAAAAAACCGATTTTCATCCCGATTCCCGGTTTTCACGGTCTAACCTCTCGATTCGGTCCGGTTTTGAAAATAGTGATTACAACAAGGTCTTTGATGGGACTGAACAATGATGGATCCTTGCAACTTGGTGAGTATCTTAATGAGAAAGAAATCTCATGTTGGTCCTAACTGTTAGGACATATGTGATGTAACTGGCAAATCTTTTGATAAA
The DNA here is from genome assembly GCA_014183005.1 of Castanea mollissima. NCBI lineage: Eukaryota > Viridiplantae > Streptophyta > Magnoliopsida > Fagales > Fagaceae > Castanea > Castanea mollissima. Next base: position 43,611,551 of record JACAVU010000003.1, read on the forward strand.
ACGCACTTTACTTGTAATCGGGTAGATCTAGGATGGGTTTAGTACTTCAAGAAACAAGTGTTCAAGTTTAGTATTGAAGCCATGCAAGTCTGACCAAGAAACAAGTGAAAAAGTGTTGTTCATTAAAGCTCGACAAAAAGGCTTCTATCGAGATTTAATGTTGAAGCTTAACACAAATTGTATCTGTCGAGAATTACGAAATTAGAATTTTCAAATCTAATTTCACGCATATCCATGAGCATTTGTGTAGGGTTTCTTTTCTCACAACCCTAGACATATATAAGGATTATTTTAAGGGCCGTCACAAGTGATGCAAAAGTTGTTGCAATTGTTGTTATATGCATATTGTGACTGGAGACAAAATTTGCCCTAATTCATCATATTTTCCATAGAAGATACTGCATCTTTACACCAAAGGTTTTGTGACCAAGGAGTTTCCTGTTCTTTGTTGTTGGATGAACTGAAGAACTTTGCAGCCAACATCTTCCTCAAGTTGGTGTGTTAGTCACGTATTGGGATCCGTGCATCATTGGTTAGTCACATACTGAGATTCGTGCATTAAATAAAGAGATTGCCACTACATTACAAGTCCAATTAAGTATTGGGATAAGGGTTCAACTATAAGTTAGTATTAGGTATTAGGATACCTTTTACTTATAACCGCTTGTTTTGATAATAGTAGATTCTCAGGAATTATGACCTTAAATTCACCCAGTAGGGTTTTATCTTGGTGGTTTTCCCCATTCGTAAACAAATCACTTGTATCAAATTTATTTTCCATTGCATTTAACTTAGTTGGTGATTTTTTTATGCTACCATGCTATTGCATGTTAATTTGACTTAATTAATCAACTTGGATAATTAATGAATTGATTTGTCAAATGGGTCAATACATTTTTATCCTATCAAGTGGTATCAGAGCAGGCACACTCTAATTAAGTTTAATCTTTACTGTGTGATTCATTGACCCCCGTTGTCACGACTACAAGTGGCATGAAAAGATCTTTTATTTCAGATACATCTTGCTTTTCTAATCTCTATTTGATTGAGTGTTTCAAAAAATGTAAGTCTAAAAGTTATTTGAAAGCTATCTTGAAGATTGTTGAAAAAGGTCTTAGTGTGACATGGAAGAAACTAAAATGTCTCAAAATGAAAATGTGCAAAGGAGTTCATCAGAGAAGGGTGAAAATTAAAGGTGTTGTACATAAATGGCAGATGTGAGAGAAAACCATTCCTATTGATTTGTCAAGCAAGCATGAAGTGTGTTTTATGATAAAGTCTGCGTTTAAAGTAATGGACACATGTTTGTGGTACCTTGACAGTGGATGCTCAAGACACATGACTGGAGACCATTCTCTCTTTAAGGTTTTCGAGTCTAAGAAAGGTGGAAATGTCACTTTCGGTGATGGGAGCAAATCACAAATAAAAGGGAAAGGAACCATCTCTCTACCTGGATTGCCAGACATTACAAATGTGTTGTCTATAGAAGGTCTGAGAGTGAACTTGTTAAGCATAAGTCAGATATGTGATCAAGACTTCATGGTGCTGTTCTTAAAACGGAAATGTCTCATTTTGAATGGATCTGGAAAGAAACTCATAAGTGGAGTCCGCATTCTTGATAATTGCTATGGATTGGTACTTGATGTAGATATTGTGTGTAATAGTATTCGTTTGCCAAATGAAGACTTATGGAACCAAAGGATGGAAAATGCTAGTTACAAACATTTGTCAATTGTATCTAAGCTTGAATTAGTGTTGGGTATACCAAAGCTCAGCAGGGTTAGCAATGTTGTGTGTGGACCATGTCAGTTTAAGAAATAGACGAAAGCAAAGCATCCAAGCACTCAAACATCACCTACATCTAGACTTTTGGAGCTACTACATTTGGATCTCATGGGCCCAACTAGAACCAAATCTCTTGAAGGAAAGAGATACAACATGGTTGTAGTAGATGATTTCACCAGGTACACTAGGGTCATTCTTCTGAGATCCAATTTAGATGCTCCTGAGCATATTGAAGCTTTGTGTACAAGACTGCAGAATTAGAAGAACATGAAGATTGATCAAATTCACAATAATCATGGTAAAGAATTCGAGAACTCATACATGGAATCTTTCTGCACCAGATCTAGTATATCTCAAGAATTCTCTACTCCTATTACTCCTTAGCAAAATGGTGTAGTAGAAAGAAAAAACAGAGTAATTTAGGAGATGGCTAGAGCCATGTTACACAATAAAGATGTGGCCAGATATTTATAGGGAGAAGCAATCAACTCCGCGTGTCATACTGTTAACAAGGAATATTTCAGACACATTACAAAAAAGACTCCCTATGAATTGTGGAAGGGAAGAAAGTCGAATGTGAAGTATTTCAAAATCTTTGGAAGTACTTGTTTCATCTTTAAGGATAGAGAGAATGTGGGAAAGTTTGACTCCTAAAGCTATGAAGGAATATTTTTGGGATACTCTTCCATAAGCGAAGCTTATTAGGTGTACAATAAAAGAACCAAGAAGGTGATGGAAACCATCAATGTTGTAATTGATGAAGCTTCAGCTTCTGGTTCTAAGAAAAGTAATGAGGAAATACCTAAGGAAAATTTTCCTTTAGAGCCTAAGGTTGTTCAAGAAGAAGTTGATCAAGAGCCTATTTCTCCAAGTACTCCAAGTGTTGTAGAAGTCTTAGTAGATATTCCTACATCACCTAAGTCTGAATCTCATGAAGAGAAAGGACCTTCCTCAAGGATCAAGTTGAATCACCCTCTTGAAGTTATTGTGGGAAATATGAATGACCTTACACTAAGAAAGTGTATGGTTGATAAATGTGTTGCTAACTTTGTGTCTTATTCTTGTTATTTGTCGCAGGTTGAACCTACCAAGGTTGAGGATGCTCTCTAGTACCTAGACCGGAAGGAGAGCATATCATTGGCACAAAGTGGAAATTTCGCAATAAAACTGATGAGGAGAGAAATGTGATTTGCAACAAGGCTCGTATGGTGGCCCAAGGATACTCTCAAGTGGAAGGAGTAGATTTTGATGAAAAGTTTACTCCTATAGCTCGCATGGAATCCATTAGGGTTCTCCTAGCCCTAGCTTGTCACTTAAAGTTCAAGTTTTATCAAATGGATGTGAAGACTGCATTCTTAAACAAGTTTCTTAAAGAAGATGTCTATGTTGCTCAGCCTAAAGGATTCATTGATCCACACTTTCTAGATCATGTGATGTACCTAAAGAAGGATCTCTATGGAATAAAAAAAGCACCCAGCCAGAGCTTGGTATGACCAGCTTACACAATACCTAGTTTCACATGGTTTCACAAGAGGACAAGCTGATCAAACTCTTTTTATCAAAAGAGAGATTGGCGAGTTGATAGTTGCTCAAGTCTATGTTGATGATATCATTTTTGGGTCTACAAAGGACGAACTTGCTCGTGACTTTTCGAAGCTTATGCAGGCCAAGTTCGAGATGAGCATGATTACAGAGTTGAATCACTTCCTTGGATTGCAGATTCGTCTGCAAGAGTCAGGTATATTCATATCTCAATCTAAATATGCTAACAATCTTGTGAAAAAGTTTAAATTGGAATCTGCTAGTCTTGTTAGAACCCCCATGAGCCCAAATGTTAAACTCATTGTTGATTTGTTAGGCAAAAGTGTTGATTCTTCCTTATATTGAAGCATTATAAGTAGTCTCCTTTACCTTAATGTTAGTAGACCTGACATTAGTTACAGTGTGGGAGTGTGTACTAGATATCAAGCTAACCCCAAAGCATCTCATATGATTGGTTTAATAACAATCATAAAATATGTCAATCCACTGTTGATTTCGAAGTGTGGTATAGAAAGGACACCAACGATGTCTTAGCTGGGTATTCTGATGCAGACTGGGCTAGTAATGCTGATGATAGAAAAACTACTTTGGGGGGTTGTTTTTATGTGGGTAATAATCTTGTCTCCTGGATGAGTAAAAAGAAAAATTTCATCTCATTATCCACTGCTAAGGCTGAATACATTACTGCCGGTAGCTGTTGCACCGAACTTTTATGGATGCAAAAACTCCTCCTTGATTATGATATTCGTCAAGAACATCTTACCATTTATTGTGACAATACTAGTGCCATTAACATCTCTAAAAATCCTGTTCAACATTCTCAAATAAAACATATAGAGATTCGACACAATTTCATTTGTAAACTTGTTGAAGATGGCACACTCACTCTTGAGTTCATTCTCATTGATGATCATAAGGTGGATTTGTTCACTAATCTTCTTGATAGCAAACGGTTTGAATTCCTACTCCAAAACATTGGTGTAATCTCTATGGAATGTGATAGGTCAAAAACATATTGACCCTTTCGGTAAATTAATCAATTAATTATCCAAGTGAATTAATTAGAGTCTATTACATGCAATAATTGTGGTAGCACAAATAAATCACCAGCTAAATTAAATGCAGCAGAAAATAAATTTGACATAGGTAATTTGTTAATGAATAGGGAAAACCACCGAGGCAAAACCCCACTAGGTGAATTTAAGGTCACCACTCTTGAGAATCCACTATTATCAAAACAAGCGATTACAAGTAAAAAGAATCCCATTACCTAATACCAACCTACAGTTGAAACTTTACCCCAACACCCAATTGGACTTGTAATGTAGTGGCAATCTCTCTGTTCAATGCACGAATCCCAGTACGTGACTAACCAATGATGCATGGATCCCAGTACATGGCTAACACACCAACTTGAGAAAGATATTGGCTGCAAGGTTCTTCAGTTCATCCACAATGAAAATCAGGAAGTTCCTTGGTTACAAAACTCTTAGCGTAAAGACACAATAGCTTCTACAAAGAGAAAGACGAACTAGGGTAATTTTGTCTCCGGTCACAATATACATGTAACAACAATTACAACAACTTTTGCACCCCTTGTGACGGCCCTTAAAATAATATTTATATGTTTCTAGGGTCGTGAGAAAAGAAATCTTATACAAATACTCATGGATATGTGTACAACATTAAACCTTGATAGAAAGGATTTTGTCAAGACATCTATCGAGCTTTAATGAACAACACTTCTTTACTTGTTTCTTGTTCAAACTTGTATGGCTTCAATACTAAACATGAACACTTGTTTCTTGAAGTATTAAACGCATCCTAGATCTACCTAAATACAAGTAAATTGTGTTTTGTCACATGTCTCTAACAATTCTGACATATGTCCTAACAATCTCCTCTTTTGGCAATCCGTGACAAATCCACAGTAAACAAATTAATCATGAGAGAAGTCTTAAATCACTAAACTCATAACCACTCGTTGGAATAAAAAACAAATCTAACTTAACATAAACTATTGAAAAACTTTGCAAGAAGAGAGTTCATGGCATGATAGATTTTCACAACTTGTCTTTCTGAAACAGAAATAAAGATTGCATATATAAAGAAACATGTGTATAAAGAGAGAAAAGAAACAACACATAGAGAGATAGGTGAAGAACAACATACATCATCATATATATATGAAAATAAAGTACATTGTATGTCATAAATAAATGGTCACAAGACTGGTGTACAAAAGGATAATGTAACTAAAAAGAAAGAAAAGAAAAGTACATAAAATCCTCACTACATCTCTCAAAATGTATAGACACTCCCCCTAACAAAAATATCCTACACTAACTCTCCCTCTAAGTATAAGACTACTCTCATCCCAAAACTACTCCCCATTTTTGTCACGAATGATAAATGGTAAGTCACTAAGAGGTCGTCATCTCATAATCACTAGAAGAGCTAGCATTGCCCTTATCATCACCAGCATTGGCATCCTCGTCCTCAAAAGCCTCTAGAGAAGGAGATGGACAAGTAGCAAAACCACCAAGGTGAGCCTATCTTCGTGCTATACAACTAACACAGGTGTTCACCTAACACAACTCATTAGTGAGAGTTTCGAGGTGAGCATCTAGGCGCTGAAGCTGTGCCATAATGGCCTCGAGGGTCACACCACTAGCTCCAAAGGTGGAAGGAGCCGAAGAAGAAGGATCAGCAGAAGCTGCAAGATCGATCGTCTGCATCCGTGGCCACTTTGGTCGAAACTCAGCCTTGCACCACCGAATAGAACTGGCATTGATGACACCCATAGTGGTGTAGTAAGGAGAAGCAAGAATAGAAATGGAGAAGTGTCAAATGATACGTATGATAGTCAAAGGAAAGATGAGCTTATCACGTGTAGTCATATCCTAATAGACATCAAGGATAAAAGTGATAAAGTGAGAAGGGAAATCAATAGTGAGGTCCTCTAAAAGAGATAAAAGAAAATGAGCACGAGGCTCTGTGATAGAGTTATAGTGAGACAAATGAGTAAAAGTGAATGTCATCACCATGTTAAAGAACCTCGGACCTTTTACAAAGCTCAAGCATGGGTGTTTTGTTTCTCACCCCATATGAAAGGCATCTCACAGAAGTGACAGAAGCTCGTCTTTAGACATAGTCCTAAGACGCTCACAACCAGGGTAATCAAGATGTGATACCCTTGGGACATATAGTACCTCGGATATAAGATCCAAGGTAACTACGATACGTGTACCTCAAAATGTTGTGGCAAACCGAGGTACAAAGGTATTGATACTGTGTATATTGGAATAAAACTCCTATATAAACACGATGGGACACCTCAAGGGTTCCTCAATAAGAGAATCCCAACCCCAAGCCCAAATGACACCGGGTAGAGGAGTGTCGGAAGAGTCCGATAGGACAACATGGTGCTCTGGATGAACGCCACATTTCTGAAAGTTCTCCAAGAAGCCCTTTTGGGCCTTCCCATCTCGGAACCAAATGTGAAGAGGGGGAACAGAATTAGAAGAAGAAAAGCCACAACCAAGAGGGTTCCGAGCTGGAGTGGACTTTTGGGGTGCCATGGCCCAGTCTATCTGAGAGAGAGAGAGAGAGAGAGAGAGAAACAGAACACAATCACAACCAGAACTAAAGAAAGAAAAGAAAGGAGACGTATGCATAAAATATGCATGAACATGTGATGTGCAAAATTTAAATACCATGGGTAAAAACCTAATCTAAACCTACCAGCACACATTTCACAATAATCAAACACACATCTAAATGCATGAAACATTGTTAAAATGCAAGGAATATGCATGCATGAGCATATAGAATCAAATCAACATAACCCAACCAAAAATTTCACAAACATCTCAAAAACTCAAAAGAAATTCAAAAACCCCATAACCTAGGTCTAAAGTGCATGAATGCATGTAAATGAAGGGTTTTAGAACACTTACCAAGTAATCTGAGCTTGATATAGGCCGAAAATGAAGTGGGTAGAGAGATTTGAGTGAAAGAAATGTGTTTGGGGGCGAGAGAGAGAAGTGAGAAAAGAATCTGATTTCGCACTCAGCATATAATTAGAAATCGTAGCTTGATGTATCGAGGAGCTATCGAGATCTGTCGAGCACTAAATCTTGACAGAAGTGAATTTGTCAAGGTGCTGTCGAGGATCTGTCGACGGCAAAAACACCTCGATGGATTGAGAAGTTGTTAAGAATCTATCAGCCAAACAGAAAGTTTCTCAATGGATCAAGAAGGTGTCGAGAAGCTATCTAGACGAAATCTAGAAAGCTCAATGGATTGAGAATGCGATAAGATCTATCGAGAAAAGAAGAAAGACGGGCTCGATAGATGCAAATCTGTCGAGGATCTGTTGAGAAGTTGTTGAGCTTAAAGAAAATGAGTTTTTCAAAGAGCGGAAAAACACATGGAGATGAATGCAAAAAGAAAACTACTCAAACATAGATCCAATCAACATGTTAAGCTCTTAAAAACATCTCTCAACAAAAAATACAAAGCATTCATAGATCAAAACACACACACACACGCACTAAACAAGTCTAACCAATTTTATATTTCAAAAACAAGTTATGACAGTTTAGTGAGCATATATTAACACATGTATTTCTTGTGATGACCAAATCACATTGTACTTGCACATGTATCAAAAGTAGTAAAGAATTTGTGTTTTGTGTGTGAAAATATAGCAAGAGTGCATAAGTGTCTCATATTATGATGATTTGAGATATGAGAAAATCAATTTCACTCACACATAATCATAACTGTTTGATGGGGACAATCACCTTCGAAGTAAATCTTATAACTCCCACATCTCTTAGAAACACGCTTGCAACCATTTTAAAAAAAATGTTGATTCTTTTTGCTTTTATTTTCTTTGCATATTTTTATTTTTGAGCATATCATGCATGGGCATATAAGAGAGAGAAAATAAATACCCAATTATGTAAGCTTAATCATCACAATTTCGCTATATCGAAGCACACAGATGTTATACATAATTGGCGGGCTTTAGTGGTGAGATGGTTATTTATGCATTTCTCTTAGAATTTTGTAGTCCTTCCCATCAAAAAGAGTGATATGAGTGTTAACTATTAGAGATCACTTAATTGTACTAATCCCAACCACGAATCACAAAGCTCACTTGCTTAGTTGTGCATTGAGATTCTCATTTAAGCTACAAAAGATACAAAATCTTGAAAATTTTGTTTCAATAGCCATCCAAGGTACATAAGTACCAATATACACAAAACACACACTATTTTTGTATTTTTCTTATTTTTCAATTTTTTTTATGAAAAAAAAAAACAAAACTGAAAACAAACACACAAAAATATGTTAAACAAACAAAGCATAAAACTAGACGCAAATGCATGAGAAAAAAGGAAAAAGAGGAGAGATCACTCTATGGAGATTACACCAATTTTTGGTGTAGGAATTCAAACCTTTTGTTATCAAAAGGTTTAGTGAACAAATCAGCCGTCTGATCATCAGTATGGATGAACTCAAGAGTGAGTATGCCATCTTCAATAAGCTCTCGAATGAAGTGGTGTCGTATCTCTATATGTTTTGTTCGAGAAAATTGAATACAATTTTTAGAGATGTTAATGGCACTGGTATTTTCACAATAAATGGTAAAATGTTCTTAACGAACACCATAATCAAGGAGGAGCTTTTGCATCCATAGAAGTTGGGTACAACAGCTACTAACAACAATGTATTCAACCTCAACAGTGGATAATGAGATAGAATTTTGCTTTTTACTAATCCAGGAGATAAGATTATTACCCATATAAAAACAACCCTCCAAAGTATTTTTTCTATTATTAGCATTACCAGCCTAATCTGCATAAGAATACCTATTTAAGACATCATTGGCATCCTTGCTATACCATACTCCGAAATCGACAGTGGATTTGACATATTTTATGATTCTTTCAAAGCAATCATACGAGACTCTTTGGGGTTAGCCTGATATCTAGCACACACTCCCATGCTATAACTAATGTCAAGTCTACTAGTAGTAAGGTAAAGTAGATTGCCTCTCATGCTTCTATATAAAGAAGAATCAACACTTTTGCCTAACAAATCAATAGTGAATTTAACATTTGGGCTCACAGGGGTTCAAACAGAACTACCTAATTTCAATCCAAACTTTTTCACAAGATTTTTTGCATATTTAGATTGAGATATGAATATACCTAACTCTTGCTGATGAATCTGCAATCCAAGGAAGTGATTAAACTCTCCAATCATGCTCATCTCAAACTCGGCCTGCATAAGCTTCAAAAAGTCATGAGCAAGTTCATCATTTGTAGACCCGAAGATGATATCAACAACATAGACTTGAGAAACTATCAACTTGCCATTCTCCCTTTTGATAAAAAGAGTTTGATCAGCTTGTCCTCTTGTGAAACCATGTAAGACTAGGTAATGTGTAAGCTAGTCATTCCAAGCTGTAGGTGCTCGCTTTAGTCCATAGAGAGCCTTCTTTTGGTACAACACATGATGCAAAAAGTATGGATTAATGAATCCTATTGAGCAACATAGACATCTTCTTTAAGGAACCCATTCAAGAATGCAGTCTTCACATCCATTTGGTAAAGCTTGAACTTTAAGTGAGAAGCCAGAGCTAGGAGAAGCCTAATGGATTCCATGCGTGCTATAGGAGCAAATGTTTCATCAAAATCTACTCCTTCTATCACGACCCAAACCTGTACTTTAGAATTTAGAGCATGACCGACATGTCAATATCAAGTTTACTTCAATACTAACATGAACCAACCTAAACTGAAGGTGCTTATCAAGAATCGTTTCCTGTATTCCTGCTTATTTTCTTGCATAAAAGCCATAATATACAAAAATGATGAAAACCTTGAAAATTCATTTCATTTGAACTTTGCAAAATTACCACTTGCCTAAAACTTCAGGTATTCGTGTAAATATTACATAGCTAAACATTTAACAAAACTCTTATTTACAAACCTAACCCCAAAGACATACAATTGGGGTTCAAAACAAACTATGGTTCCAAATTACATCTGTGCTCAAGGATCAAGTACATCTTGATTCCTCCTATACAACAAAAGAGCTAAACTACAAAAAAAAAAAAAAAAGACTATACAATCTAACAAACGAGAATTACAAAATCCTTGCCACCTCTAATACTCTTGCTGCTTCCAAGAAGAACCTGTGCATTGAAATATAATAGGGTGAGCTGCGAAGCCCAGTAAGGTTTTAAGCTCCATGGGCCTTTGACAAGAATGCATGTAAATAAAATATTTTATGGATATAGCAGCTTTGACAAAATAGCCTTCATACTATTCATATTGTAACTTATGAACTTTTAGATGAAAATACTTCATTTTCCTTTCATATAATAATAAAAGGACATAATAAGAAACTTGAACATAATTCAACAAACTTTTCTAATTATCATACTTTTTTTTATCATCATACTTTTCTTATAATTTCCAAATAGCTTAATAGCTCATTTATAATACATATTTGTCAATCCAATTGTAAGTCTGTCAGAACTTTGAAAGGCTCCCAGCACATAGTGCTAGGCATTCAACATTCCCCACAATGCTAGGTAATTCCAGAATCATATCATAATACATACTTTCAACCATGGGGGTAGGTTGACATCTTCCACAAGTTGGTTGTTACCAACAAGGGCGGGTACAGCAGAGCCAGTCCTACTTTTAATGGCCAATCAGAATCTCCATGGAAATACCAGTACTATAACCCTTACTGGCTGAGTTCAGATCATGACAATGGAGTAACTGAAAACTATTTTTTTTCTTCAGATAATATGCTTTTACATAAATACTTCATAACAGTAGCATATCTATTTCATTCTTTAAACATTACGTTCGTGATATGGGTAATAGCATCAATATGTAAAATTATCATATATATAAGATTCAATAAGTTACGATCATAAATCTTTACTTAAGTCATGCTTATATGTAATATCTTCAATTAAAAGTTTTTGATGCAAAATAATTTTCTAAATAATCCTTATACTTATCAAACGCACATGACACATATCTTTTACCTGAAAACAAAAGACGCAAGAGATTCGTACAAGAGGAGCTCAAGTGTCCATGTTCTCGTTCTCGTCACCTAAATGAAAGACCAAAACTTATTACTAACAACTCTTCCTAAATATATAAACTTATACCTCAAACACCACCTAACTCTCAAACTTAATAAAATCTTAATTCCTATCACATAGAGTTTCCCCAAAAACAATGTACAATCATCAAACACATCACATACCAAAACATAGAGAAACCAAGGCATAAAAATTCCTCTATTCTAAACATACCAAAAGATAAGCACATTAAATTATAGCTCAAAACATTCACCCTAACATGCTCAAATTTGTCCTAACATAAATTCATGCAACTTAGAAATTACACCATTATTTTTGTATTAATCCAAATGCAGTGAGACCACTTCCATTACAACTATATGTGTCTTAGGATTCATAAAAACTACTCCTAGCATCCTAATTCATAGCAAATGATTTAATACAGAATTTTCTTGTGGTGAATGTCAAATTTGTCATAGTGACAGCTTTAGTGCATGTTCTTACAAAATTCATCAACTAAATGCAAATGGTCTTCATTTCATTTGGGTATTTTTATACCAATACTATAAACATTAAAATATATTTTTAAGCATCCAATAGACCATAACACCATCAATCTTTCAACTTACTAAAACGGAAACACAATTTCAGCTTCTAAAATTGAATTAGAGAATAAAGAAGGGGAAATAAACAAAACAATCATACTATCAAAATACTCTAAAATCAAATAAGGTTTTAATTATTTACCCACAAATTTTGAAGCTGAAACTTTAGTGTTAGGCTCTTAATTTCTTCTTAGAGAGAGGTGTGTGTGTATATATATATATATTGTTTTGGTGAGAGAGGGAGAGAGATGTGTAGCCGTGTAAGAGCAAAGAGAGAAAGAAAACAAAGAAACAAAGTGAAAGGAATAGAGAAAGAAGACAAGGGGCTAGACTTCCTGATGAAGCCAAGAAGATAAGATAAGGAAAGTGGACTTTTGGGGTGGGGCACGTGTAATGCTAAGGAGAAAAAGATCAAGACCCACCTTTTCAACTTTTGGCATTTATACTTCTCACCCCCTATATATATATATATATCCTTATCTTTATAAAATTTCTTTCCACAACATTAAAAGAGTATATATGTTTTATAATATCACAATATCAAAGCTTTATTCACTTAAATTAATTAAGATAATAACAAACATATAAACTCATAAATTTAATTATGCAATAGGTTGGGGTGTTATACCTTCCACTTGAGAGTATCCTTGGGCCACCCAGATGAGCCTTGTTGCGAATAACATTTCCCTCCTCATCAGTTTTATTGCGAAATATCCACTTTGTGCCAATGATGTGCTCTCCTTCTGGTCTAGGTACTAGGGTCCAAACATCATTCCTTTGAAATTGGAGCAATTCATCATGCATGGCCTCAACCCGGATTTCATCCTAGAGAGCATCCTCAACCTTGGTAGGTTCAACCTACCACAAATAGCAAGAATAAAACACAAATTTAGCAACACATTTATCAACCGTACGCTTCCTTAGTGTAAGTTTATTCATATTTCCCACAATAACTTTAGGAGGGTGATTCAGCTTGATCCTTGAGGAAGGCCCTTTCTCTTCGTGAGATTCAGAATCAAGTGAGGTAGGAATGTCTATTGAGACTTCTACAACACTTGGAGTACTTAGGGAGACGGGCTCTTGATCAACTATTTCTTGAACAAACTTAGGCTCTAAAGGAAGAATTGCCTTAGGTATTTCCTCACTAATTTTCTCAGAACTAAACATAGATAGTTTCAATCACCTTCTTGGTTCTTTTGTTGTACACCCGATAAGCTTTGCTTGTGGAGGAGTATCCAAAAATATTCTTTCATCACTTCAGAAGTCAAACTTTCCCACATTCTCTCTATCCTTAAGGATGAAACAAGTACTTCCAAAGATTATGAAATACTTCACATTTGCCTTTCTTCCCTTCCACAATTCATAGGGAGTCTTCTTTGTACCAAGTCTAAAATACACCCTGTTAACTATATGACATGCGGTGTTGACTGCTTCTTACCATAAGTTTTTGGCCACATCTTTATTTTGTAACATGGCTCTAGCCATCTCCTGAATGACTCTGTTCTTTCTTTCTACTACTCCATTTTGCTGAGGAGTAATAGGAGCAGAGAATTCTTAAGATATACCAGATTCAATGCAAAAATATTTAACGTATGATTTCTCGAATTCTTTACTATGATCACTGTGAATTCGATCAATCTTCATGTTCTTCTCATTTTGCAGTCTTGTACACAAAGCTTCAATGTGCTTAGGAGCATCTGACTTGGATCTTAGAAGAATAACCCAAGTGTACCTAGTGAAATCATCTATTACAACCATGATGTATTTCTTTCCTCCAAGAGATTTGGTTCTAGTTGGACCTATGAGATCCAAATGTAGTAACTCCAAAGGTCTAGATGTAGCTGATGTCTGAGTACCTCAATGTTTTGCTTTCGCCTATTTCTAAGCTGACACGGCCCAAACACAACATTGCTAACCTTGCTGAGCTTTGGTATTCCCAACACTGATTCATGCTTAGATACAATTGACAGATGTTTGTAGCTAGCATGTCCCATCTTTTGGTGCCACAAGTCTTCATTTGACAATTGAATACTGTTGCACATAATATCAGCATTAGGTACTTATCCATAGCAATTATCTAGAGTGCGAACTTCACTTATGAGTTTCTTTCCAAACTCATTCAAAACGAGACATTTCCCTTTTGAGAATTGCACCATGAAGTCTTGGTCACATATCTAATTTATGCTCAGCAAGTTCACTCTCAGACCTTTAACATATAACACATTTGTAATGTCTGGCAACCCAGGTAGAGAGTGGTTCCCTTCTCTTTTATTTGTGATTTGCTCCTATCACCAAAAGTGACATTTTCACCTTTCTTAGACTCGAAAACCTTAAAAAAAGAACGGTTTCCAATCATGTGTCTCAAGCATCCACAATCAAGGTACCATAAACATGTGTCCATTACCTTGAATGCATACTTCATTATAAAACACACTTCATGCTTGCATGACAAATCTGTATGAATGGCTTTCTCTCTCCTCTGCCATTTATGAATAAAACCTTTAACTTTCACTCTTCTCAGATGAACTCCTTTGCACATTTTCATTTTGAGACAGTCTAGTTTCTTCTTTGTCACACTAAGACATTTTTCAACAATCTTCAATCTTCAAGATAGCTTTCAAATAACTTTTAGACTTATATTTTCCGAAACATTCAATCAAATAGAGATTAGAAAAGCAAGATGTATTTGAAATAAAAGATCTTTCCATGCTGCTTGTAGTCGTGACAACATGGGTCAATGGATCACACAGCAATGATTAAAACCTAAGCAAAGTGTGCTCTGATACCACTTGATAGGCCAAAAACATATTAACCCCTTTGGTAAATTAATCAATTTATTATCTACGTGAATTAATTAGATTCAATTACATGCAATGAGTGTGGTTGCACAAAAAAATCACCAACTAAGTTAAATGTAGTGGAAAATGAATTTGACACAGGTGATCTATTTAGGAATGGGGAAAATCACAAAGGTAAAACCCCACTGGGTGAATTTAAGGTCACCACTCCCAAGAATCCACTATTATCAAAACAAGTGGTTACAAGTAAAAGGAATCTTAATACCTAATACCAACCTACAGTAAAATTTTTTTAAAAAAATACAAAAACAGTGTGTGTATATGTATATTGGTACTTGTGTACCTTAGATGGCCATTAAAACAAAGTTTTCTAAACTTTGCATCTTTTGTAGCTTTGGTGAGCATTTCAATGCACAACTAAGCAAGTGAGCTTTGTGACTCGTGTTTGTGATGAGTACGGTTAAGTAATCTCTTATACTTAACACTCATATCACTCTTGTTGATGGGAAGGACTAGAAAATCTTAAGAGAAAGGCATAAATAACCATCTCACCACTAAAGCTCGCCAATTTTGTATAACATCTATGTACTTCAGCATAGCAAAATTGTGATATTTTGGCTTAATATAATTGGGTATTTCTTCTCTCTCTTATATGTCCATGCATGATATGCACAAAAAGAAAATACACAAAGAAAAACAAAAGCAAAAAAATCAAAATGCTTTTAAATATGATTTTAAGCGTGTTTCTAGGAGATGTGAGAGTTATAAGATGTACCACGAAGGTAATAGTTCCCATCAAGCAGTTATGATTATGTTTGAGTGTATTTGATTTTTTTCATATCTCAAATCGTCATAATGAGACACTTATGCACTCTTGCAATGTTTTCACACATAACATGTAAACTCGTTACTACTTTTGATACATGTGCAAGTACAATGTAATTTGGCCATCACAAGGAATATATATGTGTTAATATATGCTCACAAAATTATCATAACTTGTTTTTGAAATATAAAATTGGTTAGACTTGTTGTGTGTGTGTGTGTGTGTGTGTGTGTGTGTGTTGCATTTATCTCTATATATTTTTTCCTTCTTTGAAAAACTACTTTTCTTCAAGCTTGATAGCTTCTTGATAGATCCTGAACAGATTCTCTTCTAGCGAGCTCTTCTTTTTCTTTTCTTGACAAATTTTATCAGAATCTCGATCCATCGAGCCTTTTGGGTTTCTTTTTGATAGATGCTCGATAGCTTCTTCGATCCATCGAGCAACTTTCTATCTGGCCAATAGATTCTCGATCAATCGAGGTATTTTTGCCGTCGATATATCCTCGATAGCATCTTGACAGATTCACTTCTGTTGAGATTTAGTGCTTGACAAATCTCGATAGCTACTTCGATCTATCAAGCTGCGATTTCCTTATATAGTCCGAGCGCGAATCAGATTTTATTTCCCACTTTTTTCTCTCGACAGAAAACTCTCTTCTCTCACTTCAAACACTTCTCACTCACTCAAATCTCCTCACCCATTCATATTTTGGCCTAGATCAAGCCTTAATCCTCTGGTAAGCTTACTAAAACCCTCATTTCTCATGCATTCATTCATTTTAGACCTAGGTTATGAGGTTTTTTAAAATTTTTTGGTTTTTTTGAGATTTTTGTGAAAGTTTTGGGTTGGGTTGGGTTGGGTTGTTTTGATGTTATATGCTCATGCATTGCATATTCCTTGCATAATAACAATGTTTCATGCATTGATATGTGTGTTTGATTATGTTGAAATGTGTGCTGGTAGGTTTGGATTGGGTTTTTACCCATAATGCAATTTTAAATTTTGCACGTCCTATGTTCATACATACGTATTTCCTTTCTTTTCTTCTTCTTCTTCTTTTTTTTTTTTTTTTTTTTCTATTTTGTGATTTGTTTTCTCTCTCTCTCTCTCTCTCGGATAGACTGTGCTATGGCACCCAAAGCGCATAAGTACAGTCCAGGTTGGAATCCTCTTCAAGGTTCTGGTTCTTCTTCTTCTGAACTCGTTCCCCTCTTCACATTCGATTCCGTGATGAGAAGGCCCATAAGGACTTCTTGGAGAACTTTTAGAAACGTGGCATTCATACAGAGTGCTATGTTGTTCTGTCAGACTTTTTCAACACTCCTCTCCCCCGTGTCATTCAAACTAGGGGCTGGGAATCTCTACTTGAGAAACCCTTGAGGTGTCCATTGTGTTTATATAGGAGTTTTACTCCAATATACATGGTGTCGATACCTCTGTACATTGGTTTGCCACGACATTTCGAGGTACATGTATCGTAGTTTCCCTGGATCTTATGTCCAAGGTACTACATGTCCCATTGGTATCGCATCCTAATAACCCTGGTTGTGAGCGTTTTAGGACTGTGTCTAGAAACAAGCTTCTCTCTCACTTTTGTGAAACGCCTTCCATATGGGGTAGGAAGCAAAACACCCTATGCTTGGGCTTTGCAAAAGGTTTGAGATTCCTTAATATGGTGATGACAATTACTGAGCCTCGTGCTCGTTTCCTCTTGTCTCTTCTCGAGGCCCTTCTTGTAGACTTCCTCACTCACTTCATCACTTCTATACTCGATGTCTATCAGGATACGGTGACCCATGCCCTCCCTATAGACTTCCCCACTCACTTTCATCACTTCATCACCACTATGTGTGGAGCCTACCGTTCCTGCAGCTATTGTTGTTCCTTCCACCTCTGCTCCTTCTTCCTCAATTGGTGATGTGACCCTCGAGGCTTTCATGTCACAGCTTCAGCACATGGATGCTCTCCTTGACTCTCTCTCTGATGATTTGTGTTAAGTGAACACCTAAGTCAGTCGTATAGCACGATGATAGGCTCGCCTTGGTGGTTTCATCGCATCTCCATCTCCATCTCCTTCTCTAGAGATTTTGGCAGATAAGGATGGTGCTAATGGTGATGATGAGGACGATGCTAGCTCTTGCAGTGATGATGAGATGACGACCTTTCAGTGACTTACCTTTTGTCATTCGTAACAAAAGGGGGAGTTGTTTTGGGATAAAAGTAGTCTTGTACTTAGGGGGAGAGTTAGTATATGACATTTTTTGTTAAGGGTAGTGTTTATAGATTTTGAGGGATGTAGTGATGATTTTATGTACTTTTCTTTCTCTCTTTTTAGTTACTTTAGCCTCATGTATACTGGTTTTGTGACCATTCATTTATGACATACATTGTATTTATTTTCATATATATATATATGTGTGTGTATATATATATATATATATATATATATATTATATATATATATATATATGTTGATGTATGTTTCTTCACCTATCTCTCCATGTGTTGTTTCTTTTCTCTCTTTATATGCATATTTCTTTATGTATGCAATCTTTATTTCTGTTTCACACAAAGATACCTTGATGAGTTTTGTTTAAAGTGTTTTAGAAAGACATGTGAAAATCTATCATGCCATTAACTCTCTTCTTACAAAGTTTTTCAAGAGTTTATGTTAGGGTTAGATTTACTTTGTATTACAACAAGTGGTTATGTGTTTAGTGATTTAAGACTTTTCTCATGATTCATTTGTTTGTTATGGTTTTGTCACGGATTGCCAAAGGGGGAGATTTTTAGGACATATGTAAGATTGTTACAGACATATGTGATGTAATTAGCTAATTCTTTGACAAAATGCATTTTATTTGTAATTGGGTAGATCTAGAATGGGTTTAGTACTTCAAGAAAAAAGTGTTCAAGTTTAGTATTGAAGCCATGCAAGTTTGACCAAGAAACAAATAAAGAAGTATTCTTCATTAAAGCTCGACAGATATCTCAACAAAAAGACTTCTATTGAGATTTAATGTTGAAGCTCGACAGAAGCTCGATACAAACTGTATCGTCGAGAATTACGAAATTAGAATTTTCAGATCTAATTTCATGCATATCAATGAGTATTTGTATAGAGTGTCTTTTCTCACAACCCTAGACATATATAAGGATTATTTTAAGGGGCCGTCACAAGTGATGTAAAGGTTGTTGCAATTGTTGTTACATGTATATTGTGACCGGAGACAAAATTTGCCCTCATTCATCATATTTTCTGTAGAAACTACTGCGTCTTTATGCCAAGTGTTTTGTGACCAAGGAGCTTCCTGATCTTCATTATTGGATGAATTGAAAAACTTTGTAGCCAACATCATCCTCAAGTTAGTGTGTTAGTCATGTACTGGGATCCATGCATCATTTGTTAATCACATACTGGGATTTGTGCATTAAACAAAGAGATTGTCGCTACATTACAAGTCTGATTGGATATTGGGGTAAGGGTTCAACTGTAGGTTGGTATTAGGTATTGAGATTCCTTTTACTTCTAACTGCTTGTTTTGATAATAGTGGATTCTCGGGAGTGATAGCCTTAAATTCATCTGGTGGGGTTTTGCCTCGGTAGTTTTCCCTATTCGTAAACAAATCACCTATGTCAAATTTATTTTCTGCTGCATATAACTTAATTGGTAATTTGTTTGTGCTACCACACTATTGCATGTTAATTTGACTTAATTAATTAACTTGAATAATTAATTAATTGATTTGTCTAAAGGGTCAATACATTTTTGGCCGATCACTAATCAACTTGGGGTAAGAGGAAGACTCCAATGGTTAAATCATTATACCAATTAGGAAAGAAGAGAAATGAAACAAGCAGTGTAACGGTGCCAAGGGTTGCATGATCTTGTTGTCCTGTAATAAAATTGGTTTCTATACGAGTGCCTTTGAGAAGAATAAAATAATTTGATGTGAGCATTTAAAAAAAAATATCTACATCAAATTATCAAATGATTCCCAATTGGCCCAATGAGGGGTCATAAAAAAGATCTCACTAAGAATTTCAGTTTATCTCGCTTGGATTGCAAAATTTTCACTTAAAACAAAGCCAATTTACAAAAATAGTAAAGAGGAAACTTTTGAATATAAACTAGTTTTTGACACTACTTTCCAAAACTTTTAACTTGTCCAATATCAAAAATTAGATCCAAAAAGTGGATAGCTTTAGAAAGTATGCGTCTTAATCTTTCCAATGACACCTCATTTGAGCCAAATGGAGGTTAGAAAGGCCGAAAAGCAACGTTGCCAAACAGGACAAATTGTATAAGACTCATAAAACTAGTGTTGGATGCCCTCTTTGTGCAAGCAACGTTGCAAAAATAGGACAAATTGTATAACTCGTAAAAACTAGCGTAGGGTGCCCTGCCCTCTTTGTGCTTGTATTTCTTGCATCTCATGAAGAATGGAGCTATAAATTTGATAGCCTTTCGACGTAGAAATGTTATCTACATCTTGAAAAAAAAAAAGCATCGCAAGATCTTATCTGGATTGTGAGATATCACGTGCCTAAGATTGACCAAAACCAATTTGGAGGTCTAAATCCATGTGGACCAGCCCACACTTGGGCCGAAACCAACTTGGAGGTTTAAATTCATGTGGACCAGCCCACTTCAATGATCCATAACTTTCTGCAAAAAGCTCTAAATGACACAAAGCTGGAACTATTGGAAATTACGTTGTGAGAGCTTTTCAAAAACATAAAGAACGCTGAAAACAGACTTCATTAAGACCTCTAGATGAGTGCACAGAGTTGGTACACCGAAACTGAAAAAAAAAAAAAAAAAAAAAAAAAAAAAAAACAAAAACAAAAAAACAAAAAACAAAAACAAAAAGACCAAATTTGGGTAGGAAAGTATTGGAAGATGCTAGAAGGCATAAAAAATTCGGCCAGATAAAATCCGTGCCAAAAACCTTTTGCTTGGAATAAGTACGGGCAGAATATGTTGGGAAGTCCTAAAACATACAAGAAAGTGTGTATAACATTCATCAAAACAAAAAAGAAGTGGGCCAAAATGGCCAAATACTCACAATTTTCAAAAATTTATAGCAAAAAAACACTATTTCGGAATAAGGGAAATACCACTTTTATGGTACTCGAGTTTGGCAAACTCGAGTACCATTTGGAACTCGAGTTTAAGATACTCGAGTTCCTAGAAGTTTTGCCATCGTGGCACTACTGGGGTGGAAATTAGTAGATTAAAAAAAATAATGTGATACTCGAGCTTGGTATACTCGAGTACCATGCAAAAAAATACTCGAGTATGCCATGCTCGAGTACCTTTTATAAATAAAATGCTGTTTATTTTATTTCTACGGTATTTGAGCTCACCAAGCTCGAGTACCTTGTAACTTTTTTTTTTTTTTGGGATTATTGACAAATAAACATAAATATAAAATGTTGTTTATCTTATTTTTTACAGTACTCGAGCTCACCAAGCTCGAGTACCTTGTAACTTTTTTTTTTTTTGGATTATTGGCAAATAAACATAAACATAAAATGCCGTTTATTTTATTTCTACAGTACCCCAGCTCACTAACCTCGAATACCTTGTAACTTTTCTTTTATTTTCTTTTTTTGGGATTATCGACAAATAAGTATAAATATAAAAATAAGTAGCTTTTTTATGTTTTTATTTATTTAAATAGAAGCATTGTAAAACATAGAGATTTTCATTTCAAAATATGAATTTAATTTCTACATTAAGTAAAACTGTTCACTATTTTCTCATAAAAATTGTTCATTATTTTCTGCATAAACTATTTCTAGCATTCTACATAAAAATATTTTATGTTCAGCATTATTTAAAAAAATTGTTCACTCTCTTTTCTGCATAAATTATTTTCTGTTTACTATTTAAAAAATTGTTCGTTGTTTTTTCATAAAACACCTAGTGAAATCGTGTTTTCTAAATTTAAACATCAAATCTGAATGCTTTTTCATGTTTGAATTTCACAATAATCGAATCTATTTTTCTGCATTGATAAAATTTGTTTCTACATTAATAAAATTTGCTTTCTGCACATCGTGTTTATTGTATATTCAAATCTGCTTACTGCATTCATAATTTTTTTTTTTTTTTTTTTTTACATTAAGTAAAACTGTTCACTGTTTTCTCATAAAAATTGTTCATAGTTTTCTGCATAAACTGTTTTAGCATTGACGCGGTTATTGCACTTAAATGGTTTTTGTGTTTTTTTAAATATGTAACCATATGACTAATGGACAAACTCCATGAAAGAAAAATGAGTGATTCGTATAAATCACCTAATGGTAAGTGCCTCAAATAATTCAAATTTGTAAAAAAGTTCGAATTAGTTAAATGTAGAAATTCGGGAAAAATCAATGGAAAATCAATGAACGTACCAAATTGTGAAGGTGTACATAAGATGTACAAATAGTCTAGACTTGTTGAGAAATTTGACTTCATTGAAAGTACAAAATAATGAAAATTCAATGGAAAAGTATGTACGTTAGACGTACAGATCGTATGAATTTGTTTAAAAATTTGATTTCATTGAATGTACAAAACCGTGAAAGCTCAAGGAAAAATAGTGTACATTAGATGTACAGATAATACGAATTTGTTGAAAATTCGAATTCATTGAGTGTGTAAAATCATGAAAATTGAAGAACACACCAAATTGAGTAAACTCAATGGAAAATTAATTACATTAGATGTATAGATTATCCAAATTTGTTTCCAAATTTGAAGTTGTCAAATGTACAAAATTGTGAAAATTCAATTGAAAACTATTTACTAATGTACTGATCATCTTGATTTGATGAAAATTTCAAAATTGTTGAATGAACAAAATCGTGTAAACTCAATGGAAAATCAAAGAACGTACCAAATCGTTGAGCAGCACATGTAGCACTACGAACATCAGTGTAGCAATGGTGGACAGCTCACCCCCAAAATTGATGCATAAATTTTCCAGGGATGCTCTGCATCCTTGAAAACGGTGCATTACAAAGGGTTGCATATTTGTGTATTCATGTGAGTGTGGATGGGTACTTCTGGTCAGGGCTCAATAGTACCAAGCTATTGAGCAGCACATGTAGAACTGTTTACTATCTTTGGTCATTTTCAAGGATGCTAGTCAAAACGCTTTTCCCATAATCTGTGACTACTGGTTAGAAGTAATAGCACATGGGTACTTCTAGTCGGGGCTCAACAAGTAATGTACAATAAATCTAATTTGGGTGATAAGTGTTATGTGTGTAACATTTCAAATTACACAAACAGAATATTGGAAACATCAACATATCTAACTCGAGGCATTTCACTTCCTAAGGTGTTTCCTACATTACAAAGCAGAGGACATTGTCCAACCAAAGCATAAGAATCATATGTAGCAAGAAAGAACAGCAGGGAAAAAATGAGCAAGTGATTTCATATAAACTTAGCCAAAACTAATGAACAGTTAATCTTTAGATTTGCAAAAGTTGAATGTACATAATCATCAGTTGTCAAACATTAACAACAACATTTTGCATTGCACATAACGTGTAGACATTAACAACAATGTCTAATGTTCGTAGGTAGAAATTTTTGGAAATCATCATTACTTGAATCTGAGAACTTTGAAATATCTCTTTCATCATCTAATGCAATAACTTCATTAATAGACTTGATGGCTCGCTCTTGCGCCTTCCCCTTTAGATGCTTCCTAGCTTTTTGGATTGCATGAAAACGGTCTAATCGCCTTTGCATTTGATTTTTCTCTTGTTCAACACGAGCAAGTATGTTGGCAGGTTCATCTCTAGGTAACTTAGCTGAGCGTTCCTTAGGAACTCGTAACCCATGCCATCGACAATACACCTCCAACTCACACCTCTTCTTGTATAGGATTGACCATGGTGGTTCTGCTACAGTGAACTCTATTGCGGTGGTATCTGTACTTAGTTTTGTAGGTTTGCCGACCATGATGTGCCCGACACTTCCAAGACTCTCGTATGTGTATATTGGCATATTAAGGAAATCTCTCTTCTTTCCAACCCATTTCCCTCCATAGTGGTCTGTGTATGTCTGTAGTTGTTGATCTGCTAGAACTTGTGATAATCCATTTGTTGAAGTAGATTTAAACTTGTTTCACATTGTACGATTTGATGTTGAGGTGTTGCGACTCATAGCTTAGTCAATCTACGAAATTATTGGGGGTAGAAATAAGATCATTATTGTGGTGCATTTATAACCTCATTTCATGTTCCAAGCATTATAATTTCAGTTATTAGGGCTTGTCATGTCAATACAGGCTGGAAAAACACTACATGAACAGGATTTTAAATGTTCCCAATGTCATAGTAAGAATTGAAGATGTGGGCGATAGTTGCAGTGTTCTTGAACAGAGCATCATATTTAATTGACACAGTGCTATGTCCCAGGCACCAGGGTACGATTATTCATATATTTAAGTATTCTCATGAATGTGGATGATATGACTGGCCAGTGTGTGAAATCGTGCCGAGCTGTTGAGTAGCACGTGTGAAACAGTGGTGTCTGTTGGCACATGTGGTTCGTATGACTATAGTTGGTACTACAGCAGTGGGCTAGTGACGTGTTTTCAAAAAACTACTCATGCCATAGTTGGTACTACAGCAGTGGGCTAGTGACGTGTTTTCAAAAAACTACTCATGCCACAGTTGGTGCTACATCATATTTTCTACATAAATTATTCATTGTTCATTAGGTGTTTTATGATCCAGATGCTCTAATACCAATGACTACCCAAGAGAGAGCATAGCAGTAATATGGAAGCAGAAACAATGATAAAATAGATAATAAAGAAGTAAATAGCAAAATAGATATATTCAAAATAAGGTTAAAATGAAGTATGGAATATGAAAACAAAAACTAGTAAAATCTTACTTGAATAAAAACTTCAGTCTTTGATAAACTTGAAAACAAACTGCTGTCTTTGATACAAGCTTGAAAATAAAACTGTCTTAAGAGAAAGGTTACAAGATTACAAGATGGGGAGAGAGTTCAAAAGTCTTTCTGATGGAGAGGGAAGGCTATAACAAAAGGCTTTCTAAAACTTGGAACTTAAAAGCTTAGAATCTTAGAAACTTAGAAACTTGTCTTCTGTCTTCATAGTGCGTCTCTTTTATAGGTGAAATGAACCATGGTAAAGTAACCTAAGTAGGTAAATTTAACTCAAGTTAATCTGTCGGTGGTATGGAAATTAGTAGTGATGCATAATAGTCTGTCTGGGAATCTTTCAGATCTCGGGAATCTATCAGATCTCTTTTTACCCATGCTAGTAAACAGTAGTAACTTTTGAACATCTATCTGTATCTGTTTGGACTGTCTTGATTTCTTTGAAAGCTATTCATGCGTGCTGGTGAATAGTGATCTGTCGCTGATGAAATAGTGATTTGTCCCCAATGAATAGTGATTTGTCACCAGTGAATGGTTATCAATCGCCAATGAATAGTGATCTATCTGTCTGTCTTTCAATCTGTATCATTCTAGGATCCTTAACAATCTTTCTTTTCCTAAATAGCCTCCTTGCTGAAGGTATTGGACCATATATGGTTATCCAGTTTGTGTAACTATATAAATAGAAGCCTTTGTCTAATTCTTTCTATATCTCATAAATCTTATTACTCATGAAATTAGACCATCTTGAGCCAGAGCATCCGGATCATCAAGTGGTAAATAAGTATCTCCTTTATACCAGTTGTATTTAAGGATACAACCCCAATCATGAATAAGAACCAAAATGTGTGCTGACCAAGCTTCCATATAATAAATACTGTCCCAAGTAGGAAGAGTACTCCAGATAGTGATCGTCATATAATTAAGTCCTCCAATCTGTGCGGCTACTTCTTGGATGACTTTGGGAAATAAACTAATCTGAATTCCAACTTGTCATGCAGACTTTATTATGAAATTTTTGAAAAAATATTTTTTCCATAACTTGCATTAAGAGAGGTAATTAAAACATATATATATATATATATATATATATATATATATCTTGTCTTTTTTGGTAATTTACAACTCAAACCACCAATTTTATAAGTATTAGCCAAACACTCAACTTTGTCAAAAAACATTTTTTAATAGTTTTTTTTTTTTTACCAAACATACGGCTTAAAAAAAAAAAAAAACTCAATTTCATATTGCACTTTTTTAAACTCCCACTTTTCCCAAAAGAACTGTTTGAAAAAGCTAAACTAAACTCACCTTAGTAGAACTAATAGATTGTGGTTTTTTAGTCCTTTGAACCCACTCTTTTTTTTTTCTTTTTTCTTTTTTCTTTTTGGGAATTACACTTTACCCACCTATGATTTGTCTCAAATTTAACTTACCCACTCTATTTTTCTGCATTTAGTTAGAAAATAATTCTACAATTATGTAATAATAACTCATTTAGTTATAATTTCTCAAAAATATTTATAAAGAAAATTCAGGATTAAAGCCATGCAACGCATGGAACTTTCACTAGTATCTTTTATAAATTTAAGCATTATCAAACATTTCATCCACACTTTAAGGGCACCATTTGATTCATTTCTTTCAATTTAAATTTTGAACGAATCCTTCTATATATATAATCATTCTATTACATTCCTTCCAAAATGGCAAAATGATAGATAGTTTGATAGCCATCCAAACGCATCACAAAACAAATATCTTTTTTTTTTTTATGAAAAACAAAAATCTTTAAAAAAAAAAAATCAATTTCATATTGCACTTTTTTAAACTCCCACTTTTCCCAAAAGAACTGTTTGAAAAAGCTAAACTAAACTCACCTTAGTAGAACTAATAGATTGTGGTTTTTTAGTCCTTTGAACCCACTCTTTTTTTTTCTTTTTTCTTTTTCTTTTTGGGAATTACACTTTACCCACCTATGATTTGTCTCAAATTTAACTTACCCACTCTATTTTTCTGCATTTAGTTAGAAAATAATTCTACAATTATGTAATAATAACTCATTTAGTTATAATTTCTCAAAAATATTTATAAAGAAAATTCAGGATTAAAGCCATGCAACGCATGGAACTTTCACTAGTATCTTTTATAAATTTAAGCATTATCAAACATTTCATCCACACTTTAAGGGCACCATTTGATTCATTTCTTTCAATTTAAATTTTGAACGAATCCTTCTATATATATAATCATTCTATTACATTCCTTCCAAAATGGCAAAATGATAGATAGTTTGATAGCCATCCAAACGCATCACAAAACAAATATCTTTTTTTTTTTTATGAAAAACAAAAATCTTTAAAAAAAAAAAATCTTTTAAATATTGTAGGACATTTCACTTTTGTTATGTTTTTAGTTGATACCACTTCTATTTCTTGCAAAGTGACATTGTCTCCAAGTTCTTGTTCCACGTGTAATAGACAATTTATTTTATTCAGTGTTAACTATAGCTATGTATCTTTTTAGACTTTGTTTCATAAAATTGCTAAAGAAACATGACTTTTTCTATACCTCTTGTTTCAAATTTATGTGACTTTCCTCTACTAATGGTTACATTCTAATGTCAACTTGTACTTTTGATTGGAAGATTATTGCATATATTAAGCCCATGTGAGCAGACTCTGATTGGACCAAATATTGTGTATTGTTCCCCATTCAGCAATTAGCTAGAAAATCTTTTGGTTTCTAAAGCATGGAAGCAATAGGCAGTAGAAATCTAAAAGAGACATTTAGCACTTGTATTGCATTAAATTTTGTAGAAATACAATGTAGCTTAGTATGAAAATACTACACATGAAAAATACTTTAAAAAAATTATGAGAATGGCATAACAATGTAATTAAAAATGTGCAATTCCTAGTGTTTGTACAATGCAGTTGTTCAATACTAATGATTAGGTACCCAGGCCATGAGTATGGAAGAAGTTGTAGCACAATCTGCAAGCTAGCCAACTTTAAAAGACTACAATGGGAGGTGTATGCATCCCTGTGAGAGTAGATTTGTACTTTCTCAACAAGTCTAGACTATTTGTACATCTTATATACACCTTCACGATTTGGTACGTTCATTGATTTTCCATCGATTTTTCCCAAATTTCAACATTCAACTAATTCAAACTTTTTTACAAATTCGAATTATTCGAGACACTTACCATTAGGTGATTTATATGAATCACTCATTTTTCATTCATGGAGTTTGTCCATTATTCATATAGTTACATATTTTAAAAAAACACAAAAACCAGTTAAGAGCAATAACCGCACTAAAGCTAAAAACAGTTTATGCAGAAACAGTGAACAATTTTTATGAAAAAATAGTGAACAGTTTTACTTAATGCAAAAAAAAGATTTTATGAATGCAATAAGCAGATTTGAATATATAGTAAACTTGATGTTCAGAGAGAAAATTTTATTAATGTAGAAATAGATTTTATAAATGCAGAAAAATAGATTCGATTATTGTAAAATTCAACCATGAAAAGCATTCAGATTTTGCGTTTAAATTTAGAAAATATGATTTCACTAGGTGTTTTATGAGAAAACAGTGAACAATTTTTCAAATAGTGAACAAAAAATAATTTACGCAGAAAAGACAGTGAACAATTTTTTAAATAATGCTGAACAGAAAATAATTTTATGCAAAATGCTAGAAATAGTTTATACAGAAAACAGTGAACAATTTTTATGAGAAAACAATGAACAATTTTACTTGGTGCAAAAACAAAATTTATGAATGCTGTAAGCAGATTCGAATATACAATAAACATGATATGTAGAGAGCAATTTTATTAATGTAGAAACAGATTTTATCAATGCAGAAAAATAGATTTGATTATTGTGAAATTCAAACATTAAAAAGCATTCAGATTTGGCGTTTAAATTTAGAAAACACGATTTCACTAGGTGTTTTATGAAAAAATAGTGAACAGTTTTACTTAATGCAAAAAAAAGATTTTATGAATGCAATAAGCAGATTTGAATATATAGTAAACTTGATGTTCAGAGAGAAAATTTTATTAATGTAGAAATAGATTTTATAAATGCAGAAAAATAGATTCGATTATTGTAAAATTCAACCATGAAAAGCATTCAGATTTTGCGTTTAAATTTAGAAAATATGATTTCACTAGGTGTTTTATGAGAAAACAGTGAACAATTTTTCAAATAGTGAACAAAAAATAATTTACACAGAAAAGACAGTGAACAATTTTTTAAATAATGCTGAACAGAAAATAATTTTATGCAAAATGCTAGAAATAGTTTATACAGAAAACAGTGAACAATTTTTATGAGAAAACAATGAACAATTTTACTTGGTGCAAAAACAAAATTTATGAATGCTGTAAGCAGATTCGAATATACAATAAACATGATATGTAGAGAGCAAATTTTATTAATGTAGAAACAGATTTTATCAATGCAGAAAAATAGATTTGATTATTGTGAAATTCAAACATTAAAAAGCATTCAGATTTGGCGTTTAAATTTAGAAAACACGATTTCACTAGGTGTTTTATGAAAAAATAGCGAACGATTTTTTAAATAGTGAATAGAAAATAATTTACGCAGGAAAAAGAGTGAACAATTTTCTAAATAATACTGAACAAAAATTAATTTTATGCAAAATGTTAGAAATAGTTTATGCAGAAAACAGTGAACAATTTTTATGAGAAAATAGTGAACAGTTTTACTTAGTGCACAAAAAAGATTTTATGAATGCTGTAAGCAGATTCGAATATACAGTAAACATGATGTGTAGAGAGCAAATTTTATTAATGTAGAAACAAATTTTATCAATGCAGAAAAATAGTTTCGATTATTGTGAAATTCAAACATTAAAAAACATTCAGATTTGGTGTTTAAATTTGGAAAACACGATTTCACTAGGTGTTTTATGAAAAAAAGGCGAACAATTTTTCAAATATTGAACAGAAAATAATTTACGCAGAAAAGTGAGTGAACAATTTTTTAAATAATGCTTAATAGAAAATAATTTTATTCAAAATGCTAGAAATAGTTTATGCAGAAAACAGTGAACAATTTTACTTAGTGCAAAAAAAAAAAGATTTTACGAATGCTGTAAGCAAATTTGAATATACAGTAAACATGATGTGCAGTGAGCAAATTTTATTAATGTAGAAACAGATTTTATCAATGCAGAAAAATAGATTCGATTATTATGAAATTCAAGCATGAAAAAGTATTCAGATTTGACGTTTAAATTTAGAAAACACGATTTCACTAGGTGTTTTATGAGAACACAGTTGTAAGAGGCAAAATTTTAAGCCAATTATAAAATGCCACATCAAAATTTAGTGGCAAATTCTAAATTAATGTCATTAAATTAATTAAATTAGATGATAACATGTGTCATCCAAATTGGCATCACACTAGCATATCAAAATTTGCCACATGTCATTTGGCCCGCAAGATAAAGATAAATTTCCTATTCAAAATTTATGTATAATTATCTTTATTAAAATAAATAAATAAAAATAAATTTTTTATTCAAAATTGATAGATAATTATCTTTATTAAAATAAATTAAATAGAGATAATGATTTATCATTGTTGATTATTAGCTTTATCAAAATATGATATTTATAAATAGAGATAATTATCTCTAAGAAGAATTTAGGCCAATCAAAAGTCTACTACATACTTTCAAGCATATCAACTTAAAGTGGAGTTTATCCTCTAAAATCACTATAAATAGAGGACATCCCCTCTCATTTAGGAATTTTTCTAAGACTTCAAAGCTCTGGAGAAATTCTGCTTCAAGAACACACGAAGAACATTCAAAGAAGTTCTTGGAAGTTCTATTGGAATTAAGCTACAAAAAGCCTTCATAAACTTCAACAAACCCTAAATCTTTGAAGCTCAATGGATCAAGCCTCTAAAGCCCTAAAGAACTTCAACTCAAAAGCCTTCACATTCGAAGACTTGAAGAACAATAAATCTCTATTAAGCTCAAAGCTAGAGATTTTTTGTGGAGATCATTCAATCCATCTTCCAACTAAAGTCAAGAAGATTTCTTGTTCAAGTCAAATTTAATGAAGATAGAATTAGAGGGTATTCTTTTGTAAAAGAATTGAAATAGAGATTTTACTCATTATTCATCAATACAAACTTATATTTGCAAACCATATTTCTTTTCAATTGTTTGATTTTCTGCAATTGGGAGATTTTGTGTTTACAACAGCGAACAATTTTAAAATAGTGAACAAAAAATAATTTACGCAGAAAAGAGAGTAAACAATTTTTTAAGTAATGTTGAACATAAAATAATTTTATGCAGAATGCTAGAAATAGTTTATGTAGAAAACAATGAACAATTTTTATGAGAAAACAGTGAACAGTTTTACTTAATGCAAAAAAAAAAAAAAAGTAATGAATGCAGTAAGCAGATTTGAATATACGGTAAACATGATATGCAGAGAGCAAATTTTATTAATGTAGAAACAAATTTTATCAATGCAAAAAAATAGATTCGATTATTGTGAAATTCAAACATGAAAAAGCATTCAGATTTGGCGTTTAAATTTAGAAAACATGATTTTACTAGGTGTTTTATGAGAAAACAGGGAACAGTTTTTTAAATATGGAACAGAAAATAATTTACGCAAAAAAGAGAGCGAACAATTTTTTAAATAATACTGAACAGAAAATAATTTTATGCAGAATGCTAGAAATCGTTTATGTAGAAAACAGTGAACAATTTTTATAAGAAAACAGTGAACAATTTTACTTAATGTTGAAATTAAATTCATATTTTGAAATGAAAATCTCTATATTTTACAATGCCTCTATTTAAATAAATAAAAACATAAAAAAACTGCTTATTTTTATATTTATGCTTATTTGTCGATAATTCCAAAAAAAGAAAAGAAAAGAAAAGTTACAAGGTACTCGAGCTTAGTGAGCTGGGGTACTATAGAAATAAAATAAACAGCATTTTATTTATAAAAGGTACTCGAGCATGGCATACTTGAGTATTGTTTTGCATGGTTCTCGAGTATACCAAGCTCGAGTACCACATTATTTTTTTTAATCGCCCAATTTCCACTTCAGCAGTGCCACGGTGGCAAAACTTCTAGGAGCTCGAGTGTCTTAAAGTCGAGTTCCAAATGGTACTCGAGTTTGGCAAACTCGAGTACCATAAAAGTGGTATTTTCCTATTTAGTTTCAAAACAGCGTTTTTTTGCTACAAATTTCTGAAAATTGTGGTATTTCGCCATTTTGGCCAAAAGAAGTGTGTATAACAAATTCCGTAGGACTTAGTACTAGCCTTGCGCCTTTTGCCCAGCATAAGGATTTGTTTGAGATTCACTTATTTTACAAAAACTAAAAACTTTTTGCTGAAAATACTATAGATAAAAATAAATGTCAGTTGAAATAGTACGATGGGACCCATGAATAGTATCAAAAAGTGCAGTGAAACTTATGAATAGTAACAAAAATAAACTAAATAGAAAAATAAGTTGGCAAAAAATAAGCTAGCCAAACATACACTAAGTATGCAACAATTTTCATTGCAATAATTTGTTCATTTAAAGTTATTGTAACTGTTAACGTGTACAGTGTTATGAGCTTTAGGCCCAACTAGATTACTTATATAGCACAGATTCTTATACTACACTCTTACTTGTACAACACTTATATGTCTCTAATATAAAGGCACTCATGTATATTATTTCCCTGAGAAATACAATATAATCATTCAGTATTTCTAACATGGCATCAGAGCCACTGCTTAAACCTTTTTCCTAGCAGTCTTGTCTTTATTGGTGTTACTCCATTCTCAACAACGCTTCTGCCATCACAGCAGCCATCGCAACCTCTCACTGTTAAACCTCCAACATTTCCCAACCGTTATCCTTAGGTTCCGGACCTGCAGCCGCCACCGTGGAGGAGTCCTACACCGCAAAGACCACTGCTCTTCTCATCACTAACTCGAAAATTGCTCTGATTAATTTTTTGCAGGTACCACTGAGATTGTCTTGCACCGATCTACTCAATCTTGGAAGTCCCGCAACAAACAGAGTCCACATGCATCGCCATAGTAATCTACATCGAAAGCCATGCGTCGCTGTCCATCTGGGTTGTACAGCCACGTGCCCTCACGCACTAGTACAGGATGTGACTGCAGGCTTGGTGAGGCATTACTGGCTGGAGGATGGGTTAAAGGTGTTAGCCATATTGTCTGTTCTCACCATGAACTTTGGCCCTAGCAGATATACACGCCAAGCCAGCAAACAGTTTCACGCACTCACTTGCTCCTTCACACGCCTCCACGCGTTGCCACGCGCCTGATCTGGACCTACTGATGTCAGCGATTACGTCATCTACACCACATCAGCCCTAGGTGACGTCATCACTGCCATGTCACTGCCAGGTCATCGCTTACGTCATCCTGAATTCATCTGCTTACGTCATCCAGGTCAATTGCTTACGTCATCTTTGACCTACTACCGTTGACCTTGACTAGTGTGGACTTTACCTGTTAACTTTGACCTACGTTGACCGTTGACTTTTTCCAAAGTTGACTTTTTTGTAGTCCAGGTGCTCCTTACCTAGTTTTTCGTGTAGATTTCATTTTTGCAGTCTATTTTTGCATATTTTGTTTCTAAATGAAGAATAAGGACAGGTCTTCTTCTGGTTGCAATAATCGTCGTCGACAATCCAGCAAACGTTTTTGCTATTTCTGCAAATGTTTTGGCCACAATATTGAGACTTGCTATCATTGCAACAAATCAGTTGTTTTAATTTCTACTACTATTGTCTCTAAGAATGAGAGTGTCCAACCAATGACTCCCGTCTCTACACAGTCTAAGTCTTCTGGATCCACTTTCATAATTTCTAGAGATGACCTTATAAAAATTATCGCTAATGTCATTCATATAGTTGGTAATGCATCTTATTCATCTTTTCTCTCAGCTTTATCTGGTATGTCTCCTACCTCTTGGCTTATGGATCCTACTTGTTGCAATCACATGACACCTCACTCATCCTTATTTTCTGAACTTAAACTTGCACCACACCCTCTTAATATTCGCACAGCAAATAGTTCCACAATGTTTGGTCATAATATAGGTTCTGTTTTGACCTCCAACCTCTCGATTCTTGGGGTCATTAATGTTCCTGGCCTTTCTTACAATTTATTTTCTATGGGACAATTAGCTGAGTTGGGTTATCGCATTATTTTTTATTATTTTGGGTGTATTGTGCAGGATCTGAGGACGAGACAGGAGCTTGGGACCAGTCCTAGAGTTGGGCGTATGTTTCCCGTGGACAACCTTCGTCTTCCACTTGTTGCTCCTATTTTTGTTGCTACAGTTGCTGCAATTTCCTCTATTCCTTCTCTTACACTTTGGCATGCTCAACTTAATCACACATCTTCCTCTCAGTGGATTCTAGAGGTTTGTTAGGTTCAATGTCTACAAAAAATTTTGATTTTCTTTCATGTCCGTTAGGAAAACAACCAACTTTGTCTTTCAATACTAGTGAATCATTATCCACTAATATCTTTGACTTTATTTATTCTGATGTTTGGGGGCATTCCTTTGTCTCTAGTATTGGTGGATCTCAATATTTCGTTGTCTTTGTTGATGATTACTCTCCCTATAGCCGGATTTTCAATATGAAACATCGTTCTAAATTATTGCAAATATATTGTGATTTTGCAAAAATGGTTGAAACTCAGTTTTCCAAACACATCAACATTTTTTGATCTGATAATGCTCTTGAATACACTCAATATGCTTTCCAAGGCATTTGCATTCTTATGGCACTGTTCATCAACTAACTTGTCCACGTACCTCTCAGCAAAATGGTAGAGCCGAATGAAAATTTCGTCATATTCTTGACATTGTTCGTACTTTCCTTCTCTCTGCCAAAGTTCCTATTCCTTTTTAGGGCGAAGCTGCACTTCATGTTGTTCATGCTATTAATCGCATTCCCAATCCTGTCATCCAAAATCAAACTCCATATGAGCACCTTTTTGGATTATCTCCAGATTATCATCACCTTTGCTCCTTCGATTCTGCCTGTTTCATTCTTCTTCAGCCACATGAGCATAACAAACTTGAGCCTCGGTCAAGGCTTTGCTATATTCTTGGCTATGGCGAAACTCAAAAGGGGTATCGGTGTTATGATCCTATTTCTCATCGTCTTCGTATCTCCCGCAATGTTGTCTTTTAGGAACATCTTCTTTTTGTCGAGCTATCTCACTTCTGTGCCTTCCAATCTTCCTCCTCTATCTTAGATCTTTTTCTAGATGAGACACATATTCCTTCTGTAGCTGCTCTTGATCCTCTTGCAGTTACTCCTAATTCTCCTATAGACTTCTCTGTCCAACCACCAGATATCATTGATCCCTTTCCTAGTTCACCCTTTAATGAATAGGTGGAAGATGATAGGTCAAAGACGAGCTACCTAACCCCAACCCTGAGCTTGGTCCCCTGCTCCTACTCCGCCTGAAGATCTTGCACAAGACATTCCACCTCATCACTCAACTCAAGTAAGATTTATTCCTACATATTTACTTAATTATCATTGTTACACTACCCTTTCTACATTGCACAAGCCTTACACCTATCGTGAGGCTTCCACGGACCATTTATGGCAAATTGTAATGAAAGAAGAACTTGATGGATTATCTAAAAACCATACTTAGGATTTAGTGACACTCCGCCCTAGGAAATTTGTGGTTGGTTGTAAATGGATCTACAAGATTAAGACTCACTCTGATGGGTCCATTGAGCACTACAAAGCTCATCTTATTCCAAAAGGTTTTACACAGGAGTATGAGATTGATTATGAAGAGACCTTTGCTCCGGTTGCTTGTATCTCATCTATTCATGTCCTCTTAGCCGTTGCTGCTACCAGTAAATGGGACCTTTTCTAGATGGATGTCAAAAATGCATTCCTTAATGGGGATTTAAGTGAAAAAGTTTATATGCAACCTCCTCCTGGTCTCTCTGTTGAATCAAATAAGGTTCGTCACCTTCGACATGCACTTTATGGCCTTAAACAAGCTCCACAAGCTTGGTTACCAAATACAGCTCTACTATCTCTCGCTTGGGTTACATGGCCAGTTATTATGATCCGCCTTATTTCTTCTTCGCACTAACAAAGGAACTGTTTTACTTCTCCTATATGTGGATGATATGATCATAACTGGTGATGACTTTAGTGGCATTCAAGAACTCAAGGACATCTCAGCTACTTCTTGGACATCTCAGCTACTTCTTGGGTCTTGAATTCACTCATTCTACAGATGGACTTTATATTACTCAAGCCAAGTATGCCTTTGAACTCTTGTCTCGAGCTGGACTCACTAATAGCAAGAGTGTTAATACTCCAGTTAAACTTAATGCGCATCTAACTCCCTCAAGGGGGAAACCATTGTCCAATCCCTTTCTTTACAGATGCTTGGTTGGCAGCCTAGTTCATCTCATTGTCACTCATCCAGACATTTCCTATGTTGTTCACTAGGTAAGCCAGTATCTATCTGCTCCATAATCGACTCACTATTCTGATGTTCTAGGCATTCTTCAATACCTAAAGGGCATTCTCTTCCATGGTCTTTTCTACTCTGCGTAGTCTCCTTTTATTCTCCATGCATTTTCTGATGCTGATTGGGCAGGAGATCCTACTGATCGCAAGTCCACCACTGGTTATTGCTTTCTTCTTGGTTCTTCTCTGATTTCTTGGCGAAACAAGAAAAAAACTCATGTAGCCCGCTCCAGTACTGAAGCAGAATATCGTGCCCTTACTGATACCACATCTGAGCTCCTTTGGCTATAATGGCTTCTCAAAAACTTAGGTGTATCTATATCAACTACTACTCCTCTTTATTGTAACAACAAGGGTGTCATTCGTATTACTCACAATGATGTCTTTCATGAACGGACTAAACACATTAAGATCGATTGTCATTTTATCCATTATCATCTTGTCCATGGTGCTCTCAAGCTGATCTCAATCTCCTTTAAAGATCAACTTGCAGATATCTTCACCAAGTCACATCCTTAGGGACACCTTTGTATGTTGGTTGACAACCTCAAGTTATCCACCTTGAGTTTGAGGGGGGGCTGTTAACATGTATAGTGTTATGGGCTTTAGCCCCAACTAGATTACTTGTATAGCACACATTCTTATACTACACTCTTACTTATACTGCACTCATATGCCTCCTATATAAAGGCACTCATGTATATTCTTTCATTGAGAAATACAATACAATCATTTAGTATTTCTAACAGTAACAATTTTTTCTAATATATTAAATCTTTTATTGCAACCAAAAATTATAAGTTATTATTGTTGGTTCTAGTTAGCTCAACTAGTAAAATTTCTGATGGTTGAATAATATATCTATGGTTCAATTCTTGCCTACAACAAAAATTGATTAGTGTCTTAGTCTGGTGATAAAGAGTTATCATTAGGAACAAATGCCATAGATTGAAACTATCTCAAAAAAATTATAAATTATAGCAACTTATTATTTGTGATGCAATAATTTAATATTTTTAAGTTACTATTGCAATAATTTTAATTTGTAAATGCTATATTTTGTCTAATATGCATATTTTGTTATATTGGCACTTGATGTAGTAATTTTTTTTTTGGGTGTAGTGAAGGCAATACTACCCAGCCCTATAAGCCACCAAAATGAATGTTTCAAGTTCACTTGTGGGTACTTGGGCCGGCCCAACAAAATTTAGGGCCTAAAGCAAAAATTTTATGCAGGAAACATTACTTAAATAAAATTATATAATACTAATTAAATTTAGATTAATTTGGTAAATACAGAAATTGATGAATAATACTAACTAAACTAAGGTTAGTTTCATATAGAGGATTGAATATCATAGTTAAACCATAAATTTAAACAAAAAGAACTTAAAAAGATTATTTGAAAAAAAAAAAAAAAACCTACTTTAACTTGGACTTATAACTATGCATAATCTAAATTATAATTTTATATCTTCCTTTTAAGAGGAAGAGATAGATAGATATTGTTTGGTGTGTGGCTTTGTAGGAGATTAATTTACAAAAATTAAAGTCTCAAACTATGAAGGAAGATTAGTTATCAGTGATGATCTATCACATTTGTAGCATATTTTTGACACATTTTAGGATTTCAATTGGGTTAAATTTCTATTGGTCTCCTATTTTGGGAACCTTTTTTTTTTTTAGAATACTAAATATTTTTAACACACACACACAAGGAGAGAGGAGAAGGTATTAAAGAAACTTACAGTGGTCCTATTTTGGGAACCTTGTTAGAAATGAAAAAGAAAAATACTAAAGACACTACAAAATATTCACAATATAATGTGATAATGACTGTAATTAATGAGTTTCAACAACCTAATTTATAAGTACTTGAATTACTTTTTTATATGATTGATGACATGTTAGTTAAGCTTATAGTAAAATTTGTGGTATCCTTAGCATTACTCATTCAAGAAAAAAAGAAAAAGAAAAAAAGAAGGTACTCAATTTTTTTTTTTTTTTAAATGTTATATTTTTATAAAACTTTTGGCCTTTTTTTTTACTAGGGAAATTTTTTTTTTGGTTGTTGGGCCTTGGCCTTAGAGTTATGCCGAAGTTGGTGGGTACTTGGTGTTTCTGGACAAGAAGAACAAGGGGAAAGATATTGAACTTTGGCTGCTACATCCTTTCACAAGACATGAACTTCGTTTCCGCGAACCTCCAAAACTTTATAATCGTGTCATCCTAGCTTCTATAGCTACGCCTGTGCCAGAGTTTGTGCTCATAGCCTTTTGCCAATTCTTGCCATTTTTCCGAGTTTGTAAATCCACACAGACCAATTGGACTTAATTTGATTTTTGGCAACATTCCTTGGAGGATTCGAGATGCAATTGTGTTCAAGGGTAAGATATATGTTTTTACTAGTGACCCGCTTGGTTAACTAATCATGTCGGGATTCTTGTCACTTGACAAACTTAACTAGTTATTGAAAGTAATGGATTGTAACTTGTAAGCCTCAGTGGCACAGCTCATCAATTCATAAGCCCTCTAAAAAGGTTTTATATACATTGGTACATGTTATAAGAAGTGAAGTCTCTTGTCTCTCTCAAACATACTGGAAAATTTGGAGAGAGGAAGTGCTTGGACCTGTTTTGTGTGTTAAACATGAATATTATATCATATCATATACTATATATAATAGCGAAAGTTTTTTCTTGCAATTAAGGAGGTGCTGCCACATAGGAAAAAATGCCCCCTTAAAAGCTTGCCGTCAATTTAGGAATTTGGATTCATAACCCTTTTCCTCTCTATTCATTAAAATCAAATGAAAATCCTACCTGGGTTTTAATGGCTGCTTACCTGTTCTAATTTTTTTCCTAGGGGGAGTGAAATTGTGGGATTTTGAAATTTAATAGTATAATTTTCCTTATACTAAGTTTATTACTTTGTAGATTTTAGTTGATTTTTTTTAAAAGAGACTTTTAAGTCTTGATTTTGTTGTTTTTGATGTTGGGTTTTAATGGGTTTAAATTGTGAAATCTGAAAGTATAATAGTAAAAGGAATTGCAGCCAGTTCTAAAGTTTTGTTTTGTTTTGTTTTCAAATTTCAATTACGTTTGTTAGAATACTTTGCTAAATGTGAATGATCAATATCGGATAGATTGAATCAATCATCGTAGAGAGTAGATAGAATCAATATTAGATTTCTAATTCAATATTTTGGTTTCTCTGTTTGTGTTTGGCTTTTGGTGGGCATCTGAATTGGCATACACATTGAATATATATGTATGACATTGAAATTTTCATTGTAATGTGGCAACTGTGGAACAATAAGGTAATGGGCATTAGTTATGAATCTTATGATCATTGGCAAAGACAATTGTGAAGAAGGCTTTAGCCCTTTAGATTTGATCAATTAATATTCTCCAGGTTTTTTTCTTTCTTACTCTTTTTCCATGCTTGATCTGTTCTTTTTTCTTTATTACTTTTTTTAGGACTTCACTTTTCTTATACGAGACAGCACTTTTTTCTATTTGTTTCTAGGACTTTTATTGCTTCTGTTAAATACCTTTTTCCACTGATTGTATTTTAAAATATTTTTTATGCCATTTTTTAGTATATACTACCATGCACATGATCATGAACATTAGTTTCTGGTGGTTATTAATTATATGTTATTGAATCACACTTAATACAGAATACCACTTTGGCCTTCAAATAGTGACATGCATCGATCTCAACCGATATAGATTATGTATATTGTTTATCTTAAACTTTTTTTTTTTTTTTGAGAAAGATTTTTTATCTTAATTGATTGTTAGATTACCAAAATCTCCAAAAAATTTTCTCCTCTAATTTTTAATTTAGTTACTTCTTCATTCTACAGCCTTTGAAATGATTTGGTTTTGTTTGGAATTTTTGGATTCATTTTTTAGGGTACTCTAGTCTTATTATTCAAAGGCTAAGATATTAGATTATTTTAGTAGTTGGGCTTTGAATTAATATACAACAGATTTATCTTAACTATGTTAACAGTGTTTACATGACTGTTGATTGAGTTTTATAGCATGATACATGTTTGAAACATGTCTTATAGACCTACATTTTATTTCCTTAGTATTATGTTGTTTAGAAAATATATACCTGCAAAACGAATACTCTGACTTTTAATACCACAAAGATGATTGCACTATTGACTCATAAAATAGATGCCTACAAAAGAGAAAGCAAGGGATAGCCCATAGCCGTATGATGCCAATTACTATATCTTTAATCCATGTTTTTTTTTTTTTTTTTTTTCGGTAATATGTTTGAAACATGCCTAGAGGAATCAAGGTGGTCGATACCGTACCAGCTAGTGCATGGGTGCTGGTACACTTCTATTTTGTACTGAAAAAAATACCAACCGTACCGGCCCCATCCCGACCAATTTCGGGCAATACCGGCCGGTACAGAAAAAAAAAAAAAAAAAAAAAAAAATTTTTTTTTAATTTTTTTTTTATTTTTAGTTTTGTAATTTTTGAATTTTTGTAAGGGCATAATGATAACTTATTTACATTAATGTATTAGTATTATTTGTTTTCTTAGTATACAATAAACAACTAAGCTTTCTATTTTTTATATTGTGTTTTTTTTTCCCCTTTTAATTGATACTAAAGTCTAAAACTATAAATAATTTGTTCTGAATTGAGGTAATCTTTTATGATAAACTTTTATATTTATTATAATATAAGTGAAATATTATATGCTTATAAATATGGTTCTAGAGATTTTAGTGTGTGTGTGTGTGTGTGTGTGTGTGTGTATATATATATATATATATAATAGCGGTAAACCCGAAACGGTACATTGATATTGACTAGTATCCAAAATATATCGTACCGGTGGCCAAACCGATACAGCCTCCGATACGATATTGACTTCCTTGAGAGGAATACTTCTAGACCTCAGCCACTCCCTTATACTTTTAAGGGCCAGAGTTGCTATTGTACACAACGGTACACTACAGTGATTTGCTTATTTACTTTGATTTCAAGGAAACATTTAAAAATATAAATGAAAACAACATGGAAAGTGTACCAATAGTAGTTTTACATAAATAACTTTTTAGAGTAAACTTACTAGAATTAAAATACTTCAATGCTTTTGACTAGCTTAGTATAGGGTGATTTTTTGTTTGGCTATGCTTTCTAATCAATTTGACTAATCTGTATTTCAGAGGTTTTCAAATTCAGTCTACCTCAAAGATTACATTGTCATGATTTTGAGGGAATTTGAATTTGAATTTGAATTTTTGATGATTCTAAAATTGTTCATTGGAATTTCAAACTGATTTTTACATATGGTTTATGGTCTCCATCATTTTTCCCTACAAGTGTTTGTGGGTTTTGGTGTAATAATTGATAGTAGTGGAATAAATATAATGCCAAAGTATGTATCTTAATTATTAAAATTATAGTTACTGATTCTAAAATATTTGGTTTCCTGTCAAAATGATTGGATATGTAGTTTTATGATTTTTTTTTTCCATAAATTAGTTCATTAATATAATGCCTAATTTCATTTCATTGTCCAAAGTATATATACTCAATTTCGTGAATTCAGTATGCTACTTTAATATGAATGACCTTCATTATAACCACTATGTTCCACTTTAGTGATCACTT
This sequence comes from Castanea mollissima, assembly GCA_014183005.1. NCBI lineage: Eukaryota > Viridiplantae > Streptophyta > Magnoliopsida > Fagales > Fagaceae > Castanea > Castanea mollissima. The sequence goes on from JACAVU010000003.1 coordinate 43,653,381, forward strand.
ATATAAGAAATGAAGTAGCAATGTTAAATTATGTTTTTAAACTTGAGTTCGGTGTTACTCAACCTTCAAATGTTTTTATTTTTTATGATTCATTTATTTAAACTTGCTAAATAGCAAAAACCTTTTTCTACAATTAAGGTGGTGTTGCCATGTAGGAAAAAAAGGCCATCTAACTCTCAATTATGTTCCCAATTAAAAAGCAAAACATTAAGCTGTTTAGCAATGCTGAAACATTGTTTAATAGTCTCGTACTATAAAAAAAAGAAAACTAACCGTGCAATCAAAAGATTTGCTGTTATTTTTTTAAAAAAAGCTTGCTATACGTAGAAAGAGAAAGAGAATGAAATTGCTACTCCGTTCATTCTCTGCCCTATCCCTTCTCTACTCTGTTCATTCCCTGCCCCATCCTTTCTCTTTAACAGTGTATCCAGAAGGTACGCATTGATTTTTCCCTGGAACTTCTCACCGATGCTTTTCTTTTTCGATTTTTCAAAAATAAGAAAAGTCGGCTAGTTATTCTCTTTATTTTTTCTTTGAACTTTCTCGGGTTCTTCTTTCACCCTTATTGAAAATAGATGGGTTTATTGTTTTCTTTCCCCTCGGATTTTTGTCTTTTTCCCCATTCTATCCCTGCCAGAAACAGTGCTAATTGGTGGGTGTACTATTGTGGAATTGTATTGTGTTTTGGTTTAGGATATCACCGTGGGTCAAACTCAAAACTCACACACACACCAATTATGACTCTTTTGGGCAATCCAATGGATCCAGATCCCTTTACCTTTAACTATTAAGGGATTTTTAGATATTATTCTATAAGGCCAACGGTAAAGGTTTTTTATAATTTCTTTTTAAAAATTTGTGGATTATATATGCTTTAGATTTGGTTCTTTTGGTTGGATTTTTTTTCATTTGGGTATTTGGGTAAGATTTGGTTTTTATTAAGGACTCTAGATTAGAATGGTTTAGTTTTGGGTATTTGGGTATATACACGCTGCTGTAAACAGAGGTCTTTGGATGATAATGGTTTTTTTTTTTTTATATCTAAATTTGTATTGAAACATTTTTATTTCTGTTTTTCATGTTCTTTTTTTACCCGTTACTTCCAAGTTCTTTGAAAGATTTTTCACCAATTTGTCACACACATTTTTTTTTTACTAGTCCAATCTGAGACTCAATCAATCTAGAATATCATCTTCTTCTTTTTTTTTTTTTTTTTGTCAATTTTGCATGCCATATATTTGATGAAATTTCTCATAGTCATGCGGTATTAAATGTCTCTTAAATAAAATTTAAAGAGATGAAACTTCATAATGATTTTTAAAATAGAAGAACCTTGAAAAAATTAATGTTATGATAGGGCATTAATTATAGTAAGAATATTTTAAACCTTCTTACAGGAGATTGGTGTGAGGGTAATGTAGCTCTCATGTTTTTACTTTTATGTGTGGAGATTTCCATTTGAGGGTTTTGATTTTTATGTTTATATTTCTATTGCTTTAGTTTCTATAGGTCACATTTGTATGTGCTATTTATCTTTTTATTAAAAGCTTATAGAAATTGCAATTGGTAAATCAATTTTGCAAACACATTTACGTCTTTGATTAGTTTTGGTGATAATATGCTTTTTCTTTCAAAGATTAGGCCACTTTGTTTAGTGTTTTGAAGTGCATTGTTTTTCGATAGCGTTGCACTGTAACAAGAATAACTCAAGGTGTTGGTTATTGTGTCTTTTATATCACAGAGGTGTAACAATGTATATTTTCTTTATTTGTAAGCAGTGAATTCACGTATTTGCAAGCAAATTTAGGAAGGACAAGTGAAATTATTTGTTGGTGGCAATGTAGTTGAGAAGATTTTGGATTCATAAAGCAACCTTTTTTTTTAAATGTGAGTTAATGTAATTTTTTTTAATTCAAGGTTTTCTTATATATTGTTCAATATACATTTGGCAGTCAAACAGATTCATTTAGAATTGAATAAACTTGTTTTTTTTCAATAACTAAAATTTAGTTTTCTTTTGGACAAATTCTGTCAATTCATCAGCAATAAAATAGTGCAGAAAACTAGGTTACAATGCACAATTAACCACCACAGAAGATATTTTTAGTAGTTGGGAGCTGCCGAAGTGGGTGCCATTATATGAAATTCACTTTTTCTTCCAATGACAGTGCTATGCAAAAAAAAAAAAAAAAAAAAAAAAAAAAAAAAAAAAAAAAAGAAAGAAAAAGAAGAAGAAGTAAGACAATTTGAAGACCTTTAGAAGTTGAACTGGTAGCCATTTTGCGTTGCTGGAATTTCGCTCATGAAAACAGAAAAAGGCTTTTATTTTAGAAGGTTATTCAAGTATTGTTGCTTTGGTATATGAATGAAAAAATTAATTATTAACTAAGTTTTGGTTTTTTTTTTTTACATATTCTGGAGTATTTAATAAAACCAAATTTTTGGGTATGTAAATTCAAGTGCTATTTGAGAAGAATAGAAAGTAGTTTGTACCACTTGAGAATTTTTTTTTTAATGTTGTTTGTGCAGAAATGGATGTGTTTTTCTTTCAAAGTTCTTTTTGATAAGTAATTAAAGTAGAATTAATAGTCAATCTAAAGTGAAGGAAATGTCTATGCTTGGTGAAATGAAGCAATTTTACCTCTATTCGCTGATAGTTTGATGTAAAAGTTAAGAAAACAGAAAATATCCAAACCACTTGATGTATTTAAATTTTTTAAAGATGAGATTTTAGATGCAATTCCTCCAGCATGTACTTCAACTTTGGACATCGGTTTAGTAAAATTTTCTAAAGAATCATTTGAATTACAACTTATCAAAAAATAAAACTGTTTGAATTACAACAACTATGTGCTTTCAATTATTTTTTTTAAAAAAATCTTGACACTATAATGCTTATGACCATTACACACTTGAAACTTCCATAGTGGAAATTTGGTGGCTAGGATTGTAAGATGCATTCTTAGAATTCAAATTACAAAAGATTGAGCAAAGTGTAACTTGGCAGAGAGAAAATATGAATTTATTTTTCTTTTCCATGTTTTAGGTTCTTTTTATTCTTTTATGGTTTTCAACTTTTCATAGATTTAATTTAGATGTTGTTTGTATATTAAAAATTGCAATTTTTAACCATGTTCAATGCTTTATTTATTTATTTATTTATTTATATCTATTTAAGATTAGAGCACCAATCTTGGGTATCTACATCCCAATTTGGATTTCCCTAGTAGGTGTAAGTCATTCTATTGCTTAGTGCTAAGGCTATAAAAGATCTTATAATACTTATAAGTACATCAGAGTTCCTTTTTATATCAGCCATGCTTTCTCTTATCAATTAATTACTTTATTGTCATTTAGATTAGAACCACTAAATTTTAAGAATTTAAGGTAGTGTTTTTTTCCACTGAGGTTTGATTTTCAGTTTTTTCACATTTAATCCTATAGAAATTAAAATATTGTTTCTTTGTATTTATACATTGGAATTTTACCTTATATTATTATTGAATATGTTCTCCTTATATGGAGCTCAAAATGCTGTATTAGTTTCTATCATTTCAAAGGTTACATTTAAATAGGTCTTCATTATTCTATTGCCTCCAGTTGGACAACAATCACCCATTTAGCACACCAAAGAATCTATTTTGTTCGTATTGTGTATACCTTTGTTGTAGGCATGTTCAAGATGGACTACATTTGAGGGGGTTCTACATATGTGCTATAATTTTTGCAAGTGGATGATGATAATTCAATTCATCCAAGTGAAACAGAGCTCGCATTTACAGTGTATCAGGGGTAGCTAGAATATGGCTTAGCTCACTAGAAGTTTTTTTTGGTTAATGAGTTCTTAGACTTTATTTTCTACTATGGGGAATTTTGGACTTTCGACATTGTTATTGAACTTGACTCTACATCGCACAATTGTCATTTTTTTTTTTGAATTGATTGGCATTATTAAAACAAAGCCTTTAATAAACATATTAACTGTTGTATTTTATTGTATTGTTATGTCAATTTGATGGTATTTTAAATGTGTAAAATGTTCCCCCGCACATTGCGCGGGTTAAATGTAAGTTATATACTATATATAATAACAGAAGCATTTTCTTGCAATTAAGGAAGTGCTGCCATGTAGGGAAAATGCCCATCTAAAACTCTGCCACATTCACAATTAAATAGAGATAAATTACATTGTTTCACATCATTAAAGCACCGTGTGATAGCCTTTCACTCTCTTAGTATAAAAAGAAAAATAATCTCTCAAAATACAATTAAAAGGCTTGCAATACTATAAAAATGCAGGATACAAAGAGAGAAGGAGAGAGTCCCCCATTCATACGCCAGACTTAGAGCACCGCTGCAAGCACATAGAGAAAGAAAAATCTATGGGCATCAACATCGTTAGGCACTATATTTGCCACCATTAGATCGTCGTAATTGGCTCTAGTACATTTTTTTTAGATATGGGTATGAAATATTACTTTTCATTGAGTTTTTTTGATAGATAGGTTTAGATTTGATTTTGGTTTTGATTCTTTTTTGTTTTGGGCTTTTGGGTTCTCCATGAAAATTTTGGTTTTCTCAAATTTTCAATTTTTATTCCCTATTTTGGATTTCAAAAATCACTAAGCTTTTCCTTGTTTTCTAATATCTGCGTTTATAGTTTTTTTTTTTTTTTTTTTTCTTTCTGGGGTTTTGATTTGGAAAACTAGTTTTGCTTTTGATTCATCACCAATCTCCTCTTTCACAGGTAACTTCTTTTCTTTTTTCCCTCTTTGGAGCACTGGCCATTCAAGTTTTTCTCTCTCACTCTTTGGGTTTTCAGTTTTGTAAGATATTTGGATTCCAATTGGTTCTTAATTCTTCCACTCCTACTTTGATTTTTGATTTTAGGTTTTTGAATGTTTTGGTAGATATTTTGATTCCAATTGGTTCTTGATTTTAGGTTTTTGAATATCTTTTTTTGGTGGATTTTTTTTTAAAAAAATTTCTTGCATCTCTGCTTTAGGTTTATAAATTGTTATGTTCTTTAGAACTTTATATTGAGCTGATGCGATTTAGTTTTGTGATTTGAGTTTTTTTTTTTTTTTTTCTCTCTCTTTAATTGTTAAGTTTATTACATGTGTTTTTCTTGAAATTCTTAGTTTGGGTTGCTTTGGATTTACATATTTAGGTATTTAATATATGTTATTTTTGTATAACATGTCATTTGTTTTCTGAATGATAGGCAAAATATGTATTGACCCTAACCAATTAATTAGCCAAGTGAATTAATTAGGTTCAATTACATGCAATGAGCGTGGCAACACAAACAAATCACCAAATAACTAAATATGCAATGAAAATTAAATGACACGGTAATTTGTTTACAAATGGGGAAAACCTATGGTCCTTGTCGAAGCCCTTTGCATTGGCATTCTTCTTGAACTTCCGAGTGATGTAGGACTTCATTTTAGAATCTTCATCATTAGAAGACCCATCAGTGTCACTGCTCTTGACCTTCAGCGCTATAATCTTGCTCTTGCTCGACTTCGTGAGCCTATACAAACCCAACTCATAGGTCTGCAGATTTCCAACAAGCTCTGTTAGGGGAATTTTATCAATAACCTTTGATTCCACAATCATAGTGATCTTAGCATGGAATCTCTCGGATAGAGATTTGAGCACCTTTCTCACAATCTTGGGTTCGGGAATGGTTTCCCCAAGATTGAATGTTGAGTTCACTATGTCCTTAAGCTTGGCATAGAACTCATCAAATGACTCATCCTCCTCCATCTTGATTTCTTCGAACCTAGTAGTGAGCCTTTGAAGCTTCGAATCCTTGACAACTTTGGTTCCTTAATAGGTTGTCTGGAGAATGGTCTACTCCTCCTTTGTAGTTTCAGTGGAGGAGAGTTTCTTGAACTCCTCATTTGTGACCGCACTGAACATAGTATTCAATGCCCTACTGTTGAAGTTAGCCACCTTGATCTTTGCATTATCTCAATCAGTTGGTGCTTCCTTCGACTTGGTCCAACCTATCTCCACTACTTGCCACACCTTCTCATCTAAGAATTGCAAGAAAGATCTCATGCGTACTTTCCAGTATGCATAGTTAGTTTCATCAAATAAAGGAGGTACAATAATTGACTGTCCTCTATCCATGACAAACAAGGGTCAATGGATCTCACAGCAAAGATTAAACCCTAATTAGAATGTGCCTATTCTAATACCACTTGATAGGCCAAAAATGTATTGACCTTTTGTGATGAATTAGCCAAGTGAATTAATTAGGTTCAATTACATGCAATAAGTGTGGTAGCACAAAAAAATCACGAAATAACTAAATATGTAGTAGAAATTAAATAACACAGTGATTTGTTTACGAATGGCAAAAACCCTACCGGGTAATTTTAAAGTCATCACTCCCGAGAATCTACTATTATCAAAATAAGCAGTTACAAGTAAAGGAATCCCAGTACCTTATACCAACCTACAGTTGAACCATTACCCCAATACCCAATTGGACTTGTTCTGTAGTGACAATCTTTCCTTGGATTGCACGACTCCTAGTACATGACTAACTAAAAGATGTGCGGATCCTAGTACGCGACTTTATCACCAACTTAAGAAGGATGTTGGCTGCAAAGGTCTTCTGTTCATCAATTGATGAAGATCACGAAGTTGCTTGATCACAAAATCCTATGGTGTACAAACACAACAACTTCTTTAAGAACTAGGGCAAACTAGGTTTTTGGTCATACTTGAGAAATTATGCTCTTGTGCAATTGTGCTCTTCTTTGTGCAACTTGATACGACCCTTAAAATAATCATTATATATGTTTAAGGTCCTGAGAAAAGAAAGCCTAAACACATTCTCAAAGATTGAATGAAAAACAGAGCTGAATTTTTTTTTTTCATAAACCTCGACAGATATCCTATCTGTCAAGCAGCTGTCGAGTTTTAATGAGCATCATTTCTTCACTTTTTTCTTGGACAGACTTGCATGGCTTTAACACTTGAACTTGAAACCTTGTTTCTTGAAGTATTAAACACATCCTAGATCTACTCAATTGCAAGTAAAGTATGTTTTGTCAAAGAATTAGCCTATACATAAAATGTTGACATATATTCATAACACTCAATCACATATGTCCTAACAATCTTCCCCTTTGGCAATCCGTGAAAAAATCACAACAAACAAATGAACATATGAGAGAAGTCATAAATCACTCAACTTATACTCACTTGTTAAGTACAATAAAATCTATCCTAACAAAAACTCTTGAAAAACTTTGCAAGAAGAGAGTTCATAGCAAGGAACACTTTGACAACCTGTATTTCTAAAACACTTGAACAAAACTCATCAAGGCATCTTAGTGTGAGACAGAAATAAAAGATTGCATACAATAAATAAGAAATATGTGTATAAGGAGAGAAAAGAAACAACAAATGTAGAGATAGGTGAAATAACATACATCAAAATATATATAAACCAAATATAAGTACAATGTATGTCAAATGGTCATAAGACCCATGTACAAGAAGAAGAAGGTAAAAGAAGCTCCTACAATAACATGAAGGTAAACACTCCCCCAAACAAGATGAAACATAACTCCCCCTTACAAGGGCATGTATTTCTCACCCTAAAATGTAGAATCTTAAAAAGAAACCACATATTCTTCATAATTTTTTCCCATTTTTGTCATGATTGAAAAATGGTACAAGAAGCTAGAAAGCTTCACCCGAGAAACATAAAGATGATCAAGAGGGCACAAAGAATCCATAAAAATGCATGAATGTAATGAAACAATATGCTATGGATGGCAAGATAAAAGAAAGATGCAAAACATGTAAAAAACAATGCATGCAAGAGGATCTCGATGGATCGAGAGGTGTCCAGAAGTTATCGAGCCAACCTCGATGGATCAAGAAGGTGTTGAGCATCTATCGAGGAGACAGAAATTTTCTTGATGGATCGAGAAGCTGTCGAGAAGCTATCGAGAAGCTATCGAGATTGCGATAAAAGGAAGCTAAAGAGCTCGATAGATAGCCTAGTTGTCAAGAGGTATCGAGAAGCTATCGAGATTGCTTAAAAGCAGTTTTTCAAGAAGAGAAAAACACAGATATGAATGCAATCAAGCATGCTACTTAACCAAAGTTCCAAAACACACACACACACACACACACACACACACACACTAAACAAGTCTAACCAATTTTATATTTCAAAAACAAGTTAAGACAGTTTAATGGGTATACATTAGCACATGTAAACCTTGTGATGGCCAAATCACATTTGTACCTATACATGTATCAAAAGTAGCAAAGAATATTGCGTATTGTGTGTGAAAACATCACAAGATTGCATAAATGTCTTTATGTTATGACAATTTGAGATATGAGTAAATCAATTTAACTCACACACGATCATAACGGCTTGATGAGGACTATCACCTTCAAGGTACATCCTATAACTCCCACATTTCCTAGAATACAAGCTTGCAATAATGTTTTAAAGCATTTCGATCTTTTTGCTTTTATTTTTTCTTTGCATATTTTTCTTTTATTGAGCATATCATGCATGAGTATATGAGAGAGAGAAAAGAAATACCCAATTATGTTAAACTTTTTGACATTGCACTTTTACTATGCCAAAGCATACAAATGTCATTTCATGATTGGCGAGCAACAATGGTGAGATGGTTATTTATGTCTTTCTCTTAGGATTTTTTTTTTCATTCCCGTAAAAAAGAGTGATACGAGTGTTAAGTACAAAAGATCACTTAACATTACTCATCACAAATAAAGAGCCACAAAGCTCACTTGCTTAGTTGTGCATAGAAATGCTCATCTAAGTTACAAGTGATACAAAGTTTAGAAAACTTTGTTTCATTGGCTATTCAAGGTACACAAGTACCAATGTACACAAACACACTGTTTTTCTATCTTTCTGATTATTTCAATGTTTTTTTTTTATTTTTATGGAAGAAAAAAAAATAAAAACAAAATTGAAAAATAATCAAACAAAAACAAGCCAAATAAAGCAATGCATAAAAACTAGAATGTCTCAAAATAAGAAACAAAACACACAAGTAATGCAAACACAACAAAAAGAGGGAGAAAGAGAGAGAAAAAAAGTGACTAAATCACTTGGAGCCCTTTTCCTTCCACACTTTGGAAGAACCTTTTCGTTGAGCAATGCCTTGAACCGAAGGTGAGGGGGAAGAACTGAAACCGTTCAAGTTCGAAAGGAACATGAAGGCCTTGAGGAGATCTCCAAGAGGAGCAAGAGAGGATGAAAGTTGATTCTAGTTTCCCGACAAAATCATGCCATTGCTTTGTTGAGTGGCTAACCATTTATAGCAATTGGGTTGAGTATGTCTAGCTGCGCCACAGTGATGATAGAGATGCTGATTCTTCTCTTTAGACTTTTGAGCATTACTCTTCTTAGCCCTAAGGTTTTAGGTTTCTTTCTTAGCAAGCTTACGGGGTGCTCCTAAGATAGATTTACCCTTGTCTATGCTCTCACTACTATCACAGTTTTAGCATCATTATTCTCAGAATCAATATTGTTAGCAGAAGAAACAAAAACAATAGTACTAGAAGAAGCAATATTAGGAGAAGAAAAATCATATCCTAAATCAGTTCGATCGGAAGCAAATTTTTGCATGTTGAGCATCTCATCAAGCTTTGCACTTGAGGTCCTCTCCAACTGAGCTCTCACTTGGAACAATTCCACCTCAAGCTTCTTGGTCTTCTCAGCCAAGAAGTTGTTCTCAAACCTCAATGCTCCAATAGTTTGATTTTCTTCATCAAACTTTGTGCAGAGTTGTTCTCGTTCAAGCTCCACATCACTAAGCTTCTTGGTGGCCAACCTATACAGCTTCTCATGTTTCTCCGAAACCTTGTATAACTTTGCATAGGCTGTGTGGATGTCATCTTGCTCATCCAACTTCTCAAATTTCGACTCCACCAAGTTTTCTTCTTCATCCACATCTTCTATAATCCTTTCAGTAGGATTGACAGTGGTGGTGAAGGCATTCAGGATTCTGTCATCCTCATTTTTGGAATCATCCTCATTTTTTCTAATAGATTGACAGTACTGATCGCTATCCCTAGCATCCTTCTTCCCTTTGTCTTGGCTCTTAGACTATGAAGAACTTGATTGCCTACGGTCCTTGTCGAAGCCCTTTGCATTGGCATTCTTCATGAATTTCATGAACTTTCGAGTGATGTAGGACTTCATTTTAGAATCTTCATCATCGAAAGACTCATCAGTGTCACTGCTCTTGGCCTTCAATGCCATACTCTTGCTCTTGCTTGACTTCCCAAGCCTAGATAAACCCAACTCATAGGTCTGCAGATTTCCAACAAGCTCTGTCAATGGAATTTTATCAATATCCTTTGACTCCTCAATCGCAGTGATCTTAGCATGGAATCTATCAGGCAGAGATCTAAGCACCTTTCTCATGATCTTGGGTTCGGGAATGGTTTCCCCAAGATTGAATGCTAAGTTCACTATGTCCTTGAGCCTGGCATAGAACTCATCAAATGACTCATTCTCTTCCATCTTGATTTCTTCGAAGCTAGTAGTGAATCTCTGAAGCTTCGAATCCTTGACAGCCTTGGTTCCTTTATAGGTTGTCTAGAGAATGGTTCATGCCTTCTTTGCAGTTTCAACAGAGGAGATCTTTTTGAACTCCTCATTTGTGACTGCATTAAATGAAGCATTCAATGCCCTACTGTTAAAGTTAGCCATCTTGATCTTTGCATCATCCCAGTCGGCCAGTGCTTCCTTCAGCTTGGTCCAGCCTATCTCCACATCTTGCTACACCTTCTCATCTAAGAACTACAAGAAAGCTCTCATGCGTACTTTTCAGTATGCATAGTTAGTTCCATCAAATAAATGAGGTACAATAAGTGATTGTCCTCTATCCATGACAAACAAGGGTCAATGGATCTCACAGCAAAGATTAAACCCTAATCAGAGTGTGCCTACTCTGATACCACTTGATAGGCCAAAAAAGTATTGACCTCTTATGATGAATTAACCAATTAATTACATGCAATGAGCGTGGTAGTACAAAAAAATCACCAAATAACTAAATATGCAGTGGAAATTAAATGACATGGTGATTTGTTTACGAATGGGCAAAACTTACACAGCAAAAATCCCACCGGGTGATTTTAAGGTCACCACTTCCGAGAATCCAGTATTATCAAAACAAGCGGTTACAAGTAAAGGAATCACAGTACCTTATACCAACCTATAGTTGAACCCTTACCTTAATACCCAATTGGACTTGTGTAGTGACAATCTCACCTTTTATTACATGATTCTCAGCACGTGACTAACCAAAAGATGCGCAGATCCTAGTGAAGGAAAAACTCTAGTTTTGTATCTCATACAAAACACATAGTGGAAGCAACAAGTAAGGATCTATTTCATTCACAATTGATAACGTCCACTATGTAAATTTCAGAATTTAAGAACAAGATAGCGTACCTTGGTGTGGAGAAATTCAAAACAAAGATTAGAAGCACTTGGGAACACTTTTAATCTTTACTTCAATTCCACTTTACGCTCAAGATGTGTGGTCTCTCAATCAGTTTTCAAAGGGATAATGAAAGTGTGTCTCACACTCTCTTACACACCGTTTCTTATTTCTCACTGATAAAAATTTTGTATGTTTCTCCCTTTATAACTAACTGATTATCTAATTGGACTAGCCTATTGGTCCTTTCTAATTGGGCTTTAGTGTGTGGCTCGGAGTGGGACCGAAAGGGACCAATAAGACACTAGCTCCAATGGGCTTTGGACTTTTCCATCAACTCTTGACAAATCCAAAGTTACCATTAATTATATTTAATACCACTATATAAATATAATTGCACTCTAGGCCTTATTAATAAATTATATCCCAAGACTTTATTATACATGCAACTCCTTCATAAAATATTCGTAGTAACACAAAGTCATAAATGTAGACTGTCACTTTGTAAATTACTACATCTTATCCTTGAGTACCCGGTTTAATTCTTTAAAGTTATTCATTATATATTTATGAAATCCAATTTCATAAATATATACTTTAGTAATTTCTTACTAAAGTGGTTAGGCCTAACTCTCTGAATAACTGAACCCATCAAACTTATCTCAAGGGAATATTTTACATCTCCATCAAGAGACTATGAATTTCATCTTGAGAATATATATTCCATCAACACTAAATGTGGCTGTCCAACATACTGAGGTTTGGATCATCACTTTAGATCTCACTCCTGATATATCAAAGCAACCTACACCTCATGATCAGGTCCATTATTCTCTCAGGATTAAGAGTTCATGCAAATAGAAGTCGTGAGATTTATTATTCATTTAATAGTCATTAGGAGAATAATAAATCTCATAGCAGTTCTGTTCAATATGTCTTAACTCTTAAAACATATCAACATATCAACTAGAAGTCTCCACTTCCATGATCAAGAAAAATCATCTTAGTTGATACATTATAGTCTTCGTAGATGAAATGCTCAATTTCATCACCGACTACGAACTATAAATTCTGAGTTTACAAAGAACTTGTGATTTATATCTTCTGTGACTTTTCACCTAAATTACATACAATGCATCTCATGGACTATATGATAATGTCTCATATTCATGTTACCATTATTTTAGATAATAATAAAACAACTTTATTAATCACAATATTAAGTCATACATCATGTCATACATAATGTCATACATAATATCATACATAGCATCATACAATAGGATTTAAGGGCACTAATCCTAACACCTAATACGCGACTTTATCACCAACTTAAGAAGGATGTTGGCTGCAAAGTTCTTCTGTTCATCAACCAATGAAGATCACGAAGTTGCTTGTTCACTAAACCCTACAGTGTACAAACATAGCAGCTTCTTTAAAAACTAGGGCAAACTAGGTTTTTAGTCACACTTGAGAAATTATGTTCTTGTGCAATTGTACTCTTCTCTGTGCAACCTAATACAACCCTTAAAATAATCCTTATATATGTTTAGAGTTGTGAAAAGAAAGCCAATATACATACTCATAGATTGGATGAAAAACAGAGCTGAAAATCTGTTTTTCATAATGCTTGACAAATACCCTATCTGTCGAGCAACTGTCAAGCTTTAATGAACAACACTTCTTCGATTGTTTCTTGGACAGACTTGTATGGCTTTAACACTTGAACTTGAAACCTTGTTTCTTGAAGTATTAAACACATTCAAGATCTACCCAATTACAAGTAAAGTGTGTTTTGTCAAAGGATTAACCAATACGTAAAATGTTGACATATATTCCTAACATCCAATCACATATGTCCTAACAATAAATTTCCTGTTAGACTTGCTATATTATCTTTTCATTTCATTTTTTTTTCTCTCCTCATGTGCAGAGATTAACTTCTAACAAAAAATATTCTATTTATTTATTTAGAAATCTATTTCTTCTTGATTCCAACAGTTTAAATTTTGTATGGGCCATAAGGAACAAAAGGGTCCGTAATGCATTCATGGTCTCCTCATATTGTGATAACTGTGAGTAGTTGAATAGTGTTGTTGTTTAATTTACCACTACTATACTTTTTTTTGAAAGCTACATACCATCGATCGTAACACCAAATTGATATTTCAAAGTTCATTTGCATGATTACTTTGCTTTGTGATGAGTTGAAACATTGTTGAGTAATGATGTATGTTAGATTGTATGAGTGGCCTTTTGACTTGCAAATGGTAAGTACTGATTTATGCTAAGTTTTTGTTATTGGTATTCTTTAGAGCTATAATGGTTGATAGGTCTAATAAGGCTCCATTAATTTATGCGAGGCTTCAATCTCACTCAAATGACAAGCAATAAAACAAGACAATTCATGTTCAGCTTTCAAGTTTATTCTTTTTATATAAAAACAAATGCTTAGCTTTCTGATAACCACAAATTCATTTTGTTAACTAAATATCATAAAGTAACTTTAAAGTTATATGGTAGGGTTTATCATTTTTCACGTTGCAATATATATATATATATATATATATATATATATATATATATATATTATATAATATATATATATATATATATAATATATATTATATATATATATATATATATATATATATATATATATATATATATTCGGCAGTGCCGACTATGGCGGCAGTGCCGACCAACTTGATTATATGATAAATAGTAACTTACAATCCGACCGGGCCAAACTTGGCTCTGATACCACAAAGGGGTAAGTTACAGGCTTAGGCCGACTGAGGCCATGAAATGCGGAAAATTAAAATAAAGGCCGGCTGAGGCCATGATATTACAAATATGAAAATATGATGGTGCCATCTGATTACAATACTAAAGGTTGTAAAGAGGAGGCAAAGCTGGACTCTTGGAGGTATTCTGGAGCTATTCCTAGAATTGGACCTGAGGTATTTCGCTCTGAAATGGACCTATTGAAGACTGGAGTCTTGCTTCTCTTATATAGGCTGGATGCTGTCAGATGATTGCTGAAAATCCGGAAAGTAAATTGCTTTTACTTAGGTGAAAGCTGTTTCCACCGAAAGCAATAGTGTTTCGGAATGATTGCTGTGAATAGTAAAAAGTTTTCACTATTCATGAATAGTGTCCTGTCGGGGAATCTGCTGGGTGCGGGTACTGTTGATAATGCGGGTACTGTTCATTTTCAGTTGCTGGTGCTGAATTTGAATAGTAACCGGATTATGATCTTATCCTGTCAAGGATTATTCGCTGTCCAGATTATACCCACTGTAAGGGTCTTGGGAATCTTGTAATGGATCCAATGGATTATTATTGACTGATCCCTCTGAGGCAGTTGGAGAGGCTTGTTCTTCTGATTCTAAATGTTGTGAGTGAGCTATTAGCTGCTGGGCTAATTCTTTTAACTCTTTGCTGGATTTGCCGGTGATGTCTAGGCTGGACTGAGACTTTGTCCTGTGGTAATGGATTTCTGGATTGGGGGAGGATAGTCCTTATAAACCTGATTGATGATTGGATTAACCCTGAGGTTGTCCCACCATTTACCGAGAATTCCCGATCTAAGAGGTTGCCATTGATTGTATACTTCCACATGCTAATCCAGTGGACTTTGTACCTCTGGGAGAAAATCAAGATTATTGGGAACTGGGATCTGTGCTTAGAAGAGCTGCACCTTGAGTCAAAGTATCTTAGAGCATCTTGCAAGGGTTCTGGGAAGATTTGGGGGATGGATCCGAACATTTCCCACCACTTAACGAACCAGGAGGGGGTTTGGCCCTCAAAATCTTTACTAAACATTAGGAACCAGGAATGGTTGAACTTCTGATTCTGGAAGAAGAGTACCTTTTCAAAGGCATCCTATAGTCATAATAACTGTAATGGAGTACTGAGCCTGATGGGGATTTGTAATTTCTGAGGATCCTTAGTAAAGAAGGATGCTGTCCCCATCTTTGCAACTGATGAAACCGGTGATGATGAATTTATGATAGAGGACAATTGGGGGTTCCCCTTTGCTGTAGATATTCTCTATTTGAACAGAGTTTTCCTGAGAGAGGATGCTTTATAGAACTGGATATTTTTCTCTGGGTGCTTTGGTAAGAAATGCAGTTTTGGTGGCAAAACTTCCATGGCTAAGGCTAGTGGATCGTTATATGAACTAGGTGTGGTTCAATATAAGATATATGGGATAAAGGTCTTCTTGATGTAAGAGGACTGTCCTCTTTGGGTTGGGTAGGAAGGCCTTTGGATCTGGGTAGGGCTAAAATGTTCTTCTACCTGGTAAGGGTTGGTGGTTGAAGGGGCTGGGGGGCTAAGGTGAGCTGTAGCTGGGCTGGCCATATGGTGGCCTTTCATAATTTGGTTTTGGAATAGTTGAAACCAGATATCGGTTGGCAATATTTGATGGGGAAGCTAGGTTGGTTTGACTAGAGCTTCTTGCTTGGTTTAATGGAACAATTTGGCTGGGGGTGATTGGTACCAGTTTTCCTGGGGTCTGTGACTGGCTAGTGCCAACTGGGATTTGCTGCTTAGGTATTTTAGGGGGTTGGGGTTGTTGTACGGGTTTTTTCCCGGACATCTTGGCTGTGCTTCTGCAAAAATTCACGGGTTAGAAAATCAGGGATGCTGTTTTGGTTTCCTTCAATGAATTCTATGTCAAAGTCAAAAACTGAAAGAATGGCTTGCCATCTTGCAAAAATTTGTTTTGATGCAATGTTTTGGACATCTTTTTCTAAAACATGTTTTGCAGATTTACAATCAATCCTAATCAAAAACTTTTGATTTAAAAGATCACTTTGAAATTTTGAGATGCATAGTACTATAGATAGTATTTCTTTTTTAATAGTACTATAGTTAATCTGAGTGGGCGTCCAAATTCCCGAATGGAAACAAACGATTTGTTCAGGAGAATTAGGATTAGCACGCTGGAGGAGGATGCCACCATAACCTATGTTTGAAGCATCTGTCTGGACAATTTTGAAAGAATTGTCAGCTGGTATTCCCAAACAAGGAAGGGTTTTGACATACTGTTTGATGTGCTGGACCACCTTAGTATGGGCTGTGGTCCAAGGGGATGGATTAGTTTTAAGCCTATCAAAAAGGGGCTTGCATTGCTTCTGAGATTTTGATAGAAATCCGAGATGTAATTGAGAGAACCTAGAAATCTTTGGAGCTGGGTTTTTTCTAGGATTTCATCTGGAAACTTATCTGCAAACTGGATGGCTCTGTCTATGGGTTTGATGACTCCATGATGAATATCAAATCCTAAGAAGCGAACTCTAGTTTGGAAAAGTTTGATTTTGGGGGCTGAAACAACAAGACCATTAAGCTTAACGGTGTTGAGGAATGCTCTTAGGTGTTTCTTATGTTGATCCAGGATTCTGAGAGATGAGTACATCATCGATGTAACCAATGGCATGGCTGGAGAATGGATTAAAAATCTCATTCATGATTTTGGAATTCAGAGGGTGCATTTTTTAAGCCAAAGGGCATTACATTCCATTCATAATGTCCGAAGGGTGTGGTAAAGGCTGTTTTATACCTATCAGACTCTCTGATTTGTATTTGCCAAAATCCACTCTTCATATCAAACTTGCTGAAAATCACCGCTTTGTTAAGCCTGTTGACTAAGTCTTTTTTGTTGGGAATTGGGTACCTTACCCATTCCAAGACTTTGTTGAGGGGTTATAGTTGATGACTAATCTAGGGACACCTCTTTCTATCTCAGCGTTCTTTTGGACATAAAAGGCTGGACAAGACCATGGTGACCTAGATTTCCTAATGATCCTTTCTTAAGGAGGTCTCTATTTCTGCTCTGCAAGTATCCATAAGTTCTTGGTTCATTTGGATAGGTCGAGCTTTGGTAGGGATATCCTTTTCATTAAAATCTTTGACATATAGGAGAGCTACCTCGTGTCTCTTTCTATGCCAAAAAGCTGTGGGTAGATCAGAGCAGACTTCTTGTTTGAGTTTTTCCTCAAACTTTCTGATTTCTTCTTGGAGGTTTTTACAAGTTAGTTGTTCCTCAACTTTCTTGTATCTCATTCCTCCTGAAGATACTTAAGATGTATGGTCTTGGTATTTACCAAGTCAGCTTGGATAGTGCTTATGTTTCTGGGCACAGGTCCACTGATAAACTTAAATGATGGTTTGGCCAAAGGCTGGGTGGTGATCCTTTGTTATCTACTGTGAAAGGGTAAAGGATGCAAAGGAAAGGATTTCCTAAAATCACCTTGTCTGTCATATTTTTGACAAGGACAAATGAGGTTTTGAAACACACGTTATCTTGGCAAACATGTGCCTTAGGAAGTTTGAATTCAATCTGCATTTTTCCACCACTTGCTGATGTTAATCGTTCCCTAGACTTTTTGAAGTATTTTGAGGGAATGATACCTTCTTGAATGCAATTGAGATCAGCACCTGAATCAATTAAGGCTGTGACCTCGAATTCAAAATTTTGCTAATGACAATTCTGACTTGGAATGCCATTTATGGAAGTTGATCCTGGTGGTAGCATCTAAGAATAATTCTCTGCTGGGTTCATGGATGGTCGTAAGATTTTGCTTTAAGGTTCTAATTTCACTCCAAGTTTCGTTGTTTTCCCTCTGGAGATCATTGACCTTAACTTCTTCCTTGGACTGGGTAAACCTCTTGTGGGATTGGTCTAATCCTACCTTGGGTTGTTGGGTTTGGCTAGGTTCCTGCGGCTTGGTGATGGAGTTTCTTATTTCTAGGTGAGAGGTTTTGGAGCTACATTCTTTCTTGTAATGATCTCTTTTGCCACAAGTGAAACATTTCTGTGGGATGTTTTTTCTAGGCTTCTTAGCTCTCTTGTAAGTATCGGAAATTGGCCTATGGGATTTGTTTTCAAGTCTTTTCATTCTTAGGCTTTTCCATTTGGCTTCTAATATTTCATCTTCTGTTTCTGAAGAGGAACTACTAGGGGTTGTTCGAATTTTTAACATTTTAAGCTGACTAGATTTTCTTGCCGGAAGAACGGCTGGTTTCTTTGCTAGTTCTTCAAGTTTTTGGGCAACTATTTCTAAGGCTGTTTTGTCCTTAAAATGACTGGGATTGGTTGCGGGAGACTTGATTTGGGGCTGGCTAGAGGTTGGATTACTAATCCTATTTGCGTTAGGTTCGACTGTGATCCAAGCTCTGGTGAGAACACAGAACTGTTTTTGCTGACCAAAATATCTTTCAAAGTAAATGAAAAAGGGGACATTAAGGGATAATTTCCTCATAAATGCCTTCCATGATTCAAGTACTTTTTCTTTTTGTTCTCTGGTATAGTTGGCTCTGTAGGCTTCTCTCTTAGTCCTGTTTTCCTCAGAACTAAATTCCTTACCTAATTCTTCTAGGTCAGGAACAAATTCTTTGTTTAAAACTAAGATATTCAGAGATTCCTCTTGCTGATCTGGAGGCTGTTCCATATCAGTTCCAGATGGGGATGGGGGGGATTCCTCTTGATCGTCTTCCTCAGTGACAATCGAATCCTGTTTGGCTGTGTAGCAAGGTGTGGTGAGTTGGGAATTGGTTCTAACTCCCTGAAGCTGGACACCTAAGTCTCTTCTAGACCTTGGGAATGGCGACCTAAAGGTCTGGTTGAGCTACACTGGGATGCTGGTCTGTCTCTAAGGTAGACGGGTGACTGTTTACGGGGCTGTTGTAGATCTAAAGGAGACCTAAACTGGGATACGTCCAGGGGCTGCCTACACTCAAATCTAGAGGAGTGCTAAGCCTAGATCTGTCGAAACTTAACCTAACCGTGCCGTCGGCTAGTTGCTGGACAAATTCTAGATCTGGATTCTGGGCAGGATTTTGGATCTGTAGAGTATGGTTTTCATTCTCTAGAGTCCAATTAGCTGGGAAAGTGATGTCTGACCATTTGAGGGTTCTGGGAACCTAACTTTGGCTCTAGGGTCAGTAGTTGGATAAGGTGTTTCACCCTTTTGCCTTCTATCAAGTGCTCCACATTCATGTTCGTTCTCATGCACTTGTAGTATACTCTGTATATCAAGGCGATCTGACTGGTTCCCTGTGTCATGAGGGTTCCATGGGTCTTGATATTGAGGTGAGGGCTTTGATAACTGTTTTGTCATGGAGGTAGATGCTAAAATCTGGAAAACAGTTAAAATGGATGGGTCCGTTACTAAGACTGGTTTCTATGGTTCCTAGGAGGCTATCGTCGAACCTGATGTGACGAGCATCTCTAAGGGCCATGAGGATGAGTATTCAAACCTCTTCTGGTGAGTGGTTTCACTCCAACTTGGACAAGTCCTATGTGTAGGAAGTTATGTCCATTATCCTTATGTCTCTGGATAGCTGAGGGGGATAACAAGTAGCACGTTTCGTACTCCTTGTTAATTCCATAGACTTGTTCTATGGTCTTGACATGGTAGTCTGTTTTGAAAGCTGATTTAACCATGAAGACTTATAGAATTGGCTGGTGGCTACTTTTGGGATATTCCAATCTCCTATGTCTAGATCTAAATCGGACAACTCAAAAGACTCCGAATTTACTATTCCTACGTCTGCTGGGATTTCTGGAATGGATGTGGGTTGAGAACACCTGCTGCTGTGGATGAGTAACTTCTAAACAACCTATTCATGATTCTGGGGTTACAAGTTTAAATTAACAATTACAAACTAGTCACCTTATCCTCAAACTTCTCTGGATCTAACCTTTAGATCTGAAACAAAAATATACACTATGGGATAGACACCTGATCTGTGAAACTCTACCTACCGGACTCTCCTCCAATAATGGGGACCACCCTTACACGCCTTCTCTCGGCTTCACACGGGTGACCAAACCAAACCTAGGAAGATTTTCGGTCATCTTAGGGCTTGAAGAACCACACAGATTTTGGTAACCAATCACACAGGTATACGATCTGCAACAAACTTTAGGGCTAAACACAGGAATAAGAAGAATAAGGATAACAAGGAAGCAAAGGTTAACTTGAACAAATAATCACAGAATAACAAATAGAATGGTTAGAAGGAGGCTCAGCCTACCATTTGCAGATGTAAAAGAAGATAATGGAGTAATAGCAGACGAAGAAATAAATAAAAGGGAATAGAAGAGTTATCATGAAATAAATGTAAAACCAAGTTTGGCTCTGATAGAGACAACTGGGGTGTCAACCTTTTTTACTGCTTTTTGGATGACTTCGGGTAGCCGGCTGATTTGGCTATGATGTGTGAGATTGATAAGTCTGATAAAACCAGATTCGAACATTTGAGAGAGCCATTCTGGATCCCTTTCGTCTTCGTCTGACTCATCATTATAGTCAACCAAAAGTCCCGGGAATGGGTGCTTGTTTTCGTATACTCTGGTGCTGGTTCCAAAGTATTCTTCCCATTTGGCTTGCATATAAATTGTCAATATCATCTGAATCATCAGGATTAGGGATAGAAAATGTTACCAATCTTTGGAAGTTTGAACCATTGCTTCAGAGATTTGTTCATTGCTTTGCTATTCAGAATACGGTTTTGTAATTCTGATGGCAAGTTGGCTGCTGCATTTCTGAGCTCTATTCTAGTTTTAAGACTGAGTTTAGCATAATCTGTGCCCATCATAGTCGTTCTATCCATTGAATGGACATTCTTTTTGCTAAAGAGTTGACTGGTTGAGACTTGTTGTAATAGAACAGCCATTTTGCTACTGGAATATGCCATCGTTAAGGGGACATGTTCCTGAAGGGATGTTGCTTCTTTATGGCTGGTAGAAGAAGCGCCTTCATGCTTTTCAAAAGACTGTCCCACTGGTAGTCTTTTGTTTTGAGGATAGTCCCTTGCGGGAGCTTTCCCCTTGCCCTTCTTCTCTGCTGAAGAAGTCATTTTCCACTTACTAGTGGTATTTAGTATTGCTTTATCCTGCAATAGAAAGTTTGGATTATTTGAGTTTTTCAAATAATCGTTAAAAACCTTTTTCCCTTTAAAACTGATGGATGCAGAGTTGCGAATATTTTTATGATGGATGCATGCTGACAATTGATTGGAGTGGGAGGGCTGATCAATTGTTTTGGCTGAATCAAGAGGTTTGGCTTGATTTTGAATGGCTATGGTGCTGAGAATTTTTGATATGGAAGCTTTTTGGAGGGAGCAGACTTCCCAAGGTTCAGGGCTTCTCATAAACTCAAATTTAACTGTTCGATTGAAAGGATGGGCTGTGATACCTTCGGTATCTGTGATGAAAGGATACAACAAACACAAGAAAGGGTTTCCTAAGATGACTCTATCTGTCATGTTTTTGATAAGGACAAATTTTGTCATAAAGGATATACCTCCTTGGCAAACTTCTGCTTGAGGAAGGCTAAATTCAATTTTCATTCTTCCGCCACTTGCGGATGTCAATCTTTCCTTAGACTTCTTGAAGTATCTTGGGGGAATGATTCCTTCTTGAATGCAATTAAGATCAGCACCTGAATCTATTAAGGCTATGACCTCAAATTCAAATTCTTTGTTAATCACAATCCTGACTTTGGAGTGCCATTTATGGAAGCTAATCCTACTGATGGTCACAATCCTACTGACCCTAGAGCCAAAGTTAAGGTTCCCAGAACCCTCAAATGGTCAGACATCACTTTCCCAGCTAATTGGACTCTAGAGAATGAAAACCATACTCTACAGATCCAAAATCCTGCCCAGAATCCAGATCTAGAATTTGTCCAGCAACTAGCCGACGGCACGGTTAGGTTAAGTTTCGACAGATCTAGGCTTAGCACTCCTCTAGATTATGAGTGTAGGCAGCCCCTGGACGTATCCCAGTTTAGGTCTCCTTTAGATCTACAACAGCCCCGTAAACAGTCACCCGTCTACCTTAGAGACAGACCAGCATCCCAGTGTAGCTCAACCAGACCTTTAGGATCGCCATTCCCAAGGTCTAGAAGAGACTTAGGTGTCCAGCTTCAGGGAGTTAGAACCAATTCCCAACTCACCACACCTTGCTACACAGCCAAACAGGATTCGATTGTCACTGAGGAAGACGATCAAGAGGAATCCCCCCCATCCCCATCTGGAACTGATATGGAACAGCCTCCAGATCAGCAAGAGGAATCTCTGAATATCTTAGTTTTAAACAAAGAATTTGTTCTGACCTATTATATATATATATATATATATAATATTATATATATTCAAGCTAATATCAATAGCACTACTAAAATTGACCTTTTAAATTCATCCATATTCTGCATATAATTAAATTATTAATATTTTCCAGATTTGTTGAAAAATTTGAATTCATTGAACTTATAAAATCAAGAAAATTCAATGGAAAATTGTGTACATTAGATGTAAAGATAGTCAGGATTTGTTGAGAAATTTAATTTCATTGAAAGCACAAAATCATGAAAATTAAATGGAAGATTGTGTACATTAGAAGTATAGATCGTCTGTATTTGTAAAAAAAAAAATTGAATTCATTGAATGTAAGAAATCATTAAAATCCAATGGAAAATTGTGTACATTAGATGAACAAATAGTCTAGATTTATAGGAAAATTCCAATTAATTGAATGTAGAAAATCAAATGGAAAATTGTATACTAATGTCTAGATCATCTAAATTTATTGAAAAATTCAAGTTCATTGAATGTAAAAAATGATTAAAATTCAAAGAAAAATCAAAGAATGCACCAAATCATGAAAATTACGTACATTGGCTGTAAAGATAGTTTGGATTCGTTGACAAATTTGATTTCCTTAAACTAAAAAATCTAGAAAATTCAATGGAAAATTTGTACATTAGAAGTACCGATTGTCTAGATTTGTGAAAGAAATTTGAATTTGTTGAATGTAAAAACTTCTGAGAATCCAATGGAAAATAGTATACATTAGATGTGCATATAGTCTAGATTGGTTCAAAATTTCCAATTCGTTGAATGTACAAAATCATGAAAATTAGATGTAAAATTGTGTACAATTGTACAAGTCATTTGGATTTGTTGAAAAATTCAAATTCATTGAAAGTACAAAATCATGAAAACTCAATGGAAAATCAAAGAACGTACCAAACCGTGAAAATTCAATGGAAAATTGTGTACATTAGAAGTACAGATAGTTCGATTTGTTGAGAAATTTGATATCGCTGAATGTACAAAATCATGAAAATTCAGTGAAAACTGAGTACATTAGATATATAGATTTTTTAAAATTGTAAAAAAAAACTTGAATTCGTTGAATGTATAAAACAGTGAAAATCCAATGGAAAATAGTGCACATTAGATGTACTAATAGTCCAGGATATGTTGAGTAATTTGATTTTGTTGAAACTACAAAATCGTTAAAATTCAATGAAAATTTGTGTACATTAGATGTACAAATTGTCTGAATTTGTAAAAAAAATTGAATTCATTGAATGTAAACTATTGTGGAAATCTAATGGAATATTGTGTACATTAGATGTACAGATAGTTGGGGATTTGTTGAAAATTTTGAATTCGTTGAATGTACAAAATCTTGAAAATTGAATGGAAATTTGTGTAAAATAAATGTACAGATAGTTCGGATTTATTGAAAAGTTCGAATTCGTTGAATTTACAAAATTGTGAAAGTTCAATGAAAAATCAATGAAGGTACCAAACCGTGAAAATTTAGTCGAAAATTGTGTACAATAAATGTACAGATTGTCTAGATTTGTTGAGAAATTTGATATCATTGAAAATGCAAAGCTGTTAAAATTCAATGGAAAATTGAGAACATTAGATGTACAGATCTTCCGTTTTTGAAAAAAAGAATTGGATTCATTGAATGTAACAAAATCGTGAAAATCCAATGAAAAATTGTATACATTAGATGTACAGATAGTCTGGATTTGTTTGAGAAATTCAATTCCTTGAATGTACAAAATCGTGAAATCAAAATGAAAATTATGTACTAATGTATAGATCGTTTAGACTTGTTAAAAAAAAATTGAATTCGTTGAATGTGAAAAATCGTGAAAATCCAATGCAAAAAAGGGAATGATAGATGTACAAATTGTCCGGATTTGTTGAAAATTTTGAATTTGTTGAAAGTACAAAATTGTGAAAATTTAATTAAAAACTAAAAAATGTACAAATCAAGGAAAATTTAATGGAATATTGTGTAGATTAGATATACAGATAGTTCGATTTATTAAGAAATTTGATATCATTGGAAGTAAAAAATCATGAAAATTCAATGAAAAATTATGTACACTAGAAGTACAAATTGAATTTGTTGAATGTATATAATCATGAAAATCCAATGAAAAATTGTGCACATTAGATGTACAAATAGTCAGAGATTTGTTGAAAAATTTGAATTCGTTGAACTTACAAAATCTTGAAAATTCAATAGAAAATCAAAGATGGTACCATACCATGAAAATTTATTGGAAAATTATGTACATTAGATGTACAAATAGTCCGAATTTGTTGATAAATTTGATTTTGTTCAAAGTACAAATTCATGAAAATTAAATGGAAATTTGTGTACATTAGATGTACAAATCGCTCGGAGTTGGAATAAAAATTGGATTCATTGAATGTAAAAGATCATGAAAATCCAATGGAAAACTATGTATGTTAGATGTACAAATAGTCTAGATTTGTTGAAAAATTCGAATTTGTTGAATGTACAAAATCGTGAAAATTAAAATTAAAATCGGATAACAATGTACAAATCGTCCGTATTTGTTGTAAAATTCGAATTCATTGAATGTACAAAATCACTAAAATTTATTGGAAAATTGAGGAACGTACAATATCATTCAAATTAAAATGAAAACCAAAGAACATACCAAATTGTGAAAATTCAATGGAAAAGTGTGTACATTAGAAGTATAGATAGTCTCGGCTTGTTGAGAAATTCATTTAAATGAAAGTACAAAATCTTGAAAATTCAATGGAAAATTGTGTACTTTAGATTTACAGATCAACCAGATTTGTAAAAAAAAAAAAATTGTTGAATGTAAAAAATCGTGAAAATCCAATGAAAAATTGTGTGTAATCAATGTATAGATCAACCAAAGTTGTAAAAAAAAATTTTGAATTTGTTGAATGTAAAAAATCTTCAAATTCAAATGAAAAATTAGGTACATTAGATGTATAGATAGTTCAGATTTGTTGAAAATTTTGAATTCGTTGAATTTCAAAGTCGTGAAAATGAAATGGAAAACTGTTTACATATGTACAGATTATCTGGATTTGTTGAAAAATATGGAATTTGAATGTAAAAAACTTTGAAAATTCAATGGATAATTATGTACCTAAAATGTATAGATTGTTCGGATTTGTTTAAAAATTTGAATTCGTTGGATGTATATAATCATGAAAATTCAATGGAAAATCAAAGAACGTATGAAATTGTGAAAATTCAATTGAAAATAATGTACATTAGATGTACAAATATTCAGGACTTGTTGAGAAATTTAATTTCGTTGAAAGTACAAAATTATGAAAATTTAATGGAAAAGTGATGTTAGATGTACAAATCATCTGGATTTGTAAAAAAAATAAGAATTTGTTGAATGCAAAAAATCGTGAAAATCCAATGGAAAATTATATGCATTAGATGTACAAAAATATCAGAGTTGTATAAAAATTTCTGTTTGTTGATTAAAAAAATCGTGAAAATCCAATGGAAAATTGTATACATTAGATGTACAGATAGTTTGAATTTGTTTAAAAATTTGAATTCGTAGAATATTCAAAATCATGAAAATTAAATGGAAAACTGTGTTCTAATGAAAAAATCATCTAATTTTGTTCAAAAATTCAAATTTTGAATGTAAAAAATGAAGGAAAAATTCTGGTTTTGTATCTCATACAAAACACATAGCGAAGTAACAAACAAGGATCTATTTCATTCATGATTAATAACGTGCACAATGTAAATTTCTGAATTTAAGAACAAGATAGCGTACCTTGGTGTGGAGAAATTCAAAACAAAGATTAGAAGCACTAGGGAACACTTTTAATCTTCACTCCAATTCCAATTTACGCCCAAGATGTGTGGTCTCTCAATCAGTTTTTCAAAGGGAGAATGAAAGTGTCTCTCACACTCTCTCACACACCGTTTCTTATTTCTTCCTACTCTTTTTTTTTTTTTTTTTTTTAAATTCTATATATTTCTCCCTTTATAACTAACTGATTATCTAATTGTGCTGGCCTATTGGGCCTTTCCAATTAGGCTTTAGTGTGTGGCTTGGGGTGGGACCAAAAGGTACCAATAAGACACTAGCTCCAATAGGCATTGAGCTTTTCCGTCAACTCTTGACAAGTCCAAAGTTACCATTAATTATATTTAATACCACTATATAAATATAATTGCACTCTAGGCCTTATTAATAAATTATATCCCAAGACTTTATTATACACGTAACCCCTTCATAAAATATTCGTAGTAATACAAAGTCATTAACGTAGACTGCCACTTTGTAAATTACTACATCTTATCCTTGAGTACCTGATTTAATTCTTTAAAATTATTCATTATATATTTATGAAATCCAATTTCATAAATATATACTTTAGCAATTTCTTACTAAAGTGGTTAGGCCTAACTCTCTGAATAACTGAACCCATTAAACTTATCTCAAGGGAAAGTTTTATATC
Source organism: Castanea mollissima (assembly GCA_014183005.1). Lineage (NCBI taxonomy): Eukaryota > Viridiplantae > Streptophyta > Magnoliopsida > Fagales > Fagaceae > Castanea > Castanea mollissima. The sequence continues at coordinate 43,680,467 of JACAVU010000003.1, forward strand.
TCCATCAAGAGACTATGAATTCCATCTTGAGAATATATGTTCCATCAACACTAAATGTGACTGCCCAACATACTGAGATTTTGATCGTAACTTTAAATCTCATTCCTGATATATCAAAGCAAGCTACACTTCATGATCAGGTCCATTATTCTCTCAGGATTAAGAGTTCATACAAATAGAAGTCATGAGATTTATTATTTATTCGACAGTCGTTAGGAGAATAATAAATCTCACAGCGATCCTGTTCAATATGTTTTAACTCTTAAAACATATCAACATATCAACTAGAAGTTTCCACTTCCATGATCAAGGCAATTTATCTTAGTTGACACGTTATAGTCTTTGCAGATGAAATGCCCAATTTCATCACCGACTACAAACTATAAATTCTGAGTTTACAAAGAACTTGTGATTTACATCTTTTGTGACTTTTCACATAAATCACATACAATGCATCTCATGGACTATATGATAATGTCCCATATTCATGTTACCATTATTTTAGATAATAATAAAATAACTTTATCAATCATAATATTAAGTCATACATCATGTCATACATAATACCATACATAATATCATACATAGCATCATATAATAGGATTTAAGGGCGCAAATCCTAACAAAAAATAGTGAAAATTCAATGGAAAATTATGTACATAAGATGTACAAATCGTCCGGATTTATTTAAAAATTTGAATTCGTTGAATTTACAAAATCATGAAAATTCAATCAAAAATCGAAGAACGTACCAAATATTGAAAATTCAATGGAAAATTATGTACATTAGGTGTTTAAATAGTCTGAACTTGTTGAGAAATTTGATTTCTTTGTATCTACAAAATAGTGAAAATTCAATGGAAAATTAAGTACACTAGATCTACAGATCGTACGGATTTGTAAAAAAAAAAAATAATTAAAAAAAATTATTTGTTGAGAGTAAAAACTCTTGAAAATCCAATGGAAAATAGTGTAACTTAGATGTATAGATAGTTCGGATTTGTTAAAAAATTCAAATTTGTTGAATGTACAAAATCATGAAAATTAAATGGAAACTATGTACTCAAGTACTGATCATCTGGATTTGTAGAACAATTGGAAATCATTGAATGAACAAAATTGTGAAAACTCATTGGAAAATCGTAGAACATTCCAAATCATTAAAATTCATTGAAAAATTAATTTCATTATATAAAAACAACGTTCAAATTTGTTTAAAAATCCTAATTCTTTGAATGTAAAAAATAGTGAAAATTCAATGGAAAATCAAAGACCATACCAAATTGTGAAAAATCAGAGGAAAATTGTGTACATTAAATGTACAGATAGTCCGTACTTGTAGAGATATTTGATTTTGTTGAAGGTACAAAATAGTGAAAAATCAATGAAAATTGTGCACATTAGATGTACAGATCATTCGGATTTGTAAAACAAATCAAATATGTTTACTCTACAAATACACGAAAATTCGATGGCAAATCTAAGAACGTACCAAATCGTGAAAATTCAACGGGTAATTGTGTACATTAGATGTGTAGATAGTCTGGACTTGTTGAGAAATTTGATTTCGACGCAAGTACAAAATCATGAAAATCAAAGGAAAATTGTGCACATTAGATGTACAGACCATTCGAATTTGTTAAAAAAAAAAAGATTATTTATTGAAAGTAAAAAATCTTGAAAATCCAAAGGAAAATTGTGTAAATTAGATGTACAGAGCATCTAGATTTGTTGAAAAATTCGAATTCTTTGACTATAAAAAATCATGAAAATTAAATAGAAAATTGTTTTCTAATGTACAAATCATAGGGATTTGTAGAGAAATTCAAAATCATTGAATGAAAAAAATCGTGAAAACTCAATTGAAAATCTAAGAATGTACCAAATTGTGAGAATTCATTGGAAAATTTTGTACATTAGATGAAATAATTTTCCGAATTTGTTTAAAAATTTGAATTCTTTTACTGTACAAATTCATGAAAATTCAATGGAAAATCAAAGAACTTACAAAATCATGTAAATTCAAAGGAAAATTGGGTACTTTGGATGTATAGATAATTCAGACCTGTAGAGAAATTTGATTTCGACGAATGTACAAATGTATTGATTATCTGGATTTGTTGAAAAATTTGAAATCATTCAAAGTAAAAAATCGTGAAAACTCAACGAAAAATCGAAGAACGTACCAACTCGTGAAAATTCATTCGAAAATTATGTACAATAGATAAAAATATTGTCTGAATTTGTTTAAAAATTTGAATTCGTTGAATGTACAAATTTGTGAAAGTTCAATGGAAACTCAAAGAACTTGCAAAATCGTGAGAATTCAACGAAAATTGTGTACAATAGATGTATTGATTGTTTGGATTTCTAAAAAAATATTATTTGTTGAATGTAAAAAATCGTGAACATTCAATGGAAAATTATGTACATTAGATGTACAGATACTCCGGATTTGTTGAAAAATTTGAAATCGTTGAATGTACAAAATCATGAAAACTCAATGAAAAATCGAAGAAAGTACCAAATTGTGAAAATAAAAATAAAAATTATATATATTAGACGCACAGATCATATGAGTTCATTGAATGTACAAAACCGTGAAAATTCATTGGAAACTTTTGTACATTACCCGAATAGATTGTTTGGATTTGTAAAAAAATACAAATTCGTGAAAATTTGATGGGAAATGGAAGAACGTACCAAATTGTGAAAATTCAACAAAAAATTATGTACATTAGATGTGTAGATAGTCTGGACTTGTTTAGAACTATGACTTCATTGAATGTACAAAATCATGAATATTAAATGGAAAACTATGTACTAATGTACTAATCATTTGGATTTGTTGAAAAATTCAAAATCGTTCAATATACACAATCGTGAAAACTCAATAGAAATTCGAAGACTGAACCAAATCCCAAAAATTCAACAGAAAATTATGTACATTAGATGTAAAGATCATCCAAATTTGATTAAAAACTCAAAATCCTTGATTGTACAAGTTTGTGAAAATTCAAAGGAAAATTGAAGAACATACCAAATCATGAAAATTTTTAAATGAAAAATTGTGTATATAAGATGTACAAATAGTCTAGACTTGTTGAGAAATTCGATTTCATTGATGGTACAAAATTGTGAAAATTAAATGAAAAATTGTGTACACTAGATGTACTGATCATTTGGATTTGTAAAAAAAAAAAATTAACTGTTGACAAATTTGTTTTTATTGAAAGTACAAAATCATGAAAATTCAAGGGAAAATTGTGTACTAATGTACTAATCATCCAGATTTGATGAAAAATTTGAAATTGTGGAATGTACAAAATCGTGAAATCTCAATGGTAAATAGAAGAACATACCAAATCATGAAAATTAAATGAAAAATTATGTTCATTAAATGTAAAGATCGTATCATTTTGTTTAAAAATTTGAATTTGATGAATGTACAAAATTGAGAAAATTCAATGGTAAATTTTGTACATTAGATGTATAGGTCGTTCGGATTAGTAAAAAAAAATCGAATTCGTTGAATGTACAAATTTGTGAAAATTCAATGAAAAGTGGAAGAGTGTACCAAATCATGAAAATTCAATGGAAAATTGTGTACATAAGATGTACAGAAAATCCGAACTTGTTGAGAAATTTGATTTCGTTGAAAGTACAAAATCGTGAAAATTTAATGTAAAATTGTAGATATACATAACGTTCGGATTTGTAATAAATTAAATTTCATTGATTGTACAAATCTGTGAAAATTTGAGGGAAGATCAATGAACGTCCCCAATCATGAAAATTTAATGGAAAATTGTGTACATAAGATGTACAAATAATCTGGACTTGTTGAGAAATTTAATTTCGTTGAAAGTACAAAATTGTGAAAATTCAATGTAAAATTGTGTACATTAGATGTACATATCGTTTGGATTTGTAATAAATTAAAATTCATTGATTGTACAAATTCGTGAAAATCCGATGGAAGATCAATGAAAGTCCCAAATCGTGAAAATTTAATGGAAAATTGTATACATAAGATGTACAAATAGTCTAGACTTGTTGAGAAATTTGATTTTTTTGAAGGTACAAATTCAAGAAAATCTAATGGAAAATTATGTATGTTAGAGCTATAGATCGTTCAGATTTGTTAAAAAAATAAATAAATAAATCGAATTCGTTGAATGTACAAATTTGTAAAAATTCGATTGAAAATCAATGAACATACAAAATCAAGAAGATTCGATGGCAAATTGTGTACATAAGATGTATAGATAGTCTAGACTTGTTAAGAAATTTGATTTCATCAAAAGTACAAAATCATGAAAATTCAATGGAAAACTATGTACTAATGCACTAATCATCTAGATTAGATGAAAAATTCGAAATTGCTGAATGTTCAAAATCGAGAAAACTCAATGGAAAATTGTAGAACATACCAAATTGTGAAGATAAAATGAAAAATTAAGTACATTAAATATATAGATTGTATGAATTTTTTGAAAGATTCAAAGCTGTTGAATGTACAAAATTGTCAAAATTCAATGGAAAATTGTGTACATTAGACGTACAGGTCGCTCGGATGAATAAGAAAATTCTAATTCTTTGAATATACAAATTTGATAAATATAGATGGAAAATTGAAGAACGTACCAAATCATGAAAATTCAATGGAAAATTGTGTACTAATATACTAAACATCCAAATTTGATGAAAAATTTGAAATTGTTGAATGTATCAAATCAAGAAAACTCAATGGAAAATCAAAGAACCTACCAAATCATGAAAATTAAATGAAAAATTACGTACATTAAATGTATAGATTGTTTGAATTTGTTTAGAAATTGAAATTTGTTGAATGTACAAAATCATGAAAATTTGATGGAAAATTTTGTACATTAGATCTCCATATCATTCGAATTAGAAAAATATTGAATTTGTTAAATGTACAAAATCGTGAAAGTTCAATCGAAAATCAAAGAACATATGAAATCGTGTAAATTCAATGGAAAATTATGTACATTAGATTTAAATATAGTTCAGACTTGTTGACAAATTTTTTTTTTGTTGAAAGTAAAAAATCATGAAAATTCAATGAAAAATAGTGTACATAGATGTACAGATCGTTCGGATTTGTAAAATAAAATTGACTTCGTTGAATATATAGACTCGTGAAAATTCGATGGAAAATAAATTAACATACCAAATCATGAAAATTCATTGGAAAATTGTGAACATAGGAAGAACAAATAGTCTTGACTTGTTGAGAAATTTGATTTTGTTGGAAGTACAAAATCGTGAAAATACAACGAAAAATTATGTACATTAGATGTAAAGATCGTTCTGATTTGTTAAAAAATTCAAATTCATTGAATGTACAAAATCATGAAAATTCAATGGAAAACTATTTACTAACATACTAATCATCCGAATTTGATGAAACAATCGAAATCGCTAAATGTACCAAATCGAGAAAACTCAATGGAAAATCAAAGTACTTACCAAATCGTGAAAATTAAATGAAAAATTATGTACAATTAATGTATAGATCGTACGAATTTGTTTAAAAATTTGAATTTGTAGAATGTACAAAATCGTGGAAATTGAATGGAAAGTATTTATAAATTAGACGTACAAATCGTTTAGATTTGTAAAAAAATTTGTATTTGTTAAATGTATAAATTCACGAAAATTTCATGGAAAATCGAAGAACGTACCAAATCATGAAAATTCAATGGAATAATTTTTACATTAGATGTTCAAATAGTCTAGACTTGTTGACAAATTTGTTTTTGTTGAAAGCACAAAACCGTGAACGTTTAATTGAAAATTGTGTACATTAGATAAACAGCTCATTTGGATTTGTAAAAAAATTTGAATTCGTTGAATGTACAAATGTGTGAAAATTTGATAGAAAATCAATGAACATACAATATCGTAAAATTTCAATAGAAAATTGGGTACATAAGATGTACAGATAGTCTAGACTTCTGGAGATATTTGATTTCGTTGAAAGTACAAAATCATGCAAATTCAAAAGAAAATTATGTACATTAGTATAGATCATATGAATTTGTTTCGAAATTCCAATTTGTTGAATGCACAAAATCGTGAAATTTCAATGGAAAATTTTGTACATTAGATGTAAAGATCTTTCGAATTTGTAAAAAAATCAAATTCGTTAAATGTATAAATTTTTGAAAATTCGATTGAAAATCGAAGAATGTACCAAATTGTGGACATTAGATGTACAAATATTACGGACTTGTGGAGAAATTTGATTTCGTTGAAAGTACAAAATCGTGGAAATTCATGGGAAAATTATGTACAATATATATACATATAGTCCAAATTTGTAGAAAAATTCAAATTCATTGAATGTGTAAAATTGTAAAAATTCAATGGAAAATTGAAGAATGTACCAAATCGTGAAAATTCAACGGAAAATAATGTACATAAGATGTACAGATTGCCCAGATGTGTTTAAAAATTTGAATTTGTTGAATGTACAAAATCGTGAAATCACAATGGAAAATCGAAAAACATATCAAATCGTAAAAATTAAATAAAAAATTTTGTACATTAGATGTATAGATCAGATGAATGTGTTTAAAATTTTGAATACATTGAACGTAAAAAATCGTGAAAATTCAATGTAAAATTTTATACATTAGACTTACAGATCGTTTGGATTCATAAGAAATTCGAATTTGTCAAATGTAAAAATTCAATGGAAAAATGCGTACTAATGTACTAATCATCTTGATTTGATGAAAATTTGAAATAGTTAAAAGTACAAAATTGTGAAATCTTAATGGAAAATTGAAGCACATACCAAATCGTGAAGATTAAATGAAAAATTATGTACATTAGTTGTACATATCTTATGAATTTGGTTACAAAATCGAATTCGTTGAAGGTAAAAATTCATGAAAATTCAATGGAAAGTTTGTACATTAGACATGCAAATCGTTCGGATTAGTGAAAATTTTGGAATTCGTCAAATGTATAAATTTGTGAAATTCATTGGAAAATTGTGTACATTAAATGTAAATAGTCTAAACTTGTGGACAAATTTGTTTTCTTTGAAGGTACCAAACCTTGAAAATTAAATGAAAAATTACATACATTAGATAAATAGATCATATGAATTTGTTTAAAAATTCAAATTCGTTAAATTTACAAAATTGTGAAGATTGAATGGAAAATTTTGTTCATTAGATGTACAGATCGTTCGGATTTGTAAAAAAAAATTGAATTCGTTAATATACAAATTGGTGAAAGTTCAATGGAAAATAACTGAACATAACGAATCATGAAAATTCAAGGGAAATTTGTGTGCATTAGATGTAGAGATAGTCCGGACTTGTTGAGAAATTTGATTTAGTTGAAAGTACATTAGATGTATATATCGATCGAATTTTTTTAAAAATTTGAAATCGTTGAAAGTACAAAACCATGAAAATTCATGGGAAAATTGTGTACATTAGATTTATAGATGGTCCAAATTTGTTGAAAAATTTGAGTTCGTTGAATTTGTAAAATCGTGAAAATTCAATGGAAAATTCAACATACGAAATTGTGAAAATCCAATGGAAAAATATGTACATTCTATGTACAAATCATCTAGGTTTGTTTAAAAATTCAAATTCTCAAAAAGTACAAAATCGTAAAAATTCATTGGATGTTTATGTACATTAGACGTACAGATCGTTTAGATTAGTAAAGAAATTTGAATTTGTTGAATGCACGAATAAGTGAAGGAAAATCGAAGAATGTACCAAATCATGAAAATTCAATGGAAAATATTGTAACTTAAATGTACAAATAGTTCAGACTTGTTGAGAAATTTGCTTTCGTTGAAGGTAAAAAATCATGAAAATTCAATGGAAAATTGTGTACATTAAGTGTACAAATCGTTCGGATATGTAAAAAATTTCAAATTAGTTGAATGTACAAATTCGGGAAAAATTGATGGAAAATCAATGAACATACCAAATCGTGAAGGTGTGCATAAGATGTACAAATCATCTAGACTTGTTGAGAAATTTAATTTCATTGAAAGTACAAAATCTTGAAAATTCAATGGAAAATTATGTACATTAGATGTACAGATCGTATGAATTTTTTTAAAAAAAATTGAATTCGTTGAATGTACAAAATCGTGAAAATTCAATGGACGTACATATTATCACAACAAGCGGTTACAAGTAAACGAATCCCAAGTACCTTACCAACCTAAAGTTGAACCCTTACCCCAATATCTAATTGGACTTGTTCTGTAGTGACAATTTCTCCTTTCAATGCAGGCTCCCAAGTACGTGACTAACCAATTGCATAGATCCCAATACGCGACTTATTCCTTTGCACGAATCGCAATATATGACTAACTCCATAGCAACCCTTTGATTGTTGTAGTTAATTTGCAGCAGCTTCACATAGAAACACCAATAAGACCTTCAATGTTGGTGCAAGAGACTTTCCTTGGTTACAAAACCCAAAGGCGTACAAGAAACGCAGCAAGAACTCTTTCTTCTGTAGGAGGAGGCTAGGGTTTTAAAAAGAAAACCTTATGAAGCTCTCTAGGGTTAGGTTTTTCTTTTTCCAGCTCCTTTAAATAGGAGCTTAATGGGCTCTCTTATTCCAAATAGGTTTACATAAACCTTGGGCTTTCCTAATCCAATAAGAATTATACAAACCCATAAACAAATAGCCTTTTAGAGTAAAAACGTTGCTGGCTATAAACTAAATCTTGTAAGCTCGATCAATCGGGACATCAATCGAACTTTAATGAATCTCGACAGATCGAGCTTCTGTCGAGGAGGTATCGAGAACTGCAGTTTGCACTTTTCTTAAGCAGTTCTTGAGAAATTTTCATGTCTTCAATTTAACCACTTGTAATGATCATCTTGAACCTACTTAGATTTACCCAAACACAAGTAAAGTGCATTTTGATAAAGGATATGTCAACTACATAAAAATATGTCCCCAACAATGTGTATCAAACTAACTCTCCCCCTAAGTTAGTTACAATAGAACCTTTCCTCCCTTTAACATGAAGTTCTCCCCCTAAGTCTATTACTCCCCTTGTGGAATGACATTCAATTCTCAAATTTCTCTCCCTTTTTGACACGATTATCAAAGGGTATAAAAAGCCAAAAGACTTGACCGGAGATGGACAAAAAACTGATACAGAGGGAACCAGGAGAATAAGGAAACATAGACTTGCAAGAAAAGGAAAAACAAGATGCTATGGACACAAAGAAAAAAAAAAAGCAAAACAAAGAAAAATGAAATGCATGTAAGGGTATCTTGATTGATCGAGAGGTGTCGAGAATCTATCAAGAAGAAGCCAACCTCGTTGGATCGAGAAGATATCGAGAATCTATCAAGGAGATAGGAGATATCTTGATTGATCCACCTAGCTATCGAGAGGTGTCGAGATTGCAATAAGCAAAAGCTAGAAAGCTCAACAGACAGCTAGGTATCGAGGTGGTGTTGAGCCAGCATTTAAAAGCAGTTTTTTGAGAAGAGAAAAACACAAACATGAATGCAATCACGCATGCAACTCAACCAATGATCCAATCAACATATTAGACTCTCAAAATCATCTCTCAACAACAATTTAAGCACATGGATCCAAAAACACACACTCACACACTAACCAAGTCTAACCAATTTTATATTTCAAAAACAAGTCAAGACATTTTAATGAGTATACATCAACGCATGTAAACCTTGTGATGACCAAATCACATTCTACCTGCACATGTATCAAAAGTAACAAAGAATATTGCGTGTTGTGTGTGAAAATATCGCAAGATTACATAAGTGTCTCTATGTTATGACGATTTGAGATATGAGAAAATCACTTTAACTCACACACAATTATAACTGTTTGATATGGACTATCTCTTTTGAGGTACATCCTATAACTCCCACATCTCCTAGAAAATATGCTTGCAATCATGTTTTTAAAGAATTTTGTTCGTTTTGCTTTTATTTCTTTGCATCTTTTCGTTTTATTAAGCAAACCATGCATGTGTATACAAAGGAGAGAAAAGAAATACCCAATTATGTTAAAATTTTGACATTGCACTTTTGCTATGTCGAAGCATACAGATGTCATATCATAATTGGTGGGTAACAGTGGTGAGATGGTTATTTATGCCTTTCTCTTAGGATTTTCTAGTCCTACCTGTCAAAGAGAGTGATACGAGTGTTAAGTATAAGAGATCACTTAACCTTACTCATCACAAACAAAGAGCCACAAAACTCAGTTGCTTAGTTGTGCATAAGAATGCTCGTCTAAACTACAAGTGATACAAAGTTTAGAAAACTCTATTTCAATGGCCATTTTAAGGTTTACAAGAACTGATGTACACCTACACACACTGTTTTTGTATTTTTCAATTTTTTATTTTTTTTATTTGAAAAACAAAATAAAACAAAAACTGAAAGTAAGCAAACAAAAACATGTTAATCAAAGCAAAACAATGCATAAAAGAAAGATGCATATGCATGAAAGGAAGAAAGGAAAAAAATGCAGATGCATGAAAGCATGATTCCAACAGCAGATAAGAAATCAAGCAAAGAGAGTCCTATTGTAGATAGAAAGAATTAAAGCAAAGGACAAACAGAAAAGACAATTAAGTCTTAGGATCCTTCCTCACCCACATAGCACGAGCCTTTGGCCATGAAGATGAAAAGGCACGTGTCTTAGTATGACTACTAAAGGACATAAAGGAATTAAAATTCCCCTGAAATTGAGTTAAAAAGCTCAAAACTTTTAATAACTCACCAAGAATAGGTACAGAGCCTTTAGACAAAGGATGAGACATATTAGACACTCGCTTATGAGGAAACAACTTGAAACAATTAGGACAAGTGTGATCGAAAACACCACAATGGTGACAAACACAAGTAGTTTTAGAGCTTTTTGGCATCCTAGAAGGAGGTCTAACCTTAGAGGTTGACAGAGATCTCAACTTAGGACAATTTGACCTAATATGATCAATAATATGACAATGGTGACAAGTGGGGACAAATTCATAATTTTTATTCAATCTAGGAGGAGTTTTAGATATAGGTTTAGAAACTTCAGCGTTAACATCAGATTTTTTTACCTTTGTCTATCCTAGTAATATTAGCCTTCAACTCTTCATTACTCCTTTTAAATGGGGGAATATAAAAATCTTTTTATTTTGAGTTAGGCTCAACGACAAGTTGGGCATTTGTTAAATTTTCAACTTCAGTTTTAAATTCAACCAGTTGCTCTTCCAAACTCTTAATTTTGTCCATCTGTGATGAAATTTGATTTTTAAAATTCTCATCCAAATTATTGGCTTCATCCAATTTTGCAATCAAATCATCTTTTTCAAGTTTGACCTTTTTAAATTTAGCTTTTAATTTTACAGAACATTCAAGAGATTTCATACAAAAATTAAAAATCTTGCAATAGGCATCTTGAATATCATCATCATCATTCAACACAAGATTATCCAAATCAAAATAATCAAGAATTTCCATGACAACAGGGTCAATGGATCAAAGAACAAAGATTAAACCCTAATCAGAGTGTGCCTTTCTGATACCACTTGATAGGCCAAAAACATATTGACCCCTTGTGATTGATCAATTGATTAATTAGCCAAGTTATTAATTAATCAAATTAGCATGAAAATTGCGTGGTAGCATAAACAAATCACCAATTAAACTAAGTATGCAGCGGAAAAAAATAACACGGTGATTTATTTATCAATGGGGAAAACCTACACAACAAAAACCCCACCGGGCAATTTTAAGGTCACTACTCCCGAAATTCCACTATTATCACAACAAGCGGTTACAAGTAAAGGAATCCCAAGTACCTTACCAACCTACAATTGAACCCTTACCCCAATACCCAATTGGACTTGTTCTATAGTGACAATTTCTCCTTTCAATGCACAGCTCCCAAGTACGTGACTAACCAATTGCGCGGATCCTAGTACGCAGTTTATTCCTTTGCACGAATCCCAGTATGTGATTAACTCCACAGCAACCCTTTGATTGTTGTAGTTGATTTGCAACAGCTTCACATAGAAACACCAACAAGACCTTCAATGTTGGTGCAAGAGACTTTGCTTGGTTACAAAACCCAAAGGCGTACAAGAAACGCAACAAAAACTCTTTCTTCTGTAGGAGGAGGTTAGGGTTTCAAAAAGAAAATCTTATGAAGCTCTCTAGGGTTAGGTTTTTCTTTTTCCAGCTCCTTTAAATATGAGCTTAATGGGCTCTCTTATTCCAAATAGGTTTACATAAACCTTGGGCTTTCTTAGTCCAATAAGAATTATATGAACCCATAAACAAATAGCCTTTTAGATTAAAAACATTGCTGGCTATAAACTGAATCCTGTAAGCTCAATCGATCGAGACATCAGTCGAGCTTCAATAAATCTCGACAGATCGAGCTTCTATCGAGGAGGTATCGAGACCTGCAATTTGCACTTTTCTTGAGCAATTCTTGACTAATCTTTTGACTTCAATTTAACCACTTGTAATGATCATCTTGAACCTACTTAGATTTACCCAAAAATAAGTAAAGTGCATTATTTCAAAGGATATGCCAACTACATAAAAATATGTCCCCAACAATGTGTATCAAACTAACTCTCCCCCTAAGTTAATTACAACAGAACCTTTCCTTCTTTTAACATGAAGTTTTCCTCCTAAGTCTATTACTCCCATTGTATATGCACATAAATCAAGTGTATGACAAGCCAAAACAAAAGGGTTATTGAAACCCTTAGATCCAAGACCAATTCCAAACCCCTTACCCTCAGAGTTTGATGTGAGTAAAAGATGTGTTTGCCACTAAGGCCCTGGTCATGACACTGATCGTTGTTTTGCCCTTCGTCATGCAATTCAAGACCTAATAGACAACAAGGTGATTGCACTGCCTACAAGGCCTAGCATCACTAATAATCCCTTGCCAAATCACAATTTTGGGAAAGGACCAAGGATTAGCTTGATGATAAGGAAGATCCATCCAACCTGATCTATGACCTACCCGAATGCTTCATGATGAGATGGGAAGAATTAATGGATAAGAGATCTACCACCACCATAAGATATGACATATGGAATGAAGAATCAGAACTCGAGAATTACCAAACACCCACAAATGGGGGGAGACACTTCAAACCCCAAACAAACAACCAAACACTCACAAATGGGGTGAGACACTTCAAACCCCAAATAAACAACCAAACACCCACAAATGGGGGGAGACACTTCAAACCCTAAATAAATAACCAAACACCCACAAATGGGAGGAGACACTTTAAACCCCAAGACGCCGACCTCAATGAGCCAACAAAAATTGCCCACATCACAGGGGGGGGGGGGGGAGACACTTCAAACCCCCATATTTAGAGACCGACAACCCAGTGGAACCCTTTAATAGATCTACCCAAAAAACACCTACCGAGGAAGATGAAGTCCTCAAGCAACTACAAAAGACACAAGCCAACATATCCTTATGGGGTTTACTCATGGCCTAATACAAACACCGTCATAACCTAGTAGACATGCTCAACCAAATCCAAGTCCCTACAACCATAACCTCCTAGGATTTAAATGCTATGATTGTGTAATACCCGAAAAAAAAAATTAAAAGGAGGGGTATTTAAGTAAATTTGTTTATGGGGTCAATTGTTATAATTAAAATTACTTAGGGGTTTTTAGAAAATAAGGTTGAAACCCTAGTTTTACATAGTCTAATTTAAGTCAACGTAAAATGACAGATGTTTTGAGAGAGGAGACTAGCCAAAATACTCAAGTAGAGAAGGTTTGATTGCACAATTGAGGTAAGAGCCTAAGAATCTCTCTTGTCAAATCTAAGTTTTACTAGGAATTTGAATATATTTTATGTTGGTATTTTGGACAGTAGTGAAATTATCAAAAAAAATTATATGTAAGTGTGAACGGAGAAGGGTTGGAATTTGGGCGATGAATCTTTTTTCCACTACACGTCTTCTCTATTATATCCTTATTTCAGGTGATTTGTTGGTCATGAAATTTCTCTGGCGCATACTATTTTTTTTGTAGACATTTATTATAAGAAACCAGTTGACTATAGGTTAGACCACCAATAGTCCAATAGATTATTAGACTTCAGAGTCTATGGAGATAAGAAATAGAGACTTTTGTTAAAGGTTGAACATCTTTAAAAGGCATTCATTCAATCCTTATATATATATATTTTGACTTTTCAACCCAAATGGTTATGTAAGGAGAGTCTTCTATTTTTTCACAGTGCTTTGGATTTTTCTGTGTGAAACAAATTTTAAACAAGTCAATACAAATGATAGAAGGTGGAATATAGCTAGAGAAACCGTGGGAGAGTTAATACTGAGAATTTATTGGGTACTTTAGAAGTTTCTCCTTTGGTCAATATATTGCAAGTTATTCTTATTATTTGATTATTGAGTAAATGGTGCATTAAAATTGTTAGGTGATATCTAAGGATTTTAGAGAAAGTGTTAGGGAGAAGTTCTTTGTGGTGAGCTAGTTGAGGTAAGTAACCTTATCCTAATTGGGTTTTATTTTGCTTATATTAATATATTTTTAACTACTGAAAAATTTGTCTTTAGTTGTTACAATTTTATTTCTATTGTATTACTAATTTCAAGTAACGAATTATCATAAATACATCTGATTTCTGAATATATGATGTATTTTATTTAACTATTTTTAGCTATACTGATTCAAAGTAAAGAATGAAGAATTTTCACAAATATATATGAGCATTGAATATAATTTTTATTTTATTTAATTGTTTTTGGGCCGTTTTGATTTAAGGTAAAGAATATAAAAATATCACAAATATATTTAAATACTGAATATATGATTATATATATATAAATATATGTATTTGAATGAGATTTTTTTTTGGTTTGAACTATGATTTCATATAAATATGATTATGAACAATCTGATTATGTTTTGTTTCTGATACCCAAACCAATGGGGGTTATTCATTGGTATCTGGTTATTAATTGGTACTTTGATACCCAACCAGTGGGAGTTATTCATTGGTACTCTGATGCCCAGTCACGGAGATATAGCGTGACCATAGTCACAAGATTATTAAGAAATATGAATTGCATTTGAATATTTAAATTATTTTAAGTCCTTAAACTACATATATGATATGGAAATGTTTAGTATTGGAACTATTTTGAGACACAAAGACTGCTTATGAGTTTTGGAACATATTGTAAGTTATGGCTTCTGGATATATGAGAAACTGACTATTTTCTAAACCATCTATGATATATTTGTAAGAGTAAAGTATGTGATCTATGTGCAGCCTATTATTTTAAGATTACGAAACTTCTTCAATTAATTTGAAAACACATAGTCTATTATAACTTTTGAAAACACATAGTATATTATAACTTTTGAAAACATATATTACATCTTATACTTTATGGATCTATTGCTTGATAGAACTTCATAGGATTTTGGTTACTTATTGAGTTGTTAACTTACCCCCCTCTTTCTCCTTTTAGATTTTGATCAGGAAGAGTAGCATATGTTTGGGCTTCCGCTGGGATGTGCACATGAGTGAAGTTTAGGAAATCAATGGAATAAGATTTGAATTTTTATGTTTAAGATTACCATTTTTGTGGACCTTTAGATTTAAAGGGTTTAGTTATTTTTATTTTGATGTTAGAGATTATTATTTGGAGATCTTTTGAGAATTGCATTATTGAGGATATTTTCAAATTTATCAATGAAATTTTCTTTGAGGATAACTCTTTAATTGTTATGAGGGCCTTACACACTTGTAGGGTGTAAACTTTATAAGTGTGTGGATGTTGTCACGTGCCTAGCTCTTACTTGGGTTTGGGACGTGACAGATTCGGTCCATAAATAGGGAAATCACTATCTCTTATTTTGACAAGGATCTAACCAAGAAGGGGAAGCACCATAACGACCCTTTGCATATCACTATAGATTCCATGGGGAAGAGGATACTGATGGTTTTGATAGATAATGGAAGCATTTTGAATGTGTATCCCTTGAAGACTGCAAGCTGCTTGGGCCTTAGTATTGAAGACTTTGTGCCTACATACCAATATGTGAGGGCATATGACAACAATAGAAGAGAGGTCTTGGGGACCATAACATTAGAGTTCACCATAGGACCAATGGTCAAGAAGGTGGATTTTTGGTTCTTTAACATAGCCTCATGCTTCAACATGCTCCTTGGGCAACCCTGCTGTTAGGATTAGTGCCCTTAAATCCTATTGTATGATGCTATGTATGTTATTATTTATGACATTATGTATGACTTAATATTGTGTTTAATAAAGTTGTTTTATTATTATCTAAAAATAATGGTAACATGAATATTGAGACATTATCATCTTGTCCATGAGATGCATTGTATGTGATTTAGTCACAGAAGATGTAAATCACAAGTTCTTTGTAAACTCAAAATGTAGTTCGTAGTTGGTGATGAAAATTGGGCATTTTATCTCTGAAGACTATAACATATTAACTAAAATGATTTGTCTTGATCATAGAAATAGAGATTTCTAGTTGATATGTTTTAAGAGTCAAAACATATTGAATAGGACCAGTGTGAAATTTATTATTCTTCTAACGACTGTCAAATGAATAATAAACTCACAACTTATATTTGCATGAACTCTTAATCCTGAGAAAATAATGGACTTGATCATTAGGTGTAGGTTGCTTTAATATATCAAGAGTGAGATCTAAAGTAACGGTCAAAACCTCAGTATGTTGGGCAACCACATTTAATGTTGATGAAACATATATTCTCAAGATGGAATTTATAGTCTCTTAACGGAGATATAAAATATTCCCTTGAGATAAGTTTAATGGGTCTGTTATTCAGAATGTTAGGCCTAATTACTTTAGTAAATAGTTACTAGAGTATATATTTATGAAATTCGATTTCATAAATATATGATGAATAACTTAAAAGATTAAAACAGGTACTCAAGGATAAGATGTAGTAATTTGCAAAGTGGTAGTCTACATTCATGACTTTGTGTTACTACGAATATATTTTAAGAAGAGTTGCATGTACAATAAAGTCTTGGGATATAATTTATTGATAAGGCTTAGAGTGCAACTATATTTATATAGTGGTATTAAATATAGTTAATGATAACTTTGGACTTGTCAAGAGTTGATAGAAAAGCCCAATGCCCATTGGAGCTAGTGTCTTATTGGTCTCTTTTGGTGCCACTCCAAGCCACACACTTAAGCCCAATTGGAAAGGCTCAAAAGGCGAGCCCAATTAGAATAATCAGTTAGACACAAAAGGAGAAACATACAGAATTTTTAGAAGAGAGATTTTTGGATGTACACTATTTGTGAAGTGGTGTAAGAAGTGGTAGACACTCCTTGACATTCTCCATTTGGAACTGATTAAGAGACCACACATCTTGGGCGTTAGTGGAATTGGAGTGAAGATTGAAAATGTTCCCAAGTGCTTTTGATCTTCGGTTTTGAAATTAACCGCTCAAATGTACACTCTCTTGTTCTCAAATTCTGAAACTTATATAGTATATATTAACCTTTATGAATGAAGTAGGTCCGTTTGTTTTTCTGCTGTGCACATGCACATTTCCATCAAATGATATTAAAGCGGTCTTCATTTCATATCTATTTAACATGTTTTTGAGTTTTTGGAATTGTTGACAATAGTTTCATGTTGTTAGAAATTTATTTTCTGCATGGTTCTTGAAATTATTGATTGACAAAAACTAATTTTGATGTTATGATGTTATTTAATTTTTTAGTTTAAGTATGTTAAACTGAATTTTAAGGCTATAGCATCAATGAAATTCAGTTTTGATATCAATTTATGTTCATTATGATCGAATGTTGGTTGTCTTGTACATGAAAACGTATAAAAAATGTCTTAGAAAAATTTTGGAAAATTTGAAATTTGCGATGCTCGATCAATCAAGCATCGATTGAACTTCATGCAGTTGATTCTCGATTGATCAAGAATTTGTCGAGGCTCGATCGAGCTGACAGAAGATTTCTTGATCGATCGAGGATCTATCAAGAATCGATCGAGCTTTGTAGAACTTTTTCTCGATCGATCAAGAATCTGTCGAGGATCGATTGGGCAACCATAACTTTTCTTGATCGATTGAGGACTGTGGATTCATAATTTTTTCCTAAGTGTTTTTACATATATAAAGAGCAAGGCAATGTGTAATTAGTTTATGCATGTTTTAAATTTAAAAATCTTTATTTTAAAACATCTAGTGGGAGAGAGATACAAAGGTTGGATCTCACGGCCTCCATTGACGATTTATAGTAGTGTGGTTAAGCACCTCGCCTTGGCGTATATGCCTTGCTCCCTTCAAAGGGTGTTTAATTCATGGTACTATAGGTGAAACTCCTTAATGATGAATAATGTGTGTTTTTACATTAAGAACGATCACGCTACCGTGGAGTTACTTAATGACTCACATAGAATTCAGTCAATGTTGTACACTAGACAAAGTTTAATGTTAACCTCCCTTCGGAGCTATGTCATTATTACTTAGAGGCTAAAGGAAAAACGGCATATTATTAGTGTTTAATAAGAGTTATCATGATATCACTAATAATGAGAATAGTTCTCAATCAATCATAGTGTTTATGATTTGCTTGCTTCTAAGGAATTTTAAACATGGGATTGGGTTGTCGTTGCATGTATTATGTTATGGTTTTATTAAGGTTCCATACTATATGTTTATATGCTAA
Organism: Castanea mollissima; assembly: GCA_014183005.1. Taxonomy (NCBI): domain Eukaryota; kingdom Viridiplantae; phylum Streptophyta; class Magnoliopsida; order Fagales; family Fagaceae; genus Castanea; species Castanea mollissima. Next base: position 43,699,250 of record JACAVU010000003.1, read on the forward strand.
ATTGATAATGTCCAGTTTACTTATTATATTCATGTTGATTATTTTCAGATTTGAACATGGCATCATTTAGCCCACTTGTTTCTATTCTTAATCAAAACAAACTGACTGGATCCAATTATGTTGACTGAAAAAGAAATTTGGACATTGTTTTATCTGCTGAAGAGCACAAGTATGTGCTTACTCAACCATGTCTTAGCTTTCCTTCATTAGATGCTCCTTCTGAGGAAAAACAACGATATGATCGGTGGCAGAAATCTAATGAAATGGCCAAGTGCTATATCCTAGCATCCATCTCAAATGTTCTACAACATCAAATGCAGGATGTAGAACTTGCTTCGGACATTATGCATAGTCTGAAGGAGATGTTTGGTGAGCAAGGCCGTTCTGCAAGGCAAGAAACCATGAGGTAAATTTATAATACCAAAATGGTTGAAGGTAGTTTAGTAAGAGAGCATTGTCTTACAATGATCTCTGATTTGAATACATTAGAGGTTTTAGGTACCAACATTAATAGAGAATTCCAAGTGGATATGATACTCTAGTCACTACCGAAATCATTCAAGGAATTCAGACTGAATTATAATATGAACAAAAAGGTTTATTCATTTTCTGAATTAATAAATGAGTTAGTGGTGGCGGAAAGCATCTTTGGTACTTCTAGTGTTGAAGCCAATGTGGGTAAAGCTTTTACTTCTCAACCCAAGTCGAAAGGCAAGGGTAAGAAGAAGAAGAAGTAGGACTTCACTAAGTAAGAGGGTAAGCAAATTGCCTTAGGGGTTGCTGATAAAGGAAAGAAGCTCAAAGGAAAATGTTTCCATTGGGGTGAGAAAGGACATTGGAAGAGAAATTGTCCAAAGTTTAAGGCTGCCAAGAACAAGGGTATGACAACTTCCTTTCTTCTTGAAATATGTTTGGTATAAAATCCCACAGATTCCTAGTATGTGGATTCAAGTTGTACTAATTATATTTGCAATTCTTTGCAGGGGTTTCAAGAGACCAGAAAGCTGAATGAAAGAGAATTGTTTCTTACCTTAGCGGATGGGAGTAGAGTTCCAATTCTATCCGTTGGAGTGCTTAATTTGTGTTTCAATTCTAGGGTTTTAATATTGGAAGACTGTCTGTTTGTACCTAATGTTCGTAGGAATTTAATTGCTGCAACTTATTTAGGTAAATATGGGTATTGTATTATCCTAAAAGACAATGTTGTAATAAAAAAGGATAAAATGTTTATCTATTCTAGCAATATTGTGGATAGTCTTTATATTTTAACTCCTGATAAGCATGAATCACATAATTCTGAATTAGATGATAACTCTCATGTAAAATCATTAAAGAGAAAGTTTCCTTTTAGTGATGCATATCTTTGGCACTTGCGTTTAGGTCATATTAATTCAAATAGAATTCAAAGCCTGATCAAAGATGGACTCTTAGAGCCGATGGACTTTGATGAATTTCCAGTTTATAAATCTTGTTTGGAAGGAAAAATGACCAAATGACCTTTTAATACAAAAGGTAGAAGAGCTCAAGAATTGCTTGAATTAGTTCATATAGACGTATGTGGTCCTATGTCAACCCAAGCAAAAGGAGGTTATGGGTACTTCATCACTTTCACGGATGATTATCCAAGATATGGTTATGTGTACCTAATGAGACGGAAGTCCGAAACCTTTGAAAATTTCAAAGAGTTTAGGGCTGAAGTTGAGAATCAATTAGGCAAATGCATAAAGGTCATTTGATCTGATTGAGGTGGTGAATACCTTCTTGGGGATTTCAAGGATTATCTAATTCAAAATGGGATTATATCCCAATTGACTACACTTGGAACTCCTCAACAAAATGGTGCAGCGGAGAGAAGGAATAGGACTCTTTTGGAAATGGTTAGGTCCATGATGAGTTATTCATCTTTACCAATTTCTTTTTGGGGGTATGCCTTAGATACAACAATACATCTTTTGAACTTAGTTCCATCAAAATCTATTTCCAAAACACCCATGGAATTGTGGAGTGGGCGTAAGCCTAGTATAAGGTATGTCCACATTTGGGGTTGTCCAGCACATGTGCTAAAGGGGAAGCCTGATAAGTTGGAACCAAAATCAGAAGTATGTTTACTTGTGGGTTATCCAAAAACAACTAGGGGTTATTTATTCTATAGTCGAAATGATAACAAAGTTTTTGTTAGTACAAATGCTAAATTTTTGGAAAATGACTATATGAATAATTTTACTCTTAGAAGTAGAGTTGTATTGGTTGAAATGAATGAATCTGTAAATCAACAACCGTTGGATAAAACTAGGAATGATGTGGTTGTATTAGATACACCGCAAGATACTACTCATGAGATATATAGTACACAGGAGCCTCGTCGTAGTGGGAGAATTGTTCGGCTTACTGTGAGATTCATAGGTTTGGGAGAAACTTATGAAGCTATCTCAAAAGAGGCTGAATCGGATCCTTACACTTATGATGAAGCAATAAATGATATAGATGCACATCATTGAGTCCAAGCTATGAAATCTGAATTAGATTCGATGTATTCCAATCAAGTTTGGGATCTTGTAGAGGCGTCTAACGGCATTAAACCTGTTGGTTGTAAATGGGTTTACAAGAGGAAGAGAGGGATAGATGGAAAGGTTGAAACTTTTAAAGCAAGACTAGTGGCGAAAGGGTATACACAAAAAGAAGGTATTGACTATGATGAAACTTTTTCACCAGTAGCCATGCTTAAATCTATTAGAACACTCTTATCCATTGCTGCTCATTATGATTATGAGATTTGGCAAATGGATGTCAAGACTGCATTTCTTAATGGTAATCTTGAAGAAGAAATCTACATGTTGTAACCAGAAGGTTTCATAGCAAAGAACCAAGAGCATATGGTATGCAAGTTGAAAAGGTCCATTTATGGACTTAAACAAGCATCTAGGTCATGGAACATCAGATTTGATCAGGCAATCAAATCATTTGGTTTTGAACAAAATCTTTGATGAACCATGTGTGTACAAGAGACATCAAGACAAAGTAGTAATGTTCCTAGTGCTTTATGTTGATGACATTCTACTCATTGGAAATGATGTAGGAGTAATGTCATCGGTTAAAGTTTGGTTGTCAAGCCAATTTGATATGAAGGACTTGGGCGAAGCTAACTATATTCTAGGGATCAAGCTTTGGCAAGATCGAAAGAATAGGATGTTAGGTTTGTCACAAGCTAGATATATAGATAAGGTTCTAGAACGGTTTAGCATGCAAAACTCCAAGAAAGGATTACTTCCTTTCAGACATGGAGTTCCTCTGTCTGATGACCAAAGGCCTAAGACTCAAGAGGAAGAATATATGATGAGATAAGTTCCTTATGCTTCTATAGTGGGAAGTCTTATGTATACGATGATTTGTACTAGACCAGATATTTGTTTTTTAGTAGGCATGGTCAGTCGATATCAATCAAATCCAGGACCAAAACATTGGCAAGTTGTAAAACATATTCTCAAGTATCTACGGAGAACGAGAGATTATATGCTTGTTTACCGTTGTAAGGATTTGATTCTCATTGGCTATACAGATTCAGATTTTCAGTCAGATCTAGATTTCAGAAAATCCACTTCGAGATGTGTTTTCACCTTGGGAGGTGGAGTCCTAAGTTGGAGGAGTGTTAAGAAATCTTGTATTGCTGACTCCACCATGGAAGCTGAGTATGTTGCTGCTTGCGAAGCAGTAAAAGAGGTTGTTTGGCTCAAGAAATTTCTTTCTGATCTTGGTGTTGTGAGAATTGAGCAAGTTCCCATTACATTGTTCTGGGAAAATAGTGGAGCGGTTGCACAATCCAACAAGGATCCAAGGAATCACAAGCAAGGAAAGCACATAGAAAGAAAGTATCACATCGTTCGAGACATTGTTGCTCATGGAGATGTGATAGTAGCAAAGATTGATGGTGCAAAAAATCTAGTGGATCCCTTTACCAAAGCCTTGCCCCAAAGGACTTTCGAGTCACATTTGGAGGAGATGAGAGTTAGATTAGTGCATAATAGTCTTTAGGGCAAGTGGGAGATTATTAGGATTAGTGCCCTTAAATCCTATTGTATGATGCTATGTATGTTATTATTTATGACATTATGTATGACTTAATGTTGTGTTTAATAAAGTTTTTTTTTTTATTATCTAAAAATAATGGTAACATGAATATTGAGATATTATCATATTGTCCATGAGATGCATTGTATGTGATTTAGTCACAGAAGATGTAAATCACAAGTTCCTTGTAAACTTAAAATGTAGTTCGTAGTTGGTGATGAAAATTGGGCATTTCATCTATGAAGACTATAACATATCAACTAAGATGATTTGTCTTGATCATGGAAATTGAGATTTCTAGTTGATATGTTTTAAGAGCTAAAACATATTGAACAGGACCGGTGTGAGATTTATTATTCTTCAAACGACTGTCAAATGAATAATAAACTCACGACTTATATTTGCATGAACTCTTAATCCTGAGAGAATAATGGACTTGATCATTAGGTGTAGGTTGCTTTGATATATCAAGAGTGAGATCTAAAGTAACAGTCAAAACCTCAGTATGTTGGGAAACCACATTTAATGTTGATGGAATATATATTCTCAAGATGGAATTCATAGTCTCTTAATGGAGATATAAAATATTCCCTTGAGATAAGTTTAATGGGTTTGTTATTCAGAATGTTAGGCCTAACTACTTTAGTAAATAGTTACTAGAGTATATATTTATGAAATTGAATTTCATAAATATATGATGAATAACTTAAAGGATTAAACCGGGTATTCAAGGATAAGATGTAGTAATTTACAAAGTGACAGTCTACATTCATGACTTTGTGTTACTACGAATATTTTATGAAGAGGTTGCATGTGCAATAAAGTCTTGGGATATAATTTATTGATAAGGCCTAGAGTGCAACTATATTTATATAGTGGTATTAAATATAGTTAATGGTAACTTGGACTTGTCAAGAGTTGACTGAAAAGCCCAAGGCCCATTGGAGCTAGTGTCTTATTGGTCCCTTTTGGTCCCACTCCAAGCCACACACTTAAGCCCAATTGGTAAGGCCCAAAAGGCCAGCCCAATTAGAATAATCAGTTATACATAAAGGGAGAAACATACAGAATTTTCAGAAGAGAGATTTTTGGATGTACACTATTTGTGAAGTGGTGTAAGAAGTAGTAGACACTCCTTGACATTCTCCATTTGGAACTGATTGAGAGACCACACATCTTGGGCGTTAGTGGAATTGGAGTGAAGATTGAAAGTGTTTCCAAGTACTTCTGATCTTCAGTTTTGAAATTCACCGCTCAAAGGAACACTCTCTTGTTCTCAAAAAATTGAAACTTATATAGTATATGTTAACCTTTATGAATGAAGTAGATCTGTTTGTTTTTCCGCTGCGCACATGCACATTTCCATCACCTGGATTCATGACATAGAGGCCATACCTTCTTCCCTATATCAAAAGGTTCGGTTTCCACATAAAGGAGCTATTATGACCATCTATAGGGATACTTTGACTGTGCCTAAACCAATTTATGGTATCGACTCCGAGAAAGAGCCATTGACTTTGGATGGCTTTAAGATTAAGAGGCCTAGCTTTGAAAAGAGAGATGGAGAAGTTGAGAAGATCCCAATGGACTTTGCTCCTTATGGTAACAACAATGTGGTGGCAATGATGAGAAAAATGAACTACCTTCAGGGTATGAATTTGGGGAAAACTATGAAGAAGCCAACTATTCAGGACTTAAGGATCCCTACTGCCATACCACCTTTTGGGCTAGGCTACAAGCCTACTGACGATGATTCACTAGAGATAGAAGTGAGAAAGATGGCACGAGCCAAAGCCAAAGCAAAAGGATTCCCTTGTCCTCCAGAACCTTTAAAGCCCTACACTCCTACATTAAATGGGAAGTTTGTAAAAGCCGGAGAGATTCAACATTATTGGGGATTCCCCAAATCGAGATTTGATCCTGTGACAAAAATAATGGTACTTGGATTTGAGATACTACTTGATTACTACAACAAGGTTCCAGAATTGAAGAAAGAAGAGACAACGTGGGTTCCTACTGATTGGGGTAATTACATGGATCCTGATGCCATGACTATGCTTCTTGGAGATCCCATTTGTAACATCAAAGATGAAGAGTGTTGGGAGGTTAGTCAGCATGCATTGAAGAGCCCGTATGAATTAAGAGCCCATAATGAAGGTAAGGAAGGAGGAGTAGCCCCTAGTAATGATGGAGATGAAAGCGACGACAAGAGTGATAGTGGTAGTAATAGTAGCAGCAATGATAGCGGACATGATGATGATGACTATTAGGGACATATTTTTATGTAATTGGTATATCCTTTGACAAAACGCACTTTACTTGTATTTAAGTATATCTAAGTAAGTTCAAGATGATCATTACAAGTGGTTAAATTGAAGACATGAAGATTACTCAAGAACTACTCAAGAAAAGTGCAAACTGCAGGCCTCGATACCTCCTCGATAGAAGCTCGATCTGTCAAGATTCATTAAAGCTAGACAGATATCTCGATCGATCGAGCTTACGGGTTTCAGATTATAGCCAGCAATGTTTTTACTCTAAAAGGCTATTTGTTTATGGGTTTGTATAATTCTAATTAGACTAGGAAAGCCCAAGATTTGTGTAAATCTATTTGGAATAGGAGAGCCCATTAAAGCTCCTATTTAAAGGAGGTGAAAAAAGAAAAACCTAACCCTAGAAAGCTTCATAAGGTTTTCTTTTTGAAACCCTAGCCTCCTCTTACAAAAGAAAGAGTTCTTGCTGCGTTTCTTGTACGCCTTTGGGTTTTGTAACCAAGCAAAGTCTCTTGCACCAACATTGAAAATCTTATTAGTGTTTCTACGTGAAGTTGCTGCAAATCAACTACAACAATCAAAGGGTTGCTGTGGAGTTAGTCACGTACTAGGATTCGTGCAAAGGAGTAAGCCACATACTGGGATCCGCGCATCAAATTGGTTACTCACGTACTAGGAGCCGTGCATCAAAATGAGAGATTGTCACTACAGAACAAGTCCAATTGGGTATTGGGGTAAGGGTTCAACTGTAGGTTGGTAAGGTACTTAGGATTCCTTTACTTGTAACCACTTGTTGTGATAATAATGGAATTTCAGGAGTGGTGACCTTAAATTCACCCGGTGGGGTTTTTGCCATGTAGGTTTTCCCCATTCATAAACAAATCACCGTGTCATTTATTTTCCACTGCATACTTAGTTTAATTGGTGATTTGTTTGTGCTACCACATGCTTTGCATGTTAACTTGATTAATTAATAAGTTAGCTAATTAATCAACTTAATTCTTCACTAGGGGTCAATACGTTTTTGGCCTATCAAATGGTATCAAAGCAGGCACACTCTGATTAGGGTTTAATCTTTGTTGTGTGATCCATTGACCCCTTTTTTCATGGAAACTCTTAATTGTTTTGATTTGCATAATCTTGTGTTGAATGATGATGATGATATTCAAGATGCCTATTGCAAGCTTTATAATTTTTGTATGAAATCTCTTGAACGTTCTACAAAATTAAAGGCTAAACTTAAAAAGGTCAAGCTTGAAAAAGATGATTTGATTGCAAAATTGGATGAAGCAAATAATTTGAATAAGAATTTTAAAAATCAAATTTCATCACAGGTGGACAAAATTAAGAGTTTGGAAGAGCAACTAGTTGAATTTAAAACTAAAGTTGAAAAATTAACTAGTGTCAAACTTGTTGTTGAGCCTAACTCAAAAGAAAAAGATTTTTATAATCCCCCATTTAAAAGGAATAACGAAGAGTTGAAGGCTAATATTGCTAGGATAGACAAAGGTAAATAATTTGATGTTAACACCAAAATTTCTAAACCTATGTCTAAAACTCTTCCTAGGTTGAACAAAAATTCTGAATTTGTCCCCACTTGTCATCATTGTCATATTGTTGGTCATATCAAGCCAAATTGTTCTAAATTGAGGTCTCTACCAACCTCTAAGGTTAGATCTCATTCTAGGAAGCCGAGTAGCTCCAAAACTACTCATGTTTGTCACCATTGTGGTGTATCTGGTCACACTCGCCCTAATTGTTTCAAGTTATTTCCTCATAAGCGAGTGTCCAATAGGTCTCATCCTTTACCTATTCTTGGTGAGTTATTAAAAGTTTTGAGCTTTTTAACTCAATTGCTTTTTAACTCAATTGCAGGGGAATTCTAGTTCCTCTTTGTCCTTTAGTAGTCATACTAGGACACATGCCTTTTCATCTTCACGGCCAAAGACTCGTGCTGTGTGGGTGATAAAGGATCCTAAGACTTATTTGTTTTTTCTATTTGTCCTCTGCTTTAACTCTTTCTATCTAAAGTTGGACTCTCTTTGCTTGATTTCTTATCTACTTTTGGAATCATGCTTTCATGCATTTGCATTTTTGTCTATCTTGCCTTCATGCATCTGTATCTTTCTTTCATGCTTTCATGTTGTTGTCTGGTTTTGTTTGGTTGTTTATTTTTTATTTTGTGTTGTTTTCAATAAATAAATAAAAAAAAGAAGGAAAAATTAGAAAAATACAAAAACAGTGTGTGTTTGTGTACATCAGTTCTTGTGAACCTTAAAATGGCCATTGAAGCAGAGTTTTCTAAACTTTGTATTTCTTGTAGCTTAGATGAGTATTCTTATGCACAACTAAGCAAGTGAGCTTTGTGGCTCTTTGTTTGTGATGAGTAAGGTTAAGTGATCTCTTGTACTTAACACTCATATCACTCTTTTTGACGGGTAAGATTAGAAAATCCTAAGAGAAAGGCATAAATAATTATCTCACCACTGTTATTCGTCAATCATGATATGAATTCTGTATGCTTCAACATAGTAAAAGTGTAATGTCAATGACATCTGTATGCTTTGGCATAGTAAAAGTGCAATGTCAAAAGCTTAACATAATTGGGTATTTCTTTTCTCTCCTTTATGTACCCATGCATGATTTGCTTAATAAAAAGAAAATATGCAAAGAAAAATAAAAGCTAAAAGAACAAAATGCTTTAAATATGGTTGTAAGCGTGTTTTCTAGGAGATGTGGGAGTTATAAGATGTACCCCAAAGGTTATACTCCCCATCAAACAGTTATGATTGTGTGTGAGTTAAAATGATTTTCTCATATCTCAAATTGTCATACCTTGAGACACTCATTCAATCTTGCGATGTTTTTCATACATAACACACAATATTATTTGCTACTTTTGATACATGTATAATCTGATTTGGCCATCACAAGGTTTACATGCGTTGATGTATGATCACTAAACTGTCTTGACTTGTTTTTTGACATATAAAATCGGTTAGACTTGTTTAGTGTGTGAGTGTGTTTTGGTATCCATGTGCTTAAAATTGTTATTGAGAAATGATTTTGAGAGTCTTATATGTTGATTGGATGATTGGTTGAGTTGCATACGTGATTGCATTCATGTCTGTGTTTTTCTTTTCTAGAAAACTTGCTTTAAAAAGCCATCTCGACACCTTCTTGATACCTGGCTTATCTGTTGAGCTCTTTTGTTGCATCTTATCACAATCTCGACTCCTCTCGATAGCTAGGTGGATCGATTGAGATATCTCTTGTCCCCTCGATAGATCCTCGACACCTTCTCGATCCATCGAGGTTGTCTCGATAGCTTCTCGACACCTCTCGATCGATCGAGATACTCTTGCATGCATTTCATTTTTCTTTGTTTTACATTTTTTTTTCTTTCCTTTGTTTCCATATTATCCAGTTTTTTTCTTTTTCTTGTAGGTCTATGGTTCCTTGTTCTCCTCGTTCCCTCTATATCAGTTTTTTGTCTATCTCCAATCAAGTCTTTTGGCTTTTTATGCCCTTTGACAATCGTGTCAAAAAGGAGGAGAAATTTGAGAATTGAATGTCATTTCTTAGGAGGAGTAATAGACTTAGGGGGAGAACTTCATGTTAAAGGGAAGAAAGTTTTTGTTGTAACTAACTTAGGGGGAGAGTTAGTTTGATATACATTGATATTGATATATTTTTGTGTTGTGTATCTTTTGGCTTTGTAACCATTTTTACATACTTGATGCTTATCAAGTGGTATATGTGATGATGTATGTGTTTCATTTTTTATCTCAGATGTGTTGTTTCTTTTCTCTTTTAATACACATGTTTCTTGTTTATTTAACTTGTTATTGTTTTCCACATGGTACCTTGATGTGTTTTGTTTAGTGCATCTCAGGGGAGAAAAGTTGAAGCCGGGTCAAGATTCCGAACCTTCTTCTTACAGCAACTTCCAAGGTTCAGATCTTTTAGACTAGGCTTATTTATTCTGTAATCTTGAGTAGAATGTATTCTAAGACATTCAATGTACTCTTGTGGTTTTGTCACAAATTGCCAAAGGGGGAGATTGTTGGGGTCATATTTTTATGTAATTGGCATATCCTTTGACAAAATGCACTTTACTTGTATTTGAGTATATCTAAGTAAGTTCAAGATGATCATTACAAGTGGTTAAATTGAAGACATGAAGATTACTCAAGAACTACTCAAGAAAAATGCAAACTGCAGGTCTCGATAACTCCTCGACAGAAGCTCGATCTGTCGAGATTCATTAAAACTCGACAGATTTCTCAATCAATCGAGCTTACGGGTTTCAGATTATAGCCAGTAACGTTTTTACTCTAAAAGGCTATTTGTTTATAAGTTTGTATAATTCTTATTGGACTAGGAAAGCCCAAGGTCTGTGTAAATTTATTTGGAATAGGAGAGCCCATTAAAGCTTCTATTTAAAGGAGGTGGAAAAAGAAAAACCTAACCCTAGAAAGCTTCATAAGGTTTTCTTTTTGAAACCCTAGCCTCCTCCTACAGAAGAAAGAGTTCTTGCTGCGTTTTTTGTACGCCTTTGGGTTTTGTAACCAAGCAAAGTCTCTTGCACCAACATTGAAGATCTTATTAGTGTTTCTATGTGAAGTTGTTGCAAATCAACTACAACAATCAAAGGGTTGCTGTGGAGTTAGTCACGTATTAGGATTCGTGCAAAGGAGTAAGCCGCGTACTAGGATCCACGCATCAGATTGGTTAGTCACGTACTGAGAGCCATGCATCAAAAGGAGAGATTATCACTACAGAACAAGTCCAATTGGGTATTGGGGTAAGGGTTCAACTGTAGGTTGGTAAGGTACTTGGGATTCCTTTACTTGTAACCGCTTGTTGTGATAATAGTGGAATTTCGGGAATGGTGACCTTAAATTCACCAGGTGAGGTTTTTGCCATGTAGGTTTTCCCCATTCATAAACAAATTACCATGTCATTTATTTTCCGCTGCATACTTAGTTTAATTGGTGATTTGTTTATGCTACCACGTGCCTTGCATGTTAACTTGATTAATTAATAAGTTGACTAATTAATTAACTTAATTCATCACAAGGGGTCAATACGTTTTTGGCTTATCAATGACAGTAGCACCGATAGTGATGATAACAGTAGCAGAAGTTATGATAGCTCGTACAGTGGTGATGATTAGGGTGAACCCCCTAGTGATAGAGAAGACGAGGACGTAAACTTATTCTATAAGGAATATTATAGTGATGTGGATTATTATGATGAAAAGGACGTCAAAGCTAACAGGTGGAGCGATACGGATAATGATCAATATAGACTGGTAAATGTAAGAGAAGAGAATGCACAAGCCAACCAAATGTAACATGATGGATACCCCTATGGGCACCTTTCAGATTTGAGTGATATCACTAATGTTAGCTCAAGGTCCGGCCCTAGGTATGACAAGCATGGACGAGAAGTTCCAGAATTGGGGTCGTATTATGATTCAAAACCAAGTTCACCCACTACTGAAGAGATGACATAGATGCCAGGTTGGCTACTATAGACCAAAAGCTAATGGTCCATAGTCTTAGAATCATGACACTTGAGAATGCTGAAGATAGTAATGAGAGGGAAGAAGGAGGTGATCCAAAGCATCTCCCTCCACCCACTGACTTGGGCAACAGAGGCAAGCACGACCTATTTGATGAATGGATGGATAGCATAGAGCGCCTAGATGCTTTTGTCACCATTAGAGAAGACATGTGTAGCATTTGTTTGAGCAACCCGCAAACTCAGACTTTATATACTTGCTTACAAGATTTTGTTGATTGTAAGAATAGATCCTTTAAAGTACTTAATGGAAAAACCTATGCAGGATGGGAAGACTGCTAAATGGGTCTTGCTTTTGTCAGAATTTGATATTAAGTATGTGACTCAGAAATTTGTGAAAGGAAGAGCAATTGCCGATCATTTAGCCCATTGTTCACCTGAAGAAGCTGAAGAAATCCAAGGGGACTTTTCGGATTAAGACATCAGGGGGATTGAGGTAGAATCATGAAAGATGTATTTCTATAGAGCAATAAATCAAAACGGAAGTGAAATTGGTGTTCTCTTAATTTCACCAAAAGGGACACCCATTTCATTTTCTAGCAGACTTAATTTTCCTACCACCAGCAATGCCATGGAATATGAAGCATGGATTATGGGTCTACAAGCAGCCTTAGGCCTAGGAGTGAAGGAGTTGGAGGTATACGGAGATTTAGCTCTAATCATCTCTCAGATTCAGAATAAATGGAAGATCAAAGAAGAAAGACTTATGCCTTATCGTGAATGTCTTCAGAAATGGGCATCAAAATTTAGCAAGATCAGATACCAATATGTGCCAAGGATGCAAAATCAAATTGTAGATGCTTTAGCAACCATGGCATCCATGATGGATGGGCTGAAAGAAGATGAAGCCAAACCGATAGTGTTGGAATAGAAAGAAGAACCATGAATGCGCACATGCTATCAAGGAAGATAATGAGACAAGGCTATTATTGGACCACTATGGATGCTGATTGTGTAGCTCATGTTCGAAAATGTCATCAATGCCAAGTCCAAGGAGATTTGAAGCATATGCCACCCATGCCGCTACATACTATGGCATCACCCTGACCCTTTTCTACATGGGGGGATAGATATTATAGAGAAGATTAATCCGATTGCATCCCATGGCCATGAATTCATACTTGTTGCTATAGATTACTTCACTAAATGGGTAGAAGCTGCCTCATACAAAGTTCTAAATTCAATGAAAGTTGCCCAATTCATTCAGACCAACATCATGTGGGTTTGCAACTAATATTTCTTAAATTAAGATGAGTAAAACCACCTCACTCTGTTTATGGATGATCAAACATTCACATCAGGTATCTTTTTATAGTTCATGCTTCACTTGAATAGTTAAAGAACAAAAATCTCTCAGCCATAGGTGGGTGATGAGGCTTCAATTGAGTTGAAGGAAGAAATGGTGCTGGCATATGTCATCAAAATTTGATGACCCAAATCGTTTTGATTCGGCTAGGTAATCTTAGTGACGTTTAGAAAATAGAAAGAACATAATTAGAAAACAAAGATAGGTTATTTTGTTCAAATCATGTATATATCCTAGTTTCCATTTTTTCTTCCATCTCCACCAAATCTCCACCCAATAATCATTTGAACTCACGATGTCACTCGCAAGTTTCCAATTCTATTAGACATATCCACTCGTCACTCTTCACCCATGACATTTCTCCTAGTTGCCTATTCTAATGCTAAAGTTGAATACAAGGCTCTTGCTATCACTGCGTTGGAATTATTATGTTTATCGGTTTATACTTTATATCTCTTTCATGATCTTGCAATCTCCATTGCTTAACCAATATTGGTGCTTCATCATGAGGTGTACTATTAATACTTTTGTTTGTAACCTTCTGACACCTGGTAGAATTCAAGAACAATTTGTTCCTTCCTTCACAACAATAGGTTTGACTCCAAGCAACATAAGTAAAAGTCAAGAGACTTTTATTTTAATTTCTTGTAAGTCACATTACCCTTGTAAAATTTATTTGTTTGCATTAAATAAGTAGGTAAAGACCCGTTGATGTAACTACATGTATTCACTGAATTAATACAAATTTGAGATTGCGAAAAAAATGTGATGCAACAAAAGTATTTCTTTTTGTTTGTTTGCTTAGTACAATGATGCAAAAAGTGGGTGTTTGAGTATAAAATTGTGCTTTCATTTTATACTTATAAGACTTGGGCTATACAAATTTGATAAAGAAATAAGTAAATTTGATACTTTATATTAATTTGAGGCTTGATAAGTATTTCTTTAATAATAATAATAATTATTATTATTATATCTGATGGACTTTAATTTTTTATTGAATTCAGGTTAAAAACGTCTTCCGTGATAGAAGGATTAGTCATGTTTTGTCAAAACTCTCACTATATATATATATATGTATATACATATATATATATATATATATATATATATATATATGTCAATTACTATTGGGTTGAATGTCTTGAATTTTTTCTAAACTCATTGATTACCACGTACCCCACCGAAAAATAGTGAGAGTTGTTTTGATAATACATTTGGAATGAGATCTTTTTTTCTTTTCTTTTTTTTCTTCTTTTTGATGATTGAAGGAGATAATTTGATGGTTCATTTAGATATTGGATTCATTGGCTTTCGTGCCAAGTGTTCTGAATACATCACTTGACAGGGAAAAAAAAAAATCTAAATTGGACACATTATGTAAAATTAGATTACAATTAAAAATTAATTTGGATCCTACCCCCACTTTAATATATTATGCTTAAGTACATAGATGGGATGGCCCTAAAATGTCTTCAATGAATAGTTATTCTCAGCATCGAATTAATAGGCATCACATGCTAAGAAATTTGAATGAGGGGATCCTCTGAAAGGTTAAAGCAAAAACCTTTTGTCTATGGGAAAGGTTAACAAATACTTAGGCTATTGATTTAAAATATATTTTAAGAAAATTTTAATGGGAAAAGAAAAAAGTAATTAATTTTTTTATTATGTTTTATATTTTTCATAAGAATAATATTACAGTCACAAACTATTTTATAATATTTTTACAAAATCTTGATGTGACTAACTTCTTATTATTTTTGTCGAAGCCTACAATTAACATTACTTTTTCATTTACCAATAACCTTTAATCACATCAGTAGTCTGTAAAAAAATTTATATCTCTAACATTACTCTTCTTATAAAAGTAATATCAAAATTTTCCTAAAATAATTTATTAACGATTGCTATAAGAATACTCACTAACAGAAACCTTTGTTTATATAATATTCTTTCTACTTTCTTCTTTTCTTTTCTTTCTATTTTTTTTTAAGAAAAAATTTATTAGCTTGCTTTATTATTTGGCCGTAGGGAATTGAATTGATGCCGGTGAAAGCAATTAGCATGTTGTTTTAATTGAGAGTAATTCACCCTGCATTTATAAGAAAAATGCTATAACTAGCAACAAATTTTTTTACAAATTATTAATGTGGTAAGTAATTATTGTTTGATAAGTGAAAAACAATGTTAATGATAAATCTAAATAAGAACTAGTAAATATGGGTCAAACCAACTATTTATAAAAACAATGTTATAAAATGTTTATGACTATAGCCTCACTTTATTCATAATTATCTGCTAAGCAGCTTTGCATGTTTCCCACGTGGCTGTGCAAGCTGAGGTTTGGAATCCATAAAAATGGTAGGTTGAACCAACATGGGCAAAAAAGGAAAAAAATTAAGAACCTAAAACCCATGAAGTTATATTCAAACCCGGGCATCACAGCTTATACAGATCATTTCATCATATTCATACCATAAAAATTATGCAAATCAAACGACACAGAAACCATCAATCAGATCAAACTTTCTGGTCTAGAAGGCTAGAACTTTCGTATTATTTCTTAACCATAGAAAATCATCCACGTCTTCAAATCTCCACCGTATATCAAAACTTTCTCCTGTGAGTTGTGAGCACTGAGCACCGAGCACCATACCCAAGATATCCCATAATTTCCTCCACGTAAACCTCTTGTTGTAGCATTAAATAGAACTGTTTCTACAAATTCTCTTTCGTTCTCAAATTCAAAACTACGCTTCCCTTATAGAATCAAAAGCGTGAACAGAAATGGTAAGTAAGAAAAAAAAAAAAAAAGGAAACTAAAGAAAGAGAAAGAGAGCCTAAGACGCCATTGATTTCTGTTGAAGGTATCAGAACTTTTGCAACACCTGGACCTTCAATCCAAACCCAACATTGCAACACCTCCACCGTCCATTCGTCACTCCTCTCTTGGCCATTCCCTAACCACTACTCTCTTTCTCACTTCACTCCACTCCACACTTTTCAACGCTAACCATAACCAACGCCTTAACCCTAACCACAGTTTCTGGTTTTCTGGTCTAGTTTATTATCATCATCATCAACCCCCCACTTTCACCAAAATATTTATAAAATAATAACAAACAAAAGGGTATATAAAATTCAACCATGAATGCATATTGTACATTTGTCACTCACACCTCTGGCCTTGTAATCACTATTACCCTAACACTAGTTGGTATTCTCTCTGGTTTAGTTTATCATCAAAATCCCACTTCACAAAAAGATACAAAGTATCTAAAACCAAGCATGAATCCAGATTTCACATGTGTCACCCATGCAGCAAAACTTTTAACCCTAGTTTGGTGCTTCCAAATCTGAATTTACCCAACACCACCCCTCCATTAATGAAAATAAAAAGGTTGTATTATTCATTTGTATTAATTCAGTGAATACATGTAGTTACATCAATGGGTCTTTACCTACTTATTTGATGCAAACAAATAAATTATACAAGGGTAATGTGACTTACAAGAAATTAAAATAAAAGTCTCTTGACTTTTACTTTTGTTGCTTGGAGTCAAACCTATTGTTGTGAAGGAAGGAACAAATTGTTCTTAAATTCTACCAGGTGTCAGAAGGTTACAAACAAAGTATTAATAGTACACCTCATGATGAAGTACCAATATTGGTTAAGCAATGGAGATTGCAAGATCGTGAAAGAGATATAAAGTATAAACCGATAAACATAATAATTCCAAGGCAGTGATAGCAAGAGCCTTGCATTCAACTTTAGCATTAGAATAGGCAACTAGAGAGAAATGTCATGGGTGAAGAGTGACAAGGGGATATGTCTAATAGAATTGGAAACTTGCGAGTGACATCGTGAGTTCAAATGATTATTGGGTGGAGATTTGGTGGAGATGGAAGAAAAAATGGAAACTAGGATATATACATGATTTGAACAAAATAACTTATCTTTGTTTTCTAATTATGTTCTTTCTATTTTGTAAACGTCACTAAGATTTCCTAGCCGAATCAAAACGATTTGGGTCATCAAATTTCAATGACATATGCCAGCACCATTTCTTCCTTCAACTCAATTGAAGCCTCATCACCCACCTATGGCTGAGAGATTTTTGTTCTTTAACTATTCAAGTGAAGCATGAACTATAAAAAGATACCTGATGTGAATGTTTGATCATCCATAAACAGAGTGATGTGGTTTTACTCATCTTAATTTAAGAAAAATTAGTTGCAAACCCACATGATGCATTAGAAAATGTAATATAATTATTTTATAAGAATATAATTTAAAATTTGTAGATTAAATAGTGCATGAGTTATTAAAAAGTATTTTCTATTAGTTTTATGTAATGGAATTGTAAATATAATGTATTTTGCATTTATAAACGATACATAGTGATATATATATATATATATATATATATATATATATATGTACACTAAGTTTAATGCTCAACCAAGACGTACATAATTAGCACAAGGAAAAGTGATCAATCTCAATTATAGAAATATGCATATTTGACCTCCCACAAAACTTGATTGCATAATTTTGAAGCTTTTCATTCGGCTTCATACACATCATATCATTTGATCTTTTATAATCAATACATCTCATTTTGAGATTGATACTTGAAATTTTTGATATTTCAATTTAATGAGCAAGTCTTTGGCTTTTTGGGCATCATACATTTTTCATAAAAGTCCTTTCTCTTTTTTCTAGTCAAATACTAGTATGTGTGATGGCTTTTGCAGCACATTATCTCTTTTTATTTTGAGATTTACATTTCTTGAGCTCTTTAAACAAAAACCAAAATAAAGAGTGGGAAGATATATAGGCACAAGTCTATGCAAGTTTCAAAATCAACAAAACCATTGACTAATCATTCATGACAAGTTTGAAGATCTATTTATAACAGTCACATAGATTTTAAGATATATCTCACAATGATAAGAATGCATAAAAAACAAGCTGCACTCATAAATGCACAAAGCCATTAGTACAAAGATACAAGGCAAAACATGCTTGTGACGATACATAATAATGTCGATCAAACTTTTTTGGATTTTCTACTTTTTATGTGTTTTTGGATTTTTGACACAACAACAAGTAAAGATTGACCAAAAGTAATGTAAAACATTCAAAGCAAAAAAAAAAAAGAACAAGCAGAATATACAACCAAACAAAGTCACAAAACATCGGAAGTATTAATGCATGGACATGTTGTAATGCTTATGCATGAGTACCCTTCTTCACCCACACGACACTTGCGTTTGGGGTGATATCTCTAAAGGATTGGGTACCATTGTTTTAACTTTCAAACCTTCTGGTGAAGCTTGTCAAACAGGTGGTGAAAGCATCAGTCATCTTCATCACATCCCTCATTTCGGGATCACATTCTTGACCTTTTGATTGCTCAGCAATCCAATTCCCTTTGCCATGTCTTGGTCCTCTCAACCTTTGAGCACTAGAATTCTTCAATGCTTGAAGCTTATGACAAATGGGTTTGGTGTGTCCTGGAATTCCACAATGATGGCAGAAATGTTGAGTTCTAGAACCTCTTGTGACTTTGGAAGAGATTTCCCTTTACCCTTAGGTTTAACCACTGATTGGTTAGGAGGCATAGTCAAAAACCATTGGTTAGTCAAATTCCACTTCTTTTTTGGCTTCACTTTCTCAAATACTAAAGTTCCTACCAATGGTTCCTTAGCTTTCACAAACTTCATTTCCTTGGATATATTAGCAGCCGAACTGCTCTCTCTAGTGTATCTCAATCCGCTTTTGTAGTAAAAAGGTTTTTGGTGAGCAAGCATTTTATCAAGCTTCTTGGAGGAGACCCGCTCTACTTTGGCATTAGCTTGAACCACCTTAAGCTCAAGAAATTTTATCTTTGAGTAGGCTTTGATCAACTCTCCATTCAGCGTCTTAACTTTACACTTAGTTTACTTGTATCGGACTAAAAGGCTCTTGTAGTCTTGCTCTGCTCTCTTCATTTTCTCAATGGCTGCGTTAGCCACTTTTGCATATTCACCGGTCTTCTTAAGGGAGTTGTAGGTCTATTGCAGTCCCTCTATTCTTTCATCTTCCTCATCATCGGATTCTTCTGCTATTCCCACTGACTCCAATTCTGTGTGCTCACCAAGCTCTTTCACCAACACACTTAAATCATCTGAAGATTCCACAGGAGCAATGGTCATGAATGTAGAGAAGTTTCCCTCTCCATCACAGCTTTCATCTGAATCTGAATCAGAAGAGTCAGAATCACTAAGAGTGGTGGCATACACCTTGCCCTTCCCTCTCAAATAATTAGGACACTCTTTCTTGAAATGTCCATGTCCATGGCATTTGAAGCATGTGATTCCTTGAGAGGATTGAGACTCCTTCCCATCTTTTCTCTTAAATTCCTTTTTATCTTTTTTGAAACTTGGGAATTTTCCCTTTTCAGGAAACTTTCCATTCTTCTTGAATTTCAAGAACTTTCAGAAATTCTTTACAAGATATGCCACATCTTTCTCAACCTCATCCTCATCCTCATTCGATGAGTCGTGAGTTTCCACCCTCTCATTGATCATCTTTAGAGCAAGGGATTTGCGCTTCTTTTGTGATGGCAATGACAGCAAATAAGTTTGAAGTGAGCCAATTAGTTCTTGAAATTTGATATCATCAAGTTCCTTGCTCTCTTCAATTGTTGTAACCTTTGCACGGAAGCTCTCCGGTAATGATCGAAGGATTTTCCTCACTATCTTTGAGTCCTCCGTCTTTTCACTCAAGTTAAACTTGCCAATAACCACCTCATTCAGTTTACCATAGAATGAGTCAAATAACTCATCGTCACTCATATTCAGCTCTTCGAATCAAGTGGTTAGCATTAGCAACTTAGTGTCCTTGACCTTCTTCATGCCTTCATAGGTGGTCTCCAATATTTGTCATGACTCCTTGGTAATTGTTATGTGAGAAATCCTGTGAAACTCATCTGGAGAAACACCACAAAAGATAGCATCATTGCCTTGCTATTTGCATTGGCTGCCGTATGAGCTGCCTTATCCCATGTGGATTTAGCGGCCTCTAGCCTAGTCCATCCTACATCTATTGCATCCCAAACAGTCTCATAAACTGAACATAAGAATGCCCTCATGAGAACTTTCCAAAATACATAGTTGCTTCCATCAAAATATGGTGGAGCATTGAGAGATTGGGATTGATCCATCTCAAATGGGGTCAAGAATCGCACTTAGGTAATTAAACCACAGCAAGTGCACCCGCTTTGATACCAATTGAATGTTCAAATAGTGTGTAAAAAACCTATGAACGTTTAGACCCCCAAATTACAAATTACCAATACAAGCTTATTATCAAACAATGTATGTGCGGAATATGAAAATAAGCTAAAATAGAATTGGTAAAACAATCTAAACCAAAATTAAGCACAACCACAACAGTAATTAAAAGGTAAAGATTAAGGGAAGAGAGATGCAAACACAAAGACAACACAAGGATCTGTTATCGAAGAGGAAACCGAAGTCCTCGGCGAAAAACCTCTCTGCCGCCCTCCAAGCGGTCAATAATCCACTAGAGAATAAAGTTAGGATACATGAGTAGAAAAAAACCCTCCAAGCCTAATCTACCCAGTGCACCTAAGCCCTCCAAGCTTCTTGCTCCAAGAGGGTTACGTCGAACCTTGTCTTCTCTAACTTACCAGATCCCGCAATAAGCCCATTGCATCAACCAAAATGAATTGGTCCCTTCAGAACTTCTTCCTAAGTACAACAATGCCTCCTCACAGATATGGGTATGGTGAGATAAGGATTTGGCTAATGTACCTCTCAAAGATGTAACAATAGAGAGGGTGAGAGTAGGGGAATTTGGAGAATCAAAGGATGAAGATTGTGGATGAGTTAATCTTTATTTTCTCTAGGGTTTCTCTCTCAAAATTTTCTCTAAAAGCTCTCCACATTTCATGGGCAAAATGGTATTTATAGTAGGGTATGTGTGGAATGCAAAAAATCAGTTATAGCCAAATAGGGCATTCTGGCGACTCAATCTCGTGATTGGAGCGAGCCACAAGTTTGAGTCACGAGCTAACTGTCTGGCCAGCTGGAGGTTTTATCTTGTAGTACAACAGCTGGCGTGACCCTTCAGCTCTTTTTGCATGCTTCACACATGTGCCATCTTTGGCGACTCGCTAGTTGCAAGCCAGTCATAAGGCTCTTCTTGAATGCACACACTTGAGCTTTTCTTCACACTCTCTCACACACTATCCTTACATGATTCCCCACCTAGATACAGTGTTTCTAAATGCTGAATTACAAGCAAAATTGGCATGGAATAAAGCCAACAAAATGATTGAATAAATTCAACCTTACAACAACTACTTTAAGGCATATTCATTAACACACAGCAGTAAAATGAAACCTAAAAGAGTAAGGAAGAGAAATACAA
Organism: Castanea mollissima; assembly: GCA_014183005.1. Taxonomy (NCBI): domain Eukaryota; kingdom Viridiplantae; phylum Streptophyta; class Magnoliopsida; order Fagales; family Fagaceae; genus Castanea; species Castanea mollissima. The sequence goes on from JACAVU010000003.1 coordinate 43,720,929, forward strand.
ACACAAGATAACATGCCGATGTGTTATCGAAGAGGAAACCGAAGAACTCGGCAAAAAATCTCTCCACCGCCCTCCAAGCGGTAAATCGATCCACTAGACAATAAGTTGGCATGCACAAATAGCAAGAGACTCTTTAAGCCTAATCTACCCAATGCACCTAAGCCCTCTAAGCTCCTACTATAACAAGGTTTCTTAGAACGGTGTCTTGTCTAGCTTTGTGGATCCCGCAATGCACTTGATTGCATCCTCCAAAGCTTGGCTTCTTCCAATGCTTCCCAGCAGCACCAAAACCTCACTAGACACTCAGTATAGGTGTGGTAAGTGTTTGGGCTATCAACCTCTCAAAGATTTGGAAATTGAGAAGTGGAAGTAGAAGTAAACTACAATGGATGGTGTAAAGAATTGTGGGTATGACAATCTCTCACTCTCAAAAGTTTTTGGCTAGGGTTTTCTTCTCTAAAAAGCTCTCTACTCAATATGTGGGTAATGATGGTATATATAGTTTGTATGAGGATGTAGTGGAGCAGATATGACAAAATAGCAAAATAGACTATTTTGCAGGTATCTCGCGGGTATCACAAAAATTAGCTGTATCCATCCTGTCCTGACTCTTCGTATTCCGGACATGTGCTGTGCACATGCATCACTTCACAAGAAGCCTACTGGCGAGCTACTTGCGAAAAATAACTTTGATCTTCAATTGCCTTGAGTCTTCACACTCCTTCTCTCTCACACACACAACCCTTACAAACAGATCCCACATAAAATACAGGGTACAAAAGATTGAAGAAAATTAAAATCAAATTTGATATGGAATTAAAGCCAACACATAATAGTTGTAATTTACAACTTTACACAGACTAAGTACATAACTTCGTCCATCACAAATTAGTCTATAGACAACGCAAAAGTTGGAAACTTATGCACTTTTAGGGAATTAAAATATTAAAGACATATAGTACTAGCAATAAACAAAAATAAATATGGAGAAAGTAACACATAGCTTCAACTTCGTCCATGATGATGCTTGTCCATGATGATGCTCATCCAGGCTGACCCTTAATTAATAGTACCTTCTTAAATGCTCAACATTCCAGGGGTGCTCTAACTTCCATCTATCTAGGGCTTCAAAGTAGTGTGCTCCTTGTCTTTTGCAATTGATAACCCTATAAGGTCCTTCCCAATTAGGTCCCAGCTTTCCATAGGCCGGGTTCTTGGTTGCCAAGGAGACCCTTTTTAGGACGAGGTCCCCAATGTTGAAGCGCCTAGATTTCATCATTACATCATGTTGTCTAGCCATAAAATTTTTGTATCTTACTGTCCTGTGCTTTGCATCCATCGTTACCTCGTCTATAAGATCAAAGTTAAGACAAAGTTGTTCTTCATTCTCCTCATCCTGATACCTCATCACCTTGTGGTTGGCTATGAGGACTTCTGTTAGAATGACAACTTCATTTCCATAGGCTAGTTTGAAAGGAGTTTCCCCTGTGGGGGTTCTCATAGTTGTCCTGTAAGCCCATAATACACCTAGTAGCTCATCTGACCATACTCCTTTTACCCCCTCAAGCCGAGTCTTGATGATCTTCAACAAGAATCGGTTTGCTACTTCTGCTTGTCCACTTGCTTGTGGGTGGGAGGGTGAGGAATTATGATTCTTGATTCCCAACTACTCACATAATTCTCTAAGGGTGTGTTATCAAACTGTCGTCCATTATCTAACACTAGTACTCTAAGTATCCCAAACCTGCATACAATGCTCTTCCAGACAAAGTTTTTGACAATTGTTGTGTAATTTTTGCTAAGAGTTCAGCTTCCACCCACTTGGTGAAGTAATCAATCCCCACCACCAAAAAATTAATCTGTCTGGTTCCAATTGGAAAGGGATCCAAAATATCCAATCCCCATTGTGCAAAAGGTCATGGGGCCATCATCAGGGTGAGGTATTCTGATGGTTGTCGAGGGACATTGTTGAAGCATTGACATTGATCACACATCTTTACATAGGTCTTAGCATCAACTTGAATTGTCGGCCAGTAATAACCTGCATGGATGACCTTGTGGACCAGTGCTCTTGCTCCTAAATGGTTTCCACATGCTCATTCATGAACTTCTCTTAGTACGTAATTTGCTTCGTCGAGAGATAAACACCTTAAGTAAGGCTGAGAGAAGCCTCTTTTGTATAGCACCTCGTCTATAAAGACATACTTAGCTGATTTGATCCTTATCTTTCTAGCTTCATCTCTCTCCTCTGAAAGCCTTCCATCCCTTAGGTAAGCTATTATGGGGGTTATCCAATTCTCTTCACCTTCTATCTACTGTACCTCTAGAAGATCTATGCTAGACATATATTGGACTTCATCAGGCTTGTCCACCCATCCATCTACAGATGCTGCCTTTGCCAAGGTGTCTACTTCCATGTTTTCCTCCCTTTAGATTTGAAAGAAACTGGCTTCCTTAAACTTCTTAATAAGGAGTTTCACCCTACTAATGTACTTCTTCATCCATTCTTCTTTTGTCTCACATGTTCCACTTACTGGGCCCATGATTAACTGAGATTCTTCTTGGACGACTATTAACTCTACCCCTAAGGATCTAGCCCTTTAAGAAGGGTTTCATATTCAACTTCATTGTTGGTTTTTTGGTACTGTAGACGAGCCGTATACTTTAACTTATCTCCTTTTGGGGATTGCAATACAACTCCTATCCCTCTTGCATATAGTGTAGACGACGCATGTCTTTGCCTTTTCCACTCCGTCTAGATCACCATGACTTGGAGTGAATTCCGCAATGAAATCCGCTAGAGCTTGAGCCTTTATTGCATTACTAGGCTGATAACTTATATCAAACTCACTTAGCTATATAGCCCATTAGATCAATCGTCCTGCGACTTCTAACTTGTTCATCACCTTCTTGAGTGGATAATCTATCATAACGATACTGACATGTGCCTGGAAGTAATGCTTTAGTTTCTTGGAAGCTGTTATAAGTGCAAAGGCTAATTTTTCAATCATTAGGTATCATCCTCCTACTCCTCTTAGTGCTCGGCTTGTATAATACACAGGCTTCTGCACTTTCCTTTCTTTTTTGATTAATGCTGAGCTTACTACATGTGGGGACACTGCTAAGTATAAATACAACTCCTCACTTGGTATGGATGGGCTTAGTAGGGGAGCTGTAGTAAGATAGACCTTAAGATCTTGGAAGGCCTTCTAGCACTCGTCCATTCATTCAAATGCCTTCCTAAGAACTTTGAAAAAAGGCAAACATTTATCTATGGCTTTTGAAATAAACCTGTTTAAAGTTGCAACTCATACAGTGAAGGACTGGACTTCCTTGACATTCTTTGGTGGTTCCATGTTAAGTATAGCTTAGATCTTATCAGGATTGCTTCAATTTCTCTCTGTGAAACCATGAATCCTAGAAACTTCCCTGACGAAACCTTGAAAGCACACTTACTTGGATTCAGCTATGTATTGTAATGTCTAAGTGTGTCAAAGATCTCCTTTAGGTCGTCCAGATGTTTCTCCTCGTCCAAGCTCTTCACCAATATATCATCCACATAAACTTCTACATTCATCCTATCCGTGGACGAAACATGTGATTAACTAACCTCTGATAAGTTGCCCCCGCATTTTTCAAACCAAAGGGCATCACTTTGTAACAAAACAAACCTTGACTTGTAATGAAGGATGTCTTCTCTTGATCTGCCTCGTCAATCCTTATCTAGTTAAAACATGAGAAGGCATCCATGAAGTTGAGTAATTGATGACCTGCTGTTGAATCTACCAATTGGTCAATGCGTGGCAATGGATAACTATCCTTGGGGCAAGTCTTGTTCAAATTAGTGAAGGCTACACACATCTCCACTTGTTGTTAGCCTTCTTGACCATTACCACATTAGCTAACCAATCCAGGTAATAAACTTCCCGAATGAATTCTGTTGTGGTTAACTTCTGGACCTCTTCTTTGATAGCCTTATCTCGCTCAAGAGCAAAGATCTTCTGATGAACAGGCTTGGAAGATGGATACACATTCAACTGATGAGTAATGACACTTGGGTCAATCCCTGGCATGTCTTCTTGAGTCCACGTGAACACATCATACTCTTCCTTAGGAATTGGACAAGGTTATGCTTCGTCTTTTCCTCCATACTTGTTCCAATTCTGGTAAGCTTCTCAAGGTTATCCTCGTCTAGAGGAATGTCTTCTAGTACTTCAGTGGGCTTGGCAGTAACCTTTCTCTCCTCTATGTTCATCATCTATACATGCTTATCCATAACTAACATGGCTAAGTAGCATTCTTTAGCAGATAACTGATCTCCTTGTACTTGCCCTATTCCATATTCTGTTGGAAACTTGACAGATAAGTGGTAGGTATTTGTTATTGTCTTCCAATTGTTTAGAGTTGGTCGTCCAATGATGGCATTGTAGGAAGTTGAACAATCTACGAGGAGGAAGTTCACTTCTTTAGCTATTTGCTACAGATATGCCTCTACCACGACAGGTAGAGTAATAGTGCCCACTAGTTGTACCTTCATTCCTCCAAATCCAACTAAGGGTGAATTCACTGGACGAAGTTGACTTGTCCAAGCCTCTTCTGTTGGAAGACGGGGTAATATAGGATATCTTTTGAACTCCCATTATCTACCAACACCCTTCTAGTTGTGTAATCCGCAATGAGCAAAGTGATGACGATTGCATCGTCATATGGATGATGGACCCTTCCAACATCTAAAAGTAATGGCCTATTCATCTACCCCCTTCGTCCTTGGAGCTCCTCTAGAGAGTTGGACATTCTGCACCACTTTTAAGTATGTCTTCCTTGACTTGGAAGATTGCCTTGTTGAAGTTCCTCCTACAATAACTCTTATTTCCCTAAGTAGGGGTCGTGATGGCTCTTCTACCTTTCCTTTAAACTTCTCGTCCTTGTGATCTCGTCTAAGGAAATTTCTCAACTTTCCTTGTTTGATAAGATTTTCAATCTACTGCTTCAAATCATAGCACTCATCTATATCGTGCCCATGATCTCTATAGAAGCGACAATACTTGTTCTTATTGCGCTTATTAAGATCCCCCTTCATCTTCTCTAGCCACTTCAAGGATGGGTCATCCTTGATCTGCATAAGCACTTGGTCAAGCAAAACATTCAAAGGCATGTAATGCAGACTTCATCCTAAAGACGAACTTACCTTCTTGTTATCTCTATCCTTCTTCTCTCTTGTTCGAGCCTTCTTAAAATAAAGGCCTCGTTCTGGATGATGAGGGAACTCCGCTTCCATTTGGTTTGCTTTCTTCCTCTTCTTGGCAATAATTGCATCTTCAACATTCGTGAAGCTTTGGGCTGAATGGACAAGTTCAGCCATGGTCTGTGGTTCTTGTTTATAAAGCTTGTGAATAAATAAATATGCACTAACTCCATTGTAAAAGGCTGCTATCAACAGCTTGTCATCCATCTCGTTTACTGTCAAGGCTTCCCTGTTGAAACAAGTAATGAAGGATTGCAAACTTTCATTGTCCCTTGCTCTATGGTCAACAGGCTAGACGAGGAGCGTTTATGCCTTTGTCCTCCAATAAAGTTGTTAATGAATAGCTTACTCAACTCCTTAAAAGAACAACAATATTCGAAGGTATTTTACTGAACCACACTCATGCCAGCCCCTGAAGGGTGGTTTGGAAGGCCTTACACATTATCTCATCTGGAACTCCTTGAAGGTGCATTGTGGTCTTAAAGGTTGCAATATGGTCACACAAGTCGCGTGTTCTATCATAAAAGTCCAAGGAAGGCATCTTGAACTTGGAAGGTAGGGGATGACCGTTCGTTCTTCTCATATTCTCCCTCATCTAGTCCATGGCTTCCCTAATTTAATCCATCTCCTTCTCCAAGTGTGGCACTCTACGTGAAGCAGTACCCCTTGATTGATTCTCATGCTCCACATTTTCTCCTTCTCTAACTTCTTGACTCTAAGCTTGTCCTTCTATACATCGTTCATGACATTGCTTTCTTTGGTTAATCTCCTGAGTCAACTCTTGATTCTGACAGGTTAGCTCTACCATGGCGACTGCCATAGACTACATTTGTTGGACAGAAGGTGGTTGCATGACAGGTGCTGACTTAGAAGCACGATTGGGATGGCTGGAAACGTTTCCACTCTCCTGGTGGCCTGAACTAGTGGCCATTGGCCTTGTCCTAAACATACAACCTTTTATCTAAGAAAAATATATTGCAAAATACAAATTTAACTTCCCCAGAGATGACGCCAATTGATGATATACAGAAAATCAATAGGCTAAATGCTTTGAGCTTCAATGGACTTGAGGTTGTTTGGAAGGCCTGAAAAAGAAAGAAATACAAGATCAAAGGTGACCAGGTTGAACTGGTCAAGAACCCTCAGATGATTAAGTTAATTTTTCTCTCTAGAACTCAAGAATTCCAAGCCTTACAAGTGGTGAAAACTTACCTTCATTGGAGATGGATGAGTCCTTTTATAGTGAGCTTTGGAAGGTTCAGACTTAACTTCATCAACTGCTATAGAAGTTAAAAGGTTCATTCTTATCTTCTACAACTGCTATAGAAGTTAGAAGGCTCAGACTTATCTTCTATAATTGTTATTAGAAGTTAAGAACTTAGTGGGAAGTTAGAGCGATAAGTGAGGATCATGCTCATACTTCAAAATAGTAGAATGTAGTCTGAATTATAAGCTTTTGTACATAAATCCATTCTGGAAATTTTCCAAGTGTTGAGGGGTCATCTAAGAGCTTCCTTGATGGACAACCTTCATACCCACGGATAACCTCCTGACGCAAGAACCTTCTTTTTTTGGTCAACCTTTTTGGTCCTAGACGACACTATGGATGAATTGGAGATAGTCAAATTTTTAGTTCACCATCAGCGCATATTACTAAAATGGATGATAATTATGGAATACTAACCTCTGAGCACACGCTTGCTCAGGTACTCTTATATTTTTTGGGTAAAAGTTAATAATTTGCAAAAATTATAATTTGGAATTTATATATTTTTCAATCACAAAAAAAAAAAAAAATATGTGTGTCATGAAAAAATTATTTCACCACAAACACTTAACACTTATCACATCCCTAAGTTTTTTTATGATTGGAAAATATATCAATCCCAAATTATAATTTATACAAAGTAGTAATTTTTATCTAAAAAAATAAAAGAGCCTCTAAGTATGCACTCAATGGTAACCAGTTATCCTCCCAAAACTTTATTTTGGTGCCATTCCCCACAATCCAACGAAGCCTTCTAGCAAGAGATTTGATTTTTACCTTTCATTATAGCTCTCTAAGAATGAGATATATTCTTTATTTGTTTTGCTTGTAAAACATTCTCAGCGGGAAAGTATCTATGTTTAAAGAGGAAACTTCCAAAGTGGTTTGGATTAGTCCAAATCCATCAAGCTTGGTTCATAAGACAAGCCTTATTACTGAGACGTGCAGCTCATTACTTATTATGGGAAGAGGAACAGTCCCTCCACGAACCTAAAACCCAAGAAGTTGCTGGACTACGACAAAGTAGCTAGGCCTGGTCCTAGTGCAATGGGCTTAAAGATGGTTTGTCCTAGGGGTGGAGGATGAGGCTAAGTACCACGCGAAGTCCATTCCCATGGAAAAGGTAAATTAGTAGCTTCCTTAAGACATGGAGCGCGGATTGTCAACACGTGACTTCTAGAAAATACTAGTGACAATAGGAAGCTCTTAAAAGGTGCAAGAAGGAGGAATTTATTTGTCTCCACATTAATGAAGGGGTTCTTACCTAACCTCTAACTCATTAATGGCACATAAGACAGCCTGAATAGTACATGTCATCCCCCAGGCCGTTAGAGTTACAAGATAAGAAGGTGAGGAAACCGATAAAGTAAGAAAAATATCCCTGCTACTCTAGGGGTAAGGGAAATAGCTATAAGGATAAGAAGGAAGGGGGAAGATATAAGGTGGGGGGGGAGGCCAAAAAGAGGAGGAGGTTGGAAAACAACACAAAAAAAATAAAAAATAAAAGAAAGGAGGAAACCTATCTTAGAAAAGGAGAGAGAGAGAGAAAGAGAAACGTGTATAATACCACGAGAACATAAGCTAGAACTTCCCATGCTTGCAGTGTTGTAATGGTCAATGAAATCTATTGCTTGAGTTTCCCATTGTAGATTGATTTTTCCCATTATTTTCTAGGATTTAGATTCAGTGGTGGGCAACTGTAAAAGGTTTCTGAGTTGTGCTCCTCGAGAATTATTTTCAATGTCCCTACAATTGGCGCCATCTATGAGAATCAGTTTACTAAGCATAAGACTCAAGGGTGAGATTATCTAAGATCATGGCTCATTGATCACGAAGTGGTCTTGCCCATTTGGAGCGGCCCAATATTTCATGATAGGCCAAAAACGTATTGACCCCTTGTGATGGATTAAGTTGATTAATTAGCCAAGTTCAATTAATTAACCAATTTAACATGCAAAAGCGTGGTAGCACAAACAAATCACCAATAAACTAAAGTGCAGCGGAATATAAATTGACACAGTAATTTGTTTACAAATGGGAAAAACCTCTAAGGCAAAAATCTCACCAGGTGATTTTAAGGTCACCACTCTTGAGAATCCACTATTATCATAACAAGCGGTTTCAAGTAAAGGAATCTTAGTACCTTATACCAGCCTACAGTTGAACCATTACCCTAATACCCAATTGGACTTGTTCTGTAATGACAATCTCTCCTTTTCAATGCATGGCTCCCAGTACGTGACTAACCAATCTGATGTGCGAATCCCAGTATGTGACTTACTCCTTTGTACGAATCTTAGTACGTGACTAACTCCATAGAAACCCTTTGATTATTGTAGTTGATTTGCAGCAGCTTCACATAGAAACACCAATAAGATCTTCAATGTTGGTGCAAGAGACTTTGCTTGGTTACAAAACCCAAAGGCGTACAAGAAACGCAGTAATAACTCTTTCTTCTATAGGAGGAGGCTAGGGTTTCAAAAAAAAACCTTATGAAGCTCTCTAGGGTTAGGTTTTCTTTTTCCACTACCTTTAAATAGGAGCTTTAATGGGCTCTCCTATTACAAATAGATTTACACAAACCTTGGGTTTTCCTAGTCTAATAAGAATTATACAAACTCATAAACAAATAGTCTTTTAGAGTAAAAACTTTGCTGGCTATAACCTGAAACGCGTAAGCTCGATCACATCTGTCGATTTTTAATGAATCTCAACAGATCAAGCTTCTGTCGAGGAGGTATCGAGACCTACAGTTTGCACTTTTCTTGAGCAATTCTTGAGTAATCTTTATGTCTTCAATTTAAGCACTTGTAATGATCATCTTGAACCTACTTAGATTTACCTAAATACAAGTAAAGTGCATTTTGTCAAAGGATATGCCAATTACATAAAAATATGTCCCCAACAATCACCCCCTTTGGCAATCCGTGACAAAACCATAAGAGTACATTGAATGTCCTAGAATACATTCTACTCAAGATTACAGAATAAATAAGCCTAGTCTAAAAGATCTAAACCTTGGAAGTCGCCGCAAGAAGAAGGTTCGGAATCTTGGCTTGGTTGTAACTTGTCTTTCCTGAAAGGCACTAAACAAAACACATCAAGGTACCATGTGGAAAACAATGACAAGTTAAATAAATAAGAAACATGTGCATAAAAAGAGAAAAGAAACAACACATGTGAAATAAAGAGTGAAACACATACATTATCACATATACCACTTGATGAGCATCATGTATGTAAAAATAGTTACAAAACCAAAAGATACACAACACAAAAATATATCAATCTCAATGTGTATCAAACTAACTCTCCCCATAAGTTAGTTACATCAAAAACTTTCCTCCCTTTAACATGAAGTTCTCCCCCTAAGTCTATTACTCCCCCTAAGGAATGACATTCAATTCTCAAATTTCTCCCCCTTTTTGACACGATTTTCAAAGGGCATAAAAAGCCAAAACCAGAGATAGATAGAAAATAGATATAGAGGGAATGAGGAGAATAAGGAACCATAAACCTGCAAGAAAAAGAAAAACAAGATGCTATGGACATAAAGGAAAAAAAATGCAAAACAAAGAAAAATGAAATGCATGCAAGGGTATCTCGATCGATCGAGAGGTGTCGAGAAGCTATCGAGATAATCTCGATGAATCGAGAAGGTGTTGAGGATCTATCGTGGGGACAGGAGATATCTCGATCGATCTACCTAGCTATCGAGAGGTGTTGAGATTGGTGTCGAGGTAGGTGTCGAGAATAAGACGTCGACAGATGCAGCTATCGAGGAGGTGTCGAGGAATAAAACATTAGACATGAGTAAGGAGCTCGACTGATCCACTAGCTGTCGGGAATCTATCGAGAGGCCAAGAGGTTTCTCGATCGATCCAGAAGCTATTGAGAAGCTGTCGAGATTGCGATAAGATGCAACCAAAAATCTCGACAGATAAGTCAGGTATCGAGAGGTATTGAGAAGGTATCAAGAAGACTTAAAACAGTTTTTCAAAGAGGAGAAAAACACTGATATGAATGCAATCAAGCATGCAACTCAGCCAATGACCCAACCAACATTTTAACCTCTTAAAACATCTCTCAATTAACAAAGAGTTAAGCATTTAGCTCCAAAACACACACACACACACACACATACACACACAAAACAAGTCTAACTAATTTTATATTTCAAAAACAAGTTAAGACAGTTTAGTGAGCATGCATCAATACATGGAATCCTTGTGATGGCCAAATCACATTGTACCTACACATGTATAAAAGTAGCAAAGAATATTGCGTGTTGTGTGTGAAAAACATTGCTAGATTGCATGAGTGTCTCAAGGTTATGATGATTTGAGATATGAGAAAATCACTTTAACTCACACACAATCATAACTGTTTGATGAGGACTATCACCTTTGAGGTACATCCTATAACTCCCACATCTCCTAGAAAACACGCTTGCAATCATATTTAAAGCATTCTTGTTCTTTTTGCTTTTATTTTATTTGCATATTTTCTTTTTTATTAAGCAAACCACGCATGGGTATACAAAGGAGAGAGAAGAAATACCCAATTATGTTAAGCTTTTAGACATTGCACTTTTGTTATGCTGAAGTATACAGATGTCATTGACATTGCACTTTTGCTATGCCGAAGCATATAGATGTCATATCATGATTGACGGGAAATAGTGGTGAGATGATTATTTATGCCTTTCTCTTAGGATTTTCTAGTCCTTCTTGTCAAAAAGAGTGATACGAGTGTTAAGTACAAGAGATCACTTAACCTTACTCATCACAAACAAAGAGCCACAAAACTCACTTGCTTAGTTGTGCATAAGGATGTTCATCTAAGATACAAGAAATAAAAAGTTTAGAAAACTCTATTTCAAAGGTCATTTTAAGGTTCACAAGAACCGATGTACATAACCACACACTGTTTCTATATTATTCTAATTTTTCTCTTTTTTATTTTATTTTGAAAACAAAACAAAATAAAAACTAAATAATTAAACAAAAACAAAAAAACAACATGAAAGGATGAAAGAAAGATGCATATGCATGAAAGCATGATAGAAAAATGCAGATGCATGAAAGCATGATTTCAAAAGCAGATAAGAAATCAAGCAAAGAGAGTCCTACTTTAGATAGAAAGAATTAAAGCAGAGGACAAAAAGAAAAGACAATTAAGTCTTAGGATCCTTTATTACCCACACAGCATGAGTCTTTGGCCTTGAAGATGAAAAGACATGTATCCTAGAATGACTACTAAAGGACATAGAGGAATTAGAATTCCACTTAAATTGATCAAAAAGCTTAAAACTCTTAATAACTCACCAAGAATAGGTACAGAGCCTTTAGATAAAGGATGAGACCTATTGGACACACGCTTATGATTAAACAACTTGAAACAATTAGGACGAGTGTGTCTAGAAACACTACAATGGTAACAAACATGAGCAATTTTAGAGCTACTCGGCTACCTAGAAGGAGATCTAACCTTAGAGGTTGACAAAGACCTTAACTTAGGACAATTTGACCTAATATGACCAACAATATGACAATGATGACAAGTGGGGACAAATTCAGAATTTTTATTCAACTTAGGAGGAGTTTTAGACATACATTTAGAAACTTCAGCGTTAACATCAGATTGTTTACCTTTGTCTATCCTAGCAATATTAGCCTTCAGCTCTTCATTATTCCTTTTAAATGGGGGAATACAAAAATCTTTTTCTTTTAAGTTAGGCTCAACAACAAGTTTGGCATTAGTTAAATTTTCAACTTCAGTTTTAAATTCAACTAGTTGCTCTTCCAAACTCTTAATTTTGTCCACATGAGATGAAATTTGATTTTTAAAATTCTCATTCAAATTATTGACTTCATCCAATTTTGCAATCAAATCATCTTTTTCAAGCTTGACCTTTTTAAATTAGCTTTTAATTTTGTAGAACATTCAAGAGATTTCATACAAAAATTGTAAAGCTTGCAATAGGCATCATGAATATCATCATCATCATTCAACACAAGATCATGCAAATCAAAACAATCAAGAGTTTCCATGACAACAGGGGTTAATGGATCATACAGCAATGATTAAATCCTAATCAGAGTGTGCCTGCTGTAATACTACTTGATAAGCCAAAACGTATTGACCCCTTGTGATGGATTAAATTGATTAATTAGCTAAGTTCAATTAATTAACCAATTTAACACGCAAAAGCGTGGTAGCACAAACAAATCACCAATAAACTAAAGTGCAATGGGAAATAATTTGACACGATGATTTGTTTACGAATGGGGAAAACTTTCAAGGCAAAAACCCACCGGGTGATTTTAAGGTCACCACTCCCAAGAATCCACTATTATCACAACAAGCGGTTACAAGTGAAGGAATCTCAGTACCTTATACCAACCTATAGTTGAACCTTTACTCCAATACCCAATTGGACTTGTTCTGTAGTGACAATCTCTCCTTTTCAATGCACGGCTCCCAATACGCGACTAACCAATCTGATGCGTGGATTTCAGTACGTGACTAACTCCACAGCAACCCTTTGATTGTTGTAGTTGATTTGCAGCAACTTCACATAGAAACACCAATAAGATCTTCAATGTTGTTGTAAGAGACTTTGCCTGGTTACAAAACCCAAAGGCGTACAAGAAACGCAGCAAGACCTCTTTCTTCTATAGGAGGAGGCTAGGGTTTCAAAAAGAAAACCTTATGAAGCATTCTAGGGTTAGGTTTTTCTTTTTCTACCTCCTTCAAATAGGAGCTTTAATGGGCTCTCCTATTCCAAATAGATTTACATAAACCTTGGGTTTTCCTAGTCCAATAAGAATTATACAAACTCATAAGCAAATAGTCTTTTAGAGTAGAAACGTTGCTAGCTATAATTTGAAACTCGTAAACTCGATCAATCGAGATAGCTGTCGAGCTTTAATGAATCTCGACAGATCAAGCTTCTATCGAGGAGGTATCGATACCTACAGTTTGCACTTTTCTTGAGCAGTTTTTGAGTAATCTTCATGTCTTCAATTTAAGCACTTGTAATGATCATCTTGAACCTACGTAGATTTACCCAAATACAAGTAAAGTGCGTTTTGTCAAAGGATATGCCAATTACATAAAAATATGTCCCCAACATTTCAAAAAAATCTGTCCATATGGATAGAAGCATAAGGTCTGAAGTTCATAAGGGGACTCAGCGACTACCTAGTCTACCTCCACAGCATAAGGGATCCGCTACCAATGTGAAGGGACCGTCCTATGCTCATAAGGACATGGAGTTAGAGAGATTGAGGGAAAAGTGGCTTTGTTGCAAAGAAATGTAGAGAGGGATAAAGAATCACTATGCCATAAAGATGAGGAGTTGCACCATCAGAGGGGGCCAAGTCTAGCACCAAGTCGCTCCTAGGGAGGTATACGACTAAGGGGTGAGGGGAATAGAAAGAGAGACAGGAGATCACCCCATTTTCACAAGGATCAAGAGAAGGCTCCCCCAAGAGATAGAATAGTATCTCCTCCTCATAAGAATAGAAGGGAGGAGCATAAGCAGAGGAATTTGAAAAACCAAGTTCCTCATTCACAAGTCTTTTCACCCGATGTTTTTGGTAAAGATGCCATGACCAAGGCTCTACGCCAAATATCTCAGTCTCCATTTTCGAAAGAAATAGAGATTGCAAACTAAACAAAGAGGTTTACTAGGCCAACTTGTACAATTTCTGATGGCAAAACGAATCCTGTGGAGCATGTTAGTCATTACGATCAAAGCATGGCTGTATACTCTAAGGATGAGGCCCTGATGTGTAAAATCTTCCCTTCTAGTTTAGGTCTGATAGCTATGAGATGATTTGATGGGCTAGAGAAAGGGGCTATCTGGGGTTATGATGAGCTTATCAAAGAATTTGGGGCTAGGCTTGTCTCGTGTAGTCAGACCTCGAAGTCATTTGCTTCACTTTTTTCGTTAGCAATGAAGAAGGGAGAAACCCTAAGGGCTTATTCGGATCGGTATTGGGAATTGGACAATGAGATCGAGGGAGATAATGGGGGAATTGCTGCAAGTACCTTTAAGGTGGGCCTTTTTATTGATTTTGATTTAAGGGCTTCATTGGCCTTAAAACTAGTTACAGATATGAATAAGCTGATGGAGAGGGTGGAAGAACATAAAAGATTGGAGGATGAGTAGTTGCAAGCTAAAACTATGGCCAAGTTACCCATGCCAGAGAAGAAGGAAGTTAGGTTTGATCAGGGTTCTCAACGTCGGAGGGATTTTTTCCCCCAGGTCCAGTAGCAAAGGACAGAAATGGTTAGCTTATTGTATAAAGAGCCTATTTACCAAGTTGTGAAAAAGATAAAGAATGAGCTATACTTTCGTTGGCGAAACAAAATGAATGGGGACATAACCAGATGGAATCAGAACCTTTATTATTCATATCATAGAGACCGTAGGCATACAACTAAAGAATGTCGAACCCTGAAGGAACATTTACATCAACTCAAGAAGGCTGGATACTTGGGAGAATTCTTGTTAAGGGATGATTCATGTCCACAAGACCACAAGGGCGAGTCCACTTCAGGAGCATTTACACCAGCTCGGGGAACCTATGAATCATCTACACAACTAGGAAACTAGCAGAAACTGTTATGGCACCATCTAGGGTATTAACTATGAATTCAACCTCTGAATCAAAAGTGGGGGAACCTATATTTAAGGGGAGACGTTGGGAGGTTGAGTGTATTGACTTTACGGGAGAAGGCATGAAGGGTATTGTACAGCCCCATGAGGATGCCTTGGTAGTGACATTGCAGATTAGGGGCTTTGATGTTAAGAGAGTCATGATAGATCAAGGGAGTGGGACAAAAATAATGTACCCAAATTTGTATGAAGGATTGGGGATTAGTCCTGAAGATTTAATGAAGTATGACAGTCCTCTGGTGGCTTTTGATGGAAGCATTGTTATGCCAGCTAGGCAAGTGACCTTACCTGTGGAAGTGGAAGGAAGGAAAACAATGATTCACTTTATAGTAGTACACACATACTCTCTATATACAGCCATCCTGGGACGCCCTTGGATCCACTCTATGGGTGCGGTACCCTTCTTGCACCAGAAGGTGAAGTTCCCAACTGAGCATTGCATTGCAGAAGTATGTGGAAATCAATATGTGGCTAGGATGTGTCAGATAGCCGAGGTAGGGCATAAGCAGGAGGCCGAGTCTGGGTCCATGAATCCCTTGTAGCAGTTACAGTCTCTACCCGAGGATACTTATGAGCAACTGGAGAAAATATATATTGACCTCGGGGACAAATACATCTATAGTATTTACTAAACTCCCTATGTCGAAAAAAGTAGAGTTAATCTTGTTTTTAGTAAATACTATAGATGTATTTGCCTGGAGTCTATACGAAGCACCCAGGGTAGATTTGGACTTTATTTTCCATCAGCTTAATGTTGATCCTCATTGTATACCAAAGAAACAAAGGCCACGTAGGTTCTCGGATATACATGTTAAGGTAGTAAAGAAGAGGTGGATAAACTTAAAGAAGCAGGGGCAATTAAAGAGGTTTACTATCCCGAATGGTTATCTAACATGGTGATGATAAAGAAAAAGAATGGAAAGTGAAGAGTGTGTGTTGACTTCACAGACTTAAATAAGGCGTGTCCCAAAGATCCTTTTCCAGTGCCAAAGATAGACCAGCTTGTTGATGCAACCTTTGGGCATTCTAAAATGAGTTTTCTTGATACTTTCCAAGGATATGATCAAATAGCGCTGGCCCCGAGGACCAGGAGAAGACCTCTTTTATCACCCTAACTGACAATTTTCATTATAAGGTCATGCCATTTGGGTTGAAGAATGTGGGGTCTACCTATCAGAGAATGGTGACCAAGATGTTCTGGGAGCAATTGGGGTGAAATATTGAAGCATACATTGATGATATGGTAGTAAAAAGTAAGGCAACTAAAGATCACCTCACGGATCTCGCAAAAACGTTTCAGACATTACAGAAGCACCGCTTAAGGTTAAATGCCTCCAAATGTGCCTTTGGGGTTAGCTCGGGAAATTTTTTGGGCTACTTGGTGACGTATAGAGGTATAGAAGTCAATTTAGATCAAATTGTAGCTTTGCATAATTTCAGATCACCTCAGAGTCCTAAGGAGGTCTAGCGACTTGCCAGGATGACCGCAGCCCTTAATCAGTTCATCTCAAGGTCTACGGATATGTGTTATCCTTTTTTCCAGTTGTTGAAGAAGTGGAAGGGCTTTTAGTGGACAGATGCATGTCAACAAGCATTTGAGGAATTGAAACTGTACCTGTCACGGGCTCTCATTCTGTCAAAACCAGTTCTTAGAGAAGCACTGTATATGTACCTAGCTGTGACTAATCATGTGGTAAGTCCTGTTCTGCTAAGGGTGGATCAAGGAATTTAGAAACCAATCTTTTATGTTAGTAAGACACGGTATCTCCCCTTGGCAAAAGCTACGTTGGTAGTAATTCACTCTGTGCAGAGACTACCCTACTATTTTCAAACCCAGATTGTACTTATACTAACCAAGCATCCTTTACAAGCATTGCTTAGAAGGTCAAATTTTACAGGGAGGATAGCCAAGTGGGGGGCTTCTTTAGGAGCCTTTGATATACAATATAAACCCCGAACCGCTATTAAGGGGCAAGTCTTGGTAGATTTCGTAGCAGAATTCACACCTAAACAACCCAAAGTCTTAAAGATAAGGGCAAGCAAGATAACAGCACCTCGAGAAAAGGTATGGCAAGTGTATGTTGACAAAGCAGGGGTCAGGATCACACTTATTTCTCTAGAAGGAATTAGAGTTGAGAAGTCATTCGAGCTTGGTTTCCCTACATCCAATAATGAGGCAGAGTATGAAGCTCTCTTTGCAGGGCTCAGAATGTCGAAACGAGTTGGGGTAGATAGGGTGCAATTATATTGTAACTTGTGGTTGGTGGTTAGTCAAGTTGTGGGAGAATTTGAGGCTAATGACCAGAGAATGATAAGCTACCTAAGGGAAGTTGGAGTAATGAAATGCAAGTTCAAGCAATTGGAGATATCACATATCTCTAGGGGAGGTAATAGCCATGTTGATTCACTTGCCACTCTAGCTTCTACAGTGGTAGATCCACTTCCAAGGATTGTATCCGTTGAGTTATTTTCTTTTTCTAGTCTAACTCCCCCTAGCAACACTGTAGTTTAAAGCATACACCCCTCCCTTAGCTGGATGGATCCCATAATGGCCTATCTTCGGAGTGGTAGTTTGCCCGAGGATAAGAAGGAATCTGATCGGATTAGGTACAGATCTCCATAGAACTGGGTCTCTGAGGATGGGAGCCTATATAAGAGATCCTATTTGGGACCTTATTTGTTGTGTGTACATCTTGAAGAAATTGAAGTACTTTTGGAAGAATTACATGAGGGAATATGTAGGAGTCACATGGGAGGCTGATCGTTAGCCCATCGAGCCTTCACTCAAGGATATTGGTGGCCAAACATGCAAAAGCAGGAGCAGGAATTCTTGAAAAAGTTTGATCAATGCCAAAGATTCACTCCAAGCATCCATCAGCCCAGGGGAATTCTCAATCCCATATCTAGCCCATAGCCTTTTGCACAGTGGGGGCTGGATATTATGGGACCTTTCCTAGGGCCACAAATAATAGGAGATGGCTGCTAGTAGGAACATATTATTTTACCAAGTGGGTGGAGGCTGAACCCCTGGCAAACATTCATGACACGGATGTTAAAAGGTTTGTATAGAAGAAAATTGTTACGTGGTTTGTTGTGCCAAACTTTCTCATATCAAATAATGGTTTGCAATTCGATAGCAAGGTGTTTTGGAGTTATTGCTCAGAGTTAGGGAATACAATAGGTATTTAACTCCATCTCATCCCCAAGGCCATGCTCAAGCTAAAGCAACAAATAAGTCTATTGTGAATGGTTTGAAGAGGAGACTTGATGACTTAAAGGGACGATGGCTGGAGGAGCTCCCGAGCGTGATGTGGGCATACCGAACTACTCCTCGACTTTCGCCTTTCTCAATGACATATGATGCGGAACATGTGATACCCATAGAGACAGGATTGCCTATTTCACAGACTGAGATTTTTCAAGTAGAAAAGAATGATCAGCTACTTTGCAAGCATTTGGACTTGATAGAAGAAAATTGTGATAATGCCCCTGCACGGTTGGCAACCTATCAGCAGAAACTTAGCCGAGGATATAATAAAAGTGTCAAAAGCAAAGAGTTTATTCCTGGAGACTTAGTGTTGAGAAAAGTCGTGGGGAATACCCGAGATCCTGCCATGGGAAAACTTGGCCCGACCTGGGAGGGGCCATACAAGGTAACATCTATTGCGGGAATCGGAGCGTAACGATTAGAAGACCTAGATGAAAAGCCTGTGGCAAGGCCTTGGAATGTATTTAACTTTAAGAAGTACTACTTTTAAGTATTATATAAGATATACATACATACATATATATATATAATATATATATATATATTGTTAATCTTCTTTTGTGTTTTAGTTTCATAAACAGTGAAAAATCTCGTGAAGGTTTAGATGTAAATGCCCAAAATGGCAAATGGAAGTAAACCTTGAGGTACTAGACCTTGTCTTTGCTTTGGGTAAGTTTTAAATTGAGTTCCTTGCATCAGTCTGACTTCAGGGTCACTATCAAGGAACAAAATTAAAAGCATAAGTAAACCCCGAGGTACTAGACCTTGTCTTTGTTTCGGGTAAGTTTTAAACTGAGTTCCTTGCATCAGTCCGACTTCAGGGTCACTATTAGGGAACAAAATTAAAACTTCACATAAGTAAACCAGGGGTACTAGACCCTGTCTTTGCTTCGGGTAAATTTTAAGCTGAGTTTCTTGTCTTAGTCTAGCTTTATGGTCACTATCAGGAAACAAAATTAAAACTTTGCAGAATAAAAACCCGAGGTACTAGGCTCTACCTTTGCTTCGGATAAGATGTAAGCAAGGAGTAGACTGATTTCAGGGTTGCTCGTCAAAAGCAAGATTAAAGTTTCAAAAGAACTTCATAATGAAAGACCTACACCAGTGCCTTGGTAAGAAGCAAATTAACCTTTTGTATTTCCAAGTTATAACCATTTTGTTGTTAAGTTAAATCCCGAAGAGTAAGTAGTATAACTTCTATGGGATAAAAGTGCAAAGGAAAATTATTAAGCATCTAGAGAAAGTAGTACAGCATAGATAACAAGCATAGGTAAATTTTTTTTAAAAAAAAAAAAAAACTTAGAAAATATTACATAGATAAAAGTCTAAAGTATTTGGCAAAAACGCTTACAAATTCATGGCCCCCAAAAACCGGGCAAACTAGAAAAGTGATAAAAACAATTTTTTTTTTTAAAAAAAAACAACTTAAAGTCGTGGTGGCTCATTTGTGTTGGATATGGACACCGAGCTAGTTATCTCTCCTTTTGATCTCGTAACGGGGCCTGCCCCCTCTACAACATGGATAGAAGATTCATCATTGATAATTGCTTGAATCTTAGGGTTAGGGATGATAACCAGTTTTTCAAGGATGGGGATGCTACTTTCTTGCCTGAAGGATGAAAAAGAGGCCACCTGCATCTTATCAAGAGCTACAAACCATACCCTAGAGAAGTAGACTTGCAGGTTCTTTTGTACTTCAGGCTTCACAGAGGCAATACAGTCGTATTGACCCTGGTTGTAGGATTCCTGAATCCTGACATCATCAATTGCCACATAGCCTTTTAGTTTGACATCCTTCTCCATGAAAGCCTTCTTCATTTCCTGAAGCTCTTTCTCCAAGGCCTCCTTCCTTTTAGTTAGAGGCTTGTTGTTCTCCTCGGCTTTAGCTCTGCACCTCTTCGATTCAGAAATTTTGTTCATCACATCCGAGATCTTCTTAAGAAGATCTTCGTTGTCAGTGTTCAACTCTTCAATTTTCGATTTGGCAGTGCAGTATCTCTCCTCTATCACCATAGAACATTAATATCCCTGTAGGAAGTTGTAAAGAAATAAGGCTAAGTGTAAAAAGAAAATGGGGGTAAAGGAAAGACAAAAGTGAGATAGGAGTTGCTTGTTACCATGATGGCTTCCATCTTTATATTGATCAGCAGGGATTCATCATCCCATTTTGCCTAGTGTTTCATATCCTCAGGGAGAAGAAGGGGTTTCCCCATGCACTTAGCTACTTTCCCTCCATGGCCGTCTCTCCAAGGCCTTAGTCTATCCGTGGTAGGAAGAACTTTCCCATCCACCATGAATGCCTTCATATAGGCTAGTGCACCTAAGTTTGTAGGAGAGCTCTCGGGGTCATGAATGGTCACAAGATGCTCAGAACCTGCCCCCTTAGAATGCTTCCATCCTGCCCTAGTCTTGCGGGTAGGAACAGTGGTTGCCGCGGTAACCGGGGGAGTGGGAGGAGGAGTAGAAATTGTTGTGGTAACCACTTGTGGAGGTGTTTGACCTTGGGGCGCAGTAGGTGAGCCCAAAATTTAGGCAAGGGTGAAGGGGCATCTTGGCAAGGTAATCTTCTAAAGGGATGGTTGTAGGGATGGTTGGCACTTCTTGGGAGTGAGAAGGGCTGTGGGTATTGGTGTTACCCATTTTCTTCCTTCTCCTACTTTGAGGACAGTCAGCTAGGGTAGAAATAGAAACAGTGACTCCTAAGTCCTATAGAGTAAAGGGAGGAGGAGAGTTGCTGCGATAACACCCTTCCTCTCGGGGAGTATGTTCAGAGGGAGAAAAAATGTACCCCTTACAGCATACATCGATGTAGGGAAGCAAAGGATGTTTAGCGGTAATGGCCTTCCCTACGTCTTGAAAACTGCGGTACATGGAGAGTACACAAGGATCAAGTAAGCTGCACGAAGTTAACCGTTAGGATGAGGGTAGATGGGAGATCTTAGCAATCTGTTCAAGTTTGTGGAGTTAATCAATTACCTCTTCTTCTTAAAGGCAAGCTCCTTTGATAAAGAAGTAAGTAAAGTTTAGACACTATGGATGTTGAAATAGCTTGGGAATGGAATAAATTAGAATACAATAAGTTAGTAAAATGAAGCAATTCCTACAAAATCTACCCACTTACTTTGCCCGCCTTAGTAGGGCAATGGACTCTGCTCGGGTACCAGTTCACCGAGATGAGCAAATAGTCTCCCTTTGTTTCTCTGTTGGAATCCGAAATACCAAAAATAAGCATCACTTCCCCATGATGTATCTTAAAGTAATATCCCGAGATCTTACTATCTTAGAAACTATAAACATAGTTAATGTCATGCTCGGTAAGGTTCAATCCAAGCCTTCTGTTAAGGGCATCTACACTACTAATGACCCTAAAGACGTTGGGGGTACATTGATTGGGACAGACCTTAAAATGACAAAGAAAATTGGTGAGGAGGTCACTCATAGGAATCCAAACTCCTTCTTCTACCACGGCAATGAGAGGAAGCACTACCCTATCCTCCCCTCTTGAGAGTATTGCCTCATCTTCCGAGCAATATCTCACCTCTACATCTTCAGGGAAGTTATACTTCCTCCTAAATTCCGCTAGTCTTTCAGGAGTATCTACCATAGACTTAAATTTACATATAGCGGGTAAAAAAAAATAAAAGAGGAAGAAACGACAAAAACTAAATCAAAGAAATGAAGAGTGAGATGGACTTACGATATGGAGAAAAGGCAGAAAAAGGGACGATGCTAGTGGTTGCCTAAGGGTTGTAAAAAAAAAAGAAAGTAGAGAGAGTTTTGAGAGATTTTGTGGAGAAAGTAAAGAAAGAAATAGAGAAAATGAGGAGGACGCCTCCCTTATATAGGGAAAAATGGGCGAGAGGAAGGAACAGAAGAGACCCTTCTTTTCCCACCCCTTTTCCATTTTCCCAAGATGCTCATCTGACCGTTCATTCAAAAAATGTCCAGAAGATCATGGGGTGGGAAGCACGGGCTTGTCCGCAGCCTTAATTGTCTAATGCCGCCACTATTCATAAATGCCAGTTAATGATTGCCACGATTTTTATTGAACCACGATCCCCATATCATTAATGATGACTTGGAGATCGTGGGGGGCTACTGCGGGAAGAGGAACAATCCCTCCATGAACCTAAAGCCCAAGAAGTTGCTAGACCGCGGCAAAGTATCTGGGCCTGGCCCACTTGCAATGGGCTTAAAGATGGTTCATCCTAGGGATGGAGGATGAGGTTAAGTACCACGAGAAGTCCATTTCCATGGAAAAGGTAAATTAGTAGCTTCCCTAAGACATGGAGCACGAATCGTCGACATGTGACTTCTAGAAAATACTAGTGACCACGAGAAGCTCCTAGAAGGTGCAAGAAGGAGGAAGATCTTTACCTCCACATTAATGAAGGGGTTCGTACCTAACCTCTACCGCATTAATGGCACATAAGACAGCCTGAATAGTACACGTCATCTCCCAAGCCGTCAGAGTTACAAGATAAGAAGGTGAGTAAACCGATAAAGTAAGAAAATATCCCTACTACTCTGGGGGTAAGAGAAACAGTTGTAAGTATAAGAAGGAAGGGGGAAGCTATAAGGTGGGGGGGAGGCCAAAAAGAAGAGGAGGTTGGAAAACAATAGAAAAAAGAAGAAGGAGGAAACTTATTTTAGAAAAGGAGAAAGAGAAACAACGTGTATAATACCACGGGAACATAAGCTAGAACTTCCCGCGGAAAGTAAGGCTTAGATTGCAATAGTGTTTGCAGTGTTCTAATGGTCAATGAAATCTATTGTTTGAGTTTCCCATTGTAGATTGCTTTTTCCCATTATTTTCTAGGATTTAGATTCAGTTGTGGGTGACTGTAAAAGGTTTCTGAGTTGTGCTCCTCGGAAATTATTTTTAGTGTCCTTACACTTACCAAATACCAACATTTATTATTAATTCTTGGGTGGGTCTTCCACTCACACTTCATGCTTAACTCTTAACACTCACTGCTCAGACTCCAAAGCTTGGCAATGGCCATGGCTGCTTCTCTCTTGGGTGTCTCCCCCACCTGTGCTAATGCTGATATAGTTGTGTCAACAACTTAGCACCAGGTAGTAGGATGGTCTTTTATTGGGAGCAACATTATGGTAAGGAAACATACGAAAGCAATGGGTTGGGCAGTTATGATGAGGGAGAGCCTATTAACAAAATCTTACGATATTCATAATACAAAATCCCCTAAAGAAAAAAAAATTACAGCTAAATGATGCATAGCTCCATAAAGTAAATCATAATAGAAAAAGCCACCAATATGAATGTAGTCTATTGTAGTATTGTTGTAGAATACGCATGTCATATCCTATGAAGTTTGAATTGTCAACATATGCTATGAATCTTTGGTTCGCTATCGTCAATATATTATTGGTGGAGGAAAAAAATTACACTTAAATGATGCTTTCCCCAATATAAATTTCCTGACTTCATCCAATAAACTGTGTAAATTCTAATTTACCTCTGTAATTCAACTACAACCTAAAAACATAAAAGAAAAAAGAAAAAAAAAATTTACCCACATAGATCAACAGTAAGAGAGGGTACTTACACACATTTAATCAAACACTTGGTTTCATTGGAATCCCAAATGATAATAGAATAGAATAGCAATCGAAAGGGCTTATTTTTGAAGAGAGTCCAATCCCAATTTGCAAATACATTAAAAATAATAATAATAATAATAAATAATATAAAAAAAAACTATAGAAATATTGAAACCTAGTGAAAATCAATTGTCAAACTGAGAAGGGTGAATTGTTTGATTTCTGCTTGCAACTAGCCCAAGCTTCTAGCTCTCTCATGGGGTTAGGGTGAGATTTGTGGTCACTCCCAATTACAGTAGTTATGGCTCAATCCAATATTCTCTAGTAGAAAGGTTCCCTTATAGTCACGTCCAGAGGGTGAGTCACAATGGTCGCCCCTAC
This sequence comes from Castanea mollissima, assembly GCA_014183005.1. Taxonomy (NCBI): domain Eukaryota; kingdom Viridiplantae; phylum Streptophyta; class Magnoliopsida; order Fagales; family Fagaceae; genus Castanea; species Castanea mollissima. The sequence goes on from JACAVU010000003.1 coordinate 43,745,344, forward strand.
CCCCTTTTTTGGCTATCAAAAAAAAAATTTTGAGAAGGTTGAAGGAAAAAAAAAAAAAAAAAAAAAAAAAAAAAAAAAAAACCTTACCAGGACGTAAACATAGAAGACTGAATGGTGGGCCAATTTGCAAGGGTGGTCAAGTATTCATAATTTATGCATGTGGTCATGTGGGTCTTAGGTTTTCAATTTGGTGTTTTTCAGAATCAACCATGTAGTTGGGTTTTCAAAGGTGAATTGTGTAAAATTTTGGAGACTGCAAAAGATGGCAGACCCCAAGGTCAACAAAAAGTCAAAATTTTCAGTTTTATAGTATTCTAGTTGTTAATTCGTGCACCAGATAGTTAGCAAATGTTAAATATTTTCACTTTGTTCAATGTTACAATGAGTTTTTAGAAAAATCAAAAGATTTAGAGCCTAAAAATTAAAGAGACAAAACAAAAAATATATAACCACACACAATAGAGAAATATATCTAAAAGAAAGATTGGTTTTCCTCAATAGAATAATCCATACATAAGCCACATCTACATATGTATATTTTCCACCAAACTAGAGAATATGTAATCATTTTAGTAGGGAGAATATGTATCATATATTGTCAACTATGTATTATTTCGGGCCAAATACTTGTAGGCTTGCCTATGATTCAAATACTTAATTCAAATCAGCCTCTTACTAAAAAAAGAAAAAAGAAAAAAAGTGCGCCCTATGTCATCATGATCCAATCTCTTCCTCATGCGTGCATGGTAAACAACTCACCCCGTTTTCCATCATAAAACCTAAGGGTCCGTTTGGTTGGGTGAATGGAAAAGTGAGAGAATAGAAAATGCAGAGTGAATAGAAAGGTGAGAGGATAGAAAATATTTTAGTTTCCCTTATGTTAGGTTGTAAGACCTTAAGGACTAATGTATTAGAACTTCAATATTTATTATGTTGGCAAACCATGATCAAAACATTTAGTCTAGGTTTAGACTTGCTCAAAGTTTGGTTTAATGTAAGTTTAGAATTATTGCAGGAAATTACTGTTTTATTTCTGCAAGGCTCGATCGATCAAAGAATAGACTTGATCGATTGAGAATCGTGGATCAGGAATTATCTACAGAATTTTAAGTCGACCTAAACAACAATTCAAGCCAATTAAGGATTAGGTTTTCAGATCTACTTCTTCTAGTATATAAAGGAAACCCTAAGCACGGTTTATAAGGCTTTTAAGAGAGGGAAGAGTGTGCCTCTTTTGTAGACCTAGGGTTTTGTACCTAAAAGCTCTCTAGAGTCTTGTTGTTTATGCTATGTGTATGAATCTCTTGTGAGATCTAGAAGTGTTTGCCTTCATACATACTTAGGGTTATCAAGATTGAGATTGATGTCAAGAGCTTGGTGATCATTTCAGTTGCTACATAAAGAACTTCAAGAAATACAAGTGATATACTTGTGGATGCGGTGGATCTAAGAAAGAAGTAGTCTGTGGACTTAGAGTTATCACCTGGTCATGGTAGTAAGTTTTCTACTCGAGGTAGCAATAGGATGTTAGTAGTCTAAATCGCTATTTTAAAAATTCAATTCTTTCATAGTGGATCTTGTTTGACCTTGAGAATAGCTAGGTTAAATCCTCCCCAAGTTTTTTACCAGTTTAGTTTTCCTGGATTATCATATCGTGTGTTATTTACCTTTTCGCACTGCTTTGCATGATATAATTTACTTGTGTTAACCTAGATTTGAATAATTTACCTAAGTTAATCACTTGACTAAATAACTAGGTTAAACAACTTGTGTTTTAAGGGGTCTAAAAACGTACAAGTGGTATCAAAGCAAGTTAGCTCTAGTGTTTAGATCTTTTGATCTAAGAGTGTCTTACTATTTTTGATTGTGATGATTTGAATAAAAAGGATACTATTGTTTCCGTTGATCTTTTTGATGCTTGTGAAACTCTTCATAAGGAATTATCAAAATCTTTGAAAATTGCTAAAAAATTTGAAGAGTTAAAATTGGCTAATCTTGAAAAAAAGGAATTGGTTGTTAGATTAGATGAATCTAATAAAAAGAATAAATTTTTGAGAAATCAAATTTCCTTTCAAGATGAAAAGATGAAATGCTTGGAACAAGAGTTAGTTGAATCTAAAGCTCAAATTGAAAATTTGACTAGTACGAAGCCTGTTGTTGATAATAGAAGTGTTTTGTTTCTCTTAAGCCTAAAACTGAAAAAGTTTATATCCCTCCTTTCAAGAGGAATAATAAAGAAAAGACTTATTTTTGCTAGGTTAGACAAAGGTAAAAGTTCTGATGTAGACGCTGAAGTTTCTAAACCTACTGTTAGAGGGTATAAAAAATTTGTTTTTGTGCCTACTTGTCACCTTTGTAGTGTTGTTGGTCATATTAGATCAAATTGTTTTTTGTTGATGCAAAAACCAAAATTTGAGACTAGATTTAAGTTAGGAATACTGATGTTCCTAAATTTGTTCCTGTTTGTCACTTTTGTGGTGTCTTTGATCACATTCGTCCTAATTGTCATAAATTGAAATTTAAACATTCTGTATTTCAATCTAGGATATGTGATGATATTTCTCCTGCCATAAGTCCAAATAAATTATTTCATATGCTTTTGAAAAATTTAAGCATGTTGGCTTGTGAAAGGAAATTGCAAGATTTTAGTCTTTCTTAGAAGATTGGTGTAATCCCTCAAATACACTCTGCTTCTCATGGATTTTCACCTACAAAGCCGAAGACTCGTGCTATATGGGTGAGAAAAGATTCTCCAAGGTGAGTGTTGTTTACTTGTCCTTGATTTAATTCTTTCAACTAATTGTGGACAAGTTTTCTTTTAGTTTTTGGTTGTTTTATTTTCTTAGGTTGTTTTTTTTTTTTTTAAATCTAAAAACATTGAAAATTTTCAAAAAGAAAAAATATTTTATTTTGAGTCTTGTTTAATCTTTCTTGAGGATTACATGAATTATAATATCTCTCTCTTGATTTAAAACATGTTTGACATTATGGAGAAACTTGAATAGTATGTGTTCTATAAGTGCTAAGCTATTTCTGATTTTGGGTGAGTATGAACTAGTTTGTACATGTACTCAAGGGTTAATTAAGAAATTGATATTTCTTGTTTGTGTGCCCTCTATAGCTTAGTTAAGCACTATCATGCATAGCTTTGCATTGTTTTTTTTAGTATAATGTGTGCTTTTTGTTTTTGGTTGTAAAATTTTTTTAAACCAAAAAGATTTTTGTGTTTTGTATTACATATCATGGATTTGTAATCAAGGTTAGCCATATTATCTTTACGTAACTTGTTTATGCACTTTGTTTAGCTTGGATGAGCTTATTTTATTGCACATTACTAGTTTTGGCTCTGTAGTGCATTTTGTGTGGGAATTGTTTATAATTTTTTATCACATGATCTTGGTTTTGAAATCACATGCTTTTGATTGTTGGACTTAAACTTAATGAGAAAGGTATAAATAACCATCTCACCACTATTTACTAGCCAATCATGAACACCTTAGTGCATATCATAAGATTTTTTTCTCGAGAAAGTGTAGCACATGCCCAAAAAGAACATAAGGTATAGCCTCGGATTAATGCTAAAATTGGTGTGTACATTATTGGGCTATAATAACTTCACAATCAAATAAAATTGGTGTGTACATTATCTTGGCTATTTTAATATGTTTCAAATCAAATAAAATTGGTGTGTACATTATGAGACAAATCAAGAAACTTACATGATTACAAGCTTTTATTCTAGGAGATATGAGAGTTATATGATGTAACTCTTTAAGTGATAGTCTCTTTCAAATTTATGTGATGAATTTTGTAGAAATTATAATTGATTACTATCTACTTATCACCTCATATGTATCTCATTCTTTTGCTAGTTGCACACACTACAAAAATTATTATTTGCTAAACTTAGTACATAAAATTGTGTGAGAATTTAGTTTGGCCATCCAAGATTATGTTTTTTATGGTGTTTTATGCAAAATATGTTTAAGGGTTGGCAAAAATTATGTTTTTGATGATTAAAAACTTTTTTTTGAAGTTCTAGGTTGAAAACTCGTGTTTTTGAAAAACTTTTAATCTCATACTCATGCATTTCATTCATAAAATACAATACTTTGAGGAGTTTCTGCATATAATTGCTCTGTTTTTCAAAACTTTGATTTTTCCAGATTTTCGATCAATCAAACCTGTTGCTCGACCGATTGAAAATGCGTTAAAATTTGGTTTGAATTTGCCTAGCTCAATTGGTATTTGATCGATGCTCGACCGATCAAAAATGAAAAATTTTCAGTTTTTAATTTTTTGACCAAATTATTTTTCATGCATCATTTATGTTTAGGATTCCCATGCATTGCATTGTTTTTTGGATCCATCTTGCAATTTTGCAGTCATATCTCTCATTGTTTTCACACATAACATGCATACACTTTGATTGATTAATTTTTGAGTCCTTTGTACATTTTAGTATATGTTATTTCTTTTGTGTGAACTGCAGAAAATATTTTTCTTAAGAGATATGATGGATAATCAATGTACAAATATTTTCTCTACTCATGCAATTGTTTATGGGTCACATAGTGTCAAGTTTGCATTTATTGAAAGAGAGAATATTTTTCTTCATATGTATCCTCAACTTAATTTATTTTTAGTTTGGTTTGTGTCTTTTTATTTTTCCCCACCTCCTATATTTTCCCCAAAACTGTTTTTCTTAAAACTTGTTTTGTTTTTCCTATTTTTATAGGGGAGAAGCTTGTTTTTAAACTTTGTTGTTCATAGGGGAAGTTGTCTCTATTTTGTATAGAGTTGAATTATTTTGTGTTCCCGTGATTCTCTATTTTCTCTTATTCTCTGTTACGTATGCTTTCTATCTACCTTCTGATTGGGTTGTATTTGTCAATACGTGACAAAAAGGGAAAGAAATAGATGAAATGCTGGAATCCTATTTGTTTTGTTTAGGGGAGTTGAAATTGTTTTGAAAGGGGGAGAATATAAAAACTTTTTGATGTATCTAACTTTGGGGGAGAGTTAGTTTACTTTTGTTTTTATATTGTGTTTCATTTTGGTTTACTTGTATTTTCTACACATGCGTTTATGTGTTTGTTGAAGTGTTTCAGGAATATACAAGTTAATTCAGTCGTGGTTGCTGTCTACCCTGGCAACTGATAGATAGTAGTTAGGTTGAACTGTGTTTAGGGCATTTTAATTTTAAATGGGCTTTTTTGTACCTTTGAACATTTCATGTTTGTGATGTGTTTTGTCACGGATTTTCAAAGGCAGAGTTTGTTAGGACTAATGTATTAGAACTTCAATATGTATTATATTGGCAAACCATGATCAAAACATTTAGTCTAGGTTTAGATTTGCTCAAAGTTTGGTTTAATGTAAGTTTGGAATTATTTCAGGAAATTACTGTTTTATTTTTGCAAGGCTCGATTGATTGAAGAATAGAATCGTGGATCAGGAATTTTCTACAGAATTTTAAGTCGGCCTAAAACGGCAGTTCTAAAGGAAAAATTATGGTTTTATATCTCATACAAAACGTATAGCGGAAGTAACAAACAAAGATTTATTTCATTCATGATTGATAACGTGCACTATCTAAATTTCAGAATTTAAGAACAAGATGGCTTACCTTGGTGTGGAGAAATTCAAAACAAAGATAGAAGCACTTGGGAACACTTTTAATCTTCACTCCAATTCCACTTTACGCCCAAGATATGTGGTCTCTCAATCAGTTTTTAAAGGAGAATGAAAATGTGTCTCACACTCTCTCACACACCGTTTCTTATTTTTCTTTTCACTAATAAAAATTCTGTATGTTTCTCCTTTTATAACTAACTGATTATCTAATTGGGCTGGCCTATTGGGCCTTTCCAATTGGGCTTTAGTGTGTGGTTTGGAGTGGGACAAAAAAGGAACCAATAAGACACTAGCTCCAATGGGCCTTGGGCTTTTCCGTCAACTCTTGACAAGTCCAAAGTTACCATTAATTATATTTAATATCACTATATAAATATAATTGCACTCTAGGCCTTATTAATAAATTATATCCCAAGACTTTATTATACACGTAACCCCTTCATAAAATATTCGTAGTAACACAAAGTCATAAATGTAGGCTGCCACTTTGTAAATTACTACATCTTATCCTTGAGAACCCGGTTTAATCCTTTAAAGTTATTCATTATATATTTATGAAATCCAATTTCATAAATATATACTTTAGTAATTTCTTACTAAAGTGGTTAGGCCTAACTCTCTGAATAACTGAACCCATTAAATTTATCTCAATGGAATATTTTATATCTCCATCAAGAGACTATGAATTCCATCTTAAGAATATATGTTCCATCAACACTAAATGTGGCTGCCCAACATACTGAGGTTTTGATCGTCACTTTAGATCTCACTCCTGATATATCAAAGCAACCCACACCTTATGATCAGGTCCATTATTCTCTCAAGATTAAGAGTTTATGCAAATAGAAGTCGTGAGATTTATTATTCATTTGACAATTGTTATGAGAATAATAAATCTCATAGCAGTCCTATTCAATATGTCTTAACTTTTAAAACATATCAACATATCAACTAGAAGTCTTCACTTCCATGATCAAGACAAATCATTTTATTTGATACGTTATAGTCTTCGCAGATGAAATGCCCAATTTCATCACCGACTACGAACTATAAATTCTGAGTTTACAAAGAACTTGTGATTTACATCTTCTGTGACTTTTCACATAAATCACATACAATGCATCTCATGGACTATATGATAATGTCTCATATTCAAGTTACCATTATTTTAGATAATAATAAAACAATTTTATCAATCACAATATTAAGTCATACATCATGTCATACATAATGTCATACATAATATCATACATAGCATCATACAATAGGATTTAAGAGCTCTAATCCTAACAAGTTCAAGCAGTTAAAGATTAGGGTTTCAGATCTACTTCTTCTAGTATATAAAGGAAACCCTAAACACGTTTTTATAAGGGTTTTAAGAGAGAGAAGAGTGTGCCTCTTTTGTAGATCTAGGGTTTTGTACCCAAAAGCTCTCTAGAGTCTTGTTGTTTACGCTATGTGTATGAATCTCTTGTGAGATCTAGAGATGTTTGCCTTCGTACATACTTAGGGTTATCAAGATCGAGATTGATGTCGAGAGCTTGGTGACCATTTCAGTTGCTACATAAAAAACTTCAAGACATACAAGTGATATACTTGTGGATGCTGTGGATCTGAGAAAGAAGTAATCCATGGACTTGGAGTTGTCACGTGATCGTGGTAGTAAGTTATCTACTCGAAGTAGCAATAGGATGTTAGTGGTCTAAGTTGCTATTGTAAAACTTCAATTCTTTCATAGTGGATTTTGTTTTACCTTGAGGATAGCTAGGTTAAATCCATCCCAAGATTTTTACCAATTTAGTTTTCCTAGGTTACCATATCGTGTGTTACTTACTTTTTTGCACTTCTTTGCATTATATAATTTACTTGTGTTAACCTAGATTTGAATAATTTACCTAAGTTAATCACTTGGCTAATTAACTAGGTTAAACAACTTGTGTTTTAAGAGGTCTAAAAAGGTACACCTTATTTGTGTTTGGTTGGAATGGTGGAAAAGTGGATGAATGGAAAACTTTTTTATTTTGTTGAAAATAAAGTTTGTATAAATTGACCATCATGTCCCTATTAAATAAAATAAAAGGTAACACATTATACTTTTTAAAAAAAAAATTATGTATAGATAGACACTAATTAAAGTATAAAAAAAAAAAAAAAAAAAAAAAGAGAACCAAAAAAAGCCAACGAAAATTAATGAGAAAATAAACATCTGAGCACCAAAAAAAAAAAAAAAAAAAAAAGCTACACATCCAGAAAAAGTCAAAGAAAGTAAAAAGAAGAAAAGAAAAGCAGCTACGTTCAGACTTCAGACAAAAGATAAGAAGAAAAAAAAAATGAAAACCTTCACGTTAGTAACAAAGAAAAAAAATAAAGGGAAAAAAAAAAAAAAAAAAAAGTCAACACGTCAGTAACAAATGAAGAAAAAATGAAAGGAAAAATAAAAAATAAAAAGCCAACAGACTTGAAGGTGAATTTTAAGGGTATTTTTGAAAGCTCATTTCATGAGTTTCTTCCTCTTAGTTTTCTCTCCATTTTGGAGTGAAAACCTTTTGATGGGTCAGGAGAGAAAACACCTGAGTCCCACAATTTATTTTCCTTCCTTCCCACCCAACCAAACACACTCTAAAAAAGTTCTCCCTCCTATTTTCTCTCTAAAGTTTTTCATCCTCCCTATTTCACCTCCAAACAAGCACCCCCTAAATCAAGAATAGTAATGACTAATTGTAGGAATTAAAATTGGGAAACCTAATTGTAGGAATTAAAGTTGGCAAATCTCAACTAATATGCCTAATTCTCTTCCTTAGGCCCTATATTATTACAATTGTTTATGTATCATACGTATTATAGTATTAGTGTATGTACGAATAAGAAAACTAATAGTTATAGCTTATACATTATTTTAGTAACAACATACGTGTTAGTGTTAAAGTAGTAGATTGTGACATTTTTTTCTACATGGTAAAGTGATGTTTTACAATTCATAATTTCTTGTCTTAACAAATTGTGAAATAAGTTATGATACAAATTGTATTTGTGGCAAAGTGTCAGGGGCAGAAAAGTTTTCTCTTCGACAAATGTGATTGTTGTTGGGTTGGGAGCCTAAACCTAACTCGACAATGAACTTGAAGCATAGCCCAAAGAAATTTGGCTTTTTTTTATGCTTGGGCTTAAGTTTGGACTAGCAAGGATTATGGGATGACTTAAAATGTTTCCTACAACAGACATGTCAACACAACAGAAAAAGCCCACTGCAATAAAGAAATAACCCAGCAATAAAATATTCTAGCCATAAAATAAGATAGAACTAAATAAACCTCCAACCGTTAATCGTTTCATAAATTTAGGAGAGTGTTTATATCTCCAAAATCATCATCAATAGGATCCATCGAGAAAAATGTTCTCCAATATAACAACATGAGGGAAAAACTTTATAGTCGCAATTACATTATAGCTTTCAATAGTAAACGAATAAACAAACACCATGGGATCCATTATAGAAAATAATGGAGAAAGCTTAGTTTGAGATGAAGGGAGAGAGAGAAATTCCAACTAGTGCAGCAAGATCATTATTATGTCAGGATATGCTCATGGATATAGTATACATAGTGAGTGGTGAGGGTCATTTTAGTAGTATGAGTAGTGAGAGAGAGAAAGAGTATTTAGCAAAGCTATTGGGACTTTCTACTGGGGGATGGATGAGAGTTTATGAAAAGAGGTGTGATGGGTATTTGTGAGCTAGGGGCTAAAGTGTTTAGTTTCTAATTTTGAAACGAAGAACTTAGAAGCTTAGAACTTAACCAAGAGCTTTAGAAAATTAGAGGGAGAGGAAAATAAAGAAGTTTATAAGAGAGTTGTTCTTCTCCATTGGTGTACCTTGAGGTGTTGATGAAGGGCTCTATTTATAGTTGAGTTTAAGGGGCTGTTTAGCAAATAATCTCAATCGAAATCTATCTCAATCTTTAGAAAATCATTCCTAGGATTTGGCCAAGAATGGTATGTTCAGCTTTAAGGTGTTCTTGCTGTTTTGGGTAATATTAGTTAGAGGCTCTGATTTAGCATTAAATATTGATTGTCCTCAGTCAATAAGATTAGAACATGTATTTAGACTAATGATCTTGGTTGTCTACTGCTAGTGTCAGAGTTCCAAGGGCAGATTGTGTCACCCTAAGCCAAGTGTCAATCTTGGAGCCCTCTGCTGGGGATCTCCTTGGTGCCCTCCAAACCACATTTCCCTAAGTTTTTACATTTTGGTTCATGTGATAAGTTCATGATACAAAAAATATACATTTTTGGTAAGGTAATGAGCTGTTCATAAGTGATTCTAGAAGCTTCCAAGGTTTGGTTATGGCTACCCTTTGTTCCTTGGCCGAATGTGCTAGAGAAGAGGAGACTGGATGACTTCAGCCTTTTCACATTAGTGCAGCTTTATGTCTTGTCAATCATCATGAAAATATACTTGCCAAATGAAGGGTTTAAACTCTACTTGACATGTGTCCCTCTGGCCTAATTTGACAAGCTGAAGGTGATTGTAGTGGGTCCTAGTTGTTAGTCTGGTTGTGCTAATATGTCGTGCTAAAGGTGCTTGTAGTGGGTCCCAGCTATCAGTTTAGTTGTGCTAAAACTTGACTTATGGTTGGTCTAACCATTTTAGTTACCATGTGAGCTTTAATTTCTAGGATTCGACACATGGGCTAGACTATCTTGGCTGGGCCTTGTTGTTGGGCTTCTTGAGTTTGTTCATCCCTATAAAATGAATAGTTTTGCCATGGGTTTGTAATATACATGGGCTTTTGTAGTTGCAATAATTTAGGGAAAAAATAAGTATAATTCCCATAAATCTTGTAGAAGAAATAGTTTTGAAAGATGGGCAATATGTCATAAGTAATTTATGTTTTCCATGAGTTAGGGAATTTAGTGTATCAAAATAAGTTTTTGCCAAAAAATAGTTATGGACTTTGAGCATAACATAATTCTTTTGCCAAATAATATTTGGGCTTTGATTAAATAATTGTTTGCCCAATAGTTTTGGGTTTTTTTATAAAAATTGTCAAAATAGTATTGAGCTTTTTTATAAAAAATTTCAAAATAGTATTGGGCTTTTGTAAGAGTTGCCAAAATAGCATTGGGCTTTTTGTAAAAGTTGCCAAAATAATATTGGGCTTTTTGTAAAAGTTTCCAAAATAGTATTTGTATTTTTTGTAAAAGTTGCCAAAATAGTATTTGGATTTTTTGTAAAATGTTGCCAAATAATATTGGGCTTAATAATATTACGAGATTTTGTAAAAAAATATCGTTGTGTAGTAATGGGCTTTGTAAGAGTGTCATGTAGCAACGAGCTTTAAGGTGCCGTATAGCAACGAGCTTAGTAAGAGTGTTTGGGCTTTTTGGGTTTTGCCCACAAGATAAATGAGTTTGGACTTTTATACAGATGGTATAATTTTGTGACCCAATTTTGGTAATGGTATGAGAACTATTTGTGTAAGCCTAAGTCGGGCAATATAGGAAATATTTGTGAGCCCAAGTTAGGTAATATGTGGGAAATATTTAGGTAATATGAGAGAAATATTTGTAAAGGCCCAAGTTGGGTAATAATATGGAAAATATATGTAAGGGCCCAAAATAATTTATGGAGCTTGTTCAGGTATTTTTGGTGAGTGGGCTAGTGAAATTAGGACATCAAAAATTGTACCTCAACCCAAAGTCATATGTAACATGGTGTTAATGTTTTATAGTGAATCCTCAAGTGCAATATTTATGAGATTATTGACAAAATTTGTAACGGTATGCAATATGCATCAAAAGAAAATGAATAGTTTTGGTTTGAAGATATGGCCCAGTTATCGGAGAGCCCATTTGTATCTATTCTCTCACATCCTAGTGACTTGATTTTGTAATTTGTATTTAGTGGGTGAGTTTGAGCTTTAAACATTCATGAATGCTCAAACAATTTTTTATTTTTCTTTTTTTGAAAACGAACTCGACTTTCATTCATTGAATGTGTAAGTAGTTATAGTACAGTGCTTCCCAAGCTGGAGGAGAGTCCTCCATCCAGAACATATCCTTATCATACCTAGCCAAAGAGTGAGCCACAGAATTACAAAATAATATGGCCTAACATTCACCCAGCAAAGTCCATGAGCAAGACGTTGAATATCCTCAATAATATGGCCTAATCGAGATTGTTTTACACCAGTGGAAGAGATTGATTTCATGACATTAGCGTTATCCCCCTTAATAACCAGTTCTGGAAAACCTACATCAATAGCAAACTCCAATGCTGTTCTTCTGGCTAAAATTTTAGCCTCTTCACTATCTCCCACCGTTGGGCCTTTGGCCAACATAGCCGCCATCTCCTCTCCCTTCTCATTTCGAATCATTGCACCAACTCTGAAACTATTCAAGTCCGAAAAAATTGCAGCATCAAAGTTCAACTTGAAAACTGATGCAGGAGGAGGATGCCATACATTTACATTTAAACTTGTATTCATCATTGGAAGTATCAGCTGATCTTGGTCTTGACGAAATTCTTCCAAATATTCCCTTGATCTTTATTTAGCGAACCCGGTTCATTTAATTTCCCCCCATGCAATGTTCCTCTGGTTCCAAATAAACATGCTTGAACTAAAAATAATTCAAACTCAGCTGTAGGCAATCTGCTCAGCAAGTCCTCAAATAACTGAATCACATCTTCTTGGCCTTGAATGCATTTCTATAACTTGAAAGAGCTACCAGCCCAGACATCTTGCACTACTCCACATTCCCATAAAACGTGGAGCCAGACTCAGGAGCCTTCTTATAGAGTTCACAAATACCATCCTCAATTATAAAAAAGATCAGCGCTAGGCTTGGGCTTAAAGCTTATTTGATGCGGTCCAAAGAATTCAAATTTAGGTCTATTCTAAACAAAAATTTATTAGATTTGGGCTTCATGGTGCTTAATGCAAAACACTAAAAAATGTGCCCATTCAAATTGAAAATTTTGTTCAAAAGGTAGCCCAAATAAGTTAACCCAGCTGAGTCAACCATGAGGATGGTCACTTCATCGCTTCATGGGGCTAATGCACTCTAACTCTAATGCAGTTCTTTATGAGAAAATTCGGCTTCAATTAAAAAACCAGTTGGGCTCTTAAATAAAAATAAATGATCGGCTTAAACCTGATTGAGTTTGAGATGCGGTACAAAAGATTCAAAACTGGCCTTATCTCTTATTCCAATCATAATGTATTTTAGTATTTAATATATGGCCTAATACAAAATACAAATATAGTTTAGCTTGGGTCCAGTATACAAGAGCACTAGAGAAAAATCTTTGTCTATAACATAAAACAAACACGTGTCTAACTCAATTCTAGATTCTTGAGAGAATTTTTTATAATTGTTAATATTTGTTTATTGATAAACAAGTTTATCAGTAAAACATCATAGACTATGAAAGATGACTATTGAAAGTTGAACTATACTATTTTAATCATAATATAGTTTAACATTTGTTTTCAAGACAATAGTTTGACATTTAGATTTTAAAATTTTGTTAAAATATTTATGAATTACACCAATAGCGTGTAAGGACCAAAAAATCAACTCCTTGCTAACTCATTTACAGAGTGGTTATTTATTTATTTTTTTTTTTTTTTTGAGAAATAATTATAGAGTGGTTATTGGTGTGCTTACTATTATAGTTTCTACTATAACTATGTAACAAGAATTTTCAGTCATACATATTGTCAAAACTAGGTTTCCCAACAAAATAAAAAATAATTTTATAATAGAAGTTTTGATTTAGTAAAATAAAAAGAATATTACTACGACATTTAGTACAAAATAAATCATAAATAATTTTTGGAATTCAAAAAAAACATTGAGTTCTTTTTTATATATTATAGATGAGCAAATTGTAATATATTTAAAAATGGTAATTTTGTGTCTTTTGATTTACATATTTCTAATATTGAATTGGGCTAATTTGATCTTTTATGTATTTATTTATTTTGACTTTCAATATATTATATTTGTTATATTTAGTTGAATGTATGTGCGTTGTGTTACACCAAAGAAATACAAAATTAAAATTGCATTTTTTAAAAGAAAAAAATCTTTAAAAATAAAACTAATTGTCACATATATACTATCACAGTAGTGAGTTTTGAGTTGTGATTCAGTGATAAATCAATAAATCCATACAATCACTTATGTTATAAGAATCTCCAACAAGCTCTCTAAACCCAAAATTTGGAGAGTAAACCCACAAAAGCTTACTCCAGCAGTCTCTCTAATTCACTATTCATTAGCAAAAACTTGTTTGCTAACAAATAGTAGCTCTCTTTGTTCTGATGACATACTGTTCATTAGCAAAAGAATTAATGGGAATAAAAAATTTAACAAACCCATTAAAATATTCAATTTTTAGTCAACAATCACAACAGCTACAAAACCATTCCAGGTCTTTTCTCTCTCAAACATCTTTAAACTCAATCACAATCAAAAAACAAATTCAAATCAAAATCTTAAAACTAATCAAATCATAACAAAAAAAATGGAAGAAAACAAACAAACAAAGCAAATCTAACCCATATGAGCCACTGTGGGGAGGAGGACGAGTGGTGGTGGAAAGGACGAGTTATCTATTGGCAATCTTTGTTTGTGAGTGAGAGAGAAAGAAAGTAAGAGAGAGCTCTGGTATTCTATATAGTTTGGACAAAGTGGTAGGAGAAAAAAAGAGGGAAGGAGGAAAAAAAAAAAAAGAGAAAGAGAGAGCTCTAATATGTTCTGGAGTTTAGAGGAAGTGGTAGGGAAAAAGAGGAAAGGAGGAAAAAGAGAAAGGGTACGAGTGTGGAGGAGAAAAAAGAGGGGAAAAAAAGAAAGAAAAAAAGAAATCGTATGGATGAAAAAAAATAAAGAAATAAGGGAAAAATAAAATTAAGAATAAGAAATTAAAATTAAGAAATGCTACCACAACATTTTCACAATAAATTAAGTAGTAAGTTATTATTGGTGAAAAAAAAAAATCAGTGGTGACTAGTGAGTTCAAATTAGAACTAGCAACAGTTTATCGCATAGGATTTATTGTGAAAGTACTGTGCAAAATATTGTGAATGTAGCATTTTTAGTTAACTTTTTTTTATATAGAACAATTTCTAGTTGAAATTAGATGACCTATAACTACAACTCACTATATTGTTACCACAAGTGCTTCATGAGAATTGTTAAAAAAATCATTAGGAAAAATTTAAAAATATTATTGTTGGGATATTTTAAAAATATGGTTGTTGGGTATTTGAAAAAATATAGTAATTAGAAATAAATGAAGGAAGATTGAAAAAACAAAGAAAGATTAAAACAAGAATGAAGAAATAATATTTGAATGTGATAAATAAAAGATAGAGAGTCTGTTAAAAAGTGTATTTGAAAAAGTAAGTAGCTAAAAGGTAAAAGGAACTTTTCTCTCTCTAATTAGTACAAAATTTTAGATGGTCTCCTGGAGATGCTCTAACACCCTTAAACATTTTGTACTTTGGTAAGGTAGGCCTTGTGCTAATTCATTGTTGCCATTTGATTGTAAAAAAGAAAAGAGAAATGATGTATTTTGTTAGGGTTATATTTATTATGTATTGGCATATTTTTTGACAAAATACACTTTACTTGTAATTGGGTAGATTTAATATGTGTTTGGGATATCAAGAAGTGTGTTATTAGATTAAAACAAGTGATATCATTGAAGACATGAAGATTGAACCAAGAAACGAGTGAAGAAAAGCAGAAATAGTGAAGCTCGACACTAGTCTCGACACAAAATTGACACATCTCAATCTATTGAGCTATGTAGATCTAGAATTCTCAAATCTTAATTTTAGCCCATGATGACTTGGATCGCTAGGGTTTCATTCACTAAATTCCTAGAGGATATAAAATTTTAAAGTCATCAAAGAGACAAAGACTCAAATTAGAGAACTCATACACTCTTAGAGAAGCTACTGCGTTCTTGTATGCTTTAGGGTTTTGTAACAAAATACTTCTAGATCTGCAACATGCTTTGAAGTGAAGAACTTTACGTCCAACAACAAACATCCGTTACTTGGAAGTTAGACACATACTAAGATTCGTGCATATAGGAAGAAGTCTCAAAAAGATCAAGTCCAATTGGGTATTGGAGTGAAGGTTCAACTGTATGTTGGTATTTTGTAATAGGCCAAGATAGAGGTAAGATTTCTTATACTTGTAACCGCTTGACAATTGATTAGTGAATTATTGGGAGTGGTGACCTGAAAATCACCAGATGGGGTTTTTTTGCCTTGCAAGAGGTTTTCTCCATTAGTCAACAAATCACCGTGTCAATTTATTTTCTTCTGCACCTTTGTTTATTTGGTGATTTGTGTGTGCCTCCACGATTTGCATGTAATTTAACATAATTAATCAATTTGGATAATCAAATTAATTAACCGTGGTTAATCTATAGCCCAACAGTTTTTCAGATAATGTATTTGAGAAAAAAATACATGACATTTTGCTAGAAATCAAAGCCAATTCATGAACTTACCAATTAGGCAAAAAAATAAAAGATAAAAACAAACAAAACTTGCTAAGATTCATTTAACTGTTGAAAAGTTTAATTTTTATAGATTTAACATGAGAGCATAGTTCATCAAAAAAAAAAAAAAACATTAGAGCAAAGCAAGCCAAAAAAAAAGTATCAAACCATGACTCTTTGACATCATAACGAATCATAGGATATCGTATACAAATAGACAATCCTTGTTGGACTAATATATGAATATTTTTATGTCTTTTTAGATTTCCCGAATGAATCAAAAATACGGGGAAAGCCGTTTGGTACAAGCCCCGTTTAGTTCGAGTAATTGTGAAGCACTTTGCTAGTTAGAGTAATTGAATGAGTTTTAGTGTTTACCATCAACTTCAATGAATTCAATTCTTCTTTTAAACTCACTGGGAAATCCCCTAGTATTTTAAGCTTACGAAATGGATGTAGGATTATAAGTAGGAGTGTTCAAAAGTCGATCTGTACCGAGTCACTAAGCCAAAGCTAATAGAACTACTAGAGAAGGATGCTAGTGTTCAATGAAGAATGTGTTAGTTTGTTTAAACCCATGTACACTTAGATTGTTTAACTTAATTAATTAACCAAGTTGTTCCTTAGGTTTGTTATTTAGATCTAGGTTAAACACAAACAATCATATCACTAAGTACAGAAAATTAAAGAAGACAAGCCAATGAAACCGTCTAGTTTCAAGGTAAACTTAGGGAGGATTTAACCTAAACAATCCTTAAGGCAAAAATTCACTACATAGAATAGAAATTTTACAATAGATTTTTCCCTAAATCTAATGCTATCTCTTCTTGTACTTACTAGTGTGACCACACGTAGCTTCGAATCCAAGGACTCTTCTATTTGAATTTGTTGCACATAAACACCCCTGTTTGTGACTCTAAGATCCCACTCAAAGCTTTAGACCATTAGCAATAATTGATCTTGCATGTAGCAACTTATCTTCACTGGTTCTTCTATATGGATCTTTTTTTCGGTAGATGCTTGTTGAGTTAGAAGGTTACAAAACCTCTCAAATCTCACAGGAGTAACTCACTAGTCTTCTTAGGGCTTCTAAAACGTGATTTAGGGTCTTACTTTTATATCTAGTGTTGGACTCAAACCCTAAACATTTTGCGGGCTTTCGGGCTTGATTTGAAATCTACAGAAAATGCAGTTCGATCAGTTAAACCTATTCTCTTGATCGGTTGGGCAAGACAGTTTCTGAATTCTTCTTTCTACAGCTTAATTGTTCTTGAATCTTGACTTGAACCAACTTTAGCAATGTCTAACACTGTTCTAAGATTTGAATATCATAAACTAGATTTTGTACTCAATTTGCCAACTTACATAAAATTAGAACCTAAACCTATATTCCTAAATATTTAGAACCTAACATACTGCACTAATGGTGAGTGATTCCTGATGATCTAGTTGAATCAACCAAGTAAAAACCTAGTGTGAGAGACCTCGAAAGTGCCTCTAAAAAAAAAGAGATTTGAAGTGTCCCCAGTGGAGTCGCCATTATGAAAGACCCCACTTGAGCGGTG
Source organism: Castanea mollissima (assembly GCA_014183005.1). NCBI lineage: Eukaryota > Viridiplantae > Streptophyta > Magnoliopsida > Fagales > Fagaceae > Castanea > Castanea mollissima. The sequence goes on from JACAVU010000003.1 coordinate 43,763,068, forward strand.
CCCTTTAAAAAAGAGAGCCAGTGATTTTTGTGGTGTGCTTTTTAGGGCACCTCTCTTTTGGGTAAATGGTGTGGAGTCACCACTTACTTTTTATGTACAAAAAATAAGAAAAACTAAATAAAAATACATGGCAAAATTGTTTCATTTCATTGATCGAATAAAAAATACAAATTTGAAAATTTAAATTTTACATGGCTTTGGGTCCTAGTTACAATCTACCAAATATACATGGTTTTTTGTCCTAGTTACAATCTACCCAAAATAAAAACAAAGATAAAACTAGATCTACATAACCACAAAAAATCTAAATCTAGAGGCTATGGGAAGGTGCTAGGCACTCATTTTGCCCAGACAAAGTCTAGCCTTCTAGAATCTTGTGACTAATGTACCATTCTATACATGTCATGAATGATATGTTAAATATGAGAAATAAACTAAACAACAAAAAACCATTTGTGAATGTATCCTCTTTTGTTTAAAAATTCAGATTTGTTTTAATGATTAGGAAAAAATTGATTTTGATTTATAAAAAAAATAAAATAAGATTTGTAGTTTGTATGCGTAAATACAATGATTTTTAAAGAAAAAATTCAGATCTGTTTCTATTTAACAAAGTTTTTGGTTTGTTAAAAATTCAGATATTTTTTTTAGAGATAAAAAAAAATAGTTTTGAGTTTTGTAAAAGATCATATCTGTTTTGATATTTGAAAAAAATGGTTTTTTTATGTAACAGAAAAGGCATATTTGTTTTTATATTTGAATTTTTTTTTTTTTTTTTTTTTTTTGTGGAAAGGATCTCATCGTAAAATAATTTCACGCTATATGACTCAAACAAAACAAACAACAAAACAACAATTCATGATCTCTTTCTTTATTTCAAAAATCTGCATGCATTAAAAAAATCAAATTTGTATCTAAAAAAAGATACAAAATCCGTTTTTATTTTAAGAAAATTTCAAATCTACATCTAAGGAAGATGTAGATCTGTTTTTATTTTGAAGAAAACTTCAGATCTACATCTAAGAAAGAAGTAGATCCTTATTTTGAACAAAAATTAATTTAGTGCATGCAGATCTCTAAAACTAAGAAACAAATTATAGTGACAATAAAAGAATCAAGAGAATATTTTGATAATCTAAATTAACAAATCAGAATATGAGTATTCAAAACAAGAAAGCATGCACCATCATGATTAGAGAAACATAAAAACAAAAGGGTTAGAAAGCAACCTCTTGCATGAGCACCCTTTTACTTGAGAGGATGTTTTAGGGTTCAAAGAAACTTATGCAGTTCTCTTTGAAACCTAAAAACCCTAATTCTTGAAGCAAATCTCAGAGAGGATCAAACAATATCAACAACTTGTAAGTCTTAAAACGTATGCCTCTCAGAGCATAAAAAAAAAGTTGCTGAATTATGAGACCTAGACTCTATTTATAAAGGCCATAAATCTCTAAAAAAAATAGGCACAGACGATTAGGATGTGAATCCGGACTCATCCTTTTACAAAAAGGTCGAAAAGGGTGTGTCTTATCGTCACTAAAGGGCCGTTGGGTCAAAGCCCAACAAGGTGCAATTCGGCACTTTCAAAATGCCATTCGGCACTCCAAAAGTGCAGAATTGGCTCTTGCATGCCAAACGTTTCCATGTTCGGGTGCCATTTGGACTCTCTTTCTAGGGTTTTTTGACCGATCCTCGTATCTAGACATGTTTTCATCCTTTGTCTATGATTTTTTTATCTCCTTTCTAGATGATTCAGGCTTTTTAAGAACAATTATCTTGTGGATAAACCCCTCAAAGTAAATCCTGATAAAGTTCAAATTATCCACAAGTTTATTGTTATCCAATCATCCCTTTTATTCCTATGCATGCATCACTATTTTAAACACTAATTATCAACCAATCACAAAATGATTTAATTAATTTTAGTTGTTTGACCAATCAGAATTAACTTAAATTAATTGTGTGCGGTCGACTCTTCCTAGACACAATGCATATGGACCGTACAAACTTGATCATGCGGTATCTTTCAATCCGATGGTTCGATTTAGAAACCAGACACACAGTTATGATCATTAGAATCTCAAGATCATTGTTATGATATGCAATAAATGAATTGATGCATACAATGCAAGAACATATTGATGCATGTGATGCAAAGACAAATGATGCTTGTAATGCAAGAATGATTTTTTTTTTTTTTTTGTACATGGATGGTCACTCCAGTCATCATCCTTGATTTAATTATGGGTGCAAAATTGAGTGTCTACACCTAGATTTGCTGCTTCTTCAATCAAATCAACACAAATTTGCTTCTCATTTGCTCCTCAAACTTCAAAGGTGAGTGTGATGAAGGGCATTTCAAGTAACTATATGCCTATATCCTAATCTACTTGTAACTAATTAGTTAGTTAGTTAGTTAGATGATTTCTTAAGCATTAGCCTATAGGATTTAGAAACTTGTCAACCATCTAGAGGCTGCCAATGCCAAACAACCAGTATAAGTAGGAGAATTTAAGCTCTTTGTATATCAATTTTCGGTAATTGAATGAATTGTTAACATTTGTGTGCTATTTGGAACTGTGTGTTTTCGCAGAGGTACTTATCCACCTATCAATTTGTTCTAAGAAACTCAGTCTTTCATTGTTTCTGAACTATACATAAACAGCCCATCACATTCCTTGTATTAGAGTGACCCTTAAGTCTTCTCTCCTCGTTTGGATTGGAAGGTGGGTTTTAATATTTAGAAATTTAGATCTAAGGTTTTGGGTTTGATTGTAGTTGATTTGTTATGTGGATAATTGATTTTAATCCTTGGAAGTTCCATCACTTGTTCCAAATCTCTCTCTCTCTCTCTCTCTCGACAGTAGCCATTTGATGTCACGGAAGCCTAAAAAAAGCACACATGATGCTCACTTGATGGAACAGAAACATCACCATCAATGGAAGCCCACACAGTGTTGCCAAAAAACCAATCTGATAGTGCGACGGGAGTTCACATTCTTAGGAAAGCGACGTCAATAGTGCAGCTCAAAAAACTCTTTCAAAACTAGCCACACCATCCGATTAACACCCTTAGTTATAAGCTAATTATTGCCAATCAAAAGGAAGTATCTTTTGTATCGATGCACGTAGCTATTAGTTTTGTTGTTGGTTTTGTGTCTTTCTGTTTAGAACTACATTGATTATGGATGAACTTACATTAAAAAAATTTAAGGTGAATATTACATTCTTTTAGGATATAAATTGGGGAAAATGTGATACTAGGGCTTAAATACAAGTTGTGTAGTTTTTTAAAATAAAAAATCACTTTCTTGTCATTTGATATTGGCCACATTAATACTTCATTAGCCACGTACTCAAACAAATTAACAAAATTAGACAGAAATGACCAGTAAAGCTCAAATTTTAAACTCTAGGACTAAAATTACTAAATTGAAACATTAATAGGATAGAAAAAAGCTTAACGTAAAATACCCCAAATTATTTTGGCCTAAAACTTTCGTAGAAACATCAATTACCCAAAGTGCTTCAAGTTTCAATTTCACTATATATTAGTCCAGACCCATTTGATTTTTTAGTCCTTTGGAATACCCAACAAAAGTGCAACCACAGAATTTACATAAAAAACACACACACACAAAAACCTTCAAATCCTCTGCATAATTCCAAAATGGATCAAAATAATAAGTTATAGGACATGTAATTCCTGATTGGAAGGCATACCTAAGGACAAAAAAAAGAGAAAATGACAAAAGAAGTTCGTGATTGAAGCGTGGGACTAGAAGAGTACACAAGTTTTTCTTCTCCAAAAGTGAATCATAGTTTACTATTATTTATTCTCTAGAGAATCCTCGATAACATGATGTGTTCTAAACTAAAACAAAAATTCGAAGCCAAATAATTTGTCTCCTTTAAAAAGACGGACGTTTTGATAAGTGCAAACACAATAGATGAAACCTGAGGGAAAGACCAACTTTAAAAAAAAAAAAAAAAAAAAAAAAAAGTGCACCTGCTTGAAAATTGACTTACCAGATTGAAAATGACTACTACTTTTTCTTTTAACAACCTGTTAGGACATATGTGTTTCACTTGTTTAGAACATATGTCATTCTTTTATGTAATTGGCTAATCCTTTGACAAAACGCACTTTACTTGTAATTAGGTAGATTTAGGATGTGTTTAATGCTTCAAGAAACTATGTTTCAAGATCAAGTGTTGAAGTCATCAAGTCTGTCCAAGAAACAAGCTGAAAAGTGTAAGTTTATTAAAGCTTGACAGCTAGCATGTGTCGAGGTTTAAAGAGCTATTCCAGCCCCATGGCTCGACAGTTGCTCGATAGCATCTCAACACCTCTATCTGTCGAGTTTTAAGAAAAATAGATTTTGAGTTCTGTTTTGATTCCAATCCATGGACGTGTCTTTGGGCCTTCTTTTCTCCTAACCCTAGACATATAAAAGGATTATTTTAAGGGCCGTCAAAGAGTATGCAAGTTACACAAGCATTGAGAAATCCTTGTACAAGCATTGAGACAAAGTTCATGCCCTAATTCATCTTTCTTGTGAAGAAGTTGTTGTGTCTTTGCACTGTAGAGTTTTGTAACCAAGCATCTTTTTTATCTTCATCGTGTGGATGAATTGAAGAACTTTGTAGCCAACAATCTTCTCTAGTTGGTGATTGAAGTCTCGTACTGGGATCCGCACAATTGGTTAGTCACGTATTTAGGATCCGTGCATTGAAAGGAGAAATTGTCACTACATAACAAGTCCAATTGGGTATTAGGGTAAGGGTTCAACTGTAGATTAGTAAGGTACTTGGGATTCCTTTACTTATAACCGTTTGTTGTGATAATAGTGAAATTTCGGGAGTGGTGACCTTAAATTCACCCGGTGGGGTTTTTGCCGTGTAGGTTTTCCCCATTTGTAAACAAATCACCGTGTCATTTATTTTCCGCTGCATACTTAGTTTAATAGGTGATTTTTTTGTGCTACCACGCAATCTGCATGTTAATTTGATTAATTAATAACTTGGCTAATTAATCAACTTAATTCATCCTAAAGGATCAATACGGTTTTGGCCTATCAAGTGGTATTAGAGCGGCCATATTCTGATTAGGGTTAATCTTTGTGTGTGATCCATTAACCCCTATTTGTCATGCATAGAGGTTAGTCTCTTATTATACCTCCATTTTTTTATGGTACTAACTATGCATACTGGAAAGTATGCATGAGAGCTTTCTTGTAGTCTCTAGATGAGAACGTGTGGCAAGCTGTGGAGATAGGCTGGACCAAGCCTAAAGAAGCATTGATCGATTAGGATGATGCTAAGATCAAGGTAGAAAACTTCAATAGCAGAGCATTGAATGTCTTATTCAATGCGGTCACTAATAAGGAGTTCAAGAAGATATCCTCCACTGAAACTGCTAAGGAAGCATGGACCATCCTCCAGACAACCTATAAGGGAACAAAGGCTGTCAAAGATTTGAAGCTACAATGGCTCACTACAAGCTTTGAAGAAATTAAGATGGAGGATGATGAGTCATTCGATGAGTTCTATGCCAAGCTCAACAACATAATGAACTCAGCCTTCAATCTTGGGGAAACCTTTCCTGAACCCAAGATTGTGAGAAAAGTGCTCAGATCTTTGCTTGAGAGATTCCATGCCAAGATCACGGCAATAGAGGAATCAAAAGATATTGACAAGATTCCTCTGATTGAGCTGGTTGGTAATCTGCAAACCTACGAGCTAGGGTTAACAAGAATTGGCAAATCGGGTAAAGGCAAGAGCATGGCACTGAAGGCCAAGAGCAGTGAGACAAATGAGTCTTCAGACGATGAAGATTCTAAGATGAAGTCTTACATCACCAGGAAATTCAAGAAATTCATGAAAAATGCCAATGGAAAAGGCTTCGACAAGGACTGTAGGCAATCCAGTTCTTCTCAGCTCAAGAGCCAAGAGAAAGGGAAGAAAGATGCTAAGGATGGCGGTCAGTACACTGTTCCCGCAGGACCTAAGTGCTTTGGGTGTCAAGGTTTTGGTCACATGAAACAGGAGTGTCCCATATATCTCAAGAGCATTGGGAAGAGCAAGGCACTTATTGCTACTTTGAGCAACACTGAGCCTGAGGATGATTCCGACAATGAGGATGACAGAATCTTGAACGCCTTCACTGCCACTGTCAATCCTACTGAAGGTACTATTGAAGATGTGGATGAAGAAGAGGAATTGGTGGAATCCAAGTTTGAAAAGATGGACGATCAAGATGATATACATACAGCCTATGAGAAACTGTACAAGCTTTCTGAGAAGCATGAGAAACTCTATAGGCTAGCCACCAAAAAGCTCAGTGATGTAGAACTTGACCGTGAAGAGCTTTTCACTAAGTTTGATCAAGCTAATCAGACTATTGGGGCACTGAGATTCGAGAACAATTTCTTGGCTGAGAAGACCAAGAAGCTTGAAGCGGAGCTGTTTCAAGTTAGAGCTCAATTGGAGAGGACATCAAGTGCGAAGCTGGATGAAATGCTCAGCATTCAGAAATCTGCTTCTGATCGAACAGGTTTGGGGTATGAATTCTCTTCCTCTAATATTGCTTCTGCAAGTACTACTATTTTTGTTCCTCCTACTAATAACCTTAATTCTAAGAACAACGACGTTAAAACTGAATTAGCCAATGAGAACCTAGACAAGGGTAAGTCCATCTTAGGAGCACCCTCTAAACTTGAGAAGAAGGAAACTAAAAACCCTAGGACTAAGAAGGCTAACTCTCAAAAGCCTAAACAGAAGAAGTAACATATCTGCCATCATTGTGGTATAACTGGTCATACTCGACCAAATTGATATAAGTGGTTAGCCACTCAACAGAGCAATGGCATGATAGCATTTGGGAACCAAAATCAGCTTCTAACCTCTCTTACTCCACTTGGAGATCTTCTCAAAGTTCTCATGTTCCTTTCGAGCTTGAACAGTTTCAATCCTTCCCCCTCATCACCGGTTTAAGGATTTGCAAAAAGGAAAGGTTCTTCCAAGGTGTGGAAGGAAAAGGGTTCCAAACGATTTATTCACTTTTTCTCTCTCTCCCTTTCTTGTTTTCGTTTTTGCACTATTTGTATGTTTTTGCTTTACTGTTTTGAGTCAGTCTAGTTTTATGCATTGTTTTGTTTTGTTTAACATGTTTTTGTTTATTTACTTTCAGTTTTTTTTTTTTAGATAAAAATAAAAACAATTGAAAAATTGAAAAATACAAAAACAGTGTGTTTATGTACATCGGTTCTTGTAAACTTTAAAATGGTCATTGAAACAGAATTTTCTAAACTTTGTATCTCTTGTAGCTTAGATGAGCATTCTTATGCACAACTAAACAAGTGAGCTTTGTGGCTCTTTGTTTGTGATGAGTAAGGTTAAGTGATCTCTTGTACTTAACACTCGTATCACTCTTTTTGTCGGGTAGAACTAGAAAATCCTAAGAGAAAGACACAAATAACCATCTCACCATTGTAACCCGCCAATCATGATATGATATCTGTATGCTTCAGCATAGTAAAAGTGCAATGTCAATAATATCTGTATGCTTTGGCATAACAAAAGTGCAATGTCAAAAGCTTAACATAATTGGGTATTTCTTCTCTCTCTTTTGTATACCCATGCATAGTTTACTTAATAAAAAGAAAATATACAAAGAAAATAAAAGAAAAAAGATCAAAAATGCTTTAAGTATGATTGCAAACGTGTTTTCTAGGAGATGTGGTAGTTATAAGATGTACCTCAAAGGTAATAGTCTCCATCAAACAGTTATGATTGTGTGTGAGTTAAAGTGATTTTCTCATATCTCAAATCGTCATAACATAGAGACACTTATACAATCTTGCGATGTTTTCACACACAACACACAATATTCTTTGCTACTCTTGATACATGTGTAGGTACAATGTGATTTGGCCATCACAAGGTATACATGTGTTGATGTATACTCACTAAACTATTTTAAGTTGTTTTTGAAATATAAAATCGGTTAGACTAGTTTAGTGTGTGTGTGTGTGTGTTTTGGGATCCATGTGCTTAAAATTGTTGTTGAGAGATGATTTTGAGAGTCTAATATGTTGATTGGATCATTGGTTGAGTTGCATGCATGATTACATTCATGTCTGTGTTTTTCCCTTCTCGAAAAATTGCTTTTAAAAGCTGGCTCCACACCTCCTCGACACCTCTTCGATACTTGGCTGTTTGTCGAGCTTCTTACCTTTTTCTTATTGCAATCTCGATAGCTTCTCGACACCTGGTGGATCGATCGAGCTTCTATTCTCTTGTCTGTGCATTGTTCTCGACACCTTCTCGATAGTTCTATCTATCAACGATGTTTTTCTCAACACCTCCCTCGACAGATGCCTCGACACCTCTCGACACCTATATCTGTCGAGATTTATTGAATCTCTATTTAAAGGTTCTGTGTGATCCAGTTTCATACTTCTCTCGATCTCTCTCTCAATAGCTCTATCTTTTCACTCCAAACCTCTCTCACTCCAAATCTCTACCCAAGGTTTCTTCATTTTTTTTCAAGATTTCCTTCACATGGTAAGCTTCTAATCTGCTTCATTTACATGCAATTCATGTTTTGAAACCTAGGTTTTGGGGTTCTTGAAAAATTTTAGGGTTTTTCAAAATTGATGAGTTATTGTTGTAATTTTTGGGATGGGTTTTGTAGATTTGATCTTAAAAACTCCATGCATTGCATCACATTAGCATTCTAACAGTATTCTCATGCATTTAGATGTGTGCAAACTGTTTGTGTGCTGGTAGGATTGGATTGGGCTGAGCCCATGATGCTATTCATATTGCATGTCACATGTTCATCCATTTCCCATATATACGTTCTCTCTTTTCTATATACTTTTTATCTTTGCATTGCTTTGGGACTTCTCTGAGTGTTTCTTTCTTTCCCCCTCTCTTTCTGTTTATGTTAGTAGTGTCTATGGCACCAAAACGTAAGTCTGTTCCGTTCTAGAACCCTCTTCGTTCTAAGGCCTCTTCATCTTCTGATCCTACTCCCCTTTCTGTTCAGTTCCGTGATGAGAAAGCCCATCAAGACTTCTTAGAGAACTTTTCTAAACGAGGTGCTCATTCGAAACGCCAAGTTGTTCTAGCGAACTTCGCCGACACTGACCTTCCCGATGTCTTTCACAAACGGGAATAGGAGTCACTATGTGACGTCCCGGTCACATGTCCTTCCATGCTAATCTAGGAGTTTTACTCCAACATGTGTGGATTTGATTCTTCTGTACCTCTCTTTCATACTCGCATTCGAGGTACGCGCATAGTAGTCACACCGGAGTTGGTATCCAATGTGCTTCATGTTCTGAGGGTTGTGCATCCTGATTACCCTGGTTGTGAACGTCTACGGACTGTGTCCAAAGACGAGATGATCTTTGCTTTCTGTAAGCGCCCTTCTATTTTGGGGTGAGCACCAATTTACATCATGTCGACCTTTTGCTAAAGACCCTTGTTTCTTGAAAATGGTTATGACTTTTGTGTTGTATCCTCTCTCTCACTACAACTCTATCACAGAGTCTCATGCTCGTTTTCTATTGTCTCTTCTTGAGGATCTTACCATTGACTTTCCCTCACATTTTATCTTTTCTATCATAGATGTGTATAAGGATACGGCTACCCGTGATAAGTTCATCTTTCCTTCTGCTATCACGAGGATTTTATGCCATTTTTCCATCCCTTTTCCCATGTCCGACCCTTTCCATGTCATGTGTGCCATAAATGCCGCAATGTGTCACGAGCTTCTTCCTCCCGTTCAGCTCCATCTAGATCTGCTCGAGCCTCACCCGTTCCCTCCTCTTCTACGAGTGATGTGTCACTAGGAGACATCATGGCACAGCTTCAGCGCATGGATGCTCACCTAGATACGCTCTCTACAGAGTTGTATCAGCTGAATGTTAGTGTTGGTCGCATTGCTCGGCAACAGGTGACCATGGGTGGTTTTGCTCCTAAGGTTTCTCCTCCACCACCTCCTATGGCTTCTATGTCTGAGGATGATGATGGTGATGATGATGATGCTTCAGTTGATGATGATGATGGAGATGCTAGCTCTACCGAAGATGTCTACTTGACACTCTACCCTTTGTCACTCGTGACAAAAATGGAAAGTAGTTTTGGGTTATGAGAGTAGTCATACTTAGGGGGAGAACTTGTATAGGGACATTTTTTATAGGGGGAGTGTTGTTATTGAGGGATGTAGTGAGGATTACTTGTATCTTTTTCTTTTCTCTACTTTAGATACAATTTCTTCTTGTATATAGGACTTGTGACCATTTTTACATACGTTATGCTTATCTTTGATATATATGTGATGATGTATGTTTCTTTCACATATCCTTACATGTGTTGTTTCTTTTCTCCCTTTATACACATGATTCTTATACTTGTATGCAATCTATTATTTTTGTTTCACACTAAGATGCCTTAATGAGTTTTGTTTAAAGTGTTTCAGAAATACAGCTTGTCAAAGTCTACTTGCCATAAACTCTCTTCTTACAAAGTTTTTCAAGAGTTTGTGTTAGGATAGATTTTATTGTATTCAACAAGTGAATATGAGTTGAGTGATTTATGACTTCTCTCATATGTTCATTTGTTAGTTGTGGTTTTGTCACAGATTGCCGAAGGGGGAGATTGTTAGGACAGATGTGTTTCACTTGTTTAGAACATATGTCATTCTTTTATGTAATTGACTAATCCTTTGACAAAACATACTTTACTTATAATTGGGTAGATTTAGGATGCGTTTAATGCTTCAAGAAACTATGTTTCAAGATCAAGTGTTAAAGTCATCAAGTCTGTCCAAGAAACAAGCTTAAAAGTGCAAGTTTATTAAACCTCGACAGCTAGCATGTGTCGAGGTTTAAAGAGCTGTTCCAACCCCGTAGCTCGCCAGCTGCTCGACAACATCTCAACACCTCTATCTGTCGAGTTTTAAGAAAAACAGATTTTGAGTTCTGTTTTGATTCCAATCCGTGGATGTATCTTTGGACCTTCTTTTCTCCTAACCCTAGACATATAAAAGGATTATTGTAAGGGCTGTCAAAGAGTACGCAAGTTAACAAGCATTGAGAAATCCTTGTTCAAGCAAATTGTGACTAGAGACAAAGTTCATGCCCTAGCTCATCTCTCTTGTGAAGAAGTTGCTGTGTCTTTGCACCGTAGGGTTTTGTAACTAACCATCTTCTTGATCTTCCTCATGTGGATGAATTGAAGAACTTTGTAGCCAACAATCTTTTCTAGTTGGTGATTGAAGTCGCGTATTGGGATCCGCGCAATTGGTTAGTCACATACTTGGAAGCCGTGCATTGAAAGGAGAAATTGTCACTACAGAATAAGTCCAATTAGGTATTGGGGTAATGATTCAACTATAGGTTGGTAAGGTACTTGGGATTCCTTTACTTGTAACCGCTTGTTGTGATAATAGTAGAATTTCGGGAGTGGTGACCTTAAATTCACCCCGGTGGGGTTTTTGCCGTGTAGGTTTTCCCCATTCGTAAACAAATCACCGTGTCATTTATTTTCCGCTGCGTACTTAGTTTAATTGGTGATTTGTTTGTGCTACCACGAAATTTGCATGTTAATTTGATTAATTAATAACTTGGTTAATTAATCAACTTAATTCATCATAAGAGATCTATATATTTTTGGCCTATCACAACCAATAGAAATTCTTAACCTACCTGATCTAAAAGCAGAATTTAAGAACATTGTGTTACAGGCACAGCATAGAAATACAAAATTAAGTTTATATGTTATAGTCTTAAAAAAAAAAAAATTCACATATTGTGAAAAATACCGGTGACAATTTACTTAAACACAAACAATTAGTGAACTGCAAAGAACTTTATGGTTTAATACTTCAACTAGTGTTTTTGTGTGTTTTTAACTAAAATATCTAGAATTTAATTCTTCTATGGTAACTATTAAATTATCACTGACATAAATGGCGCAAAGTTTTAACTATTGAAAAGAGTAATATTGTATGTGAGATCTTTTATAAAGTTTAAAAAGAATAGAAAATTGAATCAGAACATAAAGTATGCCGTAAACAAATGGACAATCCTTGCTGTACTAATATGAACACTCCTAAGTTTATTGGGACTTTGGATTGGTCTAGTGGTAAGTTTTGCTTTCTCGCCCATCAAAAAAAAAAGTTTGCTTTCTCGAATGATTCAAACAATACGGTTTGGTACGCCCCGTATTATTCGGATTTCTCTAATTTTGTCCATTCTTTGTGGTGACCCACCGAAGGTCTCTATAAATCAAATGCCCTCTGCTCTTTCTTTCTCACCACCAACACCAAAACACACAAAAACAACAGAGAGATATCATAGAAACCAGTTCATTTCCTTGCTCAGAGTCAGAGACAGTCACCGAGATTATGGACGGCAACCATTCTGGCAATCTTCCCGAAAGGTTAGTTCAAACTACAAAGCTCTTTCATTTAGTTTTGGTTTTACATTTTTCAGTTTGGTCATGAATTCTAGTAGAGTTCTGTTCAAGGCCACAGTTTTAGTACTATGTTTTTTTTTTTTCATGAGTTTCATTTAATGTTTCACTAAATAAGATTTTGATTATGTGTGTTCAATTAATGTTCATTAAACTTTACTCATTGGTAGAGGTGACTTCTTCATTTTTTTTGTTCAAAGGCAGTGTGACTTCCACATTTAAGTACATAAGTCTCTCTGGTGCACAAGCTAGAATCAAATCTTCTCCATTGTGTATGTGTGTATATTTCATGGCTTTGATTCAGATTTCAGAGTGTCAAACTGCCTAATGCAACTACAATTCTTTTTTTCTTGGATGAATTAAGGCAACTACTACAATTCATGATGCATGATATTTTGATGTAACTCAACTGCCCTCATTTACATTTCCCTTCATAGTCATATCGTTATCTTTTTGGTTCTTTTGATTTTATTCTCCCCTGTTTTTGTTGTCTACATGCTCATTAGAAATGGTTTTGTTTTCTTTTTTTTATTGAGATGTAATTAATTTTCTGAACTTTTTATATCCTCAATCCGAAAAATACTAGATTTTATCCCAGAATTTACTCCTAATAACTTATAATTTTTTTTTTTTAAGTTCAAATTAGTACATATATACATTTGTTTAATTTTCATGCGCATCTTCTTTAAATTTTAGTGGGTCTAAATGTAACTTTTAATTAAAAACTTATTTGTTTATTTTAAAAATTAGTTAAAAATGGTTACTTAAAAAAAAACAATAAGAGTTTGAAAAGTTGTACATTAATAAATAAACTAAAAAGTTAAAAAGGAAAAAGTTTTTGTCAAATAGACAACAAAATCACAGGGACAGGGATCCAGACCATGTTTAATGTAAAAGGAAGATTCTCATACCATTTATCGAAATTTCGTTGGACTCATTTTGCATTATTAAGTTCTTTAAATCTTAAATTATATATATAATATATATATATATATATTTTGCTAATATGTATGTTATTATTCTTTTCTTTTTTTTTAATTTTTGAATATTGATATTTTATTAAAGGATCTTTGAATTTTTATTTTTATTTTTATAGAAATGCAGAGATTTTTCTTGTGCGCAATTCGAATTTTTGTTTTTATTTTTATTGAAATGTAAAAGATATTCATTTTTTTGTAGAATTAAAAAAAGATATTCATTTAATTTCTTATATTTCCACCCTTCAACTATATGTTGCACATAATCTGAGACATTTTATGTTCTTTATCTAGAATTAAGCAAGAAATCCATTCCTTCACCGCATGGCTTGTTGTGGTTGGCTTTAGCTTTAGTAATCTGCTTATCCCCGTGGGATCAACGTATCTGGGATCAACGTATCAAGGCTCAGGTGTTGCTCTATTCCATGAACACAATGCAATCATGCTAGGCCTAATAATAGATGTAGTTACTTTCACTATAACATTGGCAGCGTGGGTGATAGGCCAAAAAACGTATTGACCCCTTGTGATGGATTAAGTTGATTAATTAGTCAAGTTATTAATTAATCAAATTAACATGCAAAGCGCGTGGTAACACAAACAAATCACCAATTAAACTAAGTATGCAGTGGAAATTAAATGACAAGGTGATTTGTTTACGAATAGGGAAAACCTACACGACAAAAACCCCACGGGATGATTTTAAGGTCACCACTCCTGAAATTTCACTATTATCACAACAAGCAGTTACAAGTAAAGGAATTCCAAGTATCTTACTAACCTACAGTTGAACCCTTACCCCAATACCCAATTGGACTTATTCAGTAGTGCCAATTTCTCCTTTCAATGCACGGCTCACAAGTACGTGACTAACCAATTGCGTGGATCCCAGTACGCGACTTCAATCACCAACTAGAGAGGATTGTAGGCTGCAAAGTTCTTCAATTCATCCACACGATGAAGATCTAGAAGATGCTTGGTTACAAAACCCTATGGTGCACATTACACAGCAACTTCTTTACAAGAAAGATGAACTAGGGCAAGGACTTTGTCTCTGGTCACAACTTACTTGAACAAGGATTTTTCAATGCTTGTGCAACTTGTGAATCCTTTGACAGCCCTTAAAATAATCCTTTTATATGTCTAAGGTTAGGAGAAAAGAAGTCCCAAAGAAACATCCACGGATTCTAAGAAAATCATATCAGGATTCTGAAATTCTTAATCCTCGACAGATAGAAGCTATTGAGCACCTGTTGAGCAGTTATCGAGCCTCGGAGCTAGAACAGCTCTTTAAACCTCGACACATGTTAGCTGTCGAGCTTTAATGAAATTGCACTTTTCAGCTTGTTTCTTAGACAGACTTAATGACTTCAACACTTGATCTTGAAACACAGTTTCTTGAAGCATAAAACTCATCCTAAATCTACCCAGTTACAAGTAAAGTGTGTTTTATCAAAGGATTAGCCAATTACATAAAAGAATGACATATGCTCTAAACAAGTGAAACACATATGTCCTAACAGTGGGTACTAGCCACTTCCAACAAAAATTTTCCCTTATTCTTCAAGAGTGTGTGTCTTATTTTGGGGGCTTTGGCTAGTGACTTACTCCTTTTCATCTTTAACCCAATTTTGGGGTGGGTTATTTTTGCATTAGGTGCATCCACTCTTGTATATTTACTTTATGGCTCTTACAAACAGATTTTCGAGTCCTATCGAGAAAATTTCCAATCAATTTCAAACTGGTTCAAACAGAAATTCCCACAAATTTTCGAGTCCAGCCAAGAAAATCTCCAACCAGTTTTAAATTGGTTCAAACTAAAATTCCAACAAATTTTTGAGTCTTGCCGAAAAAAATCCAATCAGTTTCAAACTGGTTCAAACAAAAATTCAATTTCCAATCAATTTCAAACTGGTTCAAACAGAAATTCCCACAAATTTTCGAGTCCAGCCAAGAAAATCTCCAACCAGTTTTAAATTGGTTCAAACTAAAATTCCAACAAATTTTTGAGTCTTGCCGAAAAAATATCCAATCAGTTTCAAACTGGTTCAAACAAAAATTCAATTTCCAATCAATTTCCCAAACTTCTTCCCACATATCCAATGGATCTTTCATGCTTACTCCCAATGTGACTGAGAAACAAGCGACAAAATCAAAAGAATGCTTGACTGAAGGTTAAGCACAACGAATGGATGGAGATTCATGTTCTTATTATGCATTGATTTGGAATAGGATAAGTCTAGTAACATTTTGTCTACAACATGTTAAAGTAGTAGCTTGTGAGTGATTGGGAAAAAAAAAAAAGGTATGGTATTAGTGATAGGTCCATGTGAAAGCGATCTTTTACAATTCACAATTTGTTGTCACAACAAATTGTGAAATAAGTTATGATGTAAACTGTATTTGTAACAAAGTGATGTTAACATCTAACATGGTGTTAATGTTTTATAGTGAATCCTAATGCACAACATTTATGAGATTATTATTGATAAATCTGTAACATATGCAATATGCATCAAAAGAAAATGAATAGTTTTGGTTTGAAGATATGGCCCAGTTATCCAAGAGCCCTCTCGCATCCTAGTGACCTAATTTTGAAATTTGTATTTACCTATTATTTTAGTGGACGACTCTGACCTTTAAACATACATGATGCTCAAACAAATTTGAGTTTGGACTTCAATTAAAAAATTTAGTCAGGCTCTTAAAATTTAAAAAAAAAAAAAAAAAAAAAAAAAAAAAAAAAAAAAAGATCAGCGCTGGGCTTGGGATTAAAGCTTATTATGATGCGATCCATAGAATTCAAATTTAGGTTAATTCTAAGTAATTTTTTATTAAATCTGGGCTTTATGGGGTTTAATGCAAAACACCCAAAAATGTGCCCATTCAAATTGAAAACTAGGTTCATAAGGTAGCCCAAAAAGGTTAAAAGATACCCAGCCCAAACCCATGTTTCTTAGTTAAGCCATCTGGGTCAACCATGAGGATAGTCACTTCATCACCTTTACGGGGCTAATGCACTCTAACTCTAATGCAGTTCTTTATGAGAAAATTGGGCTTCAATTAGAAAAACAGTTGGGCTCTTTAAAAAAAATATTGATTGACTTAAACCTTATTGAGTTTGAGATGCAGTCCAAAGGACTAAAATCTGGCCTTATTCCTTATACCAATCAGAAGTTGTTTCAAATATAGCCTAACATCCAATCTTTCATCTCAAGAAGAGAAGTGTATGTGTGTGTATGGCCTACAATAGCTTGGGTATAGTGCATTAGAACACCATATCAAAAGCTTTGTTCATAATACAATACAAACGCGTGCCTAACTCAATTCTGGATCATTGAGAGAGACAAGAATTTTTTAGAACTGATGATATTTGTTTATTGATAAACAAGTTTATATGTAAGATATTATAGATTATGAAAAATGACTATTGAAAATGGAACTTTACCATTGTAATCACAATATAGTTTAACATTTTTTTATCAAGAAAATAGTTTAACATTTTGATTTCAAAATTTTTTTTTAAGTATTTATGAATTACACTAGTAGGACCAAAAAATCAACCCCTTGCTAATTCATTTATAGAGTGGTTATTGGCATGCTTACTATTCTAGATTTTACATCTATGAAACGAGCATTTTCAATCATAGATACTGTCAAATTTAGGTTTACCAGTAAAATAGAAAATGATTTTATAACAGAAGCTTTTATTTAGTAAATTAAAAAGAATATTATTACGAAATTGAGTACAAAATCAATCATAAATAATTTTTCAAATTAAGAAAGACATTAAGTTCTTTTTTATATTTATTATAGATTGGCAATTTGAAATATATTAAAAAATTGTAATTTTGTGTCTTTTGATTTATATATTCCTAATATTGAATATGGGCTAATTAATATTTGATCTTTTAAGTATTTATTTATTTTGACTTTCAATATATTATTTTTATTTATTCTTGATAGATCAAAAAAAAAAATTATTATTGTTTTGATTCCCTAAAGATAAAATTATGGTCCTATTCTATTCATGAGAATACAAAAGGTAAATGGTTATCTCTTATCCTTGTTTGAATGTCTAAAGATTAACGTTCCATTTGTTTCAAAGTAAAAAAAAAAAATATATATATATATATATATTTTTTTTTTTTTCATTTTACAGTGTTTGACTATATACATGGAAAATCATTTTCAAGTTTGTTTTATTTAAAATGTGAACATCTTTCTAACTTATAGCACACTGGATCAGTACATATCCAACCATAGATGGCATTCTTTAAATACAAGAGAACGATATGGGGGGACAAATGCATAAGATAACAGGGGATTGCAAGCAGATCATGAGGGATCTTTTGGCAGAGAATGAGCTGCAGGACAGGATCAATTATATGAGAGATTCCCAGCAAATAACAAGGTCAGTACCACCCAAGGGAGGACCACAATTCTCCCTACCCATGAATATGACTCAAGCAATTGAAACAATGAAAGGAAATCTCTGTAAGAGATGCATTCAATTTGAGTACACTTGCAGTTGTCATTGTCATTGCCAGTTTCATTGTAACAGTCTAGCCATAGCCACTTGCTCTGCCCCATGTTTGGCACGTATTATAAGATTTGCAGTTCAAGCATTTTTGAGCCACAACATGGAAATATACCTTTGATTTTTTACTACAATCATTGCAAAGGATCCAGACCATAGTCTATTTAGAGCTACTAGAGGATCACCTATGAAAGTTCGGATTTGTGCTAAAATACAAGAGCTTGTTCAAATCTCCAAGTAAAAATCGATCTACTAGAGAATAAAGTTAGAGTATACGAATAACAAAAGACCCTCCAAGCCTAGTTTATCCCATGTACTTGAGCCGTCCAAGCTCCAGCTACCAACGGACTTCTCAGAGTCTTGTTTTCTCTAACTTTCCAAATCCTGCAATTTAGCCCAATTACATCTGCCAATGAATGGCTCCTTCCAATACTTCCTAATAGCACCAAAATCTCACTTCACACTCAAAACAGGTGTGGTAAGTGTTTGGCCTAGCAACTTCTCAAAGATCTAGAGATGGAGAGGTAGGAGTTGCAGAAAACCACAAGGAAATGTGTAGATGATTGTGGGTATAACAATCTCTGATTCTCAAGTGTATTTTCTTGGGTTTTCTTTCTAAAAAAACACTCTTTACAATTTGTGGGTAATGAGGATATATATAGTATGGGTAAAGACTTGGTAAAGGAAAACACAACTTTTTGCCAAATAGAAACTTTTGCGAGTCCTTCGTAGGTTAGTCCTTTGCTGGTTGTCCCTTCTCACGAGACAGTCACGAAATTGACAGCTTGACACGACTCTTTATCTTCTAGCCATATGCTCCACATGTGGCTTTTTCGTGGGTTGCTTCTCGCAAGCTACTCGTGAGCTAGTTGTGAAATCCACTAATCCAACCTTTGAAGTTTGATTCTTCACCGATCTCTCACACTCATCCCTTATAGATAAACCCACATACATACAGGGAAAATGATTGAAGAAATTCCAATCAAATTTGGCACGGAATTAAAGCCAATACAATATAGTTGGAAATCACAACTTTACAACCCGTAAATCCAAAGCCAAAAACCCATGAAAAAAAAATCAAGACCTACCACAATCATCCTAAAAAACAACTATAACCCATGAGAAACAAATGAAATCTACCACCAAATGAAAAATTAAGACCCATGAAAAACAACCCACCCATGCCGTCCATCAAGCCACTAGCACCCTACCACTGTCAAGTCGTCGACAAACCCAAACCATACCTGAAATCCTTCAAACAATTAAATCCCAAAATCCATCAACCCAAAAACTATCCAATCTCAATCACCAAATCCACCTTTGACCCACTAAAAGCAAGCTCCACTGCTACTCAATCTCCAGAAACCCAGCTAAACAAGATTAACAGTGGCCCTAGGAAAAAAACATTAAAAAGAGAGATGGAGAACAACGAAAAAAAAGTCAAGAAAATGAGAAATCGAACTTGAGAATTGAAGGTGGTGTCGATGACGTGGAGCCAATGATGGGTGCCGCTGGTGAAGGGAGAACCGATTATGGGTGGTGCCAAAAAGGGTGGAGTTGGTGATGGGTGAGAGAGAAGAGGCCTAATGGTGGACTAGGTTGTGGAGAGAACTAAGAAAGCGTGAGATGAGAAAGAGAGGCAGTGTATCGGGACTTAGAGAGTGCAACAAATGTAAAATATTTTATCAATATTTCAAGTGTAAAATATTTTACACAAATTTGTCTTGGTTGATTTGGTTGGCTGAAAATATTTTACTTTTGACTAAATATTTTACTTCAAAACAAACACAGTAAAATGTGAAAATATTTTCCTGCAAATATTTTATATCGAAACAAACAAAGCATAAAATGAAAAGGAGAGAAAATGAAAAAAGAACATCATATAAATTGGCAATTATGAAATAAAAATCTCTCTCCTTTTTTTTTTTTCTTTTGAGAAAACAATAATCTCTTTCGTTGAATCTTTTAATTTTCTTCTATTTTTATTTAGATGTAAGATACATTACATTTAAAAATCAAATTAACATACGATTAATAATGGTATGGAATTTGAGGAAATTATTTTCCAGCAATTGCCTCTTGTTTGTTCAATTCATGGGATGAATATAAACTACTTTTTTTTTTTAAAGGCCAATAATACGACAGCACCCCAAACTAAAACAAAAATTCGGTTTCTTTTAAAATACTATGGTTTCGATACGTGTGGCTTAACAAGAAGAATAGCTAGAAAATTGGGCCTGCTTGAAAATGATAAAGGAATAACTGCGTTTTTTTTAATTAACTTGAGGCTAATAATTTAATTTAAAAAGTGCACTATTTAACAACCAATAACAAATCTTAACCAACCTGAAAAATTGATCCCAAAAGCTGAATGAACGTGGATTTTTTTTTTTTTTTTTTTTTTGAGAAAGTACGTGGATTATGTTAGGCCGAAGAAATACAAAATTAAGTTTATATTTTTTTTAAGAGACAAATCTTTAAAAATGAAAATTAAATATGCACATATAGACCATCACAGTAGTGAGTTTTTTGTTGTGATTTAGTGATAAATCCTTGAATCCATACAATTATGTTATAAAACACTTAACAATTTGTACTTTGGAAAGCAGGCCGTGGGATAAATTCTGAGGATAAAAATAAAAATAGAAGGGCGTGTACTGTAGCCATATTTTTGAGAAAAGAAGAAGAAGAAAAAAATGGTTCTTTTCTAATGTACTTAATGAAAAAATAGAAGTGATATTTTGCTGGAAATCAAAGTCAATTTATGAACTTACCAGTCAGTAAAAGAAAAAGAATCAAAAAACAAAAAACAAAACTTACTAAGATTCATTTAACCGTTGGAAAGTGTAGGTTTGTATGGATATAATATGAGAGCTTAGCAAGTAAAAAATAATAATAATAAAAGTGTATCAGTCCTTGAGACTTGGACATCATAACTAATCATAAAACACTGTAAACAAATACATAATCATGTTGGACTAATATATGCATATGGCTGTCTTTTTAGATGGTCCCTTTCTTTTCCCGAATGAATCAAAAATACGGGGAAGTTGCTTGGTACAACCCCGCTTAATTCGAGTTATTGCGTAGCACTTTACTAATTAGAGTAATTGAGTGTTTAACATCAGCTTCAATGAATTTTATTCTTCTTTTAAACTCATTGGGAAAATCCCTAGTGTTTTAAGGTTATGAAATGGATGGAGGGTTATAATTAAGGGTGTTCAAAAGCCGATCCTGACTGAGTCAGTAAACCAAAGCTGAGCTGATCAAAGTGCCAGAAGGGGATACTAGCAACTAACAAGACACTGGTAGATTGAGTTGCTGGAATTCCAATGTCGGTCATTACATGTGTACATAAGGCTGTAAACAAGCCATATTTTGTCGAGTAGTGTATGTTCAAGCTTGACTCATCAGGAAAAGTCAAAAGCTCAACTTTGGCTCAAGCTTGTGACAAGCTTAAAAATAGTGTTTGAGTTTGAGCTCATGAAAAAGCCGAAAAACTTGAGCTTTGCTTAATTAATTAGTCAAGCCAAACTCTAGCTTAATATCAAGCTCAAATTCAAACTCAGGTCAAACTTTTGAGTTTGAGATCTTATAAAAATATTACATTATCAAATACTTAAATCTGTAAAACTAAGAAAAAGGAAAAAGAAAATAGTATACTCATTTTATCGTGCATCTAGTCCTACTTATGATTAGCCATTATTCAAATTAAAATTTTACATAATTAAATTCATTCATTCATCATTCCTTGTCTGTAGCTTCAGCAATTATTCAAAATACAATTTTTATATTCACGTTAGATGGCGAAGAACTAGAAAAATACTTGTTTGTAACTATTATGAATGAGAAAATACTAATAGATGATTGATAGAGAAAGATCATGTGGCACACTTAATTAATTAATTTTTAAATGTAACTATAGTTTAAAATGATTCTTGGTTAGTTTAGAGGGAATGAAAAAATTAAGGTAATGGGTAGTGGTCCCATGCTAGCCATGTCATTATTAAGATATGTGTAATGAGTATATTTAACTAACACATATAAATAATAAATGAGTTTAGTCTTGAATTGTTTTATATCAAGCCTAATAGCTCAAGAGCTTGTTCATGAACAATTTTTTTTTTTGCTTGGGCTCGGATTATTTATTACACGAGCTTAAAACTAAGGCTTAAGCTTAACTTATTTATAAACAAACAAATATGAACGAGCTTTTTATTGAGCTAAGCTCGAGTTATTCATAATCGGCTTAGTTCATTTACAGCCCTATGTATACAACTGTCATCAAAAGATTTTAGTTTCTGACAAAGACTACACTAGAGGTGAGTGAGTCCCGAAGGTCTAGTTGAATCCACCCAACATCAACCTGCATCTGTTGCTTCTAATCAAATCAACTCAAATTTGCTTCTTGTTTTCTTCTCAAACTTTGAAGGTTGGTACTCTCAAGTCCTCTCTCCTCAATTTTGAAGGTGGGTTTTGATATTTAGAAATTTAGATCTAAGGTTTTGGATTTGATTGTGGTTGATTTGCTATGTGGGTAATAAATTTTAATCCTTGGAAGTTCCAAATCTCTCTCTCTCTCTCTCTCTTTCTCTCTCTCTCTCTCATGACAGTGTCCTCCATCTACCGCACTGATGGAAGTCAATACCATGTTGCCAGAAAACTGATCCTGTGACAATAGTTCACATTTTTAGGAAAACAACGTCAGCAGTGCAACCCAAAAAACCCTTTCGAAATTGGCGACGCAAACTAATGAACACCCTAATTATAAGCTAACTATTGCTTATTAGAAGGCAGTATCTCACATTTCCGTTGCATTGGTCTTGTATCTTTTCATTTAACTACATATGTTATGGATGAACTGTCTTTAAAAAAAAAAAAAAAAGGTTAATGATTGTAAATTAGGGGAAACTTGCCACGAACCCACGCGTTGTGTGTGATAATCATTTTTATAGTCATTATTATTATTATTATTATTTTACAATTTAAACTAATTTAATAAAAAATAATGTATTTCTTAATCATATTTCTATTTATTATAGGTACAATTATAAATGTAATATAAGAACAATTATAGATCATAAACATAAATTTTGTCGTACTAAATGAAAATAATACAATTTTCCTCAGAAATTCAAAAGGCAAGTTAACGAAAATATTCATTTTTTTAATAAAAGTTATTTATAATATTTTGTGAATCATTAAAAACAATATAAAATTTGGAAATTATTCTTCTAGTTTTAAACAAACTTCTCAAACCTTATTTTTTTCTGCCTACAATCCAAAACACTGAAAAATGTAACTAAGAAAGTTAATAAACTTAACAATGAGTAATTGGACCAATTAGGAAAAACAATTTGTTATTGATAATCTATTAAGGTTATTTTTTTTTTGCAAAAATTGTAAATTCATCCACCCAAAACATATTATCAAATAAACAATTATTAGCAAAATCTAAGAATTAAATTTCTATATATGCATTGTTATAAAATAAT
This sequence comes from Castanea mollissima, assembly GCA_014183005.1. Classification (NCBI taxonomy): domain Eukaryota; kingdom Viridiplantae; phylum Streptophyta; class Magnoliopsida; order Fagales; family Fagaceae; genus Castanea; species Castanea mollissima. The sequence continues at coordinate 43,786,569 of JACAVU010000003.1, forward strand.
AATAACAATTAAAGTAAAATTGCAAAAACTAAAATTTGTCAACCATTTGATTATTTTCGTTTGGCTAACCTTTACTTTTCTCTAAATAAATGACATTATATAGTACTTCAAATACAACTATTAAGAGTACTTTGTCCACCACAACGAATTAAAAATAAACAAAACTTAGTAAAGTCTCATAGTTTAACATCTAAATTGAGCACCATAAAAAATCATGATGTGTAATAGAAAAAATACCAAATTACAATAAATACCAAATTATTAAAATTATGCTATGTAATAGAATAATATTATATTTTTATATGCTATATTTAATTATTTATAACGCAATAGGATAAAATTTAGCAGTCAAAGAGAACAAAAAAAAATTTAAAAACAAAACTAAATCGTATTAACTTAAAATAGAGTTTTAAAGAATATAAAAAAAATTATCAACCTAAAGCAAAGATACAAGAAAATAAAATAAAAGATAAAAAATCCACCAAAAAATTGAGAGAGAGAGAGAGAGAGAGAGAGAGAACATTTTTTTGTGAAGGAAAACTATGAAGGGAAAGAGGAAGAATAATATTAATGTAGAGGGTAGTGGAGAGATGAAAAGGTAAGGGAGAGAAAAAGGTTGGAGAAGTAGTGGGGAAATAAAAAGGTAAGGGAGGGAAAAAAGTTGAAGAAGTAATGGGGAGATAAAAAGGTAAGCAAAGGAAAAAAATTGGAGAAGTGTAAATATTAAAAACTAAATGTTAAAAACAATCATAGAAATTTTTTTTTTTTTTAAAATGACGTAGACACTGATGTGGCTCAACTAGAGCGTAACAATAATAAAAATGTTATGCTTCAGTTTTTACATATACATAGATATAGATAGATGTGAAATTGAGGCTTAAATTCAAGTTCTGGTTGGTAAATTGATTATGTAATTTTTTAAATTAAAAAAAAAAAAAAGAAGCTTTCACATCGTTAATAATTGACCACTATTGCTTCATTAGCCATGTACACAAAGAAATTATAGAATTAGACAAAATGACAACTAAAGCCAAAATTTTATACGATCTAAAATTACTCATTTAAAGCATTAAGATTAAAAAAGCTTAACGTCTAAGAACACAGGTTACTTTGCCCTAAAACATTCATTGAAACATCAATTGCTCAAAGTGCATCATATTTCAATGTCATTAATCATTAGTCTAGTCCCATTTGATTTTTCAGTCTTTTGGAATACCCCCAACAAAATCGTAATCACAGATTTTACATACTCAATATTTTTTTAATTAAAAAAAATCTTTTAAACCCTCCACATAATTCAAAAATGGATTTTTTTTTTTTTTTTTTGGTGAGAAACTTATTATTTTAATTCTTGATTGTAAGGCATACCTAAGGACGAAAAAAAAATGACAAAAGCGGTTCGTTTTTTTTTTTTTTTTTTTAATAATGTTTTTGTGTTGATATTATTTAGAGAATCCTCTAATACGAGGTGTTCCAAACTAAAACACAAATTCGAAAGCCAAATAATTCGCCTCCTTTAAAGAGATGGATGTTTTGATAAATGCATCAGGGAAAGAGACTCACTTAAAAAAAGGATATAGCTAGAAAAGTGCACCTGGTTGAAAATTGACCAACTTGATTGAAAATGACTACTGCCTTTTTTTTTAATTTAAGGCAAAAAAATTATTTAAAATTTTACTCTTTTAACAACCAATACAAATTCTTAACCTACCTGCTCCATGAGCAGAATGTAAGGAACCTTGTGTTACAGGCACAACATAGGAATACAAAAATTAAGTTTGGATGTTATAGTTTAAAAAAATTAAAATTAAAATTAAACTTAAAATTAAACATCACACACTGTCGAGTAATATGTCTAAATCCATAATTTTAAAAAAATAAAAAAAAAAAACATAAAGAAATGTGTAGTTTTCAGACAATGTACATGAGAAAACACTGGTGACAATTTACTGGAACACAAAGACAATTAATGAACTGCAAAGAACTTTATAGTCCAACCAGTATTTTTTTGGTGTTTTTAACTAGAACATCGAGAATTCTTATTGCATTATTTCATTATAACTATCAAATTATCACTACAAAAATTACACTAAGTATTAACTATTGGAAAATGTAATATTGTAAATGAGATCTTTAGAATGTTTAAAAAGAAAAGAAAATTGTATCAGAAGAGCATGAAGCTTTTTGCCATCATAAAGTATGCCATAAACAAATGGACAATCCATGCTGTACTAATATGAATAGTCCTAAGTTTTTAAAGCTTTTATATGGTCTAGTCACTAGTTGTAAGTTTGCTTTCTCGAATGATTCAAAAAACACGGTTTGGTACGCCCTGTATTATTCAGATTTCTCTAATATTGTCTATTCTTTTTGGTGACCCACCAACGTTCTATAAATCAAATTGCCCCCTTTTCTTTCATTCTCACAAACCCAACACCAAAGAACACAACCAAAAAAAAAAAACACAGATATATCATAGAAACCAGTTCATTTCCTTGCTCAAAGTCAGAGACATTCACCGAGATTATGGACAGCAACCATTCCATCAATCTTTCCGGAAGGTTAGCTCAAACTACAAAGCTCTTTGATTTAGTTTTGGTTTTACATTTTTCGGTTTGGTCATGGATTCCAGTAATTCTGTTCAAGGACACAGTTTTAGCCCTATGCTTTTTTTTTTTTTTCATGAGTTTTAAACAAACGAGACGTTTTGGCTCTTGTTGATCATTTAATGTCTCACTAAATAAGATTTTACATACAAAAATTAAGTTTGGATGTTTTTGGCGACTTTTAGTTTAATCTTATACCATACTATATTCTTGAACAGCTTTTAATACGTTATTTCTTGATTTCTTTTTTCATTTCCTTTCGTATCATTATCTTGTTGGTTCTTTTGATTCTTTTCTCCCCTGTTTTAATTGTCTCCATGCTCATTAATCTCTCCCTCTTTCTCTCTCTCTCTAGAATTTTGTCGTTGGATTCTTATATTTGCACCCATTAACTATATGTTACACATAATCTGATACATTTTATGTTCTCTATCTAGAAGTGAACTAGAAAACCTTTACTTCACCGCATGGCTTGCTCTGGCTGGCTTTAGCTCTAGCTCTCTGCTTACCCTCATTGTATTATGTATCAAGGCTTAGATGCTGCTCTATTCCATTAACACAGAGCAATCATGCTAGGCCTAATAATAGATGTAGTTACTTTCGCTACAACATTGTAAGCGTGGGTACTAGACACTTCCAACAAAAATTGTCGCTTATTCCTCATGAATGTGTGCCTTATTTTGAGGGCTTCGGCCTCTGACGCGATCCTCTTCATCGTGGACCAGATCGTGGGATGGGTCATTTTTGGGTTAGATGCATCAATTCTTGTATATTTTACTTTATGTTTCTGACAAACAGATTTGAGTATTGCCAAGAATATCTCCAAGCAGTTTCAAAGTGGTTTGAACAGAAATCCCAACAGAGTATCAAACTAGATGAGAAATTTGATATTGTTCAAAGTACAAAATCGTGAAAATTCAATGCAAAATTATGTACATTAGATCTACATATCGTTCAGAATTGTAAAAAAAAAAAAAAAAAAATTGAATTTGTTGAATCCACAAATTTGTAAAAATTCGATGGAGAATTAATGAATGTACCAAATCATGAACATTCAACGGAAAATTGTGTACAAAAGATGTATAGATAATCTGAACTTGTTGAGAAATTTGATTTCATTGAAAGTGCAAAACCATGAAAATTCAATTGAAAATTATGTACTTTAGCTGCACAAATCGTTCGGATTTGCTTAAAAAATCGAATTTGTTGAATGGAAAACTATGTACTAATGTACTAATCATCCAGATTTGATGAAAAATTCGAAATCGTTAAATGTAAAAAATTGTGAAACTCAATGGAAAATTGAAGAACATTCCAAATCGTGAAAATTATATGAAAAATTATGTATATTAAATGTACAGATTGTATGAATTTGTTTGAAAATTCAAATTCGTTGAATGTACAAAATCGTGAAATTTCAATGGAAAACTCCGTACATTAGACATATAGATCATTCGGATTAGTAAAAAAAATCGAATTTGCTGAATGTACAAATTCGACAAAATTCATTGGAAAATCAAAGAACGTACCAAAGTCCAAACTTGTTGACAAATTTGTTTTTATAGAAGTAAAAAAAATTAAGAAAATTCGACGAAAAATTGTGTACCTTAGATGTACAGATCGTTCAGATTTGTAATCAAATTCGAATCCATTGAATGTACAAAGTCGTGAAAATTCGATGGAAAATCAATGAATGTACCAAATTGTGAAAATTGTGTACCTTAGATGTACAAATCGTTCAGATTTGTAATCAAATTTGAATTCGTTGAATGTACAAAGTCGTGAAAAATTGATGGAAAATCAATGAACGTACCAAATCGTGAAAATTCAAGTAAAAATTGTGTATGTAAGATGTTGAGATAGTCTAGACTTGTAGAGAAATTTGATTTCGTTGAAAGTACAAAATCATGAAAATTCAATGGAAAGTTGTGTATATTAGATGTACAATTCGTTTGGAATTGTAAAAAAGTTCGAATTCGTTGAATGTACAAATTTAAGAAAAATCGATGGAAAATCAAAGAATGTACCAAATTGTGAAAAGTCAATGGAAAATTGTGTACATTAGATGTACAGTTCGTTTGGATTTGTAAAAAAGTTCAAATTTGTTGAATGTACAAATTTGAGAAAAATCGATGAAAAATCAAAGAATGTACCAAATCGTGAATATTCAATGGAAAATTGTGTACATTAGATGTACAAATATTCTGGACTTATTAGAAATTTGATTTCAATGTAAGTACAAAATCGTGAAAATTCAAGGGAAAATTGTATACATTAGATGTACAAATTGTTTGAATTTGTAAAAAACAAAAATGATCCATTGAAAGTATAAAATCTTGAAAGTCCAAAATAAAATTGTGTAAATCAGATGTACAAATAATCCGAATTTGTTGAAAATTTTGAATTCGTTGAATGAACAAAATCAAATGGAAATAATGTAATGATCATCCGAATTTGTTGAAAAATTTGAAATCGTTGAATGAACAAAATCATGAAAACTGAATGGAAAATCAAAGAACGTACCAAATCGTGAAAATTCATTTGAAAATTATGTATATTAGATGTAAAGATAGTCCAAATCGTGAAAACTCAATGAAAGTACAAACTCGTGAAAATTCAATGAAAAATCAAAGAACGTACCAAATCGTGAAAATTTAATGGAAAATTGTTTACATCAGACGTACAGAATGTCCAAACTTGTTAAGAAATTTTATTTCATTGAAAATACAAAGTTGTAAAATTCAATGAAAAATTGTGTACATTAGATGTACTGATCGTTCAGATTTGTAAAAAAAGAAAAACTTATTTGTTGAAAGTAAAAAGTCGTGGAAATCTAATGGAAAATTGTGTATATTAGATGTCCAAATAATCCAAATTTGTAGAAAAATTCAAATTCGTTAAACGTATAAAATCGTAAAAATTCAATGGAAAATTAAAGAACATATCAAATTGTGAAAATTTAATGGAAAATTATGTACCTTAGATGTTTAGATCGTCCAGATTTGTTTAAAAATTAGCACCCTCTTTTGCAACTAATCCCAAGTTTCAACATTTACAGGATAACTAAAATTTTTGGCAATTGGTTCATTATTGAGCATGTGAACTTGTATTACCTACCCAAGAGAATGACATGGGAAAATGCAGGAGCATGTGATTATATAAACTCATAAATCTATCCTAGGACATGACAAGGCAAATGCACGAACATGCAAGCATATGCAAAATGAATAAACCTGTGAACAATTTATTATGCCAAAAAGCTCTCAGCCAGCCGGCTTCTCCAACCCATTCTAGAACATTCTCAAACCCTCCTCTCTCTCTCTCTCTCTCTCTCTGAAAACTCTCAGATCTCTCTGGCCTCCATGGATGAAACCTTCAAGTAGTGCCTCCTTCTCTCATGGCCACCGTCGCCACCACTAACGGCGGTGGTGATTTCTTATCTTTCTATCTCTTAAACCCAGACCCAAATGTCTCGATCTCCTCTCTAAACCGCCGGTCCTGAAAAGCTGAAGCCACGGACACCAACGGCGGTGGTTTCCTCTTATTCTACTACAAACACGTCACTCTCAAACTCAAATTCACTTCTCTCTCCCTATTCGAAAATTTCAAACCCTAAGGGTCTCTCACTCCCTCTCTTTGAGTCCATGTGCATTTCTAGTGTGTGAGATTGTGTACAAGAAAATGTATGAACAAGTACAATGAGAAAGGAATTTACCCCTTTTATTAATCTGTTCTGAATCTGCAACAGTGAGATTTTGGGTCTGTTGGTTCTTCTGGGTTTCACTTTTGCTGTGTTTTCCGATTTGGGTCTGTTGGTTTTGGTTTTTTTGATAACTTGTTTGTGTGGCTTTATAGGCGCTGGAAATATTAAATACTTTTTTATTAAAAAAAGAAAAAGAAAATACCATTCAAATATCAAAATCAAAGTGGGTTTTCTATGGTATAGACTGTAAAGGTAGCAATTTTCTGTAGCAGCAGGTTAAAAAAAATTTAGCTATCGCTCAGTGGACAGGGCCTGTTTTGGTATTTACATTGTTAAAATAGCATTTTGGTTATTTTTAAGTTTTTAACACACCCAATGTGAATTCTCTAATAAGCTTCCAATTGTCACATTGTCAATTGCTATATTTGAGAAATAACACATTCATAATAGTTTTATAATGTAATAGTGATTTGAATTGCCATGTAACATTGAAATTATTGCATTATGACAATTGGGTTGGTCCCAAATTATGAACTTTTTCGTTCAAATTATGATGGATATTCTTTGCATTTGCAATTTCAGTACTGGATGGTCTTGTTTTTGAATTTGCTATGTTCTAGTTTCTCATTATGTTGTATTTTTGTTGTGTATGTACTTGGCAAGCAATTTCACTATCTAGGTTGGTTTTCTATTCCTATTGTTATACTATAATGGGATTGCCATTGGCTACTGCAGTCTGGGACATTGAATTTTTCTAATTTTATTGTTACTTACTACAATCAATATCCAAGAATTTAAGATCCATTTACTGGGTTTGCTAAGTTTCTCTCTCTGCATTCGTGTTTAGTATTTGCATTGTGGGAGGGTTGTAAAGACACCCAACAATATTGTACCTATAAAAATTTTAAATACAACATTGTACCATTACCCTAGATAACAAATGTTGCAGAAAATTTCAAACCTTTGCCAAATTCTCTCTTTGCTTATAATTGTAACAAAATCCAATACCGTGATTAATTTAAAATATGCATCATAAACACCGCTTCCCAAAAGAACGAATAATTTTTTTCCCCTTATAGGGAACAATATTTTATTAAATAATAGATTACTTCATGCTCACATACTGTAACCTAAGAGATTTATAAAAGAATTCTGCACAAAATGTAAGTGAATATGTGAATTCTAAAAGGAAGTAGCAATTTGTAAGACCCAACACATGAGCCCAATCAAACAAGTACTAATCAGCAATAGCTCCAACCAGACCCTTGACCAAACCAACCAATCATTACTCTATGCTCATTCAAAATTTAAAACAATTAAATGATCTCTGCATCTTTTATGTCCCTTGTGTATACCTCACTAGATAACAGTTGAATATCTTGTAATTTGGTTGGTAAAAGTCTCTAAGAGGGACCAGGATCCTACAATCTTGACCATGATTCTGTTGGGACTTTTAGTATCTAAGTTAATCCATAGGATCATAAAATTGTAAGATTTTAAGGTTTTTTTTTTTTTTAGAAACAAACTAACTACTAAACACACCCATACTTTAATTACACTTTATCACCCAGCTCAACTGAGTAAAAGCATAGTCCCTTCATATTTGACTAAAAGGATACCCCCATCATCCCATAAGAAATGTCCTATGCCATTTTCCATTATGTTCCAAAATCTTTCTGAAAGTTAGTGCCTGAACGTATTGCTCCTTTTCATTATCCCTCATTTTGAGTTAAAGCAAAGGTTGCATTGTAGAATAATTAGAGTTGAATATTTACATATCAAGTACAGTTCCCTTTCAATGTTGAGATTTTTTTTGAAAAGAACTTCATGCTTAATTTAACATGTTTGCGTCTACTCTTTTTTTGGACAATATTTAGTGAGTAATTACAAAAAAGATTGTGTTTATGACCAAAGGTGAAGGTGATATGTTATAAGGCAATTACAATTGCAATTACCTTAAAACTCTTGTCAAAGGTTCTTTGAGCTCATCCATGTTGAATGGTTGACCAAGAGAGTGTTTGTGGGAATCAATCTTGAGGTTAGGGCTAAAATTTGTTCAATTTATTCCTATACCTCAGCAATATGAAAAATCAATCCATTAGATATCATTGGCAAGTTAAGATTTATTTTGTGTATGGTTTACCTTTCAAAAAAAAAAAGGATTTGTTTTGTGTAGGCTCATCTATGTCCTACTTTCTGAAATTGCTAAGAGTCTGTTTGGTTTAAAAAATAATAATCACTCATCACTTACCAATCAGTTTTCATCCCATCACTCATAACTTATAACTCATTACCCATCACTTAAAATACTCAAATTCTCTAATCCAACCCTTTTGGCATATATTATCAACTTTTCATAACTCAAATTTTTTACTATTAATAGGACCCACACCTGAGCAATGGTGGCACATGTTTTCAACTTTTCATCGCTCAAATTTTTTACTATTTGTGAGACCCACCACTGAGCAATGGTCAAAACTGCTGTTAGCCTACCCGCCTCACCCTCATCTCCCACCATTTTCTTCTCTGCACATTTCATTTTGCCACCGTCACAGTCACAGATTAACACAAAAACTCTATTCACAGTTTAAAAAACTGTGATACACCATTCATACACAAAAACTCAAAACTCCATTCATACTTATTTATGATACACCACCAAATAAAAAAAGAAAAAGAAAAAAGAGCTTCCAGATCAAAAACGTGCTTCCAACGGAGTTGTTCTCGGCGCCAACAACAGAGCTTCCAGATCGAAGATCAAAGATCAGAGATCGGAGGTCGAAGATCGAAGATCGAAGATTGAAGATCGAAAATCGAAGATCGAAGATGGAAGCTCGAAGATCGGAGATTGAAGATCGGAGGTCGAAGATCGAAGCTCAAAGATCGAAGATCAGAGATCGGCGTGTGATTGAAGATCGAAGATCTTTTCGGCGTGTGATCAAAGATCGAAGATCAGAGATCGGAGGTCGCAAATCGGAGGTCGAAGATCGGAGATCGATGTGGAGCTTTTAGGCGTGTGATTGACCGGTGGGAGAAGAACAAAAAAGAAAGAACAAAAAGAAGAAGAGATAAGGAAGAAGAGAGAGAGAAAGAAAAGTGGGGAAGAAAGGGAAAAAAATGAAGGAAAAGAGAGAGTGACTGGTGGGATGTGACTCGCCTTTGGGCCCCATAATTTCCTCCTATTTTCCATGATTGTGATCCGGTTTTATGAGTGACTGAGTCATGAAAACAATGACTGGAAACTCATCGAAACAACTACTCCTTTGTGGAACCCATTTGTTTTGGATGATGGGTCATGAAAATTGAGTGATATCACTCAGTTTTCATGCAATCGAAACGAGCTCTAAATATCAGAATTTCATTATATAGAACATCGCATAAGTTTGGTCTCTTATGGCATGTTTGGGAGTTTAGAGAGGGAGGAGAGTAGATGGGAGTAGAGGGAAGGGGAGTAGTGGGGAGGAGAGTAGAGGAGAATGATTACCCTCCACCTTGTTTGGATGTTTTTATAATTAGTAAGGGGGAATGGAGTAATTAGCCCTTCTCCTTGTTTTTAACATTGTAATTTTATAAATATAATAAGGGTAAATTAGGTAATTTACTTTATCAATAATTTTATGTGCTCTACTCTCCCTCCAAATCTCTCCAATTTGGGGGAATTAAGAATGAGGGGGTTGGAGGTAGTTGAAATCCCTTCAAACCCTCCCCCTCCTTCCTTAAAAAACTCCCAAACAAGGTAATTGAATTACTCCTCTTCCCTCTACTCTACTCCCCCTCCTTTTTTAAACACCCAAACAGGCCATTAAGGAATGGATCCTATACCTCACCAATAAGTCTTCTTGCCCAAAACTGAATCTTGCCTCTGAAGCTTCTCTAAAACTGAACTCAAGGCGGCCCAAGGCTTAGGCCTAAAGCCCCAACCACAAAAAATATTTACCCTTTCCAAAAAAAAAAAAAAAAAAAAAAAAAAAAGGCCCCCATTCCATTGTAGAAAACCCAAAATTTTGTAAAACTATCATTTTTTTTCAAATGGTTGTGCACTTTTTATCATTAGTGATGTTAGGAATATCAAAAATTTTATTATAAATTTACAAACTGAAATGTTACTAATCACAAAAAGTATTTTAAATATTCATTAGTTACATTATTGAAGCTCATTAATTACTGTTATTGTCACATAATATTGTGAACATTTTGTCGTACCTTTAGCATTTTCCTTTTTTATTTCTAACAAGGCTTTAAAAAAAATTTGGAAATGTGTTAGATCATCAATGATTATTAATCTCCCATCATAGTTTGAAATTTTAATATTTGTAAACTAATCTACTACAAAGTCACACATCAATTAATATTGTAGACTATAAATGTAATTAATTATGTATCATCATATATCCAAAATAAATTAATTTCTTTTCAAAACATAATTTTTTTTTCTTTTTGTTAAATTTATTTTTAAACTATTATATTCAATTCTCTATATAAAATTAACCATAGTTTTAGTTAGTGTTATTTATTAAATTATGTATTTAATACATCAAATTAACCTTAATTTAATTAATATTAAATAATTTTATTTAATTAATATTATATATAAAAGGCCCTACATAAATCTTTCACATTAGGCATCAAATCAAGTTAGGCCGACCTGACTGAACTTTGCAACTCTCACGTGCTACTAATAGACAGTTTCCTCTACAGGAAAGGAATGGCCAGTCACTGTTATAGGATTGCATATTGGTTGATGGAATGTTCACTCACCGATGAGGAAATTAATGAGTTGCAGGAATTTCATATGATAAGATTTTGCCGACGTTTCATTTTTTTTGAGTATGTTTTTGGTGAAGATGGTTAATCATTTCAAATTTGTTTATTTAATTGTGGTATGCAGTAGAGTAAGCTTAACGTTGTTCTTCAATAAGGGTTTCTAGTGCTGTTTACAATTTCATCATTTGGGACACATCTTCTCATAATTTGGTCAGGGCAGTATTTGAAAATATTAAGGTCATCCCAATAAAAATTATGTACCTCAAATAAAAAATTTTGCTTGTCTTGTGTGCTCCACTCCAATAGAGTTTCTCATTATCTCATGCTCATTGGCCCAAGTATTTTATGCTCATTGGTCCATGTATAATTTGTTCTCTAAAATTTGTTGAAGATAATTTTGTTCTCCTTGAAAATTAAATAATTTCTAAAATTATTTTTATGTTTCTATCTCCACCAATATATCATTCTATTATTTTGGATGTGTTTTTTATTGATATTATTCCTATATAAGTTGGTTCATATTCTTTGAAATTATGTTATAGTATACTATTTTTTTTTTTTTGGGTACAACTAAGCTTTTTAAGTTTCAAATAAATTATTTAAATTCTTCATTTTCTTAATGGAGGTTATCATGAGAATCAAAACTCATAACAAACTTATACTAAATATTTTTAATTTATTCTCTAAATTTTATTGTAGATAATTTGTTATTCCTAAAAATTAAACAATTTCAAAAAGTATTTTTCATCACTCTATTCTTACAAATATATAATTTTTAATTTTTTACGTTATTATTATTATTATTATTTGAAATGATTCATATTCTTCTAACTATTGTTATTATGCATTATATTTTACTAATTTCTTTTGGTAGAACTAAAATTTTTAAGTTTTAAAGTTATTATTCAAATTCTCATACACTTAAGGAAATTATTATGATAACCAAAACTTATGCTATAATTACAATTGATATTACTTAAAAAATTTATTGTCCTCTCAACAAAAACTTGTCTTTTTCAATTCTTAAGTAAGTGCACCGGAATTAGATTGAATGGAACAAATTGGACAGATGTGGACCAAATGAATCGAATCAACTGGAGTGGACTGAATTGGACCACAATGGACTGAAGTGGAAAAAGTTGGACCAAAGTTAACCAAGTAGATTGAAAGGATCAAATTGGAAATAAATGAACCAAAGTGGATCAGATGGACCAAAGTGAACCGAACATGACCGATTTGATATGTTTCCTTTTTTTTTTTTTTTTTTTTCTTTTAATCTTTACCACTAAAGTTTTTAAGTTTCAAATATATTATTCAAATTTCTCATTCTCTTAAAAAATATTATTAAGATAATCAAAAATCATTATAAAATTACAAGTGATATTACTCAAATAATTGATAGACACCTTCAAATACATAGCTAAGATTGTGTTTTGATACACACACGAACTTAGTATAACTTTAAATAATGTTATACTACCGAATAACTTGCTATTTAATTCATATATTGAAAATCCAACCGTTGAAATACATGTTCTATATGTTCTTAATATGCATGTCAATTTCATGCTAATCAGATGTAATTTTATGCATTATTTTAAACTACAAAACTTGAATTTAAAAAATTTATTGATGACATGACTATTGATCTTTGACCATTTTGAAAATTTGAAAGCATTAAGAATATAAAAAGATAATGTAATCTAACAGTGGATATATTAAAATATACATCAAATTAAAAAAATTAAGTGATATAACATTGCTTAAAGTTATACTAGGTGTAACTTGAACCTAAACTTATATGAGATGAGTTCAAGTTATACCAGGTGTAATTCTTGTAAAGTTACACATTTTTACATCGTAGATCTGTAGGAAATCTAGCGGCTAAAAGAATTTATTAGCCACCTCAGCCATCCTAATTAATATAGCATCTTTTACGTTCTCTTCCTTATTTATTACAAATTAATTCTATACTTTATTCTTTCTCTGTTTACCCAATATAAAACGAAATTTTATTCCTGTTTTTTTTTTTTTTCATCTTTACTTCCTTCTAGATTTTTAAGCAGTATATTAGATGGCCTCTATCTTCTAAAAAAAAAACGCCTTCACCTCTCTTTTTTTATTTTAAGCAGTGTATGCATTTGCTTCTATTAGTATTTTATCATGGATTTTTTTTCCCCGTAGTTTCGTTTATAACTTGAAATGATACCAATTACATTGTTAAAGAATTTCTTCCTACCCATTTCACTGATATGGTTTTGGGTTTTTGACTGAAGGTTTGCCTTAATTTCCTCTCTCTATATCAAGCACAGAGAATGGAGGCAGAGCATGTTCTTATTATTTATAGATGTGGAATACAATAAGTCTTATGACACTTTTTCCTGCAACTTCTTGAAGGTTGGTTTTGTGTGATGAAAAAAGAAAAGATATATGGTATTAGTAGTAAGTCCATGTAAAAGCGATCGTTTACCCTTCAGGCCTTCACAATTTATCATTTCAACAAGTTATGAAATAAGTTATGATATAAATTGTATTTGAAGTGAAGTTACATGTAACAATGTGTTAATTTTTTTGAGTTAATCCCCAAGCCCAATATTCATTAGTTTATTGATAAAATTTGTAACATATGCTAGTACCTGATTTTGTAATATGTATTTACCTGATGTTAATATTGTGGATGAGTTTGTGTTTTAAACATTCATGAATCATGAATGCTCAAACAAATTTGAGTTTGGGCTTCAATTAAAAAAATTCGCCAGGCTCTTAAAATAAAAAAGATCAGTGCTGGGCTTGGGCTTAAATCTTTATTATGATACTGTCCAATGAGTTCAAGTTTAGGACTATTCTAAGCAAAAATTTAATTAAACAGGGTTTTATGGGGCCTAATGCAAAACACCAAAAATGTGCCCATTCAAATTGCAAAATTGTTTCTCAAAAAAAAAAAAAAAATGGCAAAATTGGTTCAGAAGGTAGCCCAAGTAAGTTAAACGATACCCAGCCCAAACCCATGTTCATTGGGCTTCTAAAACTATGTACGTAATGCTCTCTAACGCTAATACAGTTCTTTATGAGAAAGTTGGGCTCCTAAATAAAAACAAAAGATCGACCCATGGATTTGACTTAAGTCTTATTGAGTTTGAGATCGGTCCAAATGATTCAAATCTGGCCTTATTCAATATTCCAATCAGTCGGCTTGGCTTGGGTCCAATGTTGAGTGCACTAGAGCAATAGACAAAAAGCTTTGTCTGTAATACGGTACAGACGTATCTACACATTTGTCTTGTCAATGCAGTGGAGCCTTGGACAAAAGCTTTGTCCTAACCAACAAATGTGCACATTCAAAATTCGTTATGTTTTCGTGTTAAGTATCCTGTTATGTCTTTTGTCCATACTTCTTAATGTTGTTAAATAACAACTAAGTTCACTCCGTTTGTTCAAGTTCAACAAACAACAATGAGTATGGTCACATCATTGCCTTCACAAGCCGAATGTAACTTTCAATCCCATGACTCTTCAAAATTTTATATCCCAAACTCCAACTAATTTTATGCATATGAACAGAAAAGCAAGACTATTGTTCAAACAATGAGAAACCTTAAGTCTTAGGTATACTCCATATTTTTTGTAATAATGGCGAAAATTAAGTTTGCATAATAGACCCCCTAGGTAATCCAACATATAATTGGACTGACTAAACCAATGTAATTTACCCATCCCTTGCAAGTGGGCAACAGAGAGGAATGAGTAAGGGATAGGATTAATTCTTAAATTTCCAGACTACAGTAATGATACCCCCAATTGTTCAGCATTTAGTGTGATATGATTAGGGTTGGTGAACGATCAATGTGAAGGCTTGGGGCTAAAAGTGATTTTGAGCATATTCATATGCCATAATGTTACCTTTAGAGCTCAATTGTGAACTTACCTTACCAAGCTATTCTGATGGTGTCTGTGATCTCAGGTAATCCAACCATGGCTGTAATGGTGCCTCTCTATTCATCCAACCAAACTTCTTTAGATTGGTGAGATACTCCCTAGAGTGCTTAGCTCAATAGTTGTAGTAGATTTTACTAGGTAAAGCCTCTCAGGTTGCCTAATTAGCTTGTTTCTGAGTTCTGCTTTATCTATCCTTGTCCAAAAATCTTCAAGCTAATGCCTTTTCTACAGGATTCCCAATTGTTGAGCCTTTGTCTAATTCTGTTTGGGCTTGGTTCAAATAGACCCCCAACTTTTGGAAGCAATAACACATGAATGCCATTAAACTTTCCCTTTTATCTTTTGTGATTTTCTTCCCTCTTAGGTTAAGGATCATAAACTCCATTTTATTAAATTTAATACAAACGTTCAAATCACCTTCGCAAACTTTCCTCACTTGTATATCTCTCCTTTTTAATGGATGTATAATAATGTTGTTGACATGTTGATTGCTTATTTCACTAGCTTGTCCATCAAATATATCCCTAAACACTAATTCCCAAGAGAAACTCAACTCTCAGAAATCTGAAATTCTCTTGATTTTTTGAGGCTCTTAATGATATAAATGTTTTTAATTTACAAAAAATGGGTTTTCAGAAACTCAATTCTATTAGAAAGTTGAAATTCTGTTGATTTTTGAAGGGTCTCTTAATGCTATAAATTTTTTGTTTTACAAAAGAAAGTTACTATGGTAGAATTAGAAGTATACACCACTTTTTTTATTACCCTCAAAACTTTTTTACTACTAAAGGAAGATCTATTTTCAAAACTTTTAAATGATTACTGCTTTGATCCTTACATCACAGCCATTTAATATTGTCTTTTTAGTGATGCGTGAGTTACTGAAGGCATGACCTCCCTAAACCTTTCTGCAAAGTCTGTTCCTTTTGATCATCTACAATTTTAAAAAATAAAATAATAATGCTTTTTTTTTTTTTTTTTTTTTTTTTGGAGAAAAATAATGCTACTTGTTAGTTGTTACTAATCACACGATATTTTTATTTTCATCGTACACTTATTTAGTGGTCTCTGTATAACATCAAAAGCCTTTCTCATGCATTTGGCACCAAGACAATTACATATGAATGCTGACCCTAAAATTCACGATTGGAAAGCTATATCATGACGAGAAACCATTATTGTATCACCTGCACAAGCTTGTAGAAACTGAAGAAATAAGAAATAAAACATTTAGGAGTTGCAATGTCTCAAGCCATTTCATAACGTCTACCAATGTCAATTTTCCATTCAAGATTGAGGCCTTTTTATTAGTGAAACCAAAAAACTGCAACCAAAAAAGAAAAGAGTATCACAGTTGAGGGGACAAGGCTTTTGATCCACAAGCAATGTACGTGAATATTGAAGGTATCTGAATTTTAAAGGGTTTCTTTGACATTTTGAGAAACATACATCTCACTAATAGAATAGAATAGGGATCAATTATCAGTATGATCGTCACGGATAAAAAGATTATGTAAACCTCAAGTTGTTTATCAACATGTTCGGAAATCTCATAAAGAAAATAGTTATCTATGGTTTTGCATTGATCGAATTAGAAAATATTCCATTGTTTATATATAAAAATAGTAGGACCATATGCATAAAAATCTAGATTACGAGAGCTAAGGTTTTGAAAAATATATATAGATCATGAATTAGGACTTCAATCAAAGAAAGGCAGCTTCAACACAATTTATCCAAAAACAAAAGAAAGGCCTAACGACTAATGCCTTCTACGTCAATAGACAAAAGTAAGGTCAATATGCTCCGTTGCTCATAATATCCATGAAAAATATTAGTGTGGCATCATATCATGAAACAAATAATTCAAGAGGACTTAAAAATAATAGCAATTAATTTGCTTCCACTATCACAAACTACCCCCCGAACCATACCATATTCTATTATGCAATTTTCTTTTTTTATTAGGCATTGTTCTGCAATTCCTTGACAGCCAAATTTACCTTATAATACATACTTACAGGCTATAGGAGGACTCCATCTACACTCTTCAATGGCCACTCTTGTCTGATTATTTTTCTAAGTTTCCATAAATTCCATAGCAAGATTAGAGGCTATTTGCACCAAATTCAATGCTATCTTCAGAGCTTCACCCACCCACCTTTGGTTCCAATTGTACCATAACAGCCAGGCTATATATAGCATGACCTCCACCTCCATGACATGCCCATTTTGTTTTGAAGACAGAATAACACTGTGAACGACTAAATTTCAAGTTTGAAATAAAGTCAAATAAGTAAAATAGTTTCATAAATGTGAATTTGTATTGATAAATATGTGGTACAATTCTCTGTGATTACAAAAGAGTGATCATCTGATTTGATCTTTTTACATAACACCACTAAGGTATGGGAGAATGGGTGAGTGGTTGAATCCAAACCTTACACGTGGAGCAACTATGAGGGAAGGGAGATTAGGTGTTGGCTAAGAGATTTTGTCTTGGTCAATGCTAAAGGCGTGACTGTCTTGGGAAGGAAGAAAGATTTACGCCTGACATAGTACTCAAGTACTCACCAAAAAAGACAGTGACTTTTTAGGGTCAGAGGCTATGAGGACACCCCTTATTGGTTGAATGCACAATGAGTTACCTCAGAGACACGTGTACCAATCACAGTACTCCTAATATCCCTCTCAATGTCCAAGACTTGTCTCTTAAGCAGTAGGCAAAAGTACCTACCTACGAGTCCCAATGCCACGTTGGCACAGTTCTTATCCCTTAGTTAGCAAAGAATATCACAGCTATGAAAAGGTCCAAAAGAGAAAATGATGACTTGACACCTGTCCTCGTACTCAGCCATATTTCTCAGAGTATAAGAGGAACATGCAGTTGTGCTATTAGGGCAAGAACTTAAGTAGATATTTTGAGATGAAAGTGAAGAGTTAATAGGAAAGAAAGGGAAATTCACTGCAAACTGGTCTCTTTTTCATACATAATACAAGCTGAGCTGAGCAAGAACGTTATGTTCTTGCTCAAACTGTGATTTTTTATCCCTTCTCTAGGGTTTTCCACGTACATCCTGTGTTGTTTTCATAATCAGTTTCTTCTTCTTGTTTAAATGTGCGTCTTTTTCATGTCCTATCATCACTTTCTTTATTTCTTGTTTGAGTGTCATGTCAAAACTTGCATTTTTTCGAGCTTTCTTATTTAGATGTACTGTTAAATAACTTATTTCACTCTCATAAATAAGCTCAAATCTAACTTGTATGTACATTTTTGGCGACTTCATTGGGGTGGGTCCCAATTTTCCTTAGGATGGGTCCTTTGTTGCTTATGACACCTTCCTAAGGATGAGGTCTCTTGTGTTGAACCTTCTTACCTTAACATTTCCGTTGTAGTATCTGGCCATTGCTTCTTTGTGTTTGGCCATTCGCTTCATAGCTTCTTCTCTGACTTCATCAATTAGGTCTAGGTTACTGTTAAGCTCCTGTTGGTTTTTCTAGTCTTCATAAGTTTTGACTTAGAAGCTTGTCAGTCCTACTTCCACTGGTATGACGGTCTCAGTGCCAAATGTCAGCTTGAATAGTGTTTCTCCTGTTGGAACTGTTGTGGTTGTCCAATATGCCCAAAGGACATTTTGTAATTCTTCAAGCCATGCCTCCTTTACCCCCTCAAGCCGAGTTTTGATAATTTTGAGCAAGCTTCTGTTTGTCACTTTTGTCTAGCTATTAGCCTGAGGGTGTCTTAAAGAAGAGTAGTGATTCTTAACTCCTAAGTCTTGGCAAAATTTTTGAAACTTGGGATTGTCAAACTGCTTTTCATTGTCTGATATTATGACACGTGGGACTCCAAACCTGCAGGTGATATTTTTTCATATAAAGCTTATGACTTTAGTCTTCGTTATCGTCGTCACTGGTTCTACTTCTACCCATTTTGTGAAGTAATCAATTGTGACGATCAGAAATCTAAGTTGCTTATTCCCTAGAGGGAGTGGACCCATAATATCAATTCTCCATTGGGCGAAGGGTCATGACGAGTGTTAGGAAATTTAGACCCTAGTTGATAGAATTAACAAGTTTTAAATCCAAGTTGTTAATTAGATTAATTATGAATAAACTTATTAAAACAAACAAACATCAATATCATGTCAAAATCATATGCAGCGAAAAAGTAAATAAGATAAGATATGATGACCTAGGAAAACTAATGAAACTAGCCAGTTTCATAGTAAAAAACCTAAGGGAAAACCTTCTCGAAAAGCAATTCACTATAGTAAAGAGATGTTTCAGATCTAGTACAAAACCTTTGTCCCTAGACTCTACAATTCCCGTAGATGAACTCACAGCAGAAACCTTCTACCACTTCAGAACCTCTGAACTCTTCAATATATGAGCACCACCCTTTTGATGCACGGATCATAGTACGTAACTCACTCCTTTGCATGAATTCTAGTACGTGACTTACTCACCAACTTGAGAAAGAAGAATGTTGGTTACAAAATTCTTCACTTCATCAATAATGAAGATCAAGAAGCACTTGGTTACAAAACCCTAAGGCGCAAAAGACACAGTAGCTTCTTTTAGAGAGAATAAGGCTTCAGTTACCTTTTGCATATGTTCTCCTTATATTCTCTTGTACGACGGCTTCTAAAATAAGCTTTATATATATATATATGTGTGTGTGTGTGTGTGTGTGTCTAGGGTTGTGAGAAAAGAAACCCTATACAAATACATAAGCATGGGCTGAAAATCAGATCTGAAAATTCTGATTTCCATAACCTCGATAGATACCTCGATAGATAGTATCTGTCGAGCCTCATTAAATCTTAATAGATAGCTATCTGTCGAGCAGTTGTAGAGTTATATGTCCGCAGGTATTAAGCTATCTATCTAGCTTTAGTGAACACCTTTTCTTCATTTGTTTCTTGGTCCAATCTTCATGGCTTTAATATTAGACTTAAGCAACGTGTTCTTTGAAGTATTAAATACATCCTAGATCTACCCAATTACAAGTAAAGTGCGTTTTGTCAAAAGATTAGCCAACTACATAAAATATGTCCTTAACAATCTCCTCCTTTGGTAATTCGTGACAAAATCACAACAAACAAATAAACATATGAAAGAAGTCATAAATCACTCAACTCATACTCCCTTGTTAAGTACAATAAAATCTATCTTAATACAAACTCTTAAAAAATTTTGCAAGAAGAGAGTTCATGGCAATGAAGACTTGGACAACTTGTATTTTTGAAACACTTAAACAAAACACATCAAGACATCTTTGTGTGAAGTGGAAATAATATATTGCATATAAACAATAAGAAACATGTGTATAAAGATAGAAAAGAAACAACACATGTAGAGATAGGTGAAGAAAACATACATCATCACATATATATCAAAGATAAGCACAATATATGTAAAAATGGTCACAAGACCTAAGGTACAAGAACAAGAAGCTAAAAGTAGCTCCTACAACAAGAAGGAGGTAAACACTCCCCCTAACAAGATGAAACACATCTCTCCCTTACAAGGGCATGTATTTCTCCCCCTAACTTGTAGAATCTTAAGAAGAAACCACAATTTCTCCCCCTTTTTGTCATAATTGACAAAAGGTACAAGAAGCTAGAAAGCTTCACCCGAGAAATATAAAGATGATCAAGGGGATACAAAGAATCCATAAAAAATGCATGAATTTAATGAAAAAATATCCTATGGATGACAAGATAACAGAAACATGCAAAACATGTGAAAAGCAATGCATGCAGAGGATGTTGATGGATCGAGAGGTGTCGAGAAGCTATTGAGCATACCTCAATGGATCGAACAACTATCGAGAATCTGTCGAGGGGACAATAACTTTCTCGATCGATCCACCTAGCTATCAAGAGGTGTCGAGATTGCGATAAAAATTTAACTGAAAATCTTGACAGATAAGCCAGGTATCGAGAGGTATCGAGGAGGTGTCGAGATTGCATAAAAACAGTTTTTCAAGAAGGGAAAAACACAGATATGAATGCAAACACATATGTAACTCAACTAATGATCCAACAGCATTTTGAACTCTCAAAATCATCTCTCATCAATAAAATTAATAAGCACATGATCCCAAAAACACACACACACGCTAAACAAGTCTAACCAATTTTATATTTCAAAAATAAGTTAAGACAGTTTAGTGACCATACATCAACACATGTAAACCTTGTGATGGCCAAATTACATTGTACCTACACATGTATCAAGAGTAGCAAAGAATATTGTGTGTGAAAAATATCGCAAGATTGCACAAGTGTCTCTATGTTATAACGATTTGAGATATGGAAAAATCACTTTAACTCATACACAATTATAACTCTTTGATGGGGACTATCACCTTCGAGGTACATCCTATAACTCCTACATCTCCTAGAAAACACACTTGCAATCATATTTTAAAGCATTTTGTTCTTTTTGCTTTTATTTCTTTGCGTATTTTCTCTTTATTAAGCAAACCATACATGGGTATACAAAAAAAGAGAAAAGAAATACTCAATTATGTTAAGCTTTTTGACATGGCACTTTTGCTATGTCGAAGCATACAGTTGTCATTGTCATGATTGGCAGGTAACAATGGTGAGATGATTATTTATGTCTTTCTCTTAGGATTTTCTAGTCATTCCCATCAAAAAGAGTGATACGAGTGTTAAGTACAAGAGATCACTTAACCTTACTCATCACAAACAAAGAGCCACAAAGTTGTGCATAAAGATGCTCATCTAAGCTACAAATGATACAAAGTTTAGAAAACTCTGTTTCAATGGCCATTTTAAGATTCACAAGAACCAATGTACACATACACACACTATTTTTGTATTTTTTTTTTAATTTTGAAAACAAAACAAAATAAAAACTAAACAACCAAACAAAAACAGATAAACAATCATGAAAGCATGAAAGAAAGATGCAAATGCATGAGGACATGATAGAAAAATGCAGATGCATGAAAGTATGATTTCAAAAGTAGAAAAGAAATCAAGCAAAGAGAGTCCAACTTTAGATAGAAAGAATTAAAGCAGAAGACAAACAGAAAAGACAGTTAAGTTTTAGGCTCCTTTCTCACCCACACAGCATGAGTCTTTGGCTGTGAAGATGAAAAAGCACGTGTCCTAGTAGGTCTATTAAAGGACATAGAAGAATTAAGATTCTCCTGAAATTAAGTTAAAAAGTTCAAAGCTTTTAATAACTTTCCAAACAAAGGTATAGGTCCTTGAGAGTAAACCTGTGACCGTTTGGATACTTGCTTTTAAGGATACAACTTAAAGCAATTAGGACAAATGTATCCAAAGACACCACAATTATGACAAACATGAGGTCTAACAAAGGATTGAGAATTATCCAGATTAGTTTTGGATTTCATACCTTTATTACCTTTGTTAGATTGGGGTACAGAGACAATCCTTGATCTAGAAGCCGTGGAAGAGGAGGGGCCGAAGGAGACAACATATCCTAAGTCAGTCTTATTAGAACCAGGCTTTTGAGCACTTAATACCCCATCAAGCTTTGCACTAGACATCCTCTCTATTTAAGTTCTAGCTTGACTAAGCTCAATCTCGAGATTCTTGAACTTCTCTTCTAATGAGGTGTTCTCCACAATAAAAGTCTCAACTAACATTGTAGTTTCATCTAATTTGACTAACAGATCAGTTTTTTAAATTTTTACCTCATTAAGCTATTTTTTACAAAGATGAGAAGTTTTTTAAGATTTTATGAATTCAGTACAAAGCTTATCATAGGCTTCCAGAAGGGTCAACTTTTTAGGTACTTCTTCATCAGAAGAATCCTCACTGTCACTAGCACTCTTCACAATCACCCTATCGGTTAAGGTAACAAAGGCCATAACGTGATCACATTCATCCACATACTCATCAGAAGAGTCATGCTCAATGTCACTCCAAGTAGCAACCAACCCTTTATCTTTTTGACTTTTTGGCCTTTTCTCTCATCAGGTAGTTTGGGCACTCTATTCTTATATGACTAAAACCCTTGCACTTATAGCATTGGATGAAAGGTTTCTCATTCTTGCCCTTCCTAGAGGATTTAGATTCCCTAAGAGGTTTGCCCTTATCCTTTCTCCTAAATTGAAGAAGCTTGATAATCTCATCAGTTATGAAGGTTAGATCCTCATTCTCATCATCATCTTCATCTTCATTTTCAGAGTCCTCATTCTCTCCCTCTATACCCTTAAGAGCCAAGTTTTTGCTCTTTCCACCTTTACCCATTGAGCCTAATCCCATCTCATAGGTTTGAAGGTTCCCTACAAGCTCAATTAAAGGAATTTGATCAATGTCCTTTGCTTCTTCAATGACAGTGATCTTGGGATGGAATCTTTCAGGTAATGACCTAAGGATTTTCCTAACAATTTTGGATTCTGCTATAGATTCTCTAAGGTTGAAGGCAGAATTCACAATATCCTTGAGTTTAGCATAAAACTCATCAAAGGTCTCATCCTCCTCCATCCTTATTTCTTCAAAGCTACTAGTGAGTCTTTGAAACTTCACAGTCTTTATAGCCATAGTACCTTTATAGGTGGTCTTAAGAATGGTCCATGCTTCCTTGGCAACTTCCATGGATGATATTTTCTTGAATTTCTCATTTGCCACCCCACAAAACAAAGCATTCAAGACCCTACTGTTGAAATTTGCCGTTATGATTGTTGCATTATCCCAATCCACCGGCGATTCCTTTAGCTTAATCCAGCCAACTTCAACAGCTTGCCATACCTGTTCACCTAGAGCTTACAAGAAAATTTTCATACAAGCTCTCCAGTACGCATAATTAGTGTCATCAAATAAAGGAGGAATCAAAAGAGATTGCCCATGATCCATGACAACGGGGGTTAAGGATCACACTCAAGAAATTAATCCAATCAGAGTGTGCCCGCTTTGATACCACTTGTTGAAAAATTTAGACCCCAGTTGATAGAATTAACAAGTTTTAAATCCAAGTTGTTAATTGGATTTATTATGAATAAACTTGTTAAAACAAACAAACATCAATATCATGTCAAAATCATATGCAGCAGAAAAGTAAATAAGACAAGATATGATGACCTAGGAAGACCAATGAAACCAACTAGTTTCACAGTAAAAAACCTGGAGGGAAACCTTCCCGAAAAGTAATCTACTATAGTAAAGAGAAGTTTCAGATCTAGTACAAAACTTTTGTCCTTAGACTCTACAATTCCCGTAGATGAACTCACAGTAGAAACCTTCTACTGCTTCAAAACCTCTAAACTCTTTAATATATGAACGCCACCCTTTTGATGCACGGATCCTAGTACGTGAGTCACTCACCAACTTGAGAAAGAAGAATGTTAGCTGCAAAGTTCTTCACTTCATCAACAATGAAGATCAAGAAGCACTTGGTTACAAAACCCTAAGGCGCAAAAGGTGCAGTAGCTTCTTTCAGAGAGAATAAGGCTTCAGTCACCTTTTACATATGTTTTCCTTGTATTCTCTTATGTGACAGCCTTTAAATTAAGCCTTATATATGTCTAGGGTTGTGAGAAAAGAAACCCTACACAAATACATAAGCATGGGCCGAAAATCAGATTTGAAAATTCTAATTTCTGTAACCTCGATAGATATCTCGATAGATAGTATCTGTTGAGCCTCATTAAACCTCGATAGATAGCTATCTATCGAGCAGCTGTCGAGCTATTTGTCTGTAGGTATCGAGCTGTCCAGCTTTAGTGAACACATTTTCTTCACTTGTTTCTTGGTTCAATCTTCATGGCTTTAATACTAGAATTGAACAACATGTTCTTTGAAGTATTGAACACATCCTAGATCTACCCAATTACAAGTAAAGTGTGTTTTGTCAAAGGATTAGCCAACTAAATAAAATATGTCCTTAACAGCGAGGATATGGGTGTCATCGTCTCTCCTGGTCTCGTTTAGACGTTTGCAAAGCATTGACACTTGTCGTATGCTATGACGATGTTGTATGCGTCTTTCTGTAGGGTTGATTAGTAATATCCTACTCTGAGCTCCTTTCTTGCTAATGATCTTGCCCCGGCGTGGTTTCCACAAATTCCCTCGTGTATCTCGTAGAGCACATAATCTGCTTTTTCTAATCTGGCGCATCTTATATATGGGAGTGAATATTCTTGTCTGTACAGCACGTCGTTAATAATGACGAAGTGAGCTGTTCTGATCTATATCTTCCTTGCCTCCGTCTCATCTTTAGGGAGCCATCCTTCTTTCACGTAGCGGACGATGGGAGTCATCCACTCATCTTGTTCTTTTATCTTTAGGACTTGTTCACCTTCTGTGCTTGGCTGCCCCCTTATCTCTACACACAATTCAGATGTCGCATTGTGATCGTCTAATGAGGCCAATCTTGTTAGAAAGTCAACTTCTGCATTTTTGGCTCGAGGAATTTGCACAAAGTCTAGACTATCAAAGTGTTGTGAAAGTCATTGGATGATCTTCAAATACTTCTGCATCCTTTCTACTTTGGCTTCATAATCTCCCTTCACTTGTCCAATTATTAGCTGAGAATCAGTTTGGACGATAAGGTTCCTTGCTCCTAGAGCCTTTGCTAGACTTAGCCCTGTTAACAATGCTTTGTATTCTGCCTTATTATTTGTTGCTGGGAATTGCAATCTGACTACATACTTTAATGTTTTTTTTTTTTTTTGTGGAGATATGAGCACTAATCTTGCTCCTCGTACTTTCTTTGTGGCAGACCCATTTGTCTATGTTTCCATAGGAGGTTCTTCTTCCTTATAAGAGTTAGTGAATTCTGCAATGAAGTTTGCTAGTACCTGGGCTTTGATTGCTGCTCGGTGCCGATATTTGATGTCAAATTGGCCCAATTCAATAGCCCATTGAATGAGTTGTCCTTCTGCATCTATCTTGTTCATCTGATGAGTTGATTTGTCATGATGACGATGGGGTGTGCTTGGAAATAAGGGCGGAGCTTTCTAGAGACAACTGATAATGCGAGAACCATCTTTTCCATTCCTAGGTAACTTGCCTCTACCCCTTGGAATGTCTGGCTAGTATAATAAACCAGCTTCTAGACGTTCCTTTTGTCTTTGATCAGTGCAGAGCTTACTATAGTGTTGGATACTGCTAGGTAGAGATACAACTTCTCTCCCATCACCAAGGGGCTTAATAGAGGTGGCTTCGTCAAGTACTCCTTTAACTTGGTAAGGGCTTTCTTGCATTAGTTAGTCCACTGAAAAGTTCTTTTCAATACTTTGAAGAATGGCATGCACTTGTCTGTTGCCCTAGAGACAAATTTGTTTAGGGCTGCAACTTTTCCTGTCAAGCTTTGTACCTCCTTCGCTATTTTTGGTGACTCAACCTTGATTATCACCTTTACTTTATCTAGATTTGCTTCTATGCCTCGTTGGGACACCATGAATCCCAAAAAATTTCCTAAAGTAACGACAAAGACACACTTTGTAGGGTTCAATTTCATATTGTACTTACGTAGTGTGCTGAAGGTTTCTTCTAGGTCGTCCAAGTGATTGACTTAGTCCTTGCTCTTCCCTAGCATATCGTCCACGTACACTTCCACATTTCTTCTAATCTGGCGGGAGAACATGTGGTTCACCAATCTTTGGTAGGTGGCTCCTACATTCTTCAATCCAAAAGGGCATAACTTTGTAGTAGTACAAACCTTGGCTGGTGACGAACAAGGTTTTCTCTTAATTGTATTCATCCATAAGAATCTGGTTGTTCCTAAAGAATGCGTCCATGAAACTCAATAGCTTGTGTCCAGTAGTTGAGTCTACCAACTACTCAATCCTTGGCAAGGGGAAGCTATCTTTTGAGCAAGCTTTATTCAGGTTTGTGAAGTTGTCGCACATTCTCCACTTTTCATTACTTTTCTTTACCATGACCATATTTGCTAGCCAATCTGGATAGAAGAACTCTCTGATGAAATCAGCTTCTAGTAGCTTCTCTACTTTGTTAGTCATAGCTTTGTTGCATTTTGGTGATATTTTCCGCTTTTGCTGTACAGGTTTACATTATGGGTTGACGTTGATACGATGTTGTATGATCTTTCTATCAATTCCGGGCATATCCTCGTGTTTCTAGGCAAAAACATCTTGGTTTGCCTTTAAGAAGGAAATCATCTTCTCTTTCTCTGACATCGGGAGTGTTGTTCTGATCTTCAACACCTTCATTGGATCTCCTAGGACAATCTCAACTTCTTGTGGTGTTTCTGATGGTTCGAGAATGGGCTTTGGTTCATTGATCACCCTTGTGTGGTTCTCTTCGAATGCTAAGGCAGCTTGATAGCACTCTCTTCTCAGAATTTGGTCTCCTCTGATTTCTCCTACCCCATAAGCTGTTGAAAATTTCACATTTAAGTAATAAGTTGACGTTGCTGCTCTTAGTTTGTTCAGTGTAGGTCTTGTCAAGATGATGTTGTATGTCGAAGGACAATTAACTATGAGGAAAGCAATATTCTTGGTGACCTGTGCTAGATAAGTTCCTGCAATTACAGTAGAGTGACGATGCCTTTAGGGACGATTCTATCCCTTGTGAAGCTTACATGAGTCGAGGTGAAAGGCCTAATCCTTTTCTTATCTAGCTTCATCTACTGAAACGTGGCCAAGTTGATGATATCTGTTGAGCTTCCATTGTCAATGAGCACCTAGTAGATGTTGAACTCTTTTATTCTAAGCATGATTACTAGTGGATTGTCATGGGGTTGCTTGATGCCGCGACCGGCTCTCTCTAAGAAGACTATATCAGGCTCGTCATTCTTTGGCATCTTCATTGGAGGGAGCCGCAAATGGACTCTATTTATTTCTCTTCTCTGTGCCTTTTTTTAGGTACTTTAGCATTCCGCCTATCGTCAATCCTCTTGAGATTGTCTTTATTTCTCATGTTGGGGGTTTGCTATTTGCTACCTCCAAAGTTTTGTCCTGGTCGTCCTTTCGGTGGTACCTGTGGGGCTCCGTCTTTCGGACGTACTTTTGTAACTTTCCTTGCCAAATTAAGGTCTCCACTTGGTCTTTTAGATGCCTGCATTCATTAGTGCGACGACCGTGGTCCTGGTGGAACCTGCAATACTTGCTCTTATCACTCCTTTCTACTGGAGTGCTAATCGGCTTCAGCCACTTTAGGGAGGGGTCATCACTTATCTGCATAAGGACCTGCTCAATTGGCATTACCAAAGGAGTGAAGTTAGTGAACTTGGGTTTCCTATCAAGAAGTTCCTTCTTTTTCCTTGTGGTCTGCCTAACACTTTGCGTCTCCTTCTTCTTATCACGATTGCTGCTTGTTCCTTTGTCTCTCTTCCTTTTCCCTTTCATTTCCTTTACGAGCATTGCATCTTCTACATTCATGTACTTTTAAGCTTTACAGAGCAACCCCGCTACTGTTTTTGGTGGACTTTTAGTGATTGGGAAGAAGAAATCTCCTGGCAGCAATCTTGCTTGGAAGGTTGTTAGGATGACTTGATCTTCAGCTTTGTCTACCTATAGCAGCTCCTTATTGAATCGAGTGACGTACTGCCTTAGTGATTCTCCTTCTGCTTACTGGATGTTGAGAAGATGGCCATTGGGCTTTTTGTGTCTTTGCCCCCCAATGAAATGACGAACAAAACCCTTGCTAAGTTGTTCAAAATCTGCAATAGTTCCTGGAGGTATCTTGCTGAACCATACTCTGGCTGCTCCCTTCAGTGTTGTCGAGAATGCCCTACACATCACCTCGTCTAGGGTCATCTGCAATAGCATTATTGTCTTGAATGATTCGATGTGATCCAAGGGATCTTTGGAACTTTCATACGATTGCAATTGTGGGAGACAGAATTTTGGTGGGAGGGGATGGTTTAGTACTTCATTAGTGAATGGTGAGTCCATCCTTCGAATCATCCCATCCAGATTTTCTCCACCTTTGTCCTTCATAGCATTTTTTAGTTTGTCCATCTCCTTCCTCATGTTGCAAAACTCATTCTCCACCCTGGTGGAATCTTCTCTTGAAGTCCTGTCTTGCCTGTTGGCTTGAGAGTTTGATTCTTTTTATTTTGGTTTTCACCTTTCGCCGACGTTCTGCGTTTTGAGACTCCATTGTCTTTCATAGCTCTTCATTCTAGCGAGTCAGCTTTTTCACATTAGCCAAGAAGGCTTGAATTTGTTGCTATTGCACAGCATCTGGCTGAGGTGCAGTCTCTGCTTCCATCTCATACTTCAAGGAACTCTTTTGTCATTGGGAAAGATGGCTTGAATGATTAGCGTTTCCATAAACAGCATCAAACTAATGATGCAAAAAATCAAAAGTTGAGCTCTACGTCGTATCAGATGGACGATGCTGTGAATGAGTTCGTCTTTGTAGATGAGAAACCTACAAAATGAACTGGGTGGAAGAATAACATGTCGCTGTGGCATCAACCAAACTACTTCTGATGCTTAAGTCAGTAAGGGAGAAAAATTCTAAAGAGAAAATGAGTAGAGAGTGATTTTGTAGAGCATTTGTGTGTACTTTTAACTTCTATTATCTTCTCTTTTATAGTTGTGTGCCTCATTAATAGGCAATGATGTGCTGCATTTATACTCAATCGCTAGTGTGTTACAGAATCTTTGTCTAGAGTTCACAACTCATTCTGTGACCATTGCTCCGTCCGTTACGTTTCATCATCAATGATTGTAATAAATGCGTAACGTCTTCTCTGATTGAATGACAATCTTCGTATAATGACGACCATAAATTTCTGATTCATCAAAAGCAATGGATCAGACTCTGTTTGGGTGCTTTCACCCTCTTGTTCTTGGAAGTAGCTTTTGTTAGGTCTTCTTTCTCTTGGGGATTTTTGGCATACACCCAATTTGAATTTTCTGTTTCAGTGTTTGACTATGTTTCTTCGTTAGAAGTCATTTCTTGTACAAAACCCTCCTGGGTTGAAAAGGTGACTTTAGCTTTGGTTTGAGCTTGAGGAACAGAGCTTGTAACTTGTCAAAGGTTAAAAATGGAGAAATGAAGAAAAAGTTACTTGTGTCTAGGGGTAAAAGAAGAGGTTACAAGAGTTAGTCACTATAGAGAAAAGACCATACCTTGGGCTTCTTGCTAGAAGGAGTTTTCGCATTCTTCTTTCTCTTAGTTCTTGAAGGTTTGTCTTTTGGAAGGGGCTTCAAAGTCAAATCTCCCTGAAAGATAGGTGGGACATCCACTTGTTGGGCACCACTCTCCCAAAAATTGCTAACATGTTCCCTGATGTCAGACCACCACGACTTAAACCTGGGTGAAGTTCTGGTGGGGGAAGTAAAGGGGATTTCCAGGTTGATACTAAAATCTTGATGAGATTTCCCTTTTTAAAAGCTAGTGAAGCTACCATAGCAAGCAAAGCTAAGGTGGAGAGATGTCTCAATATGGCTTGGTCAAAACCAAGTTGGCGGGCAAACCTATGGGGGTTATAGGTTTGAGTCTCATACTCATCTTAGAAATGTGCTTGAAGATGAGAAGAAAAAGCACAAGTAACAAAAGAAAGTTCTTCCTTAGACTAGGGGGTATCTCTGTAACGAGAAATAGAAATATTCTCTAAGGAAGTGAACAATGGAGGAAGTCCACCCTCCAAAGCAGAGTAAGGCCTAGTTGTCTAGTCAGTAGGGTCATCCAACACTTTGCTAAGGAAACTGTTTAAAGATACTGCCATTTTGTTCCAATGCCAAGAGCGTGGCAAACCTTGAAGTGATCACAAACTGGTCTTTTAAGAGTTTAGCACTCTAAGGACGGGAGTATAATTCCTAAAGTGTTCCCACAACCATATTTGTAAAAAAGTAACGGATACGAAAGTTTCAACTTGAAATCTACCCAGAAGCGTTGCCAGTCAAGAGTAAAATGATATAGGTGAGAATATAAAGTTCTTAGAAAATATGGGGCAAGGGGGAAAGATTGTCCTCTAGCTAGTTTAACGGCTAAAGGGAAATGTCTACTTAGAATCATTTCACGAGGATATCCCTCAAATAGATGACGAGAAAGTAAAAAGGCAATAAAGGCTTCAAGTTCATAAAAACTAGAGTTACCTTCTTCAACAACAAAATTAGTGCCTTCCTTCAGGGAGTCTTCATTGGCTTCCTTATCCATGCCATCAGCATACTCCCTCCAAAAATATTTCATCCATCTCTAGAAGTTGGCTCTAGAACCTTTGTCTTCGCCAACATTAGTATCTTCTAGTACTTCCTCACTGGGGGCTTTCCCTTTCCTAGTTCTTTAAAGTTTTCTTCATTACATCCTCAAGGAACTTCACAGTTTTAGACTTATTATGAGATAAAGAAATGTTGACTACCTCACCATCTTTAAAAAGGGGAAGTCTCAATATCTCATAGACATCTTCTAAAGATAAGGAGATTTCTTGACACCCTGTGAAGAATGTATGAGTGACAGAGTTCCAGCGGTACAAAAAAGAAAGCAAACTTTCACTATCCTTGCTAATATCTAAATTGGAGAATACAAGAATGGTTTATACAAGCTTTACTCTCTACAAGATATCCATGAAGGGAGGATGAGCCAACACTCTTCGACACCAACTTCTCTAACCTCTAGAAACTGAAGTGTGAGATTTGAAAACCACATCTATGGTGGGAGAAAAATCTCCTCTACAAGTGCCAAGCCTTGGAATGTGCTTCAATTCTAGATCCATAGTCAGAAGATCATCAGGTTCCCCATATGCTATGTAGGGAGGGTCTTCAGAGCAAGGGGTTGAGTCTCAATTGAGACTTTTATCGAATAGGTAATCTTCAAAGAAGGGAGGGATGACCCATTGCTTCTCTATGGAAGGATTTTCATCTCCTCCTAGAGGGGGTTTGTTACCTTTTGAGGCAGAAGGTTCTGCAAATTTAGCAGAGCTAGATCGTAAACCACGTTTTTACACCTATGATTTGATATGTGAGAAGAACTTTGGGTTTCAAGTTGAAGAAGGAGAAGAAAAAGATAAGGGAGAAGGAGAAAAATAAGGAAATAAATTTTTTTTTTCCCTTTTTACTTTGAGTAGTTAATATTTTTCACTTTAAAAGAGAATAAAGGGAGACATCTTTTCAAAATTGACACATGTCAGCATAGGGAAGAAGCTGAATTGCTGACAAAGAATGGTAGTTAATGGTGCTAAAAAAAAAAACCGCCTTTATAGTCTAAGGGCAAATGCGTAACCCTTCACTAACAGGTATGATTTAATTTATTGCATTTCACATTTTATTAACTGACATGTTTATCCTTAAGTGTTGTGCAGGAATTTGATATATGATAAAATAAACATATAATATAACATGAAAGAAAAATAGTAAACATATAATAAATAACTTTTCTTTCTTTCATATATTTTTGTGTTTAATTTTTTTTTCTACAAAACAGAAAACAGGGATTTACATGATTTGGCCCTTATAGCCTATCACCTCTTTTCTAAATACAAAAAGGAACACAAAATTTATACCCAAAATAATAAGGATAAAGTTTTCTTTTTTTCTTTGTTTTACAACTTAAGCCAAAAGATGTCTAAATAAAACAAACATAAAAAAAAAAAAAAAAAAAAAAAACAAAACAATAGTAGGTTCAATGACGAGAAACTTAAGGAGACCTTGGCACATAAGCATCTTCTCTTCATCAACATCATCCTCTTTTTCCTCCTCCTCTTCACCTTCATCATCCCCTAAGTTAGAGCCATCAGAAGAGCTGTTAGAGGAATTTGCCTCCTTGGAGTTAGAAAGTCCTAAAGCGCTAGACTCTGAGCTTGACAGACCAAGCCTTTGTCTTCTCCTATGGTGACTAGGAGCATTCAAGAATGCAGCAGTCACTGCCTCCTTAGCTTCCTCTTCAGCCCTCAACTGAAGTTCCTTGGACTTTTCCTCCTCTTCATCACTCTAGTTAAAAGGAGCAACCTCCTCTGGAATGAAGGATTGAGGGGGTAAAGGGTGAATGGGAAAAGGAAGAGGAAGGTGCACGGGGCATGGTGGTGGGGAAGAAGTATGATCACTGGAAGCACTCTCAAAGGAGTTTGAGGAGTGCTGTGGGGAGTTGGAACCACCAGAAGAAGAGTTTGACATTTTTGGTGGAGGTTAAGATTTTTTGGAAGAAAAATAAAAAAGATACAAAAGGGAATGAAGGTTGAAGAAGAAACATTCCCTATTTAAATCCTCCACTGCAGTTAAGTAAGGAGACATGACATTTATGAGGATTAATGCTTGTCTGCCAAAATGCAAGAAACGAAGAGGCGCCAAAATGGCTATGAGCACCCTTTTAAGGCATGTGTCCATTTTGAATGTCACAAGGCATGATTATTGAAGTGTTAATGCCTGAACCAATGTCACTGTTAAAGGCCTTTGCCATTAAACGCCATTGACAGTTAGGGGGCTAATGTACATAAGACCACTATGGTATGAGAGAATGTGTGAGTGGTTGAATCCAGACCTTACACATGGAGCGGCTGTGAGAGAAGGGAGAGTAGGTGTTGGCTAAGAGATTTTGTCTTGGTCAGTGCTAAAGGCATGACTGCCTTGGGAAGGAAGTGAGATTTACACCTGACATGGTACTCAAGTACTCACCAAAAGGGACATAGTGACTTTTCAGGGTTAAAGGCTATGAGGACACCCCTTATTGGTTGAATGCGTAATAAGTCACCTCAGAGACACATGTATCAATCATAGTACTCCTGATGTCCCTCTCAATGTCCAAGACTTGTCTCCTAAGCAGTGGCAAAACTACCTACCTACGGGTCCTAGTGCCACATTGGTATAGTTCTTATCCCTTAGTCAAAAGGTAATATCACAGCTATGAAAAGGTCCAAAAGAGAAAATGATAACTTGACACCTGTCCTTGTACTCAACCATATTTCTCAAAGTATAAAAGAAACATGCAACTGTGCTATTAGGACAAGAATCCAAGTAGATATTTTGAGATGAAAGTGAAGAGTTGATAGGAAAGAAAGGGAACTTCATTGTGAACTGATCTCCTTTTCATACATAATACAAGCCGAGCCGAGCAAGAATGTTATGTTCTTGCCTAAATTGTGGTTTTTTATCCCTTCTTTAGGGTTTTCCACGTACATCCTATGTTGTTTTCATAATCAGTTTCTTCTTTTTGTTTAAATGTGCATCTTTTTCATGTCATATCATCACTTTCTTTATTTCTTGTTTGAGTGTCATGTCAAAGCTTGCATCTTTTCGAGCTTTCTCATATAGATGTAATGTTAGATAATTTATTTCACTCTCATAAATAAACTCAAATCTAACTTGCACATACAATCTCCTTGAAAGATTTGTTGATTGGAATTGTAGTAATGTGATTTTGATTCAAACATCAAATATCCTTCAATTTGGCTGAAGGATAGGTCAAAAACCCTTGATACAGAATTACAATGAATCTCTAGCTATGATCTTGTTAGAAATTCTTTGTTCTTTGTGCGTTCTTCGGCTTCAAAGGTTTGTGGTGGAAATTTTTCAAGGCTTTGGAGGCTTGAATTCATAGAGCTTCACCAATTTGTGGTTTCTTGGAGTTTCTAGGGGCTTTTAAGCTTGATTCTAGTGAAGTTTGAGATCTAGGAAGATGATTTGGAAGATTTCTCTTCAAATGTTCTTTGTATTCAAAGGTTGAAGTTCTTGAATTTCCTAGAAGCTTTAGGGCTTGATTCTAGCAGAGCTTATGTACTTCTAAATCTTCTTTGATGCTGCTTATGGCATGGATAACTTGATGTCTTCCAAGATTCCTTGGTGTGTGGAAATTCCTTAGGATTGAAGGCTTCTATTTATAGGAGTTTGGAGGTGTGTGAGTGACACGTGGCGGAGTCTGATTGGTGATACATGTCAAAGCTTGATTGGAGGAGCTTTAAGAGTTTTTCTCCAAGACACATGACATCATTTTATTGGCCGAAACGTCTTGATTTTCAAGGTAACACATGTCAGCACATGATCGGACCGCTTTTGTCATTGCTTACATGCGCCAATGTGTAGACTATGTCATTGCTTACACGTGTCAACGTGTGATGGGTTTCTACATGCTTTTTTATGCTTTTATTTTAATGACACTTAACAAATCTCTATTGGTTTCTGAATGGTGATATTGGAAATTAATTGCAGTACGTGGCACTTTATAATTGGTTGTACTTTGTGGACTTGGTAGTATGATGTATCAACTTGTGATAGGTCGAGAATTTTCCCCCTCTACGAACACCATACCTATGGAAACATCATGGTTGGTCTCTTAGACTTCTAGCGCTTCTTAGCACTCCCATAATATGTGTCACTAATTCTGCACTATCCCCACATAGTTCACTGGATAATGATGATATTGTATTCCTACAATAAAAATTTAGCTAATTCGTAGGTAAAATATTGTGGATCACCTTTCAAGCAAAGAGTATAAGTTATGGCTACACATTTAGGAGTAGTTCTGTCACGACCCAAATTCATGGAATATGAATTTAGATGCATGACTAACCTGTTGAACTTATATAATTCAATAACCATAATTGATCCAAAATAAATTAAAACTCCAAAGAAACAAGTACTCTTAAAAAACTCTTACAAAAAATCTAAACTCCACAAATCGAAATTAATCTCCACTATATAAAACATGCATTACATAATAAAGGTAACTGAAATTCTATAAGTCTTCAAGTAATACTGAAATCGCCTACAACTTCCACGCTCTACCTTGCACCTTAAAAAGTGATTTGAA
Source organism: Castanea mollissima (assembly GCA_014183005.1). Taxonomy (NCBI): domain Eukaryota; kingdom Viridiplantae; phylum Streptophyta; class Magnoliopsida; order Fagales; family Fagaceae; genus Castanea; species Castanea mollissima. The sequence continues at coordinate 43,822,244 of JACAVU010000003.1, forward strand.
GATTCTTTATTCCCAACTACACTTTAATATGAAAACAGTAATTGATGGGGTGAGGTACACATCTAGTAAGTAATTATACAGAATACATAACGGAATAGAGTCAAGCAAAGCACGAGTATTTTGATTTTTCACAAACTCATTCAATGATATAAAAAATAATTATTCCACAAAACATATAATGAATCACTTAATACATATGTAATCACATCTTAAAATCATTTGAAATCACATACATATAATTGATTAGAGCACAGTGTCACATATACACATCACATATTTTCACATACAATCCTGTGAGCGAATATCAACATCTAACCCCTGCTGGTGAGGGATCAACACATATTCTCACATACAATCCTGTGAGCGGATTTACACATATATTTGATCAATTATAAAAATACTCATTTTGAGTCACATCTCACAAAAAAACAAAGTTTATACATCACAGAATAACTTTCATAATATTAACAATTATTCCAACAATAAAGGCATATCGAATATCTCAATATTAAATTGATACATAAATCAAATGATGCTTGACTCCCTAAGAGAAAAAATAGGAATAAAGGAATTTATACAAATATAATACAATTCTTGAGTAAATCTAAAATTTCAATTTGGTAAAAGAAATATTTTAAATACCATTTGGAGAATAGGAATATGTCTTTGCAATCACTTGGTTTTAACAAATTAAAGAATAAGGACCTTTTTAGAGAACTTACTTTGAAACTCAATTATTTTCGGAAAATAATTTATTTTAAAAATCATATTTTAAATGAGATTTGGGCATTTTAAACGTTATTTAAAATTTGAAGTATCTCTTTAAAATATTATTTAATAGTCGAAATTTCTCTTTCAATGATACAAAAATACTTTTGACAAACTTAGAAAATATAAGTTTGAAATACAAAACTTTTGAAACTTTTGACTTCTAAGAACCTAAAAGACAAAACTTGTGCATATTATGCATAATTACTTAATAGTCTCAAAATACTCTTAAATAGGACCTGTAATCAATCATGGAAATATACTTAATATCTTCTACAAAATATAAAGTTTATAGAACTATACAAATAGACTCACTAGGATTATACTTTGTTGAACTAATAACACTTTCAACACTAAATTAACGTTTTTCTAACTAATGGTATTCTAATTAATAATACATCCTTGCATTAGTCAAAACTCATTTAACCATGAGGAATGCAGTAGCAGCACTTAGGATTTAATATATAACCCCAATGCAAACAGTGGGCCAAAACCAATATGATATTGTTCATGGATTTACATTCATTGACCCTACGGATTTAATATGAGAATTTTTGTATGAAAATATCACATTTGTCCTTATCCTTTTTAAAGAAATTGTAGTCGTGTCACTTGAACCCTTAAATGGTTCATTGTGTAGGAAATAGTCAACACCTAGGCAATGACTATTGAAGCTATCAATACACCATCAGGGAACCTGGACTTTGACAAAAAGTAAGAGAGAACTAGAGGCACATGGGTGGGGTCGGCTGCAATTTTCCAAAAATTTAGAATTGATGTTATGGTATATGAATCAGCAGCCAATAGTTCCTATAGACCTACAAAAGTGACGCTAGACTTGTACATGGATTTGACAATTTCAGCTTTTGTTCTAGGGTCCGAACAATGGCAACCTAGAATTCCAGAATTATTGAAACACTATAAAATCGTAATCTAAGAAATTGCCAATTCAACAATCTACACATCACTAAAGTTTTCCATGATAAAATTCTAACTCCTTAATTCTTTGTTTCTAACGATGAGAAATTATACCTTGAACAATCTGATTGCCTCTTCACTTGTATGTGCTCTAAACTCCAAGGAAAAACACCTCTTAGCCTCTTTGATAAAACTCTTTCTATGAAAACCCTGATTATCTCTTCCTCCACCCTGTAGTTCGTATTAAAGATGTGGGTTTAGTGGGGTAGCGGGCTGCAGTTACTAATAAAAAGAATACTTATGCCCATCAATTATATTTAAAAGAATCAATATAATAATAACCTCAAATAAAAGTACGTGGGGTATTACAAGTTCTACGACTACAAATTATTCTACAATTGTTTTTGCCACAATTTTGACATAGCAAACTGTAAGTGATTAATCATCACTTACACATGGATCCCCAATTTTTTTCCACTAATCACACTTTGCGACATCACACTTGTAGCAAGAAGTTGTGAAAATTTTTGTAGTCTTAGACTTTTCCCACATTTAATCTCCAATACAAAGAAAAGTACTTTTTTGGGTACTTTTTAGCACATCACAGCATATCAGGTGCTAAGCTAGTGACATAGCGGAAGACAATCAGTAGCTTAGCACAATCCCTATGATAAAGGCAACTCAAATTAATACTTTTTCTAAAGAACAAAATAGCATATATTTGATAATTACCTAACTTCAGAATCAAGAATCATAGCAATGCCAAGAGAAGTACTATTATAATCTGGTAGTAGAAATAGAAACATCTATCGTCAAAAGCTTAGGTAGCAGACTAATGACATAAAATCGACGCCCAAATTAGGCACTCCAAAAACCGACACATGGTATATATGTGATTATTAAAAAAAAAAAAGTCTTCTCAGTGGGAAGCAAATGAATGGATGAATATACTTTGAATGGTGACAACATATTTCCTAACAACCTATGCGGTTTTAATTGAATTAGATACAAACTTTTTATTTATTTTTTTTATTTTTTATGACATGGTAAAACATCGCTCATTAGTTACACTGCATATCACAGAGTATATCGTACAAAAAATTTCAAACTTAAAATTCAGTCAACATACCTCATATTAAAGAATAGCTCTAATACCATAGGCCTTTCATCCAAGGGTACATGCACGATCCAAGAAATTCAAAATTTATTTTATACCTATTTCATATCAAAACATAACAAATTGGTGACATATTATATGCAAAAATAATCATATCAAACATCAACTTATAATAACCACCCAACAACATCAATTTCTTAGAAAAAATTTCAAGCTTCAAAGTCTTAGACCTACCTCAAAGTTCACAACAATCAAGAATATGGCCAAAATCATATTCCTTTAGCTTCTCGAACTTCCACACTAACCAAGCAAAATATAAAAATAAAAAGAAAAACCTCAAATTTAGGGGTGGACTACTATCTTGTCAAATTAAATAAAATTTACAAAAAATATTGACTCAAATTTTGAATAATATTAAAATTCCAAAACTCAATCTTCCCCTTTTTCTTTTCTCACAATTTCTAATCAACCAAATAGATAAAAGAGCAGAGTAACTGAGTAATATACTGTTATCTTATAAATAAATAAAAAAAGGCACGTGGAATTTGATTGGATCTCAATTTTTTTTGAAAACAAACAAAAATCATGGAATGCGTGGGACTCCAATCTACCAGACCCTGTAAACCTTAGTTCAACAAAACAAAATATAAACCCTATCAGATCCTTTTATTTAATAGCAATAAAATCATCAAATTATTGTAGCAATATTACTATTTAAACGGAAAAAAAAAAATCAGCAATACAAATACATTCACTCAGCCAAAGCAAAAATTTTCATCCAACCAAATCAAAAGATTCCTCAATTTTCATATACTGCCAGCTTTGCTTTAGGCTTGAACTCAAATATGATGGTATTGGATTAATTGTTGTGTAGAATTAAATTTGTTTATTTCAATGTTATTCACTATATAAATGTCCAGAAAAAACAGTAATCTTGGTACAAAGCTAATTACCTTGATACATGCTAACTACTTACTAACTATGACCAACTATTACAATACATCAATGAGCATTTTATTATTAAATACAGCAGCACTTAATTGATGCAGAAGCAGCTCTTGAAAAGCGCAAAAGTCCAGAATGCAAACTTGTATACTGGCAACAGGCATAGCGACAATAGCAAAGATAGCTGGAACATAGCAATGTGCAAAGTAAGGCTCTAATAGTATTGTACATTAAACTCCAGTAGGAAGCATTAATAGCAAGCCATTATGCATCCATCATTTCAAAAGCAATATAGTATATGGTAGAATTTAGAACAATCCAAAACCTGAAAGTATATGGTACAAATTTAAAATATAATTCAAACTAAAGGAGAATTATTATAGTGAGTTTTAATTGGTGAACTATCTAAGGAATAATCTTTGATCAATTATATTCCATTATCCAGGGTAACATAAAAATAAATAAATAAAGAGAAAATGCAATTCCCCTATTGGTTGTTTAAAAAAAGAGACATCGATAGTCTTATTACTTTTTGGTATTATTAAAATAATTCAAGTTAATAAAACGTTGATAAATTATGAAAGTTATCAAAATTGTGTCTATTGAGTTTTAAGATACGGTTACAATTTGAGGGGGAGTTTTTTTTTGGCTAAATACAAATAATGAATTCGACCCGTAGATCTAATCCAACACAAAAGAAGAAGGATAATTTGTTAGAAAAAAAAGGATAATAACTACCTTTAATATATTTAATAACTACTTTTTTATGGATAATAACTACCATTAATTATTATACCACTATAAATGTATAATGCCTATATCTAAAATTTCAAATTATCAGGGCTTACATCATCACCATTGGTGGTGGTAAAATAGTCTTTTAGCTATTTTACCACCTCCTCCATTTAAGTGCCAACATTGGTGGAGAAAAAGACAATTATTTTGCCTTTTTGTTACAGTGAGCTGCAAAGACTAGCAATTCACTGTAGCAAGGTGGTATATAATTTTTTTTTTTATTACTTTATCACTTTTTGGGTTTGGTGGCCGAGAGGAAGTGAGAAAAAAATTATTGAAAAAATGAATTGTGTTTGGCTGAGGGTAAAAATAAAACCATTGATGCATGGTGTGTTATGAAATTGTTTGTTAAAATAGATAAAGTAGTTTTTTGAGGTGTTAAATGCTAAAATTTTTAGCTTCATTGATGTGGATATATACTTTAAATAAAACTTAAAAATAATTTAAAATTATATTATTCATAATTTGTATTTTAGTATTGTGTCAATACAATGCACGAATTAGTTTAAAACATTATACGATTAAAAAAAATTCAAAATTTATGCAAAAAACATTTTGAAAAATATTAATGAAATTATCAAAATAATTAGTTTTATTATGTTCATCTTGTAATAACTACTTTTTTATGGATAATAACTACCATTAATTATTATACCACTATATTGTAATAAGCATTTTTTTTTCCTTTATAGTGTTGTTATCATATTCATCATCTTGCCTAATCAATTCCATCTAAATCAATGTTATCATGTTCATCTTGAGAAATTATTTCTTCATTGATATTTTTTTTTTATTTCATCATCAAAATTTACTATTTGTTATTGTTATTTTATATATTTTAATAATTTTATATTTATATTTCTTCTTAGAATTATTGCTTATTAGACTTAAAAAAAAATTAGAAAAAATAAAACATAATAATTATATTGTTATTTGATACCTTATTCGTAATATAGAATTTAAATCTGCAAATATTAAAGTGAAGTGTTAACTGTTAAGTATGTAGTTCAAATTTGGGAGTAGAAAAAGAAAAAGAAATTATGGACATGTTATTTTATTTGGCTTAATTAAGTATCTCGATAATTTTGTATTAAAAATAAGTCTAATAACTTGTTGGACTCAAAATCACAACCAAGAAAAAAAAAAATTAACTCATATATCTATGAATAATACAATATGTACAATTTTACAGCACGTTACGATTAATATTAATCACCTCTATATATATATATTATATATATATATATATATATATATATATATATATATCATACGTTTCATGAATACTTCTGCTACACTCTTATGATATGGAACTTTCGTACATGATACGAACTACTATCTAGTAAATATACTAGTTTCTATATCAATAATAGGCAGTTAGTTAGAACCAATCGAGACATTCTCTTGAAGCCATTTGTATTGTAATTTCAGATTGACTGCAAGAGTTTAATTACCTTTCTTTCGTTCAATTGATTTATACTTTGACGGCGTTTGGATCCGCCGTTTCTGCGTCTATGTCCCGTTTTGCTTTTTTTTTTTTTTTTTTTAATTTTTTAACACAGCCGCAAGTTTGGACTTTTCAGCCATGAATAGTGCACAAATGCACTGTTTATGGGTCTCACAAATTTTACTTTTTAACAACTTTTTCATTAAAAATGGGTCTCACAATACTATTCACACATTTAAAAATTATTTTACTATAGTGTTTTCAGTTTTTAATTTTCAATTTTCAGTTTTTAGTTTCAGCAAAATATGCGTCGTTATCATTTACAACGTCCACGCATACGAACGTAATTTAGAAACCACGTGCTATATTCAAACTAAAAAGTTGAAATATCGATATAAAAACACAAACCAAGTAAGACGTCTTCCAGAATCAAATTAATTCCAACAGTTCTTTAGTTATGACTTTTCTTACTTTTTATTCTTCAAACTTTTGGAAAATGATCGGAAGGAACTCACCATCACCAACTACAGCGTTTGTTAAAAACACGGCTTTAGATTGACTATGGCTGCATTCTTTTTTTTTAAAACACCGCAACAAAAACTCAGCTATAAATCCGGTTTTTAGTAGGATCCTTTTATCGATAGACAATGACTAACACAAGTAAATGGTACAAATTATGAGGCACTTTTCTTTTTTGTTGTTTAGGATATTTATATATTTACGCTGGACTTATAACCTTGTTGTCTATTTCATGGCAACCCAACATTTAATTCTTAAGAGAATTCCACGGACATCAATTATTACAGTATTGTTTCTGTCCACTTATAAAGTCCAGGTAAACGAAGGAACACAATTTCGCAGAGGGTGCGGAAAAATATCTTGCCTGCCATACTTTTTCTTGTAATTATGGTATGCTTTAATTGTACGTTGTAAGAGACTCAGAAATTGATTGCAGTACTGTACTGGAAATGGCAGCTCGGCTCGAGCCTTCCTTTTTAGTAGTTTTAAAATCACAAATTATTTCATAATTTTTTATCACAATTCTAACATAACTCTAATATAACAGATTGTGAATAATTAATTTATTACTTACACATAAACTTATCATTTTTTATTTATTAATTACATTCTGTCTTGTCACAGATGTGCAAAAGATTATAAAAAATTATGTGTTCCTCAACTTTTCTACCGCATAGACATGAAGGTGCTGAAAATCAAGCCCCATTGGCAGAGTAATTTAATTATATATTTTTAATATTTTTACATATTTTTTTATTTACGTATATTTTTAAAAAATACAAATAACATCGTCACTAAATTACCTCCAAAATTCCTAATCCGTATAGCGGTCATTCTTAAAATAATTCAAGTTAATAAAAAGTTGATAAATTATTAAAATTGTGTCAATTAAGAAGTCTTCCAGAAACAAACAAATTCCAACAGTTCTTTGGTGATACTCTACTTTCTTTTTATTCTTTCAAGTTTGAAACTTTTGGAAAATGTTAGGAAGGAACTTCTGTGGCTTCTGTCCCCTTATAAAGACCAAGTAAACGAATGAAAAAAACTTCTATCCCCTTATAAGGTCCAAGTAAATGAAGGAACAAAATTTCGCAGAAGGTGCGGAAAATATATTGTCTAGCAATACTTTTCTTGTGAGGTTATATATATATTGGTATATACAAAGGCTGGGTATGTATGGTTTGCTTTGTAGTACTGCAAGAGATACAGAAATTAAATGGGTGTGCAATTTGTAATGCGTATTACTTTCTTACTTCTTCTGACAATATGGATTAGCAGAAGCAGCTGCACCACCTATGGTGAGACCCTATTGTACAGAATTCTGTGGAACTGTTAGAATTCCATACCCGTTTGGAATGCCAACAGCCGGGTCAATGTGTTACTTGAACGACTGGTTCAAAATTGATTGCAGTACCGGAAATGGCAGCTCGGTTAGACCTTTCCTTCCCAGCATAAACATGGAGGTGCTGGAAATCAAAATTCCTAAGCGGTATGATTTTCTTTCCGGTTATTCTATTTATGAGCCAGGAATCGTTCGAGTCAAGATGCCAATTATTGCTTCTTCGAATTGCACAAGTACGGGTCCAAGCAATGGTGGTGTGAATATGACGGGGGGTCCTTTTTACTTCTCATCCTATCGGAATAAATTTATTTCGGTTGGTTGCAACAATATGGCAGTGATGACCGGTATTGATCCTACGGTACCGGTTGGTTGCAATTCTGATTGCGATAATAAAAGCATGATAGAAAGGGAAGCAGCTAAATGTTCGGGTTTCAACTGCTGCCAGACCACAGTCCCTTCTGGGAATCAAGTATTTAATGTATCTTTCGAAAGTAAAGATGAGAAAAATAATGGCAGCGAAAAATGCAAATATGCATCCTAGCAGAAGGGAAATGGTTTGACTCAAGCATAACAAATCCCTCTTACGAAATGCCGCTTATGGAACGCGTTCCCGTGGCGCTGGAGTGGACAGTGTCTAACTTTTTGAACATGAGTTCATCCAGGGCAAAGAGACGGAAAGTAGAATGGTACTCAACAAGTTACGGCGGCAGGCAATATTTTTGTCTTCCAGGATATGAAGGAAATCCTTATCTTTACACGGGATGCCAAGGTAATCTTCATTGACCAACAGCTCTAAATTTATTTATATTATTTTATTTTATTAGTTATTTACTTATCTTTGATAATAATAGTTTGATATTAGTTATTATTATTATTATTATTATTATTATTATTATTATGCGTAGCAAATTGTGAGTGATAGATTTGTAAACCCACCAATTTTATTATGCTATTCACAAAAGTTATAAATTTTGTTATGGTCTTAGCAAATTTGTAATAAATGATACCTTGAAAGATTGCACGTAATGAGTTAAAGTTAATTTGTAAAATAAAGTATTTTTTAATTTTAGAATTTTATCATACTTAGTTGGCCCCTTTGAAAAAATTCTTGACTTTAAATTGTGCTTACTATACTATATATTACACGTGTGCACATATTTATTGATAAAAATCCCATTTACCATTAAAAAGTCCTAAAAATTACACTAAACGTATTATATATGTATTAAACATCTCATGTATTATAATTATACAAAATAATTTAATTCAACTAAATTTAAATACTTTTTTTTCAAAGTATAATTACTTATTTTGTTAAGACGTTTAATTATATATAACTATTAATTTATCAAAATTAATATTTTTAATTTCATGTTTTATTATTTATAATTATTTATATTAAACAATAGAATTTTCACGTTTTATTATAATCTTGAAATTTTTTCATCTAGTAATGTTTTTCTATAATTTGAATTATTAGATCTTATTGTCATATATAATCTATATAATGGATTTAAAATAAAAAATAAATCATTTAAAATTATAAAATTATGAGATAATAAGGAAAAAGATTCTCTTTAATCTCCTTATATATATTTTTATTGGATGTGAATTTTGAATATATAATCGTTGGATTGCATGTTCTTATTATTTAGTCTATGCTTGCAAACTTTCAAGAAGATCAAATATCAATAAATATATCATCAATCAAATGTTTAAATTTCAAGTTTTTGTAATCTAAAACGATGTATAAAAAATAAATTTATTGATCAAATAGTAAATAACATCCGATTTGAATGAAATATAACATGTGTGTTAAGAATATAAGGAACATAAAATCTGACAGTTAGATTTTTAAATTTTCCATACAATAAAATATATAAGATGAGTTTGAAGAGTTTCTCTCCAAACTAATTTGGAGAAAACCTTGTTCAAATAATAAATAATTTTCTTTGGACAAAATAAGTGTATGAAAGATTAAATAAACACTGTCTCCCTTTTTTTTATTTTTTTATTTTATATATGTATAGTATGAAATACGTTCAAATGAAACATGAACGTATTTCATATTATACATATTTTGTCTTGTACATTACTAATTACGTTTTTGAGATTTTTTTTTTTTTGGATATAAGATAAAATTTCTACTCTACCCTAATCTAAGTGTATATATATGTAAAATTCCCTCTTGAAAATTTGAACCCCACCCCTTACCCCCCACCCTCCACAAGTATTTATATTTGTAGAGTGATCACTGCACCAATGATGTGCGGTGGTATGTTTTTGAGAATTAATGCTTGGTATTTTGTTGGAATTTTTCGCAAAAAATAATTATATATATTAAATGAAATTTCGTTAGGTTACATCAGGGGGAACAAAAGATAATCAACTAGAGTGGATGCCAAAAGATAGCGCCAAGCTATGACCCATATCTGTGATTTGTCATTGAAATTGAGAATATCCATTTCAGGATTAAATTTTCCTCTTTTTTTAAAAAAATAAATAAATAAAAAATTAAGAATACATAATATCACATTATTTTAATTTTATTCAAGAATTATATCTGCTTTTAAATAACATATCATCACATATTAGATTTATTCTAAAATAAATTATCAATTCGAAAGAACTCTGTCTTTATTTTTTTAGCGTACTAGATGTATATATATCAAATAGTTAGCATATTTAATAATTACATTTATTACAGTATGATAACAGCATCTTAATGATTCAAAGTATCCTCGCTAGCTATATAAACCCTTTATAATACAATAGAAGTACAGTTTTCTATAATTGGAATGTGTTTTTCTCTTTCACAACAATACTTTAAACAAATGCCTTACTATACTCCCACAAAAATAATCGAATTTAATCAATTTTCGTCACCTATATCCTCTAGAATAAATTTTGTGCCCATTTGTAATGATATGTTTAGTAAAGTTGTAAATAAATCAAATTTTTCATCGACAACTTGAGCTTGACTCAAGAAAAATCTTTTTATTTTTATTTTTATTTTTTTTATGTGTTTATTTAGCAAACAATTCAAAGTCCAAACTCATTAGATTCAACTATTTAAATGAGTCAATCTCAAACATAATAATATATATGTGAACAAGCTTATGAATATTTGACTTGATTTAAGTAATATAATATTATTTGTTTATATGTATACATAAATTCATAAATTTCAAAGTATTACTAATTTATTGATAAGATATAAATATCATATTTTGTAATAAAATTATATAATTTTTAACAATACAATGTTGACAAATCTATTTTTTATGAGTTCATAAACAAAAACCATTCTCTATAATAAACTGAAATTATATAATTTCTACGCTTTTTAGTTATAAATTACTAGCATAAATTTATTACAAGGTGAAAAATTTTAGTTGCGAAGTTAACTATATATGAAAAATGAAAACGAACCAATTCAATTATTTAGGAACAAGCTTGAGTTTGTTTAACAAGAAAATAAACTAAACTTAAATATGTAATATAGTTTGAGAATGAGACACAATTGTTGATCAACAATAGAAGCTTTAACATTAATTATTATAATTTGAGGCTAACAGAAGCACATGCACATGAACAAGAAAATAAAACATCCACACAAGACATGGCTTAGCCAACTGCATGCCTACATCCACAACCAACACCAACCAACAATATCTAATATCAACCATATGCATTACAACGACTTTAATCAACACTCACAACTCACACAGAAAACACTCACAAATCTCACAAATACACAAACAAAACCTCTTACAAACTCAAACTTTTTTTTTTTGATAAGTAACGTAAAAATATTATTAATAAAAGAAAAAGTGCCAAATTGAATACATTGAAGATGTACTATGGGGGCACAAATTAGGAAACAAATGTACAATGGTCAAGAAAAATAGGAAGGGAAGAACAAGAAAAATGAGAAAATACCACACTCCATTCAAAGAGAGTGTGCAAGAAAAAAGACTTAATCTCTAACAAAGAACGTTCACAACCTTCAAATCTTCTAGCATTCCTTTCACACCAAATGTACAAACTCAAATTCATACTCTGAAATCCTCAATAAAACCAATAATTCTCTCGCACTCACATAACAAACAAACTCTCAATACATAATAGAGAGTAATCTATCAACCCCAAAATCTACCAAACTATTCTCCAAAGAAACCCACTTATGTTTTTCTGGGAGACTTTCTCCTCTCCCCACATGGAAGGAACCTTAGGAACAAGCCATCAAACCCTTTGCAAAAATGCATATTAATAAGGCTTCAATCTTATTCCTTAATGGACAAGAAATACCCAACTACTTCTTGATCAAGAAAACCCAAATTAAAAACTAATTAGGAATATGAGGCAGCATTCACCAAATTGAATGGACAATCCTAAACTTTAGCACTCAGTATATCTTAGCTCAAATTTACAACTCTAATTACTAGCAACACAATCTTAAAATATCAAATATGTTAATTAGATCTTTAAACATTTATACTTTACTTCTAATGTTAAACATTTTCATAAACTTTGCATTTCCCATTATATGTAATGATCTAATATATACTACGAAAAAATGCAAAGTTCCAATTACATGTAATAATTTTCCTATATAATCAAAAATGCAAAATATAAATTTGACCAGAATTCATTTTAATCCTCTAACTTTACCTTTTTTTTTTTTATTAAATCCTCTAAATTTCAAATTTATTTAATTTAATCATTCCTTCATTTCTCTGTACAAATTTTTCCATCAGCATCATTTCATGAATTAAAAATTCCAAATTGTTTTTTTTAACTATTCATAAAATAGATTCATCCAAAAGATATCAAAAGTAAAAATTTAGCCAAAATTTTCTGTAACTTCTCACCAACCAAACAAAACCAAATTATTTGATCCACAAAAACTAAAATTTTTTTTTTTTGAGAAATTCAAAAACGTCTAGAAATCTAAAGCAATTCGGAGTTGATCACCATTCATTTATGATTGGCTCCGACCACCTTTCAGTTTTTACTTTTAGCTTTTGACTAAGTCATAATGTTCTCTTGGTGGTTTCTGTATATGTTTATTGTCTGCTTATGTTTTTCCCTTGTTGCAGTAAGGACACTAGCAAAAACATGAATTTTTGTTTGGGAGGCTGAGTTGTGATACCAACATTTTAGTCATGATAATCTTGAGGGTTCCAAAAAGTAGCAAATTAAATGTTACTTTTTGAAATTTCGGGATTTAATTTGTTATTTTTGAAACTTTAGGTTATACTTTCTTTCATTTTAAAATTCCAATGTGTAATTTATTAGTTATGAAAGTACATGGTCCAATTTGTGACAGCTCCTAACTTATAGGGTGCAAAACATATATTTTTTTTTAAGAGCACCATTGCACTAACTCATATATTTGGAGGGCCAACTCCAATTTTTATAAGCTAAATCTTCAAAATGCTCAATATTTTTACATACTAAAAAAGGATTTTCACCCCCTCCCCCCTGTGAGTGGTTCCGACCCTGAGTAAGGATGCTTAAGACCCAAGACAATGCTAGTACTAAGGCTGTTTGAGATTTATTAATCTCTTAGTATTTAACCCATATCAATCTTGAAGAATGTCTAGTGCTTAGAACCTTTGAAACCTCTTTTGCCTATATGAGTGAGCACCATAGTGCCCAAAATTTTAATGAATTTATTAATTTTTCTGTCAAAATTCCACTAGATATCATATGGATGAATGTGAAGATATGTATGTTGTAACTTGTAAGCACCAAATGCACCCAAAAATTAATGAATTTATAAATTTGCATGTTTTCCTATTCTTGTCAGATATAAATGAATGCGAGAAAGACAATGCATGTCCCAACAACTTAGATTGTGAGAATACAGAAGGCGGTTACAATTGCTACAAGCAAGAGTACTCTCCATCGAAGCAAGAGTGCTCTTAAATTTGGAAAATGAATAAAGTAAAAAATAATAAGATCATGGTTATGTGACTAAGAGGTGCTATAACACATGGTTCAACATCTACCGTTATCAATTGTGCAAAAATATTTTGATGGTAAATTTAATTATTTAATATCTTCTCTGATACAATGATAGATTATTGATTATCTTAAAAACCTTTAAAAAAAAAAAATTTATCCTAAAAACTTAAACTATTAAAAAATCGTAAATTTAATTATTTAATTACATCATTTTAATAAATATGGTGTTTATAATTCTAATTATCATTTAATTCTCTTAGAAGTCTTTTGTTTTTCAGCCATTGGAAAATGCGTTCCATCTTACTTCTCTTTTTTACTTGGCAAATAAATTTTTACTTTTAATTTATTGGTTTTTCTTAACTCAATAGAGCATGACAGGGAATGACTTAATCCTACCTTTCCGAGCTATATCATGGAAACAACTTAATATATATATATATATATATATTTTTGTGCTCTTGGCAATCTATCACCAAAAGATATCATCATACCCCGTATAACTTGATAGTTTTAGACAGTTGAGGTTTAAATCTAGTGTTCAGTTGCACTGGACCCATGAAGATTATAACACGTATCCACTTTTGTACACATGTTACCATCTTAACGAATTCAGGGCACTACATGCACTGGACCTAAATCTCACCCGTTTTAGACTATTATTAGCTAAATTGCATTACTCATTAGAGCATTCATAGTGGAAATAGCATATGCCATACGTTGGTAATATTTAGCATTTAAACCCTAAAACCCCCCAACAGCCGGTCTTGCAAAACTTGACTATGGCAAAAAAATTTGCGATTGTGCTACAGTGCGATTCTAAATGTAAAATCACACTGTAGCACAATTGTAAAACTAAATAATAATTTTTTTTTTAATCTGACTTTCTCTCTCTCTTTATTTTCTGTGTTTTTCATCTCCTCTCTCCTTCTCCACAACAGCCCCTCTCTCTCTCATCATATCTCTCTATCACTGTAAGCGTATTCTGGCGTGGGTTGCTCAAGCTCACCAATGATGGGCTGTGATTCTCGCTGATGATGGGTTGCTCAAGCTCGATGAAGATGGGTTGGGTTTTGTGTGTTGTGGTGCGATGGAGGAAACGTTGATCTAGTGGCGGCAGTGGCAGTGTTGATCTAGCGGCGGTGGTGTGATGTGTGTGTGTGTTTTGTGTCTTTTGATCGGCGTTGATTTGGGTTTTGCTCAACAAGTGTGTTTTTTTAATATTTGGGTTTTGTGTGTTATGTTTTGATCAGGGTTGATCTAGGTTTTACTCAACAATTGTCTGGATTTTACTTATATATATTAATAAGTAAATCTATATATATAATAATAGATAAAATTGAGAGAAAATCCAATTAGATTTCAAATTGCAATTCAATTAGAGTTTAATTTTGCACCACGTGTCCCATCTAATCTAAGCTTTTATATTTTTATGGCAAGTGAGTTAATTCAATATAAAAATTGGATTTCAATTAGAGTTTAATTTTACAGCATGTGTTCCATCTAATTTAAGTTTTTTTTTTTAATTTTTGTACTAAATGAGTTAATTTAGTGTAAAAAATGAGGAGTCCAATATAAGTAAACCAAAAAAAACTTAATTTTTGTATGATTTTATATTTATGAGCCCTTTTTTTTTTTTTTTTGTAGAACTAAAAAAATTTCAAGTTTATAAGTCATCTATATATATATATATTAATAAGTAAAGATGAGAGAAAATTTAATTAGCTTTTGAATTTGAATTCAATTAGAGTCTAATTTTGCGCCATTTGTCTCATCTAATCAATTTTTCTTTTAATTTTTGTGCCAAATGAGTTAATTTAGAGTAGAAAACGAGGAGTCCAATATAAGTAAACCAAAAAAACTTAATTTTTGTATGATTTTATATTTATGAGCCCTTTTTTTTTTTTTTTTGTAGAACTAAAAAAATTTCAAGTTTATAAGTCATCTATATATATATATATATTAATAAGTAAAGATGAGAGAAAATTTAATTAGCTTTTGAATTTGAATTCAATTAGAGTCTAATTTTGCGCCATTTGTCTCATCTAATCAATTTTTCTTTTAATTTTTGTGCCAAATGAGTTAATTTAGAGTAGAAAACGAGGAGTCCAATATAAATAAATCATAGAAAACATAATCATATATCTAACACTATATATAAAATTAGAGGAAGAGAGATTTTGAATGATTTTATATTTATGAGCTTTTTTTATAACTAAAAGCAATTCATTTGACACAAAATTATATATATATATATATATATATATATATATATATATATATATTAATAGATAAAGGTTAGAGTAAATCCAATTAAATTCTAAAATTAAAGTCCAATTTTGCACCATATATCCTAAATTATTTATTTTTAGAGAAATTTTTATTTCTTAATTTTGGAATCAAATGTGGGACCATATTATAAATATCCATTCAAATGAGTTATTGTGTATAGAAACCAAAGAGTCCAGAATTAATGAACATAAAAATATTTAAAAATAGACAATTTACATTTTCTACCAAATAACATTTTTACAAGACTTTTCAAAGAGTTAAAAAAAAAAGAAAAAGAATGACTATCAATAATATTTAAATTATATATGTAAAATTATTATACTATGCATCTTAATGTGTATCTTTTAAGTATATCCATGCATATGCATGAAATTACAAGCTAGTATATAATAATAGGTGATGCTGAGAGAAACTCAAATTAGACTTCCAAATTAGAGTTCCAATTTTGTACCATGTGTCCAAAATTATTTATTCTTAAAGAATTTTATTTCTTAATTTTAAAATCAAATGTGGGACCACATCACAAATATTCATCCAAGTGAGTTATTAAGTATAAAAACCAAAGAGTATAGAATAAATAAATTGTAAAAAAAAAGAGTGTTTCATAATAATTTTTTAAAAAAAAGGACAATTTACATTTTATACCTAATAATATCCTTGAAATTTTTTTAAAAAGTTAAAAAAATAATTATCAATAGTATTTAAATTATATATAGGAATTATATTATGCATCTTAATGTATTTTTTTAAGTGTATTCATGCATATGCATAGGATTATAAGCTAGTTTTTAATTAATATTAGAAGAATAGTAAAGGAAAAATGAGTTAAGGATTTTGGTTAATCCCAAGAAATAGTGAAGGCTGATTTTAGTGATGAACACTATTATAAAAGGTTTGGCTTATCTCAAATAGTTTTTTAAGCAGACATCTCTTTTTCTTTTAATCATCACCCACTAAATAAACAAAATGTGGAGAAACTAACTAAATGTCCAACTAAAAAACTACTTGAGGTAAGTCAAACCAAGTATATAAATACTTTGTTTTTTAGAAAATAACTTTGTAAGAATTTGTCAATTAGGTTCTTAAGCTCATTTAAGGTAGGACTGCCCAAAGACATGTTGAAAAATTAAATCAGAGAGACATTTTTATTAGGTAAAAAAAAATCCCAATCTCAAGTCCCTTACCGTGCCATTTACTAAAAACACAATACGCCATTAAACTGTTACCTGAAAATCTAAGTACCTAATAGTAAATTTGTTTCTTCCTAAGAAATTAATTATATGGGACCTAACACTTATTTAGGCTGTGCATATTGTGAGAACATATTAATGTAAAAAATGAAAAACAAAAGTTAGTAACCTTTGGTGGGAAAGATGTTTCTAATTAATCGTAATTATGTTCAAATCTATTTTACACATGCATGTTTTTATATAATCCGAATTTAGGCCAATGTTTCTAACTGTTACAAAATTTAGACTCTAGTTGATAGAATTAACAAGTTTTAAACCCAAGTTGTTAATTAGATTTATTATGAAAAAAAACTTGTTAAAACAAACAAACATCAATATCATGTCAAAAATAAGTGCAGCGGAAAAGTAAATAAGACAAAATATGATTACCCAGGAAAACCAATGAAGCAAGCTAGTTTCACCGTAAAAAACCTGGGGAAAAACCTTCCCGAAAAGCAATTCACTATAGCAAATGGAAGTTTTAGATCTAGTACAAAACCTTTGTCTCTAGACTCTACAATCCCCATAGATGAACTTATAGCAAAAACCTTCTACCACTTTAGAACCTTTGAATTCTTCAATATATGAATGCCACCCTTTTAATGCACAGATCCCAATACGTGACTAACTCCTTTGCACGAATCCTAGTACGTGACTCACTCACCAACTTGAGGAAGAAGAATGTTGGCTACAAAGTTCTTCACTTTATCAACAATAAAGATTAAGAAGCACTTGGTTACAAAATCCTACGATGCACAAACACAGTAGCTTCTTCAAAAGAAAGATGAACTTAGACAAATTCTGGCTCCGGTCATAATTTGCATGAACAAACTTTGCTCAACACTTGCGCAATTTGTGTCACCTTTGACGGCCATTAAAATAATTCTTTTATATGTCTAGGGTTGTGAGAAAAGAAAGCTCAAATACACAATCACGAATTGGATGAAAAACAGACCAGAAATTCTGAGTTTCATAAATCTTGACAGATTCCCTAGCTGTCAAGCAGCTCTTGAGCCTTGGGCTTAAACAGCTCTTTTAAACCTCGATAGATACTAGCTGTCAAGCTAGATGTCGAGCTTTAATGAACATCACTTTTCACACATGAATTTTGGAGAGACTTGTATGGCTTTAATACTTGAACTTGAAACAAGGTTCCTTAAAGCATTAAACACATCCTAAATCTTCCCAATTACAAGTAAAGTGCGTTTTGTCAAAAGATTAGTTAATTACATAAAATAGTGACATATGTTCCTAACATTGAATCACATATGTCCTAACAATCTCTCCCTTTGGCAATCCGTGACAAAACCACAACAAACAAATGAACATATGAGAGAAGTCATAAATCACTCAACTCATACTCACTTGTTAAGTACAATAAAATCTATCCTAACACAAACTCTTGAAAACTTTGCAAGAAGAGAGTTCATGCAAGGAAGACTTTGATAACCTGTATTTCTGAAACACTTAAACAAAACTCATCAAGGCATCTTTGTGTGAAACAGAAATAAAAGATTGCATACAATAAAATAAGAAACATGTGTATAAAGAAAGAAAATAAATAACACATGTAGAGGTAGGTGAAGAAAAATACATCATCACATATATATATATCAAAGATAAGCACAATGTATGTAAATATGGTCACAAGACTAGTGTACAAGAAGAAGAAGCTAAAAGTAGCTCTCACAACAACAAGGAGGTAATCACTCCCTCTAACAAGATGAAACACATTTCCCCCTTACAATGTCATGTATTTCTCCTCCTAACTTGTAGAATCTTAAAAAGAAGCCACAAGATCTCCCCTTTTTTGTCATGATTGACAAAGGGTACAAGAAGTTAGAAAACTTCGCTCGAGAAACATAAAGATGATCAAGGATGATCAAGGGGGCAAAAGAAATACATATAAATGCATGAATTTAATGAAACAAGATGTTATGAATGACAAAATAATAGAAAGATGCAAAACATGTGAAAAACAATGCATGCAAAAGGATCTTGAAAGATCGACAAGAAGAAAGAAGGGCTTGATAGATAGCAATCTGTTAAGAGGTGTCCAAAAGTTGTCGAGAAGCTTTAAAAACAGTTTTTCAAAGGGAGAAAAACACAGATGTGAATGCAATCAAACATGCAATTCAACCAAGGATCCAAATAACATTTTGATCTCTTAAAAACATCTCTCAACAGCACATAGATCCCAAACACACACACACACACACACACACAACACACACACACACATACACAAAACAAGTCTAACTAATTTTATATTTCAAAAACAAGTCAAGACAGTTTAGTGAGCACACATTAACACATGTAAACCTTGTGATAGCCAAATCACATTGTAACTGCACATGTATCAAAAGTAGCAAAGAATATTGTATGTTGTATGTGAAAAACATCGCAAGATTGCATACGTGTATACATGTTATGATGATTTGAGATATAAGAAAATCACTTTAACTCACACACAATCATAATTGTTTAATAGAGACTATCACCTTCGAGATACATTCTATAACTCGCACATCTTCTAGAATACACACTTTCAATCATGTTTTAAA
Organism: Castanea mollissima; assembly: GCA_014183005.1. Classification (NCBI taxonomy): domain Eukaryota; kingdom Viridiplantae; phylum Streptophyta; class Magnoliopsida; order Fagales; family Fagaceae; genus Castanea; species Castanea mollissima. The sequence goes on from JACAVU010000003.1 coordinate 43,842,150, forward strand.
GCATTTTGATCTTTTTGCTTTTATTTTCTTTGCATATTTCCTTTTATTAAGCATATCATGCATGAGCATATAAGAGAGAGAAAAGAAATAGCCAATTATGTTAAGCTATTGACATTGCATTTTTGCTATGTTGAAGCATACAGATGTCATTTCATGATTGACGAGCAACAGTAGTTAGATGGTTATTTATGCATTTCTCTTAGGATTTTTTAGTCCTTCCCATAAAAAAGAGTGATACGAGTGTTAAGTACATGAGATCATTTAACCTTATTCATCACAAACATGAGCCACAAAACTCTCTTACTTAGTGGTACATAAAGATGCTCATTTAAGCTACAAAAGATACAAAGTTTAGAAAATTTTGTTTCAATGGCCATCCAATGTACACAAACACACTATTTTTGTATTTATTTTATTTTATTTTTAAAAAATTTGAAAAAAAACAAAATAAAAACTAAACAACCAAACAAAAATAGACAAACAACATGAAAGCATGGAAGAAAGATGCAAATGTATAAAAACATGATAGAAAGGTGCAAATGCATGAAAACATGATTTCAAAAGTAGATAAGAAATCAAGCAAAGTCTCCTACTATAGATAGAAAAAATTAAAGTAGAGGACAAACAAAAAAGACAATTAAGTCTTAGGCTCATTTCTCACCCACACAACATGAGTCTTTGGTCATGAAGATGAAAATGCACGTGTCCTAGTATGTCTACTAAAGGACATGGAAGAATTAAAATTCTCCTGAAATTGAGTTAAAAAGCTCATGACTTTTAATAACTCTCCTAACAAAGGTCTAGGTCCTTGAGAGAAACAATTAGGATACAATTGCTTTTGAGGATACAATTTAAAACAATTAGGACGAATGTGTCCAGAAACACCATAATGGTGACAAACATGAGACTTAACAAAGGATTTAGAATTAGCCAAATCAATTTTGAATTTCATACCTTTATCATCTTTCTTAGATTGGGGTATAAAGACAGTCCTTAATCCAAAAGCCGTGGAAGAGGAGGGGTCGGAGGAAACAGCATATCCTAAGCTAGTCTTATCGAAACTAGGTTTTGGAGCACTTAATACCTCATCAAGCTTTGCACTAGACATCCTCTCTATTTGAGTTCTAGCTTGACTAAACTTAACTTTGAGATTCTTGACCTTCTCTTCTAATGAGGTGTTCTCCATAACAAGAGTCTCAACTAACCTTGTAGTCTCATCTAGTTTGACTAACAGATCAGTTTTTTTAGTTTTTACCTCATTAAGCTCTTTTCTACAAAGATGAGAAGTCTTTTCAGATTTTATGAATTCAGTGCATAGCTTATCATAGGCTTCCTAAAGGGTCAACTTTTTGGGTAATTCATCATTAGAAAAATCCTCACTGTCACTAGCACTCTTCACAATCACCTTATCGGTTGAGGCAACAAAGGCCATTTTGATGGAAAATTCATGTTTGTATTGCATACAAAATATACGCAGCGAAAAATTAACAGATCTACTTCATTTGTTATTGATAACCTGCACTATCTAAGTTTCAGAATTTAAGAACAAGAGAGTGTACCTTGAAGCGGTGAATTTCAAAAACAAAGATTGGAAGAACTTGGGAGCACTTTTAATCTTCACTCCAATTCCACTAACGCCCAAGAAGTGTGGTCTCTCAATCAATTATATGAATTTGTTCAAGAGAGAATTAGAGAGTGTCCAACACTCAAATACACACCATTTCATGTTCATCATCTTAAAATTTTGTATGTTTCTCTCTTTATAATTGATTATCTAATTGGGTTAGCCTTTAGAGCCTCAATTGAGTTTTAGTATGTGGCTTGGAGTGGGACCAAAATGGACCAATAAGACACTAGATCTAATGGGCCTTGGGTTTTTCTGTCAACTCTTGACAAGTCTAAAATTACCATTAATTATATTTAATACTACTATATAAATATAATTGCACTCTAGGTCTTATTAATAAATTATACCCCAAGACTTTATTGTACATGGAACCCCTTCATAAAATATTCATAGTAACACAAATTCATAAATATAAATTGCCACTTTGTAAATTACTACTGTATGTTTTAAGACCCCTTAAAACAACCAGATTAACCTAGTTATTTAACGAAGTTATTAACTTAGGTAAATTATACAAATCTAGGTTAACACAAATATATCATATAATGCAAAGCAGCGTAAATATAAAGAATACAATGATATGATGGCCCAAGAAAATCAAACCGGTAAAAAACTTGGAGAGGATTTAACCTAACTATCCTCAAGATAAAATTGAATCCAATATGAAAAAATTAAAGTTTACACAATAGCGACTTAAACCACTAACATCCTATTACTACCTTGAGTAGGAAACTTACTACCATGACCACGTGACAGTTTCGAGTTCACGGACTACTTCCTTCTTGGATTCCTAGCAAGCACAAGCACTCCTGCTTGTATATCTTTAAGCTCTTAATGCAGCAACTATATGATCATCAAGTTCTTGACATAATCTTGATCCTTGATAACCCTAAGTACGTGTGAAGGTAAACACTTCTAGATCTCACAGAAGATTCACACACACAACATCATCAACCTATAAAAACATAGCTAGGGTTTTCCCTTTTATACCTAGGGCAAAACATAAAACCCTACAAGTAAAACGGGCTTGGGCTGAGTTGGAAAAATTCAGCAGAAAATAATCTGCACAACTTTCGATCGGTCGAGTCTAATTTTCGATTGATTGAGCCAGGCAGAATTGCACAGTAAATTCTGCAGCAACTCGATTCTAACTTTACATACAAGATACATACTTTGAACAGTCCAAACAAAACTAAAACGTTTTGATCATAGTTTGCCAACATTACAAATTAAAGTTCTAATACATTTAAACCTAAAGGTCTTAGAACCTAACAACTACATCTTAATCCTTTAGTACCCGGTTTAATTCTTTAAGTTATTCATCATATATTTATGAAATCCAATTTCATAAATATATATTTTAGTAACTATTTATTAATGTAGTTAGGCCTAACATTCTGAATAACAAACCCATTAAACTTATCTCAAGAGAATATTTTGTATCTCTGTTAGGAGACTATGAATTCCATCTCGAGAATATATGTTCCATAGACACTAAATGTGATTGCCCAACATACTGAGGTTTTGACCATAACATTAGATCTCACTCCTGATAAATCAAAGCAATCTACACTTCATGATTAGGTCCATTATTTTCTCAGGATTAAGAGTTCATGCAAATATAAGTCGCGAGATTTATTATTCATTTGACATTCATTAAGAGAATAATAATCTCACAGCGGTTCAGTTTAATATGTCTTAACTCTTAAAACATATCAACATACCAACTAAAAGTCTCCACTTCTATGATTAAGACAAATCATCTTAGTTGATATGTTATAGTTTTTGCAGATGAAATGTCTAATTTCACCACCGACTACGAGCTACAATTCTAAGTTTACAAAGAACTTGTGATTTATATCTTTTGTAACTTTTCACATAAATCACATACTATACATCTCATGGACTATATGATAATGTTCAATATTCATGTTACCATTATTTTAGATTATAATAAAACAACTTTATTAATACAACTTTAAGTCATATATAGTATCATACAATAGGATTTAAAGGCACTAATCCTAACAATAACGTGACCACATACATCCATATACTCATCAGAAGAGGCATTATCAATATCACTCCAAGTAGCAACCAACCTTTTATCTTTTGACTTCCTGGTCTTTTTCTTCATAAGGTAGTTTGGGCACTCTATCCTTATATGACCAAAACCTTTGCACTCATGGCATTGGATGAGGGGTTTCTCATTCTTGCCATTTCTTGAGGATTTAGATTTCCTAAGAGGTTTTCCCTTATCATTTTTCCTAAATTGAAGAAGCTTGATAATCTCATAAGTTATGAAGGTTAGATCCTCATCCATATCATCATCTTCATCTTCATCTTCACTTTCATTTTCATCTTTAGAGTCCTCAATCTCTTCCTCTATACCCTCAAGAGCCAAGTTTTTACTATTTCCCCTTTTTCCCATTGAGCTTAATCCCATCTCATAGGTTTGAAGGTTCCCTACAAGCTCAGTCAAAGGAATTTTATTAATGTCCACTTCTTCAATGACAGTGATCCTGGCATGGAATCTTTTAGGTAAGGACCTAAGGATTTTTCTAACAATTTTAGATTTTGCTATGAATTCTCCAAGGTTGAAGGCAGAATTCACAATATCCTTGAGTTTAGCATAGAACTCATCAAAGGTATCATCCTCTTCCATCCTTATTTCTTCAAAACTACTTGCGAGTCGTTGAAGCTTCACAGTCTTTACTGCCTTGGTACCTTCATAGGTGGTCTCAAGAATGGTCCATGTTTCCTTGGCAACTTCTGTGAATGATATTTACTTGAATTCCTCTTTGGCCACCTCACAAAACGAAGCATTCAAAGCCCTACTGTTGAAATTTGCCACTTTGATTGTTGCTTCATCCCAATCTATTGACGCTTCCTTTGGCTTAATCCAACCAACTTCAATAGCTTGCCATACCTGTTCACCTAGAGCTTGTAAAAAAAACTTTCATACAAACTTTCTAGTACGCATAATTAGTGCCATCAAATAAAGGAGGAATCAAAAGAGATTGTCTATGATCCATGACAATAGGGGTCAAGGATCACACTTAGGAAATTAATCCAATCAGAGTGTACCCACTTTGATACCACTTGTTGGAAAATTTAGACCCCAGTTGATAGAATTAACAAGTTTTAAACCTAAGTTGTTAATTAGATTTATTATGAATATAACTTGTTAAAACAAACAAACATCAATATCATGTCAAAAATATGTGCATCGGAAAAGTAAATAAGACAAGATATGATGACTCAAGAAAACCAAGGAAATAAACTAGTTTTACAGTAAAAAACTTGGGAGGAAACCTTTCCAAAAAGCAATTCACTATAGTAAAGAGAAGTTTCAGATCTAGTATAAAACCTTTGTCTCTAGACTCTACAATCCCTGTAGATGAACTTACAACAGAAACCTTCTACCGCTTCAGAACCTCTGAACTCTTCAATATATGAATACTACTCTTTTGATGCACGAATCCCAATACGTGACTAACTTCTTTGCACGAATCCTAGTACTTGACTCATTCACGAACTTGAGGAAGAAGAATGTTAGCCGCAAAGTTCTTCACTTTATCAATAATGAAGATCAAGAAACACATGGTTACAAAATCCTACGGTGCACAAACATAGCAACTTCTTCACAAGAAAGATAAACTAGGGCAAATTCTGGCTCTGGTGACAATTTGCATGAACAACCTTTGCTTAACACTTGCACAACTTGTATCACATTTGACGGCCCTTAAAATAATCCTTTTATATGTCTAGGATTGTGAGAAAAGAAAGTCCAAAACTATAATCACGGATTGGATGAAAAACAGACCAAAAATTTCGAGCAGCTGTCAAGCCTTGGGCTTAAGCAGCTCTTTTAAACCTCGATAGATACTAGTTGTTGAGCTTTAATGAACAACACTTTTCACACTTAAATCTTTGACAGACTTGTATGGCTTTAACACTTGAACTTGAAATAAGGTTTTTTGAAGCACCAAACACATCCTATGTCTACCCAATTACAAGTAAAGTGTGTTTTGTCAAAAGATTAGTCAATTGAGTCCAAATCTTCTGTCCCACTTTTCCTGCTCCACTCTATACTCCACCAATAAAAACTTGTCACGTATTCACCTAATTAATTAAATACTATCATTATTGTCTTATTAAATGCTACCGCTATTAATTAATAGTAGTATTTAATTAATTAGGTGAATACGTGGCAAGTTTTTATTGGTGGAGTATAGAGTGGAGCAGGAAAAGTGAGACAGAAGATTTGAACTCTAGTCAATTACATAAAATAGTGACATATGTTCCTAACATTGAATCACATATGTCCTAACACTAACCTAAAAAAATTGTTATTTCAATGTGATATTTCTATTTTATTTGCTTGATGTATGCGGTTATTTGTACAAGCTTTGGGTATTGTTTCTTCTCCTTATTACTTGGTGGTTGTACAAAGTGATTAAGAAAAGAACAAAATTAAGCTCAAGAAAAAGTTCTTCAAAAAGAATGGTGGTTTGTTATTACAACAACAATTATCTTCAAACGAAAACAATGTTTAGAAGGAAAAATTATTCAATTCATAGGAGTTGGAAAATGCGACAAATCGTTTTAATGAAAAATGAATACTTGGTAAGGGTGGACAAGGTATAGTTTATAAAGGAATGTTAATTGATGGAAGAATTGTGGCAATTAAAAAGTGCAACACAGTGGGTGAGGGAAATCTTGAACAATTCATTAATTAGATTATCATTCTTTCACAAATAAATCATAGAAATGTGGTTAAACTACATGGATGTTGTTTAGAGACAGAAGTTCATGTGCTAGTTTATGAATTCATTCCCAACGATACACTTTTTCAGTATCTCCACAAAGAAAATGAAGATTTTCCATTGCTAACTTGGGATATGCGCTTAAGGATTGTCACTGAAATTGTACGAGCTCTATCGTACTTACCATTGAGACATAAAATCTTCAAACATACTACTTGATGAGAAATATAGCACAAAAATAGCAGACTTCGGCACTTCAAAGTCAGTAGCCATTAACCTAACTCATGTAACCACACTAATATCTAGTACTTGGATCTAGAATACTTTCAAACAAGCCAATTTATAGAAAAATGTGATGTTTATAGTTTTGGAGTGGTCCTTGTTGAGCTTTTAATAGGAGAAAAACCAGTTTCTTCGATGAGATCACAAGAAAGTCGGAATCTATCTACATATTTCGTTCATTCATTAAAAGAAAATTGTCTCTTTGATATACTTGATACTCAAGTAAGCAAGGTTGATAATAAAGATGAAATCATGACAATTGCTAATCTTCCAAAAAGATGTTTGCACTTTAATCGAAAGAATTGACCTATGATGATAGAAATCATGATGGAGTTGGAGGGAGTTCAAAAAATTCCACCTGTTCAACCAAATTTTGAAGAACTTGAATATATTAGAAATGAAGAAATGGGACCTTGGAATGACGTTTCTATTTCAACAAATTCATGTTTAGAATCAAGCACAACTTCATCATCAAACGTCCTGCCACTTTTATTCATTAAATCACTTTGATTAATAAACTATGTAATGTTTTAAACTATTATAAAATCATATTACTATTTTTAAACTCTTCCTAGTATAGTAGCAATAATGACATTATATCTTTGTTTGATCTTGTTTAGGTCCTTTTGGTATTGACATAAGAAATTTAACTACTGAGCTTTGACAATAAAAAGTTTTAGCCTTTGTTTGGGAGGAGAGAATGGAATGGAGTGAATAGAATATTTTTAGAATATTGTTCCCTCCCCTTGTTTGGAAGTTTTAACAGAGGGAATGAAAAATTCATTTCCTTGTTCGGGAGTTTAACTGGGAATGAATGGAATGGTTAAGAGGGAACACTCATTTCTCCATTTTCCCTCAAAATCTTAAATTTTTGTTCCCCCAAAATTGGGAGGAATGAGTGGGAATAGATTTAGATTTAATGAAAATTTTGTCAAAACTCCTAAAATACCCCTTCAATCTCAACCCTTTTTACACCTCATGGCAACTTTTTTTTCTCAACCAACAGTATAAAAAAAGAAGAAGAAGGCTATCGTTCTTATTAGGGTCATATTTTATGTTATTGATTAATCATTTGACAAAATGCACTTTACTTGTAATTTGGTAGATCTAAGTTAGGTTTAATATATCAAGAAATATGTTGTTCAAGCATATTAAATGTTCGTATTAACGACATGAAGATTGATCTAAGAAACAAGTGAAGAAAAGTTGTTTTATTAAGTCTAGACAAATAGCTAGACAGATACGGTTATCGAGACTAAAATAGAAGCTCGACAGATGGCTCGATAGATGCTCGATCTATCGAGGATTATGATTTCCAAATTTTCAAATCTAAAATTCAGCCCAAGCTTATGTATTTATTTAGGGTTTCTTTTCTCGCAACCCTAGACATATATAAAGCTTATTTTAAAAGCCGTCACATACAAATACAAAGACCAAGAGCTTTTTTCTGTGAAAAGCTACTGCATTTGTACGTCATAGGGTTTTGTAACTAAGTGCTTCTTGATCTTCATTATTGATGAAGTGAAGAGCTTTACAACCAACAACATCCATTCAAGTGGCTGGAGTTAATCACGTATTGGGATCCATGCAAAAGGGTTAGTCACAGATTGAAGATTTGTCTAGCAATGGAAAGAAGGCTACTACAAGATAAAGTCCAATTGGGTACTAGAGCAAGGGTTCAACTGTAGGTTGGTATTTCGGGATAGACTTAGGTGGTGGTAAGATTTCTTATATTTGTAACTGCTTGATTGTTGATTAGTGGATTATTAGGAATGGTGACATTAAAATCACCCAGTGGGGTTTTTCCTTGCAAGAACTTTTCCAAAATTTTCAACAAATCACTGTGTCAATTTAATTTCCTCTACATTTAGTTTAATTGGTGATTTGTTGGTGCCTCTACGATTTGTATGTAATTTGACCTAATTAATAAACTTGGGTAATTGAATCAATTAACCGAGATCAAGCTATCTTAACCTAACAAGTGGTATCAAAGCGGGCACACTTTAATTAGGTTTTAATATTTGTTGTGTGATCTATTGACCCCTGTTGTTATGGATCATGGGCAATTCCTAATTATTCCTACTTTATTTTATGGTACTAACTCTGCATATTGGAAAGTACGTATGAGAGTTTTTTTTAGTCATTAGATGAGAAAGTCTGGCTAGCAATTAAAGTGGGTTGGACTAAACCCGATGATCCATCAATATTGTAGGATGATACTAAGATCAAAGTTGCAAATTTTAATAGTAGAGCACTAAATGCCTTGTTTTTCCAAATACTCGAGAATGTCTGGATACTCGTTTGTCCAAAAAATAATGTTAAGGGTTTTTTTTTAGCTCAATTGAGACTTTTTGATGTTTCTAATAGAGATATCTAAGGTTTAAACCCCCTTCCACTATTGTAACTATTAATTTTTTTAAAAAAATTATGTATTTGTACTTGAACCTAATTAATTCAATAATGTCAATTATTATTATTATTATTATTATTTGCTCTCTCTCTTAAAAATGAGTGGCCATTTTGTATCTTTAAAAAAAACCAAAACAATGGACAATTATGTCAATTAGTTATTTTTATTAAAAGATGGAATTTTTTATTTTTTTTGAGAAAGAAAATATGGAACTGTGCGCTAAAGAAGTAAAAAACTTTAATACTAACATCTAACATTCAAAAATTCTACTTTAGCCAAAAAACATTTTAACTTTTAAGGACAGTTAAAATGTTTTAATTGCAATATGATGTAGTAAGTACAGTTTTAAGGACAGTTCCTTTTGGCATTGGTGTAGTAAGTACAGTTTTAATTGCAATATGGTAGAATTTCAACTGAAAAACTCTTTCGCACTTGAGTGTTTAATTTTATAAATTTTTGTATCTATATGCTAAGAGCATTGTATCTCAATTAGAACCTCTTGAAACAAAGAAGACATCCACGGTTTAACCCCCTTCTTAATTGTTATAAAACTATTTAATACACACACAGACAAAAAAAAAAAAAAAAAAAAGTCTACATTTATAAAATATGAATATTAAATTGTAGAATTTTCTATTCTTAAATAATCAAAAGTTCTTAAAGCTATTTTCACGTTCAAGGAAACCCACCTCGACCCCCCCCCCCCCCCCTCTTCCCCACCCTCTTTTAAATCACTTAAAAAAATTACAGAATATGAATATAAGTGTCTTAAACGTTTTTTTTTTTTTTTTTTTTTGGTACTGCACTACAAACTCTTTGTTTTGATGAATTGTGGACCTTCTCATGTTAAGTAAGGTTTCTCTTACGTTGCTATTCATTATATTAATTTTTTTGTTATTAAAGTAAGGGTTGTGAATTCTAGTTAATTCAATCATCAAGGAAGGGATTTGGGTCTGAATATCAAACATCAAACATTTGAAAACTTTTGAATTAAACAAACATCAAACATTCACAAATCACATGAACACCAAGAATGATGACCTAGGAAAACTTTTGAAAACTATGGTTTCAAAGTAAAAAACCTGGGAAAAATTTAACCTAAACAATCCTCAATACAACATTTCACTAATAGAATTAACTTAAAGCTATTGCTACCTCATTTAGTACTTATTCACGTGATCACACATAGCTCTGAATTCACAAACTCTTCTAATGTGATCAACAACACCACAATGGTGATAGGTAGGCACAAAATCAGGTTATTCCTGCAACCTAGGAGGAGGTTTAGATATAGGTTTAGAAACTTCAGCGGCTACATCCGAACTTTTACCTTTGTCTAACCTAGCAAAATTAGCATTTTCTTTATGATTCCTCTTAAAAGCAGGAATATAAACTTTGTCATCTTTGGGCTTTGGGAGTTTAAAAACTAATTAAGAAACAACAACAAGTTTGATACTAGACAATTTTTCTAGTTTGACTTTAGACTCAGCTAATTCTTGTTCCAAGCTTTTGTTCTTTTCAACTTCAGAGACATAATGTTTCTTCAAAATCACATTCAATTTATTTGATTCATCCAAACATAAAACTAATGCCCCTTTCTCAAGTTTAACCATGTTTAAGTCTTCCTAGAATTTCTTAGCAATTTTCAAAGAATTAAATAATTTCCTACGGAGAGTTTCATAGACATCAATTAGATCAATTGAATCATTTGTAAATTCTTTATATAAATTTTCTCATCCATGAGCAGTAAAACACAAAAAATTATTTATGATAGCAAGGGTCAAGGATCACACTCCAAACAAAAAGTCCTTTCAGGGTGTACCTGCTCTAATACCAATTGTCAAGGTTTTAGACCCCAATTGTCTTAGATTTTATCAAATATTAATCCAATAATTAATTAGATTAATTATGCAATAGATAAAAAATTAAACAAACATCAACATTCACAAATCTCATGAACACCAAGAATGATGACCCAGGAAAACTTTTGAAATTATGGTTTCAAAGTAGAAAACCTAGGGAGGATTTAACCTAAACAATCCTCAAGGCAACATTTCACTAACAGAATGGAAGTTTATACAATAGACTTAACCCTAAATCTATTGCTACCTACTTACTCACGTTAGCACATGTAGCTTCGAATCCAGGAACTCTCTTATTGTGAAACTGTAGCACACAAACACTCTTGTTTGTGACTTTGAGACTCTACTCAAAGGTTTAGATTATCAATTGTGGTTGATTTGATTGCAATAACTTTCCTCTAAAGCCAAATCTTTTGTTTGCACAAGGTCTCTAGTTATAGATTCAAAAGGGTTTGGAAAATTCCAGATTTGTTTACAAAACACTCCATCTTGAATGGACAAAAACATGCTCTAGGGTTTGTATTTAAATATCCTTAAGATCCATCAAAACTCTAGATCTAATAGTTGAGAAAGAAAGTGAGAATTCTAATCTGCATGAATCTCAATCGGTCAAGATGTGCATCTCGATCAGTTGAGATAAGTGAGACTATTTCTACACTTACCTTTTCCTATTTTCTTGAGTCTTTAATTGTGAAGACTTCATTTATCTTGTTTCTGAATCTTTCTAGACTAAACACTATGTAGAAATTAAGTTCTAAAGGCTACAATTTATTTGTGGTTGCCAACCTGAAATTATGGACTTTACAATATATATATATATATATATATATATAATATATATATATATATATATATATATATCTTTTATTTAATATATATTTAAATTACCTATATCTCATAGGGTAAAACTTAAATATAGTTTTGAAAAGTTATCTTCAAAAAAATAGCACATTTTTATCTTATTAGTCAATACAACCAAATTTTTAAATTCAATTGAGAATTTAATGTATTGCACCTAAGTTTATCTATGTTTTATTATTGTTCGTTTTGATCATAAAAGTTTAATTTTATCTGTAATTTAATCTTTTGTTTTCACATAACCTATTTTCATTCCCAAAACACTTTTTTTTTTTTTTTTTTTATTATCTCTTATCCCTATTGTTTCATCTCTAACTCATTATCATTGACATTGAAGCCACTTTAAAAGATGTCAAAATACTACTAAACCACTTCGAACCAGTTTTTTTTTTTTTTGAGAAACAAACACACACACCTTGTACTTGACTTATTCCACTCCTGCCCCATGGTAGGTTTTATTTACCCTAAGATCTGATTCCACCGATCTACACGAGGCCCAATATTATATATTTTGGTCTTAACATCTTACGTCACACTCCAATTATAGTGTTTTTTTTTTTTTGGCAAAGTTCCAAAACTGACCCTCTAACTTTCAGCCCTTTTCATTTTAGTCCTCTAACTTTCAGTTTTGTCATTTTAGTCCTCTAACTTTCAGTTTTGTCATTTTAGTCTTCTAATTTTCAATTATTGTCAATTCGGTACTCCGTTAAATCCCAATTATGTCTTGCTGTTAATTAAGCCAAAATGACGTCGTTTTGGATTTTTTTTTAATAATAAATTTTGGAATTAAAAGAAAATTGAAAAAAAAAACTGATATTAAAAAAAAAAAAAAACATTTAGGCATCGTTCCCCTTACTTTAGGCCATGAGCCCCCTTACCTTAGGGCGCTCATCAATGATGAATCCCAATAGAACACCGCACAATTGAGAAGCTTTAGACTAGGAGAGAGTGTTGTCACTGACAATGAACCAATGCGAAACGCATTTCAATCCAAAATTTGTTGCGGCAGGTGACGAGGATGACAAGGGCGATGACCTTAGCAGCCGAAACAAGAGCTGAGATAAGAACTACCACTCCTTGTTGGGAACAGCAGTTGTGAAGTAGGTGGTGGGAGTGGAAGGGATGGATTGGTCTTTGAGAGTTTGAGAGATGTCGCCTATGACTACATAGAGGTGTTGGTGATCTTCTTTAAGGACCAGCCGAAGCGAGAGAGGATCCAATTGCAAAGGTCTTAGTTGTAGTTGGTGATAGTGAGTGATTCTAGGAACAGTGTGGGTTCCCCTAAATGTTTTTTTTATTTTTAATATCAGTTTGTTTTAATTCCAAAATTTATTAAAAAAAGAAGAAGAAGCCAAAACGATGTCATTTTGGCTCAATTAATGGTAGGACATAACTGGGGTTTAACGGATCGGAGTACCAAATTGACAACAATTGAAAGTTAGTAGACTGTAATGACAGAGGTTGAAAGTCAGAGGGTCAGTTTTGGATTTTTGCCCTTTTTTTTTTTTTTTTTGCATAAACTGAAGATGTTATTATTCGAAGAGCAAAGTTTGTACACACTATCAAAGAGAGATGGGCAACACAGCCCTGCAAAGACACAAAACTAGACACAACAAGAAAAATAAAGCCAAACTTTGACATTGACGTACCCAAGATAAACTTGGCAAAAACCCACAAACGGACAACAACAAAGAACCCAAACCCCCCCCCCCCAAAAAAAAAAGAAAAAACGCTAAATGACCTATGACACCACTGAATTACAGGGAGTAGTCACACTTATTTACTACAAAGGAGCATAAAAGATGAGACAAGTACCATAAAAGATTTGTCTCTCTGTGTGGGAAACTCCTTTCTTAGCTAGTAAGTCTGCACAGCCTCCCTCCAAATATGCTTACAGTGCACTTCCCACTCGAGAGCCAGAAGAGACCTGCAATCCACAATCAAACTAGTGAACTCAATAGGGTAATTTTAATTACACCCTGTTATCCAAGTAAGGTCTAGTTTGGATTTGGATTGAAGGTAAACATAACGGTAGCCTTTGATCCATAATAGATCAAGAGCATGTCTTATAGCCCATAAATCAGCCATCATGCTAGTAGATTTTCCTAGATGAAAAGAATAACCTAAAATCCATTTCCCATTGTGATCCCGAGCCAGGCCCCCTGGATGTGACTCTAATAGAGCTTCAATCTGTGTTTAGTGTGATGAATGGATGAGGGCCAGGTGACCATGACACCGGTTTCCAAGTATTTCGGAGGAATATGATTAAGAATATTGCTTAGAAAGAAAAACTCGAAGGCATGGTTTGTTGCAGTATGTTGTAAAATGGTATATGGAGTTTCCTTATTGCGGAAAATAAGAGAATTCCAAGCTAACCAAAGGGTCCAAATGCAGAAAGCAAATAAAATTTTCCAGGGAATGTTGAGAACAGTTACTGATATAAGCATGGTAGATTTGCACCAATGTTGGAATGGGGTAATAAAGAAGTTATTAATACCAAAATTCAGCCAAAAGGTCCTAGAGAAAGTGCAATAGCAAAAAACATGGAGGGGAGTCTCTTTATTTCCACACCGAGGGCTAGCTTGTTCAAATGAGTTTAAATGACGAAAGATTATAGCTTTAGTTGGCAGCTTTTTATGGGCACGTTTCCATACAAATATTTTTAATTTTGGAGGAATTCGGAGTTTCCATATCCAAGTGCAAGATTGGGGCTGATGAGGAGTAGGGCGTTTATTTAGAAGGTGGTGGTATGCAGATTTTACAGAGCAAATACCAGCATCAGTGTGCCAAACTTGCTGATCTGGGTTGTGTGTAATGATCGGGAGGGGGGTTGCTTTTATAACCTTATGAAGTTGAGGGAGGATGACAGAAACTAGACTGATCAAGTTGCCATTGATGGTCATCTATGAAAGAGGACACGGTTGTGTTAGCATCTTCCTGATCACTCTCCCACTAACAAAGTAAAAATATATCTTTAACTCTCAACTAAAACATATCTTACAAAATAAGATCACTCTCTCACTAACCCACTTCCTCAAAACAACTATACGTTTATTATTATTATTTTTCCTTTTAAAAAAAGTTATCTTCAAATCAATTTTTTTCTAAAACATCCTCCAGTTTATCCAAAAAAAAAAAAAAAAAACTAAATAGATATATATTAAAATTTATTTAAACTATTTTCTTAACTTCTTTTTAAAAATTAAAAACAAAAAACCTAATGAAAAAAAACCCCCCTCGTTTCTATCAAAAAGGTTATACACCCTGTTACTAAGGTTTATCCTTTAATTTTTTGTGTGTGAAACATCTTTTTATGTGTTTATCAAAAAGATTTGTCTTTCTGTGTGGGAAACAAGTACCCTGCACACACACACACACACACATATATATGGACAAAACTTAGGTACAGTATCTTATGTACTATTCTTTAGGTTTCCTCTCTTAAGATTCAGCTATATGACTACTTAACTAAAAAAAATACTTCCATCCTATGAATAAAAATTCACATGACTGAATCTTAAGAGGAGAACCTTATATATATGTGTGTGTGTGTGTGTGTGTGTGGTTAAATGATTAAATTTACTGTTTTTCAACCAATTAAACTTTTGAGTTATTTAGTAATTTAACACAATAAATTGTAACCACACAATTTTTCTTTTTGAGGTAACAAATGGAAATATATATATTAACTACACAAGAGTTTGGCTTATATACCTTTAGTACTTTTTTAACTAGACATGTCATTTTATTTTAAATATACAATGACAAGTAATAGTGTGTTTTAATCTCCACCTTTTATTTAGTTAGTAGATGATGTGACAATTTCTCCTTAAAACAAAAAGAGATTACAGTTAAAAAAGTACTTGAAGTAAGCCAAACTCTAAAGAAATGTATTACAAGGTAATTCCTAAGCGTGTGCCCAAAACAAGATAGTAGCGGTGAAAGAATAATTTTAAAAATAGAAAGAAACACAAGTTAAGTGTGTCGCTACGCAACCCCAAGCCGCTAGTACTCATTCAGAAAACCAAAGGCCCCATCCAATATGCTTCTAGGGATGTGCTCGAGACTACTCAAAATAGAATTTGTTTTGAGCATTCCAAATTACCCATGTTGTCACCGCCCATCTCTCCACGTCAATTTGGGGGAGATTCACAATCATCAATTTGAACAAAGCAAAAATTTTATAAACTTCATTTTGGCACTTTTGAACCCTTATCCTACATAGAGCTTATACATTCCTTGCAAAATGACACTCCCATAGCAAATGTCCTACAATTTCAGGTTGCTAGTAGCAAAGATCACACTGGCTTAGTGGCAGAGCCAAAAATTTATCTTTGGGGGGCCATCTATAAAAATTTGTGTGTATGAAATCTAAAACAGTAGTGTACAATACTTCATAACTCAATATGTGCTATAAACAATAACAAAATACATGTTAATATTTTTTGAAGTGCTAAATACATGTAAATATAGTAGTATATACGGTATATTTTAATCAAACTAATCAAGTACATTTATAAATTATAATATCATACGATATATAATATATTGATTTATATAATAACAAAATATATTATAAGGAAAATTAAAAAGAAAGCAAATGAAAAGTAAAGTAAAGAAATCAAAAGAAAGGAAAAGTAACAAAGGAATAGTGTACATGAATGAGGGGCCTATGGAAGCTTCAAGCTTGTCTTTCACTCTTTCTTGTCTAGTTTAGTCACACAGAACTTTTACTTTTATATTATAAACACAAAACTGCAGCAGCAATGGGAAAATGAAAGAATTGAAAAGAAAAAAAAAAAGATTTTGGATTGTATTCTATTTTACAATATTTTTACAAAATGTTGATGTAGCCTACTTCTTATTAGTTTTCATTTAGGCTCACCATTAATATCACTTTTTCATTTACTAATAACCACTCACTACATCAGCAATTTGTAATATTTTTTGCAAAATAGTTTGTATCTCTAACATTATTCTTCTATTTAAATGAAAGTTATGTTTATTTTTAGATTTTCTTAAATATATATATATATTATCGACTATGGGGCCAAGATGATAAGGTTCTTTTAAAATTTTTAAAATTATTTAGGATAATCCTAAGAAAAAATTCATTAATTTTTTTCAAAAATTTGGGGGAAGGGGGGGGGGGGGGGGGGAAGGCCCCTTTGGTCTTCGTGATGGTCTACCACTGCTATGGCTCAACCTTTGATTTTCTGTGATAGTGATTATCTCATGTAGGGAGGATATTTGAGCATGCTCGCCAGACAAAGGTTCGGACCTTAGGGGGCACATTAGGGGACTAAAATTTTGGCCATGTAGCTTGATCTAGGTTTGATGTTGAGTGTTCAACCATTGGCTGCTCCTTTCTTTAGACAACTACCTGATAAGCGAACTTTGCAGAGAAAGTCTGAGACTTGTTTTCCTTCCATACTAGAGCATCACGAGTGAATCTTGACGGCAACGGAATGGTCAAAATCTCCATCCTTGTTCGATGATAGAACAAGTCAAAAATTTTCTTCGAGTCCCATTGCTTTGTAGCAGTGTCTATTAAGTCCCTCACATACAAGTTCGACTAACTCTCCCTTAAAAATATTGGCTTGTGTGATGGCTAGCAGTGGGTAGACACTTCAATATTGCTGCCATCCCCCACCTTCCATTGTGCACCTTCTCTAACGATATCTCTAGTTGCCAATAAACTTCGCCACATATAGGAAGGGTTGTTGCTCAATCAGCATTCATAAAAGAGCAATTTGGAAAGTACCTTGATTTGTAAATTTGGTAGAAAGAGAATGAGTATTATGGATCAGCCTCCAAGCTTGTTTAGCTAACATAGCACAATTGAAAGCTTGAACATCTCTAAAATCCATGCCACCTCTTCCTTTCAGAGTACACAGCTTCTTCCAATTAATCCAGTGAATTTTCTTCTCAGCCATTGTCTACCCCTACTAGTATTTTCCCAAAGTAGATTTTATGGAGTCACATAAGGTCTTTGGGATTTTTAAAATCCCCATAGAGTAAGTGAGGACGGCATGGGCAACCGTTTTAATTAGAATCTCTCTTCTGGCTTTTGAAATGAATTTTTATTTTTACCCCATTACTCTTTTGGTAATTCGCTTCTGTAGGTCTTTGAATGTGTTAACCTTAGACTTCCCCCCAACCATCGGCAGTCCAAGGTATTTCTCACACAATTTACTTTCTCAATATTTATTTATTTATTTGGACAATGTTTAACTACTGTTGAGGATAAATTTTGTATGCCACATGGCTTTATTTCATTGGCAACCTGCACCATATCAACATTATTATAGATTTTGAGAAAATCTCTCTTAAAGCCCAAAAGAGCCCATATTTACACAAAAAGGCGTCAAAGTCTATGGTTCAAAACTCATGGTGATATTATCTCATCAAAGCCCATGGTTCAAGCTTGTGGCACAAAATCTCATTTTTGGCTCATAATCCAAGCTCATGAGTCTCATCGGGGGAATTTTGGGAGTTGTGGTTTGTAGGGTCGAGAAGTATGTTCAGTAAAGCTCTAGTGGTTAAAAGTTGATAAAAGAAAGCGTGTTGCTTGGCATATTTTCCCCAATTCCCTGAACTCTGACAGGTCAGTGTGCAATAGGTAACATTTGGTAAGCCTCTCATATTACATAACACTAAAAATGATAAAACTCTTCATGCTCTTTACATAAAAATTAATATTCATCATATAATATAAGTTTAAAAATGTAATTAGATTATTTCATATAAATTACATTATTATTTTCATTTAAATCAATTCCAAGCACATGGCTAAATATATATTAATATCTCATATCTAGCATTAAATGTTCTCCTTACTCTCCAAGATTTGGTTAAAATACAAAGAGACCATAATTACATTTCTAAAACTTTATCAAATATTAATCAAATAGTCTATTACTTATCAAAATTATATATGGACTAAACATATAATTTTCCAAAAGAGAAAACTTAGTCAAAAATACCAACAATAGTTCCAGCAGGAGCTGAAACAGCTCTAGCAGAAGCTACAACAGCTCCAACAGAAACAACAATAGCTCTAGTAGAAATAGCAACAACTCTAGCAGCAACTGCAGTAGCTCTAGCAGCAGCTTAGGCAATTGATACATGTCCAAAAGTAATATCATCAACCCATTAATGCCCAATCCTAGCAACTGGCTAGCATACCCAAAGAAGCAAGAATCCTATAAAAGAAATCATACCATTTTAAGTTAAGATCCTTAGCCTTTAATTGCAATAACAAAAATAGAAGGATTCCATAAAGGTTACACTACCATTTTTTGGGCAAACCATGAATTTAATGCTAAATATTTTTCTCCAGTAGAAGATGTCATTTAGATGACATCATCCAGCAGTTACTGTTGTAGAGTTGACTGCTCTAACAATAGCTCCAGCAACATTAAAGGATTAAACTTTCTTCTTTTGACTAAAAAACAAAAACCCACTAATGAAACCACTTACTTTGTTAAAGACTTTTCCTTATTTGCTAAATTTTTCCTTTAACAAATTTTAATCTAGTTACATGCTTGGCTCTATATAAAGAGGACCAAGCCACACACTAAGACACCATCCATCCCTCTCTCATCCTCAATATTATGAAACTCCATTTATTTTGCTATCATATCTCTAAACATCTCCATATCTTTCTTCATCTCTCTTACAAAATCCCTCTTCTTAGATAACACCTATTACACACACTACTACCCGTCTCTCCCACGCTTTAATATTCTAAAACTTCATCATTTTGCTGAACAAAAACACATCTCCATCTCTTTCTTTATTTCTCATACAAAATCTCCCTTCTTAGAAAGTAACATAACCCATGACATAACACAAAAACCACTCCAGCAGCAACTATAATCTCATGTATTTACTATATTTAATCTCAATATCTCTCATGCTTCCCTATATTTTACAAAAACATCTCTCACAAAATATCCATACATACTTCTCATACATCTTTGAACTCCATGTCTCACAAAGAGATAAACTTAACCAACCTATGCACACGGTTGTACATATTCTCTCTCCCTCTAGTTGCACCCATTTTTTCCCTTTCAATCATGAAGTCACCATAAAAGGACTCATATTATCATGCTAATGAAATGTTATTAGTCCACTGCTGTCGTACAACTAGAGCTACAAATTGTGAAGATAAATCATTATATTCTTATCTCCAAAATTATACTATTGAGTATGTTTTAATTTATTATAATTGTACCCTTGTACTCATATTATTCTGCTGCTAGAATGTTATCAGCTAACTAACGCTATATGGCTGAAGTCACAAATCATATAAAGAATAAAATGATGCTATATGGCTAGAGTTAGGAACACACAAGATAAGTCAATATTTCTCTATCTTCAAGATTACATTATTAAGTACAGGCTAATTCATTGTTATTGAACCGCTGGATGTAAGTTACTTTAATATCATCTCACTGTTTAATAAAACATGATCTCACTAATACTTCATTAATGAACATATATATTAATAAATTGATCTACCATTGCTGGACATATTATTCAGACGTAAACCACCGTTGGACATCGTCAGCCACTCATCTTTGATAGTATTAGTTTGGTATTAGCATATCAAAAAATAAAAATAAAAAAGTTTGGTAATATATTAATAAATAAGGGAAATGTTAAAAAATGTCCTATAAACATTTGTTAGTAAACCATTTTAAAAAAGTTTTAATGGGAAAAAAAAGTTAACATGACCTTAATAATAATAATATAATAATAATAATAATTATTATTATTATTATTATTATTATAACAAAATCCACAATTTATTCATGTAGCAAGTTATGAGTAATAGAGTTGTGAACCTACCATTTTTATTCCACCATTCACGATTCGTCATGTGAATATAATGTGACAAAAGTTGTAAGTTTTGTTACGGTCCTAGCAAATTTGTAATAAATGATACCTTGAAGATCGCACACCTTGAGTTAAAGTTAATTTGGAAAATAAAGAATTTTTTATTCTTTTTTAAAAATTTTAGACTTTTATTATATTTAAATTAGCTCCCTGAAAAAAATATTCTTGACTTTGCTACGGTGCGAATTATATGTAAGTTACACATATATATATGTATATACGTATTTATTAATAAAAACCTCATTTACCATAAAAAATTATTCTAAAAAATACACTTTGTTTATAACTATACTTATTAAATATGTATTAAACCTCTCATGTATTATACTTATACAAAATAGTTTAACTTAAATAAATTAACACTTTTTGTCAAAGTATAAATTCTTATTTTGTTAAGACGTTTCATTATATATAACAATTAAATTATCAAAATTAATATCATTAATTCCATGTTTCATTATTTATATTAACCGTTAGCATCTTCATTTTGAAGCAAAAAAAAAAAAAAAAAAATGTTAGCATTTTCATGTTTTATTATAATCTTGAAAATTTTTCATCTAATAATGTTTTCCTAATTTGAATTATTAGATCTTATTGCCACGTATAATCTATTTAATGGATTTAAAATAAATAAAAAATGAAATCATTTAAAATTATAATAACATGAGATAATAATTAAGGAAAATGTTTTTCTTCAAATTTTCCATATATCTTTTTATTAGATGTGAATTTTGAATATCTAACCATTAAATTACATGTTCTTATTACATCTTCTATGCTTTAAGAATTTCAAGAAAATCAAAGATCAATAGATATACCATTAATCAAATGTATAAATTTCAAGTTTTTATGGTATAAAATTATGAGTAAAAAAATAAGTTTATTGATCGAATAGTAAATAACATCTGATTTGAATGAAATATAATATGTGTGTTAAGAACATAAAGAACATGCAATCTAATGGTTAGATTTTTAAATTTCACATCCAATAAAAGATATAGTAGGAGTTTAAAGAGTTTAAAAACCTTCTCTCCAAACTAGTTTGGAGAAAACCTTGTTCAAATAATAAATAATTTATTTTTGACAAAATAATTGCATGAAAGAATAAGTAAACATTGTCTCCTTCTTTATATATATATATATATATATATATATATATATATAATATATATATATATATATATATGTATGTTTGTATATGTTTGTGTGTGTATGTGTGTGTGTATGTATGTATGTATATAACAAGTAATATAGCAAGTAGGCTATTAAATTGAAATATAATAAAATGAATAACTTACATATATAACCTAGTTTCGAATTTGTAGTGTACTCAAATTTGTAATTATCAATTTGACAAAACTTTGTATTTATTTATTTAGTGTAGTAGATTTATATATATCAAATAGTTAGCATATTTAATAATTACTTTTATTACAGTATGATGCCAGCATCTTTTTTTTTTTTTTGAGAAAAAAAAAGGGTACAGTTTTCTATAATTGGCATGTGTTTTTATCTTTCACAACAAAACTTTAAACATTTTCATCAAAAAAAAAAAAAAAAAACAATACTTTAAACATGTGCCTTACTATACTCCCACAAAAATAATCAAATTTAATCAATTTTCGTCACCTATATCCTTAAGAATAAAATTTAGTGCCCATTTGTAATGACATGTGTTTGGTAAAGCTTTAAATGAATCAAGTTGTTCATCAACAACTCAAGCTTGACTCAAGAAAAATCATTGTTTATGTATGTTTATTTTAGCAAATGATTCAAATTTCAAACTCAATTTTAGATTTGACTATATATTAAATGAGTCAATCTCAAACATAATAATATTAATATATATGTGAACAAGCTCGTGAATATTTGACTTGATTTAAGTAATATAATACTATCTGTTTATATGTATACATGTATAAAAATAAATTTTTATAAGCTTTATGTTGGATTGTGTGAGTTTGTATCTAAATTCATAACATTTCAATGTATTACTAATTTATTGATAAGGTATAAATATTCAATTTCGTAATAAAATTATATAATTTTTGACAATATAAGGTTGATAAATCTATTTTTTATAAGTTCATAAAAAAAAAATCATTCTCTATAATAAATAGAAATCATATAACTTCAACCCTTTTTAGTTATAAATTACTAGCATAAATTTACTAAAAGGTGAAAAATTTTAGTTGCGAAGTTAAATAAATTTGAAAAAAAAAATAAAGAACTTTACTAAACCCTAAGGTTGAACTTTGAAAATGGCCTTTTCCTAAGGTTTCCGCACGTCCAAATATAGCTCCGTCCCTGCATAATTATATATATGTGAACAACCTTATGAATATTTGACTTGATTTAAGTAATATAATATTATTTTTTTATATGTATACATAAATTCATAAAATTTCAAAGTATTACTAATTTATTGATAAGATATAAATATCACATTTCGTAATAAAATTATATAATTTTTAACATTACAATGTTGGTAAATCTACTTCTTATAAGTTCATAAACAAAAGCCATTCTCTATAATAAACTGAAATTATATAACTTCAACCCTTTTTAGTTATAAATTACTAGCATAAATTTGTTACAAGGTGAAAAAATTTAGTTGCGAAGTTAACTATATATAAAAAATAAAAATGAACCAATTCAATTGTTCAGGAACAAGCTTGAGTTTGTTAACAAGAAAATAAACTAAACTTGAATATGTAATATAGTTTGACAATGAGACACAATTGTTGTGCAACAAAAGAAGCTTTAACATTAATTATTATAAATTGAGGCTAGCAGAAACACATGCACGTGAACAAGAAAATAAAACATCCACACAAGATAGGAATATTAATGTGGTTTAGCCAACTGCATGTCTACATCCACAAGCAACACCAGCCAACAATATCTAATATCAACCATATGCATTACAACAACATTAATCAACACTCATAACTCACAAAAATAAATAAAAAAACTCACAAACCTCACAAATACATAAACGAAACCTCTTACAAACTCAAACTCACAATCTGAAATCCCCAATACAACCAAAATTCTCTCACACACATAACAAACAAACTCTCAATACATAACAGAGAGTAATCTTTCAACCTCAAAATCTACCAAACTATTCTCCAAAGAAACCCACTCGTGTTTTTCTAGGAGACTTTCTCATCTCCCCACATGGAAGGAACCTTAGGAAAAGTCCAGCGAACCCTTCGCAAAAACATACATTTATAAGATTGCAATCTTATTCCTTAATGGACAAGAAATTCCCAACTACTTCTTTATCAAGAAAACTCAAATTAAAACTAATTAGGAATATGAGGCAATATTCAACAAATTGAATGAACAATCCTAAACTTTAACACTCGGTATATCTTAGCTCGACTTTACAACACTAATTACTAGCAACACAATCTTAAAATATCAAATATGTTAATTACATCTTTGAACATTTATACTTTACTTCAAATGTTAAAAAATTTCATAAACTTTACATTTCCCATTATATGTAATAATCTAATATATAATAGGATAAAATGCAAATATCCAATTATATGTAATAATTTTCTTATACAATCAAAAATACTAAATCCAAATTGATCAAAATTCATTTCAATCTTCTAACTTTACTTTTTTTTTCCCAATTAAGTCCTCTAAATTTCAAATTTATTTAATTTAAGCATTCTTTCATTTCTCTGTCCAAATTTTCCATTAACTTCATTTCTTGAATTAAAAATTCCAAATTTTTTTTTAACTATTCATAAAATAGATTCATCCAAAAAATATCAAAAGTAAAATTTTAGCCAAAATTTTCTATAACTTCTCACCAACCAAACAAAACCAAATTATTTGATCCACAAAAATTCAAAGTTTTTTTTTTTTTTTGAGAAAGTTAAAAAATTCTAAATCAACACACAACTCACAATCCATATTAACTATCACATTTATAGAAACCTACAACATCTCAAGGGTAGTTCTTGTAATTTACCCTTTTTTTTAGTTCTTTATTTAAACCTCTTGGTGTTTGGTACGGGAGAATCTACATTACTCTTAGCATCCAGATTCCGAATCACATTCCTAGGAATGTAGCTTCCTATGTTTGGTTTCAATGGAAATCTCTTAAGATTCTTAAGAATGTGAGATGATAATATTTAGTTTATTCTCAGGAATCTTAAATGAATTATTTATTTTTCCCACTCTATCATTAGATTTGAATGTTAACTACCAAGTCTTTTAAAAAAAAATCTTCCTCTAAATAAATAATGAAAAACCAAATATAAACTATTAATTATGACAAATTCATTAAAATTATAGTCTAACATTTCAAAATGACAAGTACAATACAAAAATAACTATTTAAATTCTCAAATGTTTTTATTCTTAATAATAATTTTTAAAAGAGTTTAATCCATAATGATTTGCTTTACATTTTATCTAAATTGCTTAAATGATAAGGAAAATGGTTAACATTATCAATTTATAAAAAATACAATTTCCTTTAAACTTGAAAATCTGGATTCCCACCCATTTTAAAGGGAATCCACATTCCTACTGAGAGGGATTTAAGAAGGGAATTCAGATTCCCTTGGTATCTAATTCCCTAGCGTGATTTGCAACCAAACATAGGAATCTTTAAACATTCTTGAAAATCTTAAAACATTTCTGGGAATCTTAAAACATTACCTCATAGCAAACACCACATAGGTATCTTAGCCTTTTAGGCCTTTGCATAAGTAATATTTGCATTTTGCCACCAAGCTTGAAAACTAAAGCAATTGTCTGCTTATGTTTTCCCCTTGTTGGAGTAAGCATAGTAGCAAACCATGGATTTTTGTTTGGATGGCCAAGTTGTGATACTAACATTTTAGTCATGATAATCTCGAGGGTTCCAAAAAGTAACAAATTAAATGTTACTTTTTGAAATCTTAGGATTTAATTTGTTACTTTTGAAAATATAAGGTATACTTTCTTTCTTTTTAAAATTCCAACATTTAATTTATTAGTTATGAAATTACATGGTCCAATTTGTTACACCTCTTAACTTACAGGATGCAAAACATATTTTTTCAAGAGCGCCATTGCACTAACTCAAATATTTGGAGAGCAAACTCCAATTTCTATAAGCTAAATCTTCAAAATGCTCAATATTTTCACATACTATGCCTCTCTTTGGGATGCGTATTTCCCAACGAAAGTGTTTTTTTATGTGCGTCCTGTGAACTGTTCATGGGACCCACAAGTACCTTCATTTAGCAATTTTTTCTTTAAAATTGGGTCCCACAGCATTATTTACACATTTAAAAATTATTTTGCTACAGTGTAATCAGTTTTCAGTAATAAACGAACTCCCCCCCCCCCCCCTTGGAGTGAGTTGTTCCGGCCCTAAGTAAGGATACTTAAGAACCAAGACAATGCTAGTAATAAGGCTGTTTGAGATTTATTAATCTCCTTGGATTTAACCCAAATCAATCTTGAAGAACGTCTGGTGCCTAGAACCTTTGAAACCTCTTTTGCCTATATGAGTGAGCGCCAAAGTGCCCAAAATTTTAATGAATTTATTAATTTCTCTGTCAAAATTCCATTAGATATCATATAGATGAATGCGAAGATATGTATGTTGTATCAAAATTCCATTAGTACCAAATGCACACAAAAATTAATGAATTTATAAATTTGCATGTTATCCTGTTCCTGTCAGATACAAATGAATGCGAGAAAGACAATAATGGATGTCTTAACAAGTCAGATTGTGTGAATATGGAAGGCAGTTACAATTGCGACGGGCGAAAGACTCGAACAAAGATAGCCATTATAGGTATGTCCGTATGCTCATTAAATTTGGAAAATGAAAAAAAGTAAAAAATAATAAGATCATGGTTATGTGACTAAGAGGTGCTGAGACGTGCTGTAGCACATGGTCCATTACATCTACTGCTATCAATCGTGCAAAAATATTTGAAAATGGTAAATTTAACCATTTAATACTCTATGTTATGATATAATGATAGATTACTGACTGTTCCAAAAACCTAAACTATATAAAAAAAAAACATAAATTTAATCATTTTTTTTTAAAGCCCAGGCAAAGTCATGCATTCATAATAATTAAGGATCAGAATACAGGGCCTTTAAGGCCGGAGGTGGCAAATCTTCCAGCCATACAATTTCAGTCTCAATTTATCTAGCAAACTGAGCTAATGAATGCGCAACTGCATTAGCGCTACGTCAAACCCAGCTTGTGGACAGACATCATAAGCCCGCCGCGAGACATCAGATATCCTCATAGATGTGACCCAGGCGAGAACAGTCAACTCGAGGTGATGATATGGCCTTCATTACGTTTACATTATCCCCCTCGAGGATCAGCTCAGAAAATCCCGCATCCACTGCAAACTCTAGGGCCTTGTGACAAGCCAGCGCTTTGGCTTCCGCACTGTCTGTGACTGGTGGAGCTTTGGCTAAGCAAGCAGCCATTACTCCCCCTTTCTTGTTTCGAATGACTATGTTGAAGCCTGATGATCGAATGCTTAAAGACATCGCGACATTGAAATTCAGTTTGTATATCAAACCCAATGGTGGTTTCCACGCGGTAACACTCCCATACGTGGACTTCTTGATGGCCAACGAATCCTGGGCATTTTGAAAATCCTCCAATAAGTCTTTGGCTCATTGGTTGAGCTTAGCTGGGTCCTGAACGTGTCCCCAATGAAGGATCAAGTTCCGTTGATTCCATATTATCCATCCTTGCACCAAGAACAACTCAAACTCTTCCATAGACAACCTGTCCATCATATCCTCCACCAACTGCACAATATCTCATGGGCCCAATGCACTCTTTTGTATTTTACCAGAGCAACCCGCCCACATATCTTGCGCTACACTGTATTCCACATGAAGCACAGATTCCGGTCCTTGCTTGCAAGTTTTGCATCCTCCATCCTCCGTTATCTTACGACAAAAAAAAATTTCCTTAGTTGGTAGGATATCCTAACATACCCTTCAACCAAACATCTTTATTTTGTTGGGAATGTGAAGTCTCCACAGCCTTGCCCATACATGACCTCCCCTGGTTGGCCTAGAATACTCACCTAAGTCCATTTCCTCCCTTGAAAGTCTCTTTGTGACATGGTATCTAGACTTCATCGAATAAACTCCACTTTTGTTGTGGAGCCAAAACACCTTGTCCATAATGTATCTCCTGCTCAAGGGTATTCATAGAATTGCCTCCTCATCGTCTCTGTGAAATCTACTCCTGATAAGTTCGCGGTCCCATGCATGCTTTTCCCAATCGATTAAGTCTGCAACTCTCCATTCCCAATCCTCTTCTACAGGCGGGTGAATCACCTTGTTACATAGGTAGCCAGGAATCCATTTATCCTAGTGACTCGAATAGCGGATCCATTTCCAACCCTTCAATAGCAACCTTTCTTCAAAATTGGTTGGACAGCAATAAGGCTCTTCCACGTATATGAGCTGTTTGGAGTATCTAATGCCTCCAAAAAACTTGTTCTTGGAAAGTACCTTGCCTTTAGGCAGCCAAAAAGGAGTGAACTTTGATCTTGTATAAGACGCCACCCTTGTTTTGCCAACATAGCTAGGTTGAAATTCCTCAAATCTCTAAAGCCCATCCTTCCCTCTTTTTAAGGCTGTGATAAGGCCCCTCAAGCTCTTCTAAAGAATTTTCCTTTCATCCCCAATCTGTCCCCACCAGAATCTTGCACACATAGAATTCAGCTCATTACAAAGCTTAACCGGAAGTAGGAAGACCCCTATCGTGTACGTCAGAATGGATTGAGCCACTGCTTTAATTAACACCTCCTTTCCTGCTCTAGAAAGCATCTTGCCCTTCCATCCTTGAATTTTTCTCCAAACTCTATCCTTTAGAAAGGAAAAGGTTTGATATTTGGCTTAACCAACAAGAGTGGGTAAGCCTAAGTAAGACTCAAACCTGTCCACTTCCTTGGCCCTTAGCTCATTCTTAATCCAATCCCTCTGTGTTCCCTCAGTGTCTAAAGAACACCGAAGACTTCTCAAAATTAATACATTGACCAGAAGCAGCTTCTTATAAGTGGAGATTTTGGTCAATAACTTGGACTTCATCTTTACTAGCTTGGCAAAATAGCAAGGAATCATCAGCAAAAAATAAGTGGGAGATACTCGGAGCTTTCCTGCAAACAGATATGCCATGTATCCATCCTTCCATCTCTGCTTTAGCCAACAATGTAGTAAAGCCTTTTGCACATAACAAAAACAAATAAGGGGACAAAGGGTCTCCTTGACGAAGCCCCCTAGAGAAGATAATGTGGCCATAAGATTTTCCATTAATACATATAGAAAAAGAAGGTGAAGAAACACAACCCATCACTCGATCAATCCACATTTCAGGGAAACCCAGCTTCGCCATAATACTGTTAAGAAAGGACCACTCAACGCAGTCATAGGCTTTGCTGATATCCAACTTCAAAGCTAGAGAGCCTTTTCTTCCCTTTTTCCTGTAGTGCATATTATGTAATGTTTCGTATGCAACTAGCACATTATCAGTGATGAGATAGCCAGGGACAAAAGCACTTCGTGTTGGGGAGATCAACTGGGGGAGGATCTACTTTAATCTGCTTGCAAGCACTTTAGAAATAATCTTGTAGATAACATTGCAAAAACTAATGAGCCTAAAATCTGTCATTTTTTCCGGGGATTTTATTTTTGGTATAAGGACAATATGGGTATAGTTAATATCAAGCATCATATTTCCATTATTCAAATAATCCAAAACAGTAGTAGTCACATCATCACCTACAATATGCCAAAATTTTTGGTAAAATAGAGCATTCATACCATCAGGACCAGGGGCTTTTGTAGGACCCATCTGAAACAACACTGCTCAGACTTCCTCTACAGTGTACTCACTAGTCAAATCTTCCTTCATATTGGTGGTCACTTTAGTAGAAATTGCACTGAGAGAATCTGCCATCCTGTCACAACTACTCACCCTAAACATGTTCTCAAAGTAGTCAATAGCCACCCCTGCAATGTCTTCAGCCTCTTTAACCCAACTATCATGCCTGTCCTTAATCCCCTGAATATAATTCTTCCGTCGCCTTTGGGAAGCTTTTGAATGGAAAGACTTTGTGTTCTTGTCCCCATGTTTCAGCCAAGCAACTTGAGACCTTTGTGCCCAATAAATCTCCTGTTTGAGGAGAAGATCATCTAACTGCCTACTTGCTGTCAAAAGGTCAGCGCAACACTCCTCCGTATATTCACCAGTATTCAGCCTCTCAACATGTTTCTGGAGTTTTTTAATTGCTTCCAAGTCCGAGTGGGTCCTAGAAGACCCCTATGCACGTAATTCCTCCCCACATCTTGCAATCTTTTCCTGTGCAGCAGCTAAAGGAGATGTCACCTTACCCATTTTGTTCCATGCATCACATACCGTTGCTTCACAATCTTCCAAGAGTAGCCAAGCTTCCTTAAAACGAAATCCTTTTGGTCCTCTAGTTCTAAAGTCTCTGGTTGTTCTGGTTTGCAACAAGATTGGGATATGGTCAGAGGCATGAGAAGAAAGATGGTACACAGTGCTTTCCTAAAACTTTTCTCTCCATTCCAAATTCGCCACTGCTTGGTCCAGACGTTCCTTTGTATTTGCGCCTATTGGTCGTTTATTGTTCAATGTAAGTAGGGATCCAACAAAGCCAAGATCAGCCAACCGGGAAGAGTCCAAAGCCATTTGAAACTCATCCATCTGCGATTGGATAGGTGGGCATCTACTTTGTTTTTCAGACATGTGCAATATAGCGTTGAAGTGCCCTATACACATCCATGCCCCATTAACAAAAGACATGAGATGTGTTAGCAGAGCCCAAGATTTATGTTTTTTACTTGCCTCAAGCCACCCATAAAACCCGATTAAAAACCATTCAAAACCGCCATCCTCTACCACCCTCGCAAGCTCATGATTTTTAGTAAAGTTGATGACATCCAAGTTCACCTCTGATTTCCAAATGAATGCAAGTCCACCCCCTGAGCTCAGCTTCTTAATAATCAGCTTGTTTTGATAAGGTAGCTCTTTGAAATGCCAGTCAAAACCTTCTCTATCTAAGCGTATTTCCATTAAAAAACACATCGTCGGAGCTTTGTCCTTCACCAGTTTGTGAAGGTTGCGAACTGTCCAAGAGTTCCCAAGCCCTTGGCAGTTCCAGCTTAACAGTCTTATTGTGCTCGGCAAGGATGTTCCAACACCCCCGTAGTTTCACTGTCTTGAGAGACCTCCTGCACTTTCCCATGTTTCACTGGTTGAAACTCCACCCCTTCTACATGGTCTTGTTCAATTTCATGCAGCAAGCTTCTTTTCCCTAAAGTGGTGGTACTCCCACTTTTCTTAAAATCATTAAGCCCACAGTCCATGCGTGAAAGTCTAGTCCAAGTGGGCCTCGACTTATCCTCATTTGGCCCATTATAAAATATACTTTCCCCATGCACTTTCACGTGACTTGTATGGTCTGGCACTATCTCATGTGCGCCTTTAGGGCCCGTTTAGTTAGGAGGATGAAAAAGTGAGAGGATAGAAAATAAAGGGAGGATGAAAAAGTTTTTAGTTTTCCTCATTTGTGTTTGGTTGAGAGGGTAGAAAAGTGGAAGGATGGAAAACTTTTTGGTTTGGTTGAAAATAAAGTTTGTATAATTTACCATCATGACCCTCTTAAATAAAACAAAAAGTAATACATTATACTTTTTAAAAAAATTTGTGTATAGATGAAAGTAGACATTTTCAAAAATAACATAAAAAATCATCCAAAAATGTTTTCTTAAAAATAATAAAAATAAAAATAAAAATTAAGAAAAAAAAAGAAGAAGAACCCACCACCTTACACAACCCAAAAAAGAAAAGGAAAAAAAAAAAAAGGAAAAAAAAAAAAAAGGAAAAAAAAAAAAAAAAGCCAAAAACGTTAATGAGATGTAGGGGTAGTTTTGTCCAAATATTTTTTTTCCACTTTTCACTCCAATTTTCTCTCTAATTTGGAGAGATTATATTTTGAATGGATGAGAGAAAACTGATGGGCCCTACCACTTTTCTCTCCCTCTCAACCAAACAATGAAAAATATTATTTTCCACTCTAAATTTTTCATGCTCTCTGTTTTCACCCCAACCAAACATACCTTAATATTCAGATTTTGAACATCCAAAGATACGTCCTTAGATTTCGGAATTATACCTTCCTTGTCATTCCCGTTTATCACGCTGACCAACAGAATTTCCTCCTGACTTTTTTATGTAGTCTCGAGAATTTCGTCTTTTCCATTCTGAGGTTTGACACACTCCGTGGGTTGTGTTTTTGTGGGGTTCATCGTCACCGCTTCACCATGCCTACTGCCGTGGTCCCTTTCAGTCACTCCAGCATTGTCATCTCGCTGGTAATCCGATAGGCTCAATTCTCACCTGGGGGCAACCTGCTTCGACCACCCAAGGCTCTCAGCCAATCCCCATATTGGCAGATCACTTTGCCACCACTTTTTGTCCGTGCGAAATAGTGCGCACAGTGCTTGAGATTGTGTCCTAGGATCTCACACCAATGACAGAATAATGGAAGTCTTTCATACTTAAAAGTGACCCAAGTTCTCTGACCCTCGGATCCAGCAAGGAATCCTCCCAGCTGAATAGGTTTCGAGATCGGAATAGCCACCTTGACCCTCATAAA
Organism: Castanea mollissima; assembly: GCA_014183005.1. Taxonomy (NCBI): domain Eukaryota; kingdom Viridiplantae; phylum Streptophyta; class Magnoliopsida; order Fagales; family Fagaceae; genus Castanea; species Castanea mollissima. Next base: position 43,874,561 of record JACAVU010000003.1, read on the forward strand.
CAAGTTTTGGGTGTCTTGCTGCCGTCGCTTCTCCACCTCTTCCACTTCACCCAGTCGTCTACCCACCTTGGCCACTACCTTGGGGGACGCCATATCAAAAGGGGCGCCCCATATTTGAATCCACAAAGAAACGAATTCAAACTTAACAATCCCTGCTGTCATCCCTATTTTCCATTTGCGGAGCATAAGTGCCTGGTTGTCAAAAGTCCACGGACCACCCTTAAATACCCGTTCCAGATCATTCTTCGTATTAAACTTGAACTGGAACAGGTTCGTTCCCACTTCAATGATCTGCACACTCTCCTCCAACCCCCATGCTTTCTTCAAAGTGTTTTGGGTTGCTCTCTTGTTGAATGGTTTGCATGTAAGGAACTTTTCGATCAAGCTCTGGGTACAGCTCTCAATCTCGTCCTTCCAACCCTCATCGGATACATCAATAACCTCTTCCTCTTCCGTAGTCAAAGCCGTCTTCTCCATACTATTTATCACGTCCTCTGCGATGCTTATTGAAAAAATAAACGCAAAAACAAACTCTTAGTTGGACCCTAATGGCCTGTTTGGAAGTTTAGAGAGGGAGGAGAGTAGAGGAGAGGAGAGTAGAGTGAAATAATTACCCTCCACCTTGTTTGGATGTTTTTAAAATTAGTAAGGGAGAAGGGAGTAATTAACCCTTCTCCTTGTTTGGATATTTTTAAAATTGAGATGGAGAGGAGAGGAAATGATTAAATAGACAAATTTACCCATATTTGAAAATAAATTGCAATATTGGTCTATGATTAATTGGTTTGTAATTTTGTTAATTTAAAAATGGTAAATTGAAAAATTCATTTGGTCAATAATTTATCTACTCTACTCTCCCTCCAAATCTCTCCAATTTGAGGGAATTAAAAATGAAGGGTTAGAGGTAGTTGAAATCCCCCCAAACTCCTCCAAATCCCTCCCCCTCCTCCCTTAAAAAACTTCCAAATAAGGGATTTAAATTACTCTCCCTCCCTCTACTCTACTCTCCCTCCTTTTTTAAACATCCAAAAAGGCCATAAGGGAGGGAGAACCTCGTAGTGGTGCGGGAGAGAGACCTTTTACAGAGAGGAGAGACCTAAAAATTCTATAGTATTGTTAGTCGTTTTGGCTAAGATCAAGTCTAGTATCTGTTCTTATCAGTTTTACATAAATTTAATTATTTAACAACATAATTCTAACAAATATAGTGTTTATAATTCTAATTATCATTTAATTCTCTTAGAAGTATTTTGTGTTTCAATCTAGGGAAAAAGCGTTCCATCCTACCTCTCCTTTGTACTTGGAAAATAAATTTTTTCTTTAGGTTGTGTTTTTTTTTTTTTTCGGGTGTAAAAAGAATACGGAAAATATTTTACACTATGATGAGTGTTTGGGTTGGCCAGAAGACTCAATCAAACGGAAAATCTTTTCTGTTGACTGTAAAATATCAGCCCCTAAGATGTAAAATAAATTACACTTCTAATTTACCTTCAAACCATTTACACCCACTTTCCTCTTCTACTCGAACCAAGAGAGAAAGAGAAGAGAGGAGAACACTTACAACGGAGCATGGAGAGAGCAGGAGCCACTAGAAAATGGATTGGACCATCATGTCGACCCAACAAACAACCCACCCCAGAGCCCATCGAACCACCATGAGCAACCCACCCTTGAGTCGATTTGACCACCGTGTGAACGACCCATTCCTAGATCGAACTACCGCGGGCAACCCACACCTAGATCAAGCCGTAACTTTTAGATTGACCCACCGTGTCCATGTCACGATTATCGCCACCACTACAAAGTCACCCATGAACCGATCTCTCTCTCTCTCTCTCATGTGATTTTGATTTTTGTTTCTTTTTGTGTTTATATATTGAGATTTTCTATAATAATATTTGTTTGGATCTTGAGAAAATGTGAGAAACCTAATGAAAATGTGTTTTCTAGAGCATTTTCAAGAACACAACCAAACACCATAAAATATTTTCCAAAGCGTTTTTTGGAATGCAACCAAATACCTAAAAATGTTTTCATTTTTGAAAAATATTTTCACCGAAAAATATTTTACACTTGAAAAATATTTTACATATTGCCAAATGCAACCTTAGTTTATTGGTTTTTCTTAACTCAATAGATCATGACAAGCCGGGAATGACTTGATCCTACCTTTCCGAGCTATATCATGGAAACAACTTTAAAAAATAAATAAATAAATAAATATATATATATATATATATATATTTCATACATTTTAGTTTACTAAATGAAGCGCATAAAAAGTCAATTAGCTTTTAATTTTTGTGCTCTAGGCAATCTATCACCAAAAGATATGATCATACCTCGTATAACTTGATAGTTTTAGACTATTATTAGCTGAATTGCATTACTCAACGCTCTTCTATATTTTATTATTTTTCCATAAAGATTAAAAATCTAACTAGAAAAGATAATGACAAAACTTAAATACAGTACCTTATGTGTTGTTCCTTAGGTTTTCTTTTTAAGATTCAGCCATGTGACTATTTAACTAAAAAATACACTTTCATCCCATGTGCAAAAATCCACATAGCTAAATCTTAAAAGAGAAACCTAAGTGATAACATCTAAGTATTGTACCTAAGTTTTGCCCAAAAGATAAATATTCTTTCTAAAGTGGTACACTTCACTATTAAGAGAGGACAACCTCATCTTTTTCCCTCATTATTCACGAGTAAGGGCCTAAGAGGTTAGAACTTTTGCCACAACTTGCTTAAGACTATAACTTTTGCCACAACTTATTTATGTGACAAATCGTGAGTTGTAGAGTTGTGGACCCACCACTTTTACTCTACTATTCACAATTTTCCACGTGAGTGAATTATGACAAAAATTGTGTTTTTAGTATTTTTTTTTAGATATTAAATATTGGAAGAAAGTAAAGGAGAAATGAGTGAAGGACTTTGGTTAATCCCAAGAAATAGTGAAGGCTGATTTTAGTGATGAGCACTAGGATTCAACGGTTTGGCTTACCTCAAGTAATTTTTTAATTGGACATTTTTTTTTCTTAATTAGAAATTGCCACACCACCTATTAAATAAACAAAATGGGGAGATTAAAACATACTACCACATCATTCTATTTCAAGGAGAAACTAATTGAATGTCCAGTTGAAAAATTACTGAGGGTAAGCCAAACTAGTATACAAATATTTTGTTATTTAGAAAATAATTTTGTAAGACTTTTTCAATTAGGTGTTTAAGCTCATTTAAGGCAGAACTGCCCACTGCCCAGGGACACGTTGCAAAATTAAATAAGAGAGACATTTTTGTTGGCGAAAAAATATCCCAAACTCAAGTCCCTGTCATTTAATAAAAACACAGTCCACCATTAAACTGTTACCTGAAAATTCAAGTACCTAATAGTAAATTTCCTTTTTCCTAAGAAATTAATTAGGAGCTAACACTTATTTAGGCGGTGCATATTGTGAGAACATACTAATGTAATAAAAAGAAAAACTAAAGTTAGTAACCTATAGTGGGAAAGAAGTTTCTAATTCATCGTAATTATGTTCAAATCTATTTTACACTTACGCATATTTTTATATAATCCTGATATTTCTAACCTAAAAAAATTTATTATGTTGATGTGATATTTCTATTTTATTTTCTTGATGTATGCAGTTATTTGTACAAGCTTTGGGGTATTGTTTCTACTCCTTATTACTTGGTGGTTATCCAAAGTGATAAAGAAGAGAAACAAAATCCAGCTCAAGCAAAAATTCTTCAAAAGGAATGGTGGATGGTTATTACAACAACAATTATTTTCAAATGAAAACAATGTTCAAAAGGCAAAATTATTCAATTCAAAAGAGTTGGAAAATGCGACAGATCGTTTTAATGAAAACAGAATACTTGGTAAGGGTGGATAAGGTACAGTTTATAAAGGAATGTTAATTGATGGAAGAATTGTGGCAATTAAAAAGTGCAATATAGTGGATGAGGGAAATCTTGAACAATTCATCAATGAGATTATCATTCTTTCACAAATCAATTATAGAAATGTGGTTAAACTACCTGGGTGTTGTTTAGAGACAGAAGTTCCTTTGCTAGTTTATGAATTCATTCCTAACGGCACACTTTTTCAGTATCTCCATGAAGAAAATGAAGATTTTCCATTACTAACATGGGATGCGCGCTTAAGAATTGCCACTGAAATTGTGGGAGCTCTATCGTACTTACACTCGGCAGCTTCACTACCCATTTACCATCGAGACATAAAATCTGCAAACATACTCCTTGATGACAAATATAGAGCAAAAGTAGCAGACTTTGACACTTCAAGATCAGTAGTCATTGATCGACCAAACTCATGTAACCACACTAGTATATGGTACTTTTGGGTACTTGGATCCAGAATACTTTCAAACCAACCAATTTACAGAAAAAAGTGATGTTTATAGTTTTGGAGTGGTCCTTATTGGGCTTTTAACAGGGGAAAAAGCAGTTTCTTCAACAAGATCACAAGAAGGTCGGAATCTATCTACATATTTCGTCCATTCATTAAAAGAGAATCGTCTTTTTGATATACTTGATACTCAATTTAGTAAGGTTGGTAATGAAGATGCAATCATGACAATTGCTAATCTTGCAAAAAGATGTCTGCACTTTAATGGAAAGAAACGACCTACGATGATAGAAATTATGATGGAGTTGGAAGGAGTTCAAAATATTTCGCCTGTTCAACCAAATTTTGAAGAACTTGAATATGTTGGAAATGAAGAAATGGGACCTTGGAATGACGTTTCTATTTCAAAAAGTTTAGAATCAAGCACAACTTCAACATCATACGTCCTACCACTTTTATCCATTTAATCACTTTGATTAATAAATTATGTACTTATTCATTTTTGTTTCATGTGTAAACTATTATCAAATCGTATTACTATTTTTAAACTCCTCCTAGTACAGTAGCAATAATGATATTATATCATTGTTTGGTCTTGTTTAGGTCCTTTTGGTATTGACATAGGAAATTATAATTATAATTGTTGAGTTTTGATGATAAAAAGTTTTAGTATTTGGGGTGTTTAGCAAACTTTGGTGATAAAGTGTTTTGAAACTATTATCCATAGATGGAACCAAATTGATAAAAAAAAAAAAAAAAATTACATGTGAGAAATGACAAAAAATGACATACACCCGAAAATAATAGTCAGATCCTCGAAAATATCTAAATATTTGTTTGTTCAAAAAAAAATGTTAAGGTTTTTTTAGCTCAATTGATTCTTCTTGATATTTCCAATAGAGACATCTAAGGTTCAAATTCCCTTCCCCTATTTTTTTTTTTTTTTTATGAAATTTGAGAAACACACACACACACACACACACACATAGGGGAAGGGGGATGGGATAAGAGAATACACTCACACGCCAACACCAAAACTGCATACAACAGTTAATGTTGTGGAGCAAGTGATAAACCCTTCTCAATATCACACCTTATCGATTTGGGATGACTTGACAACATTGAGTATCTTTTTTATTTGAGAAACACACACACACATATATAAGGGAAGGGGGATGAAACAACGGAATACATTCACATGCTAACACTAAAACTACATGCTGTATCTTAAAAATAAGTGAATACACTCTCTCTCTTAAAAATAAGTGGCCATGTTGTATCTTAAAAGAAAAACCCAAAAGAATGGACAATTACGTCAATTAATTATTTTTAGGGTAAATTACAAAGTTTGTCCGTATCTTTTAATTTATATCATATTTCAATTTAATCCCTAACATTTAATATGTGTCAATTTGGTCTCTAACATTTTTAGTGTCATTTTAATTTAGTCTCTTTTGTCATCCATTGGATGGAAAAAGCTAACACTTCAAACGGAACAATAAAAAATTATTTTTCATGCCACATTAACTACCAACTATATTGTCATGTTAGTTTGTATCATATATTGTCAAATATATATTATTTCAGCCTAAATAGCTAAATACTTATAGAATTTGGTGCATAGAATACCTATTAGAAAGAACGAAGTACAAGTTGCCTTAATTCAAATTAGCCTGATTCAAAAAAAGAGTTCCTCTTATGTCGTCATGATCTGATTCATGTCCTCATGCGTGCATGGTAAACAACTCACCCCGTTTTCCATCATAAAACCTAAATCAAGAATATTCATGCGTAATTGTAGGAATTAAAGTCGGGAAACCTTGACTAATATGCCTAATTCTCTTCCTTGGGTCCTATATTTAACCCCAGGCTACTACTATAAAAGTTAGACCCTTTTGTACTCTAGTTATGCAATGTTTTATAAGCTTATTTTAAAAACTTTATATATTACTTTCATGTTTGTGTGTTATAAAAAGGTCCTATATTATTACAATTATAGGTATATGTACAATACGTATTATAGTATCAGCTTATATACGAATGAGAAACCTTAACTAATAGTAATAGCTTATACATATATTTTAGTAACAATATACGTCTAGGTATTAGTGTTAAAGTGGTAGGGTTGTGACATTTTTTTCTAAAACATGTTAAAGTAACAGGTTGTGAGCGATAGAGAAAAATATATAGTATTAGTGTTAGGTCAAAGTGAAAGCGATGTTCTATAATTTACAATTTATTGTCTCAGTGTATAGTGAAATAAGTTATGATATAAATTGTAGTTGTAGCAAAGTTATATTTAACATGGTGCATGCATGTGAATGTTTTATATATCCTCCATTATATTCCTAGCATACCTAGCCAAAGAGTGTGCCACGGAATTAGCACCTCATTTTACACACAGCTAACATTCACCCAATGAAGTCCATGAGCAAGACTTCGAATATCCTCAATAATATGGCCTAACCGAGATTGGTTTACACCAGTGGAAGAGATGGATTTCATGACATTGACGTTATCCCCTTCATTAACCAGTTCTGAAAAACCTGTATCAATTGCAAACTCCAACACTTTTTATATAGGCAAAAATTTCAGCCTCTTCACTATCTCCCACCGGTGGGCCATTAGCCAACATAGCTGCCACCACCTCTCCCTTCTCATTAGGAATCATTGCACCAACTCTGGAACTATTCAAGTCTGAAAAAATTGCAGCATCAAAGTTCAACTTGAAAACTGATGCAGGAGGAGGATGCCATACATTTACATTTACACTCGTATTCATCACTGGAATTATCAGCTAATCTTGGGCTTGATGAAATTCTTCCAAATATACCCTTGATATTTTGTTTAGCCAACCCGGTTCCTTTAATTTCCCCCCATGTATCACAATATTCCTCGGGTTCCAAATAAACCATGCTTGAACTAAAAATAATTCAAACTTAGTTGTAGACAATCTTGGGCATTTGTAAAAAACGCCACTATAGGCACCCTATAGTGGCGTTTTCTATAAACGCTGCTATAGGCATACCTATAGTGGTGTTCAAAGAGTCCTATAGTGGCATTTTAAAACAACGGGTCTATAGTAGTTTTTCCAAGGGTGTATAGTGGTGTTTATATTGATCTTACAAACACTGCTATAGGTTATAAAAAAAAAAAAAACCAAAAATATAAAATTAGAAAAGGACCTATAGTGGCGTTTGACAAACGCCACTATAAGCACTTTTTATTTATTATTTTTTTTTTCAGTTGGGTTTTATTTTTTATTTTTAATAAGGGCCAGAGGAGGAAAAAGGACCTACAGTGACCTTTGTCGAACGCCAATATAGGAAGGCCTATAGTGGCATTTGACAAACGCCACTATAGGTGCCTTTTGACAAACGCCACTATAGGTGCCTTTTTTTTTCGGTTGGGTTTTTTTCTAAGAAGGGTTATTAGAGGAGAAAAAATACCTATAGTGGCGTCTATGAAACGCCACTATAAGCCCCTCTTATAGTGGCGTTTAACAAAGGCCACTATAGGCACTTTTTTTTTCGGTTGGGGTTTTATTTTTTATTTTTTTAATAAGGACTAGAGGACCAAAAAAGACATATAGTGGCATTTGACAAATGCCACTATAGGTCCAACAAAAGTTTTTCAAAAAAAAATGTTAAAAAAGAATTCAAAACTAAACAAAAAAAAAAAAAAATTAAAATAAGGGACCTAAACCAAAAATAGAGGACCTAACAAAATAAAAACACACCACTAAACCAAAGATAAATAAATAATCCCAAGTAAGAGGGAAAAAAAAAAAGTAAATGACTTTTGATTTATAATATTGTTAGAATTGGACCTTACTATTAGTTTCGTGTGATGTATGGTTTTATGAAAATTTTGTTGGAATAAAAAATTATACTAATAATTAATAAAAAAAATTAATTAATATTGCGAACGGATACATAATTCTATGCACACTTTGCATAAATAAGTGCTATTATTCAAAATATAAAAAAATAAAAAGGAAAAGGGAACAACATGAATAAATCCTATTAAAAAAATATTTCATTTTGTTTTTTAAAAAAATTCTAAACCATCCCCACTAGCCATTAGCACCATTAACCTTTGTCGGCGCCACCAAAAGAGATCGCCAATGTCATCAATGACTGGCTACCCACTACCACTGGTTGTCAGTCACCAAAAGAGAAAAAAAAAACAAAAAAACAAAAACAAAACAGACACATCCCCACCAATCACCACCAATCCACCACTATGTGGCTATGCCCACTCAAAAGGAATTTTCTAATGGTTTTCTTTGGGATGGTCCACCATGACCAAGAAGCAATATAAATACCCACTCTTTCAATTGCAAAGGACGAAAGCACAAAAGACCAGAACACAAAGCTGCTAAACCATTCCCACTCTCCTCTCCATCTCCTAAAATACCCGAATTCCTTGCTCAATTCAGGATGGACTGCAACAATTTGGGCAATCTTCATTTTGAAAGGTTAGTACGAAGTTCTTTGCTTTATGCTATGTTTGGAAGTTTTGAGAGAGAGGAGAGTAGAGGAAAAGAGAATAGTGAAGAAGAGAGTAGAGAGGAATAGTTATTCTCCACCTTATTTGGATGTTTTTAAAATTAAGTAAGGGGGAAGGGAATAATTAGTCTTCTCATTTGTAATTATGTTAATTATAGGCCAAGAATGTATTGACCCCTATGATAAATTAATTAATTAATTAGTCAAGTTAATTAATTAATCCAATTAACATGCAAAACGTATGGTAGCATAAAAAAATCACCAAATAACTAAATGCGGTGGAAATTAAATTTGTCACGGTGATTTGTTTACAAATGGTTAAAACCTCCAAGGCAAAAACTCCACCAGGTGATTTTAAGGTCATGACTCCCGAGAATTCACTATTATCACAATAAGCGGTTACAAGTAAAGGAATCTTAGTACCTTATACCAACCTACAGTTGAACCCTTACCCTAATACCCAATTGAACTTGTTTTGTGGTAACAAACTCTCCTTTTCAATGCACAGCTCCCAGTACATAACTAACCAATAGATGCGCGGATTCTAGTACGCGACTAAATCACCAATTTAGGAAAGATGTTGGCTGCAAAGTTCTTCAGTTCATCACACGATGAAGATCACGAAACCCCTTGGTCACAAAATCCAATGGCATACAAACGCAATAGCCTCTTCAAGAGAAAGAAGAACTAGGACAAATTCTGTCTCTGGTCACAATTTGTATGAACAACACTTTGTTTTACACTCATGCAACTGTGCAACCTTTTACAGCCCTTAAAATAATTCTTATATATGTTTAGGGTTCTGAGAAAAGAAAACCTAAATATGTACACACGGATTGGAGTGAAATCAAATCTGAAAAACTGATTTTCATAAATCTTAATAGATAGGGTATCTATCGAGCATCGGGCTGAAGCAGCTTTTTAAATCTCGATAGATATTAGCTGTCGAGATTTAAAATCCAGTACTTCTTCACTTGATTCTTGGATAGACTTGCATGGATTTAAAACTTGAACTTGAAACTTGGTTCCCTGAAGTATTAAACACATTTTAGATTTACCTAAGTAAAAGTAAAATGCATTTTGTCAAAGAATTAGCCAATTCTTAATGACATATGTTCCTAACATGAGTCACATATGTCCTAACAGTTAATATAGTAAGGGCAAATTTGGTAATTCATTTGGTCAAGCATTTTTATACTCCACTCTTCCTCCAAATCTCTCCAATTTGGGAGAATTAAAAATGACGGGTTAGAACTAGTTCAAGCCCCTCCAAATCCCTCCCCCTCCTTCCTTAAAAAATATCCAAACAAGATAATTTAATTACTCTCCCTCCCTCTACTCTACTCCCCCTCCTTTTCCCAACATCCAACCATAGCATTAGTTTTGGTTCTATAGTGCAAGACTTAAAGTTCTATGGTTTTGTACTAATATTTTTATACAAACAAGACATTTGTAGCTCCTATAACCTACATGATTTAGCACTTTTTCAGCTCATGCAGTGAGTTTTCCTTATGCATAAATCGAAACTCTTTAAGCATATTTCCACAAATTTGTTGTTTTCATGTTTCTCATTTAACTTTTCTTCCCACATTGAGAAGCAATTGAAATATGCAGGTCATGATGGTTAGTAAAAAATGTCCCAATTTTTTAAGAAAGTGGGATTCATTAAGCTAAGGGTTAGTTTAGACTTTTGGCACAACATTAAAAGAGTTCACATCTTTGAACATGGGATAAAGTTTTCACAATCTTTGTCCAACTTTAGTTTTTTAGTTTTTTTTTTTTTTTTTTTTTTTGAGAAGATTGTATATCTTTAGATAAAAATTGATTTGACGCTATCTTCACCTTATTGTATATACCAAAACATTTCACTATGTAATATGTATTAAAACATGCCAGGTTGCACATGTGTTAGCAACTTAGCCCTAAAAATCAAATGGAAGTGACAAATATTCATTTAATGCTTATTGTACTCTTTATCAAAATTATGCACATTATTTATAAAAAAAAAAAAAAAAACTTTATTTTGTATATAATTTGAGGCATTTTAATGTTCAACTAAATCTAAGTAAAAACTCCATTTCTTCAAGCAATTTCTTATTGTGTTCGGTTTTTCCTTTAGTTTTCTGCTAACTCTCATTGAATTGAAGTATCAAAACTCAAATGGCACTCTATTCCACGATTATAGTTCGATCACAATTCACTCTATAGAATTGAGATTGGTGACACTACCTACTTCCCACAATAGTTCTCTATTTTTATTTGAAGTTGTGTCTCTTTTCTTTTTCTTTTTTTTGCTAAACTTCAATTTTATTAAACACTAACAAAAGAACATGATGAGGAATCTTCCTTACAAACCAACATAAGTGGGGGAGGAAGATTACTCTTATTGAAACAAAACTACTGGTAGGAGTTCAACGCAATTCTAGCAACTGAATGCGCAGCTGAGTTGCTGTTTCTCCTAATCCAGCAAAACTTACAAGAAATGAAACTAGAACTTAAGCTACGGATGTTGTTAGTAAGAGTGAAAATGTTCCATTCTAGTATATGGTCCTGAGATGACAATGCATCGAAGAAGACCTGTGTGTCACCCTCTATAATGATAGACTTCCAATGTTCCTGAATCGCAAGCTGTACAGCCCAAAGAATAGAGGCAGCTTTTGCTTAAGATGGTGTGCACGAATGGTGTCGAGAACCCCAAATATATAGGACTTCACCTCGATGATCTCTAGCGACCACTGCCAGGGCAAATCTGGAGCTATTCAGCGCAACATCCACATTAAGTTTGATCCATCCATGAGGGACAGGGGTCCACATTGGTGAAGGTTGTACTGTTGTTAATGCTGTTGTGACTGATAAAACTCTGGAATACTCCAAGAACCTTGTTTGTACATTCTTCTCAGACAGATGAATATCAGCTATACCATCTTGAAACTTACTTAGGTTTCTCATCCTCCAAATCTCATCAACGATCAACGCCATATTAAGGGAGATGGTCCACTGATCATGTGATGGAGGGGAGAATTTGGAGGAGTTATGATCAGCTTGATAATATCCTCATTAGTGACAAAGGAGGAGGTTTCTATTCGTAGACCCCAGTAAGTAGAATCCCATAATGCTCTGGCAAAAGGACAACCGAAAAAGAGGTGGATAGGAGATTCTTCCACATTATTACATAGTATGCATATAGGATCAATGTGGTCAAATCTTCGGTCAGATCACCTTTGTTGGGAGTGCACTAGCTCCAATTCTCCACAGCAACATTCTTAATCTTTCAGGTAGCTTTGCCTTCCAAAGCTTCTTCCAGAGGCTATTTTGGAGATTAGCGCTGATAGGGGATTTGAATGAGACATTGTGGACAGATTTTAACGAGAAGATTCCCTTAGGGTCTGGCACCCAATGAGCTTATCTTGCCTAGGACTGTAAGGAATAGGAATAGCTAAGATTGCTTTAGCTGATTCATCAGAGAATAACTTAGTCACCATAGTAAATTTCCAAGTTTTAGTTGGAAGGTCAAACAATTCATACGCCTTGAGATGTTGTTGAGTGTCTATGCTCACTCTAGGTTGAGGTTTGAAGCCTTCTAGCCATGGGACCCAAGGGTTTGCCCATATATCTATTGACCTTCCATCTCCTAGAAGAGAGCAAGTTTTTTTTTCTACAAGCTTCTTAGCACCCTCAATAGCTCTCCAAGTGGTGGAAGCAATTTTGGGTGGTTTCGCCCTTAGCCAATCACTACTAACTTTGGACTTAGCACGAAGCAAATCCATGCAAATACTCTCTTTTCCAGAAATAACCATCCAAGCTAGTTTTGTTAGCATGGCTGAGTTTACCTTTTTGGATTTCTTAAATCCCAGACCACTTGCATTTTTGGGGCAGCATAGTTTATCCCATCCCTTCCAAGCTAAGAATCTTCCTTCCTTTTCTTTTGGCTTCCACCATAACCTCCTAGTTAAGGAGTCCAATTTGTTGCAAGTCTTGGCTGCACTACAAAAAACGGGGTCTATAGCCACATTTCAAAAATGCAGCTATAAACCTCGAAAATGCGGCTATAGGCTATAGCTACGTTTTCTAGAGCCGCGTTTACAACCCAGGCCTAAGCGGCGCAGCAACAACCCCCTGCGGGTCTACAACAGCATTTTTATAACCGCGGCTAAAGGTCAGGCCTAAAGCTGCGTTTTTATAACTGCGGCTAAAGGTCAGACCTAAAGCCGCGTTTTTAAAAAACGTGGCTATCGTTTGAGACCTATAGCTGCATTTTTTAAAAACGTGGCTACAGACCCATTTTGAGCTGCGTTTATAACCGCGGCTATAGGTTTTATTAAAAACAAAAAAAAAAAAAAAATCTGGGTTTTTTTTTCCCCAAAAAATTCAAAATTCAAACAAAAAAAAATTCAAAATTAATCACAAACTCAAAAATTCAAAATCAAACACAAACCCAAAAAATTCAAAATCAAACACAACATACCCACAATACAAACACACCCAGAAAATTCAAAATCAAACACAATATCCTCATAATACAAACATAACATGCTCCAAAATATAATAACACAAACCCATGAATCTCCTCTCATTCAACAAAACCAACCTAAATCTAACACTAAATCCATTCAAGGAACACAAAATCATAAGCCCAAAAACAGAAAAGAACAAGCTCAAGAACACAAACCATTTAAACATAAGCACAATATCAGCAACACAATAGCACAAATTCAAGCACATATCCAAAAAATTCAAAATCAAATAATTCCACCAATGCAAAACCCATACATATAAACCTATAAATATTACTCCCAATGCTCATAAAGTTTAGATAAAAAATAAGCTCTAGCAAAAGTATAATACCCGTAAGAAGATTAGAAATTTTTTAGTTCAAATAGTAGAGATGAGTGAACCTTAGCTTTTCCAATGAAGATTTCCGGTCATCCTTGCCAGAAAAATGAAAAGAATCCATTGTGTTATGTTGAGAGAAAAAGAAAAGAATGGTTGTGTTGAGAGAAAAAGAAAAGAAAAGAAGAACACCGGGCACAAAGAGAAAAGATGAGATATTTTTTAATCGAGTGGTAGGGAGCAAATGGGGTAGGTGGGGGGTCAGGTCATCACTTTTTATTTTTTAAAAGGTAGACCTATAGCCGCGTTTTCAAAAACGTGGCTACATGTCCTACTTTGTTAGAAAATATAATATTTTATTCGGCTACATATCTCAGTGTATCCCTTTTTTGTTTTTCGTGTTACCTATAGCCGCGTTTTAAAAAACGCAGCTATAGCCCTTCCTTTATAAAAAAAAATATTTATTTGGCTGAACATGCCATCCTCTCAAAAAGTATTATTTGGCTGGACCTATAGCCGTGTTTTAGAAAACGCAGCTATAGGACTAATAAAAAACGCAGCTAAAGGCACTTACAAACGCAGCTATAAACCTAACCTATAGCTGTGTTTTTTAGTACGGGGCTACAGGTTATGTCTAAAGCTGCATTTTATAAAAAACACGGCTAGAGGTTAGGTCTATTGCCGCATTTCCTAGAAACGCGCCTATAGGTTTGGTCTATAGCCGCATTTCTTTTAAACACGACTATAGGTCAGGTATAGCCGTGTTTTTTTTTAAACTCGGCTAAAAAACGCGGCTACAGCCCACGTTTTTTGTAGTGCTAGGATGTTAAAAGAGGACAAGGTGTAATTTGGTATGGCTTGGGGGACTGATTTAATAAGAGTGCACCTTTCGGCCCATGAAAGACATCTGCTTCTCCACCCTGATAGCTTAGCTTCTAATTTCTCTTGGAGAGAATTGAAGCCCCTTGAAGGGGATCTGGTTAGGAGCAAGGGTGCTCCTAAATAAACAACTTCTTTTTTGAGTTTTTTCATTTGGAGCAACTGTTTGATGGCTCTTCTAATGGGAGGACTGGTGTGTTTGGAAAAACAAATACCTGACTTATTTTTATTTATTCTTTAACCTGGCTAATCATAATATTTGTCCGGGCAACTTGCTAGGATTTCCGCATCGTGTCTTGTAGCCTTTGAAAAGAGGACAATATCATCTACATACATGTGTCAAGGTAGGTACTCTAGCGCTTGCTTTTACTCCGCTAAGATTGGCCGAACTGAGTTCTTTGTCTAGCAATCTTGATAGCACCTCTTGCCCCAATATGAATAGATATGGCGAAATGGGTCTTCTTGTCTCAATCCTCTACTAGGTTTAAACTAATCCAATTTGTCTCCATTCACAAGTACTTCAAAGGACACTAAAGATAAACTAGCTGAAATCCATTCGATGAACCCACTATCAAAGCCGAAGTTGGTGAGTATGGTTTAGATAAAGCTACAATTGACTCTGTCATAAGCCTTTTGGAGAACCAACTTTAGTGCCATGAAACCAGATACAACTTTTCTAACTTTGAAGCTATGAAGAAGTTCGCGCACGACTACTTAGTTTTCTGCAATCCATCTGCCAGGGATAAACGTGGATTGACGAGGCAAGATGAGCTTGAGGAGGATGGGACGAATCTTTGCAACTAGGACTTTGGAAATGATCTTATATACTACGTTGCACAAACTTATTGGTTGAAAGTTATTGACTGAGGAGGGATTTGAGGTCTTAAGGATGAGAAAATTGAGAGCATTTTTTACCTCTTTGGGCATGCTACCAACCATGAAGAAGGAAATGATTGCTTGTGTCACTGCATCTCCAACAATGTGCCAAAATTCTTTGTAAAACAGGACTGGAAAACCATCAAGTCCAGGGGCTTTCAAATCCTGCATTTGGAATAGAGTTGCCTTAATCTCATCAGGGGTTGGGATTTTCCTAAGTAATGCATTATCTTCCTCGATGATGCTGAGAGAGATAACGTTGTCCAGATTATCTAGGAAATATACTTCTTCTGTGAATTGCCTCTTGAAGGAATTGAAGAATTGGATTCTAATATCCTTCAAGTTGGTGACCCAAGAGCCATCATCGGACCTAATGGCATCAATGTTATTAGTGTCTCTTATTTCAAGACCTTTTGCCTATGACTTGCTCCTTTTGATCGTTATCCCTGCCTTTGGTTGCTTCATATTCATTATATGTGCATTTGGTTGCTTCATGTTCCTTATTCGATTTGTCTCTTTCACTAAGCTGATTTTGAATTTCCCTAGCGTTTAGATTGGATAAATTTAAGCTTTAAATAATTATGAATGCTAATATTAATGCTTGGAAAAGAAGAAGAGATAATTGAGTTTTAGTTAAACAAATCCATCAGGCTCTGGAAAAATAACAGCGCTTGGTTTAGGCTTAAGTTTCTTCCAATACCCCAACAACGGTACTAGTTGAACACTACTTTACCAAGTTATCAATTTGTGGCCAAATGCAAATGTATATTAATAAATTTAGCATCTATTGAATTGGTATCTTTGTACTAATAGCACTATGATCATACTAAAATTATGAAACATTAATTATATTATTGGCATGTTAAATGCATTTCATGCAAAATACGGCCACATTACTTGAAGATTTTTCATATGTGTAGAGTATTTTAAATATAAAATAAAAAGTTTTAAAAACTCCTAAATTCTAAATGGTGACATTTTTATTGAATATCTCAATTCAATTTCAAACAAATCCTTTTCAAAAATTAAGCATAGTCTAGGGTCGACTTAACATATTTTGAGGCCAAACAAAACATAAAATGTATTATTACTTAATATTTTATAAATGATATATGAATTAGCAAAAAAATCCAACCTTTTTATATATAATTTGTTATATTAATTGGAAAATTTTCATGTATTTATAAAACGTTTTAAAAAGATTTTAATTCTAAAAATATCGAAACGATCAGTATCAAAATAAAATATCATATTTTAGATGGTCATCCGAGGATGCATACTGGTTGCTATTTGTCCATCTAGAAACTTACTATATCTAATATACCAACCCACTGTACAATACACCCAACAACCCAGTCTCTATTCTTTAAACCACTTCATTTAAATATTCTTTTTTTTTATTCTTTATTTACCCTTCTTTTTTATTCTCTCTCTCATTTTGTCTATCTCATTCTTCCTAGACATGACATAACTAGTGGGTCATGTCAGGTTCGAGTCGGGTCAATTAGGTTGTGGGTCGGGTCGGGTTGACCCGTATTTTTCAAATGAATTTTTTTATTTTATTTTATAATGTAAACAACATGTATTTGCCATTTGGAAAGTCATGCAAAAAATTACTTGATGTAAAATGCATTACTTTGAATTCACCACTTATATCATGAATGAACTCAGTTAAACTTATTAATACTTATTCAATAATTTTAAAATTATACAAATCCTAATATTACTATCTAAAACAAAATAACACCAAAATAAGTAAAACAAATACAAAAATTTTATTTCTACACAATATCAACATCCCAAAATATAAAACAAAATTACAAATGACTTATTGGATGACTCATTTGACAAAGAATAAAAACATATAAGAAATTTATAATCTTGAAAATTAATTTTATAATCTATTATTAATTGTAGTTGGCACTCTATTTCAATTTGAGATATACATTAAAGTTTGATTGTTTACTTATTTATACATGGTCTCTTTTATGAATATCATATCATTGTTAAGCAACACACACTCTAGAAAATATTATAATTTATTTTGAAAAGCCATTTATTTTGGACATAAATTGTTAAAAAATAGGTCTAAGCATGCTTAATATATGCTAATTTGATACTTTGGCTTCATTATATTCAAGCTTGTGAATGTTTCTCACATATGTCTATAATTTTAAATCTATGTTTTTAACTCTACTGTAACCAGATTATCTTGACATGTACTTTGCTATTTGATATCTAAAAATCTTTACTCATTACCGAATGCTCAACCATTCATATTTTTAATTAATTTGTACATAGTTATGTAAATATCTCAATTGTTTCCTTAAAGCTTGCAACAAATAATTAAACTAATATTGTCTTAATTTTACTATTTTTCTACCAAAAAAATTAAAAAAAATGGTTTGGGTTCGGGTTAAGTTAACCTACAAAAAACACAGGTCGGCTCAACTCGTTTTTTGCTTCGGGTAAAAAAAAATGAGTTCGGGTCAGGTATTTTACGGGTCAGGTCGGGTCGGGTCAAAAAATTCTGACCTGTTTTGCCATGTCTAATTGTTTTATAATAAATCTACCGAATCACCAAAAAAAAAAAAAAAAAAAAAAAAAACCCCAACGACCCCACTAGCCCATCACCGCTACACACCACACACCCCCAGCAACCACCACTAACAAAAAAAACAAAAAATAAAAACCAGTAACCCCACCCCACCACCACTGCACTACGTACACCACCACCACCACCATTAACCCACAAAAACCTACAAATTTACCATCAACAACACCAGTAAAGCCACCTAAAAAAAGAAGAAAAAACTAGCAACCTATGGTCCCCACCACCACTGCACCATACACACTAATCCACAAAAACCCACAAATCCACCATTAACACCACTAGTAAACCCACTAGTAAATCCATAAATCCACCATGATCCAGCAACTAAAAAACCCACACAAAAATTAGCAAAAATCAGCCCTTGACCTCGTCGGAAGGTTGTCGATCTCTTGGGGTGATTTGGTGGTGGTTTGATCTAGTGAGAGAATCACACATGATAGAGAAAAGAGGGTGAGGGAGGTGGAAGGAGGTGAGAGAGAATAAAGGGTAAGGGAGGCAAATAGAAGAGAGAGGGAGGCCAAGGACGAGGTTAAAGGTCCGATCGTTTGGGTGGAAAAAAGAGATGAAAAATAGAGGAAGGAAAATAAGGTGAAAAATATTGTTTTCTACTGTTTATTTGGGGAATGAAAATAGGAAGGAGAGAAAACTAGGGAGAAAGTTTTCTCTCCGGGCCCACTTTTTTTTTTTTTTTTCTTCCAAATCGAAAGGAAAATCTAGAGCAAAAAGTGTTATGGTAGCACTTTTACAAAAATACCTTCTTCCCACATATTTTTTTTTCAACGTTCTCTCTCTCTCTCTCTCTTTTCAATGTGACCTAATCTTCAACATTTTTTTTTTCAACATTACCTGAACTCTCTTCTTTTTTTCTTCTTTTTTCACGTGACCTGAACTTTCTTTTTCTTTTTCTTTTTTTTCAACGTGACCTAATCTAATTTTTACATTATAATAATAAAAATAAAAATTTATATATATGATGTGATAAATTTTATATTATGTAATGAGTACAAATAAATCTATTTTTTACATATTATGTAACAAGGGTATAATAGTCAATTTATATAAATTACATTTTTTATCCTTCCATTTTTCTCTCCAACTGAACAAAAGAGTTTTCCACCCTCCCACTTTTCCACCCCTTCAACCGAACACACAAGAAGGAAAACTAAATATTTCCCATCCTCCCACCATCCTCCTATAATTTTTCATCATTCCACTTTTCTACTCCTCCAACCGAACGGACCCAAAGGGACACTACAAAAAAGTGGACCTATTTTGGTCCTTGTTTTTCGAGGGTCTATTAAAATTCGTCCAAGTAAACCCTAAATGTATGTATGTAACAGGCGGGTGACTATCACCCTTAAAATAAGTGCTGAAAAAAAAATGGCGAGCACACCAGTGTGAATTTTTGCTCTAAAATTTGTAAATTTCCTAGTATCCCTCGAAAAAAGACTATAAAACATAAACACTCACTGAAAAATTTTGTATGAAAATTTCACATTTTTGTTCTTGAAGAGGATAAAATAGGAGACGGATCTCTCCTTGAAGCATGACGATACGGTATTGACATGTGGATGGTCGACAGGTTAATGTTACAAGGACACGTAGTGGACGGTTGTAACATCTGGCCTTCGTTTGTATTGATTAGGCTTTAAGGATTCCTAACCGGAATCAACTTGTATCTCGCGATAAGTCTGATATGGCTTTGCTTGATCTCCACGCAAACGTGAATAAGGAGAGTTCTTGCATCACACGTTTAACTATAATCAAAAGACTCCTATAAGGAAAAGAACTCTATAAGGTATGCAAAATCGAAGAGGTGCTATCCTAAAAGGAAATGGTTTCCTGGCGAAGGCATAGATGATAACCCTACACTAATATAAATACCCCAAAACCCTCATAAATCAAGGTACGCATAATTGACTCAACTCTGGTACTTTAGGGTTGTGAAAAGTTCTAACTTGACCTTCGGAGGGTTTTTGGCCGGCACCACACCGGTGCTCTCTAAGAGGTCTTTGTTTTTCATTTTGTAGATGTTGTTTCGATTGAGAGTGCATGTAACTTACTAGTGATTTTTTCAGCATCATCAGTTGGCGCCGTCTGTGGGAACAAAAATCAACACTAGAGGGCAATTATCCTTTGCTCTATCCCTGAGACAAAAAGTTGCATGGTACTCACTCGATCGATGGCAACAACCAACAATCAAGGCGACGAACTGCACGCCACAGCTCTAGAGATGCAAGTCTAAATGCTTGCAGCGGTAATTGAGTGCCTAACCAAGCAAAATCATAATCTAGAAGAGTAACAGCGGCAAAGGAATGCACACCCAAGCGCACCAGAGGAAAACCAGGAAGGTGCTAGCGCGGATAGGAGGAACGCGGAAGGGCTTGAGGGTAGCAACGCTCCGAGTAGACCAGAGCGGTAGGACACCAACCGGTCATCCATCTCGAACACCTTACCAACTCACATAGCAGCTAAGATGCAAGAGATGAGGGAACAGATGGATATGATGATGAACACCCTCAGAGGTCGAATCTTCAACAACCTAGATGACCTAGTCCATAGAACAGATTCACCTTCCACAACGCTCGTAAGTTCATGCCCCTTTCCCCCAAAATTTCGCATGCCTTAGGTGGAGAATTACGACGGATCCAAGGACCCATTGGATCACTTGAAATCTTTCAAGACCCTAATGCATCTTTAGGGTGTACCGAATGAAATCATGTGTAGTGCTTTTCCCACCACATTGAAAGGACTTGCAAGGGACTGGTATAGTAGGCTGACACCTAATTCCATCGGCACTTTTAAGGAATTAGACGCACAGTTTGTATCACACTTTATCTAGAGTCACCAGCATAAGAAGTCTACCGCGTGTCTGATGAATATTAGGTAACGAGAAGACGAGACTCTAAGATCATACATAGCCCGCTTTAACAAGGAAGCCCTCTCAATAAACAAGGCGGATGACAAGATACTTGTAGCAGTGTTCACAAACAAGCTGCGGAAGGGTAAGTTCCTTTTTCTCTATATAAGAATGACCCAAAGACTATGTTCAAAGTGTTTTATAGGGAAACGAAGTACATGAATGTAGAGGATGCCTTGCTGGCCTGAGAGGAAAAACCTAGAAAAAGGGAAAGGTAGGAAGATACACGATCGGATAAGGGACGGAAAATGGCTAGAACCGGAGAGCGACGGGAAGATTGATGACCCAAACCACCTGCGGGAAGATTCAAGAAATTCACCCCTCTCATAGCCCCAATCAACCAAGTGTTAATGTAGATCAAAAATGAAGGAACCCTGACTTTTCCTGGCAAGCTGAAGGGAGATTCGAACAAGAGGCCAAAAGACAGATATTGCCATTTTCATGGCGATCATGGCCACGATACGACAAATTGTTATGACTTAAAACAACAAATTGAAGCCCTCATTAGGAAAGGAAGGTTGCAGAGGTTTGTGAGGAATGAGAGAATGGATCAACTCTAGGAACAAAATCCCTGACGGGAGAACGAGCGTCCCAGACCACCTGTAGGAGATATACGGATGATTGTATGGGGCACTACTTCTGCAAGGTCGTCCAAAAAGGCCAGAAAAACCTATTTGCGAATGGTTTAAAGTGTCCAGTCGACAGGTTCCTCACCAAAAATTGCGCGACATGATAACCCCAACATCGGGTTTTCGGAAGAAGATGCGCGACGCCTTCACCACCCGCATGACGACGCGCTCATCGTCAGCATACGGGTAGGGGACTACAACATGCATCGAGTTTTGGTGGATAACAAAAGCTCAGCTGATATCATCTACTACTCCGCGTTCCAACAAATGTAGATTGGTAAAGAACGACTAATCCCAATAAATGCACCACTTGTTGGCTTCGGAGAAACAAGGGTCTACCCTTTAGGCATGGTCACGCTGCCTGTGATGGTCAAAGATTATTCTCAGCAAATAACCAAAGATGTAGCTTTTCTTGTGGTTGATTGCTCTTCTTCTTACAACACAATCCTTGGACGGCCTACTCTCAATGCATGGAAGGCTATAACTTCGACCTACCACTTAATGGTCAAATTCCCTACTGAATATGAGGTTGGAGAGCTACGCGAAAATTAGGTGGCTACATGAGAATGCTACGTCGCCATGATGAAAATGGACAAACATCTTCAAGCAATGAACATCGAGGAATAGCGAACAATAGCGGAACCGGCGGAAGAGTTAGAAGAGGAACACCTCGACGACTCTAGGCCTGAGCAGACCACCAGAATTGGCACCTTGGCTAGCCAAACAGTTCGGTAAGCGCTTATAGTATTCCTCAAGGAAAACCAAGATGTTTTTGCATGGAGTCACAAGGACATGCCAGGAATCGACCCGTCAATCATAGTCCACAGTTTGAAAGTATCACCCTCATTCTCCCTTGTCCGACAGAAGAAGCGAGTATTTGCCCCAGAACGAGACCGAGCCATAGCTGAGGAAATACAGAAGTTACAAGAAGCAGACTTCATACGCAAAATGTACTACCCGGATTGGTTGTCAAACTTAGTAATGGTCAAGAAGGTCAACAGGAAGTGGAGAATGTGTGTCGACTTCGCGGATCTAAATAAGGCATGCCCTAAAGATAGTTACCCACTCCCGCGTATAGACACCTTGGTGGATTTTAGCGCAAGACACGAACTCTTGAGCTTTATGGATGCCTTCTCTGGCTACAACCAAATTAAATTGGATAAGGTTGATCAAGAAAAAACCTTGTTCGTAACAAGTCAGAGGCTTTTCTACTAAAAAGTAATACCTTTCAGGCTTAAAAATGCCAGAGTCACGTATCAGAGATTGATGAACAAGATGTTCACGCTCCAAATTAGCCGAAACGTGCAAGTTTACATAGATGATATGTTAGTGAAAAGTGTTCAAGAGTCCAACCACATGAGCGACCTCCAGGAGACTTTCAATACCCTACGATCTTACAAAGATGAAGCTAAATCCGAGCAAATGCACGTTCGGGGTAACTGCAGAAATTTTTTTGGGATTTATGGTATCCTAGAGAGGCATTAAAGTCAACCCAGAGAAGGTAAAGGTGATCATGGAACTATCTCCTCCAAGGACGGTAAAGGAAGTGCAAATCTTAACCAGCAAGATAGCAACCTTGAACAGATTTGTACCAAAAGCGACAGACAAATGCCTCCTTTTCTTCCTCACACTGAAAAGATCATTTGAATGGACAGACGACTGCCAAAAGGCATTTGAAGAGCTAAAGGTGTATCTCTCTACACCGCCGTTGCTCAGCCCATCTATGCTAGGGGAAGAATTATTCATATACCTTGTTGTCTCCTCAACAGTGGTCAGTGCAGCTCTTATTAGAGAAGAAGGTAAGGTACAAAGGCCCGTGTATTTTATAAGCCGGGCAGAAGAGAGGGGCAGAAGAGAGGTACCCTCAGATGGAAAAAATCGCATTTGCTCTAATAACCGCAGCTCGGAAACTCAAACCATACTTTCAAGTGCATACCATAAATGTCCTGACAAATAAACCCTTACGAAGAGCAATGAGTAGTCCCGAAACTGCCGACGGTTGGCGCTATAAGTGATCGAGCTGAGTGAATTCGATATTCGATATCAACCACGGGCAGCCGTGAAAGGACCGATATTGGCAGACTTCATCGCTGAATTCACTATCATAAAAGATCAAGGGGCAGAAGAGATGCCCATATGGAGAATCCATATAGACGGATCTTCCAATAAACATGTTGGAGGTGTTGGAGTTGTACTCCACACCTCGGAAGGAGATAAGATAGATTGCATGATCTGTCTAGACTTCTCTACTACCAACAAATACGAGGCCTTGGTAGCAGGACTGGACCTTGCAATAGCTGCAGGAGCTAAGAGTGTGGACGTATACTCCGATTCTCAAATCGTGACCAGCCAGGTTAATAGGAGCTATGACTGCAAGAATGAAAGGATGAAAAGGTATCTTGAGGAAGTGAAGGGTCGAACGAATAACCTCCAAATCAAGATGTTTCAAATCCCAAGGGAGGAGAACCAAGAAGCCGACTGACTCGCAAAGGCAGCTTCCGCCGAACCTATGATCATCCCAAAACAGGTACTATCTTTTGTCCAGCCCTCATCATTATTGGATGACATTAGCATGCAAGAGGTAAGCAATGGGTATTGTTGGACGACTCCAATAGTGGCGTATCTCAAAGAAGGCAAGCTACCCGATAACAGAAAGAACGCAAGGAAGTTGAAGGTTAAAGCTGCCTAGTTTGTTTTGATTAAAGACGTCCTATACAAAAGAGGATTCTCCCGACCATACCTAAGATGCCTCAGCCACGAAGAAGCAGACTATGTAATGAGGGAGGTCCATGAAGAAGTTTGTGAAAACCATTCTGGATCAAGGTCTTTGGTACACAAGCTACTCCGAGCAGAATACTATTGGCCAACCATGCAGAAGGATGCCCACACATATGTCAGAGCTTGCGACAAGTGCTAACAATTTGGCAATTTCATAAGGCAACCAAAGGAAGAACTTACCCCTATGATGGCCCTATGGCCATTTGCACAATGGGGATTAGACATCATGGGTCCATTCCCGACAGTGGTGAGGCAACTAAAGTTCTTAGTGGTTGGTATTGACTACTTCACCAAATGGGTGGAAGCAGAGGCTCTGGCCACTATCACATAGAAGAATATCCGTAATTTTGTATGGAGAAGTATTATTTGCCTGTATGGAATTCTGAGGGTGCTGGTTTCAAATAACAGGAAACAATTCGACAACAACACATTCAGAGACTTTTGTTCCCAGCTTGGGATCAAGAATCACTACTCATCGCCCGCTCACCCGCAGGCCAACAGACAGGTTGAAGTCACGAACTGATCCTTGCTTAAGATTATCAAGACCCGGCTTGAGGGGGTAAAGGGCATATGGCCGGATGAATTACCAAGTGTTTTATGGGTATGTAGAACAACAGTAAGAACACCGACAGGGGAAACACCATTTCGATTGGCGTATGGTAGTGAGGCTCTCATACCGACAGAGATAGGATTAACAAGCTACCATGTGGAGAACTACGACAAGAGCAAGAATGACGAAGCTTTGCGTTTATAGCTCAACCTTGTGGATGAAGTCAGGGCCACAGCTAAATAGAGATTAGCACGATACCAAGACCTAATGGTAAAACATTACAACTCCAAGGTCAGGCACAGGGACTTCCTAGTGGGAGATCTGGTCTTGAGAAAGTACTCGGCGTTACAAAAGATGCCTCTCAAGGGAAGCTAGGACCTAACTGGGAAAGACTATACAGGATCATTTCATGGCATAGGAAGGGAACATACTACTTAGAGACACTAGACGGAAAAAAGCTGAGTCACCCATGAAACACGGAGCACCTGAAGAAATACTACCAGTAGGTAAAGGACAGAGACGACAGCATCATTTACCTCATTTCCAATTTATCTTTTAGTTTTTATTTCCTACAAGCACTTTTAGAGCCAAATGGCGTTTTTCTTTTTTATGAACAATATTCTAGCAATCCATTATAATAAAAGAAGTTTATTCAGAGCATATAGAAGGTATTTTGCTTTACAAGTCCACACAGTGGACGAATCATCCAAGAAGGATGAAAATCTAACAAGTCTACAAAGTGGACGGATCATCCAAGAAGGATGAAAACCTACCAATACCACACAGTGGATGGATCATCCAAGAAGGATGAAAATTTAATAAGTCACACAGTGGACAGATCATTCAAGAATGATGAAAACCTACCAAGTCCACAAAGTGGACGGATCATCCAAGAAGGATGAAAACCTACCAAGTCCACACAGTGGACGGATCATCCAAGAAGGGTGAAAATCTAACAAGTCCACACAGTGGAGGGATCATCAAAGAAGGATGAAAATCTAACAAGTCCACACAGTGGACGGATCGTCCAAGAAGTATGAAAATCTAACAAGTCCACACAGTGGACAGACCATCCAAGATGGATGAAAGTTTAACAAGTCACACAGTGAACGGATCATCCAAGAAGGATGAAAATTTATTGAGTCCACATAGTGGACGAAACAACCAAGAAGGATGAAATTCTACAACGCCCATGATGTGGACGGATCACCCCAAGAAGGATAAAAATTTATCAAGTCCATGATTTGGACGGGTCATCCCAAGAGGGATGAAAACCTACCAAGACCACGCAGTGGATGGGTCATCCTATCCAGAACGCAATGTACACATCCACAAAATGGACGGATCATCCTCTCAAGGATGAATATGTGAGTCTAAAAAGTGGACGGATCATCCTCTCAAGGATGAAATGCATGAGTCAAATTGTGAGATGGATGGACCTCACAAGTAATCGATGACTTAATCGTACATACAAGTCCACATTTGGATGAACCCCTGCAACATGATTAGATTACCTATTGTACGAGCCTTAAATTAAAAAATGCACGACGGATAAAAACAAGCAAATAAGCTAGTTAAACCCTACAAGAGGAATTATGTCCTTAACGTTTAAAAAAAATTAAAAAATAAAATAAAATAAAAAGCTACTACTGATGCTGGTGCGGAGTGCTTTCAAGCTTCTATTTGTCATTTGGTTGATCTTGAGCAGGAGTCTAGCCTTTGTCCACAAGAGGAGCATTAACAACAAACAAGTCTTCTGTACTCTCTGAATGGACAGAGTAGGCTAATGCCTACCCTTGGACGTCTATGGAGACATGGGACACGTCTAGATCTGGATACGAGGCCTTAACCTGACGGAAGGCATCATCAAATCCTTCAGAAAAGGAGTTCCCAAGTTCTGCTAAAAGAAGGTCGGAGTCACGATACTCCCGTATCGCCTCCTCTTTGGCTTCACGGAGTTGATTCCTGGCGTCCGTCACCTCCTTTTCTTTATCCTTCAAGATTTGTGTCAGCTGCTCCGTCTGCTTCTCTAGCTCTCTTCTAACCTGCTCAGAACAGGTGAGCTTTCTCTCCATGTTGATCTTCCAGGCCTTCAGATCATGAAGCTCGTCCTCTATCAACTTATTCTTCTTCCTAAGACGGTCCAAGGTTGTCTCATGATTCAGACAATGACCCATCAGCCCCTTCATTATCAACATGGCCTGAAAGCAAAGTCAAAATGAATACGATAAAAATGATGAATAAGAAAGGATGGGTTCAAGGCTGAGGACGAGTTTAAACCTGAGCAATGGTAAAAAGACCCATCTCTCCCATCGCCTCTGTAGCATGGTTACCAAGGTCCTCATAGTCGTCAACAGTCATGATAGACGAGAGCTTTTCTAAGGCATACTCTGAATCTTCTCACAGGAGGACGGGTGGTTTCTCACCAATAAGAGTTGGACCTTTCATCAAACCTTTACCCTTTCCATACCCCATGGGAGTGACCATTCTTTTGGTCTCGACTTCTAGCGCTACGACGGGCTCAGGGGTTGTTTTTTGTTTCTTTTGCTAACAGTTCATTTTCTCCAGTTGCTTCCGTTTGGACAGAACGGATGAACCCGTCCCCTTAATCTATTGACTGGCCTCCTGTTTCTTCTTAGTTGCTTACTGCTTGATGAAGGCTCTTCTTTGGCAACGTCCATTTCTGCAAAGAAAAGACGGATGTGCAGCATTAGAAAAGTGTGAGTAAAAGAAACTGAAAGCATTTAATGAAGGGCTTATGTTTGCGAACTCTATTATCGTAACGACGGGCGGCAGAAGTTGGTTCAGGACCTTCACAATACCAGTGGAGTGTGTCGAGGGTGACTAATTTTGCCCACGTCCTCTCTTCGAGCTTGGTCTTATTAAAATCCTCTCCAAAAGCTCCATTGCTCCAATGAAACTTGCGGACAGTCTCGAGTTGCAAAAGAAGACGTTTAGAGTAACTTACAAAAAATAAAAAGCAAGGTTTGAGGACACACGGGAATACTAAACTAAGTGCATACCCGACGGAGGCATTATGCCCTATGTTGTGTCGACGGGCATATATCTATTATCCCCTAGACGACACATCCACTCGTCCCCTTCCATGAAAAAATACCTACTCTTCCAGTCCCTATTAGAGTCGAGTGTATCACGCACAAGCCTCAACAACGGGCTCCTAGCCACGAAACTATACATACCCTTTGACTTTGTGATCATAGTGGGATGGTAACAATGAAAAAATTCTGCCACCGTCAGCCTTTGTGCACCTTCTGACATGGCCCCGTACAAGACCTCCATGCCTATGAAAACCCTCCAGGCGTTTGGGGAGATTTGTGTGACGGATAAACCAAGATATTGAAGGAGTCGACGGTGGAGAGAGCTTAAAGGAAATTTGAGCCCTGCCTTTAGCATTTGCTCATAAACCCCAACACCTTCAACACCCTTATAGTAACATTTCTAGGATTTATAGGGGAGACGGAGACGGATGTTGTCAGGAATTTGGTATTTGGCCCTAATAGTTTTGAAATCAGATTCTTTGACCATGGACCTAAAATCATTGACCGTCCACAGGGGTAGCATTACGAACTCCCTAAGGCCGTCAGGACCAATTACAAATTGGTCGGGGGGATTGACGTCGTCTAAGCCATCACTTGAAGCCTCCTCTGAACTATCCGACTCCAAACCTTCGTCTTCTAAGGAAGGAGAAGTAGCGGACGGATTCCTTTCTTCACTTGAAGTGTCAAGGTCTTTTTGACCTGACGGGAATCCTTCATCGTAGCCCACCCAATCGCGGATAAACAAATGATTACTCGACGCACTAGACATTACCTACATATGACGGTAAAACCTAAAACACTGACAGATCTATAGAAAGTGCGTGGATTCAAAAAAGAAAAAGTTCAGTGAAGGGAGTACATACTGGATTGAAATCAAGCAGTATGAGACAACGGAGAGATTAGCAGGATGGTACAAGTGCGCAAAGTAAATGACGGTGGCACTCCGATTGCAAAATTTCTATAAGAAGGTGAGAATGAAGAAAGAGAAGGCAATCTTTTATAGAGCAAAGGGCACAGAATACGAAGGGACGCCTCGCTTAGGGTGAACAGCTAATAGATAAAAGCCACGTGTCCCTTGTCATAAATAATCCTAACCAACCTGTCTTGATAGGTTACCATGAGAAAGGAAGACTGCCACTCCATGGGTCCATCTAGTTTGTAGTGACGGACTGAAGGAGTGAGGGGGCAACTAAAGAGGATAAATAGGTGACGGATCTCTCCTTGAAGCATGATGGTACGGTATTGACATGTGGATGGTCGACGGGTCAATGTTACAAGGACACGTAGTGGACGGTTGTAACATCTGGCCTCCGTTTGTATTGATTAGGCTTTAAGGATTCCTAACCGGAATCAACTTGCATCTCGCGATAAGTCTGATATGGCCTTGCTTGATCTCCATGCAAACGTGAATAAGGAGAGTTTTTGCATCACATGTTTAACCATAATCAAAAGACCCCTATAAGGAAAAGAACTCTATAAGGTATGCATCCTCATAAATCAAGGTACGCATAATTGACTCAACTCTGGCACTTTAGAGTTGTGAAAAGTTCTAACTTGACCTTCGGAGGGCTTTTGGCCGGCACCACACCGGTGCTTTCTGAGAGGTCTTTGTTTTTTGTTTTGTAGGTGTTGTTTTGATTTGAGAGTGCGTGTAGCTTACTGGTGATTTTTTCGACATCATCAGTTCTCATAGTATTTAGGTCCTCCCTGTCTTATTCCCTTTCATTTATTTTTCCTCTTTTTTCTTCTATTGCTCTTTCTCTCTCTTTCGCACTCGCTCTCGAAGTAGATCGCATTTTCTCTATGTGTGAAGATCAATAATGTGAGGAATCTCTGATCGGAGGAATGAATATTCCGTCGAGGACAGCAAGGGCAACGAGAACTATCATTCTCTCAGTTGCCACCTTCAGCGAATCTTCTTATGGTACTTTTTTTGTAAAAAGTAAGTTCGTATCATAGTGATTAAATATTGTGCATTGCTCTGTGCCTCAATCTTTGTTTTTATTGATTGATTGTGGAAATTAGGGTTCGGTTTTGGTGTGTGATTTTAAACTTTGCTTTAGTAGCTGAGTATTTTTACAATTCAACATTTCAACCAGCTATAAATGGAGTACTGTTGTTAGTTTTCCGTAAATCATTTCATATAGGTTAGTAAAAATTCTAAGTCTTTTTGCAATTTTTTATTATAAATAAGTCTTTTTTTGTAATTATATATTTAATTAATTTAGCAGGCTGTTGCGAAGGGAAATAATAAAATTGGCTTGGCCAAGCTAGGATTGATTTTAGTTTTAGAATTGTGATTAATCGGGCTCTCTTGTGGTTGAGATTCATTCAATAGATATAGTGTCCAAGGAAATGGCAAGAACTTGTTTCTTTTGGTTTATATTTTATTTATTCATATTACATTGGTTGAAACATGGAAATAGTTTGATTATGTTATTTTTAATTTCATTTATGGATTGATCTTTTCTTGTTTAGATGGGCATATGATAATGGCTTTACTAGAATGCTTCCAATTTCTTGGGACTCTTATAGAAATGGGACTTGGATTGATCTCTCTATATATATTGATTGATTTTCATTGATCAAGCAATCAACGAGAAGATACTCTCTCTTCATTATGGTGAACTCAGGGCACAAATCTTAACTGTGGATGAACAAAATTCTTTCAATGGAGGAGTCCTTATTCTTGTGACTGGATATTTGACTGGAAAGGACAGTTTGAGGCGCAAATTTACTCAGACTTTCTTCCTAGCACCTCAAGACAAAGGCTACTTTGTTTTAAATGATGCGTTTAGATATGTTGATGGTGGGAGCCAAAGTTTCGTGAATGATGTTGAAGTGCCCCTTACTCCTGACCCTGGTAACGTGAAACAAATTTTACAATTCAAAGTAAAGCCTTTTGTTCTTCTTTAACTGATTTGTAGGATAAATTTGTTTCAGAGCCTACTCCTGTTGAGGAGAATAATGTTTATGAAACAGCAACTGAATTGTCAGAGGTTGTTGCTGGAGAAGTATACAACCCTCCTGAAAATGGACAGGCTTCGATTGAAGAAGAGGAAATGCCAATTGGTGAGGTAGTTGATGAAGTTTCAGATGAATGGCTGATAGTGGCTGAATCCAACACTAAAACTGAAGAAACTCCAAAGAAGTCATATGCCTCTATTGTAATCATTCATCAATCAATATTTTATGCTTTTGACTTGCTTATTCATTAAGTGTGTGGTTTCATTGGCAGTTACAGTTCTCGTAATTTCTCTATCCTGGATGTGGGCAGAAGTGATATCTTTTACTTCAATTTGTTGTTGCAGTTTAAGGCTATGAAGGAGAGTCCAGCAGCTTTTTCCGCACTAACTTGTGCTCCTCGGAGGTCTGTTTCCAAGAGCCAAGAGCAGCCAGTAATTGCTGGACCTCTTCCTCCTCCTTTGGTGTCTGAGACACCGGTTTCCAACACAATGCTAATGAAAACAATAGTAATAAGGATTATGAAGGTATGCAGTTTGTTATTGTTGACTTTTATTTCTGCTAGTTAACTCACATTATGATCTGCCTCATGGTTGTTGTTGTTTACTCTGTATGGGTGTATTAATCTAGTTAATATGTATACCTTGCATTTTATGGCCAGCCAAAGGTTATTCCATCTACAAAAAAAGCCTCCCTTTGAATGTCACACCTTCCCTACTAGAGAATGAGTTCAAGAAGTTTAATACAATGTTTGAATTTTCTGTCTCTTGATGTCAATTTTATTACGAATCATGCTTCAGAATTTTCTGTGTCTTGGTTCAAGCTTGCCAAACAGTGAAAGATAAGTTTTGGTGCTATTCCACTTGAATGAAACACATAATAGTCCTAATATCAGTTTTGTTTTGTGTTGTGGTATTAGGCAAGATAGTGGTGTCCTTGGCCATTTCATTAATTTTGAAAATGTATATCAGATACTGCTTAATTTCTCCATCATTTTCAAATTTATATTTCCTTTAATTTCAGTGCAGATGCCAAGTGTGTTGCTCATGACAACACTGCCCAATTTTCCTATAGTATGTGTCAATTCTCCATTCTCCTTCTCCCTTCCTTATTGAATTAGGCTTTTTTTTTTTCCTAGGATTTATTGAATCAAAATCTAACTTAAGAAAACTCTTGGTTTCTCTACATTTCTCTTATTTTCCTTTCATACATTTCTCAAAAAACTCAAAGTTTTATGGTGCAAGTCAAGTTCAAAACAGAGTGGGTAAGTGTGTGTACTTGTTTGTTAATGAACTATTCATGTATATAGTTTAAATTGGTATAGTGATTTATATGCATAATTTATTTTCTAATTGAATTATTTTTCTTTATCACAATTATTCTATTTAATTGCTTAAAGTTTGTTTATCTTGAATGTCCTCATTGTGTTTTGGCAAATCTTGCTATTTTTTCATGGGAGTAAGCTTAAATGTTGTGAACTGGAACCAAATAGAAGGGTGATTTGCTTTTACTTTCAGCAGTTCATCAGTATTTTTGAACTTAAGTTTGTGTTTGGATAGATTTGAATTGCATAATTCCTTATGTGATACATAGTCCTTAAATGTTCTATTGTATCATATAACACTACAATTAACATGACTAAGTTATTGAGCTCTGCTTTGATCAATCTTAACTTTCTTTTCAGGTTTGTTTTCTCATACTTTCTTACTTTTTTTTCTTTGGGTATATCTAGATGCACAAGGCAAGTATTGTTTGTTGGAATTTGCTGTAGTGAGATGGGAGTACTTTTTTTTATTTAAGGAATTAGTAAATTTATGTTTATTTAGCACTAGTTGAGTTAAATTGAAAATAATTAAGTTGTGTGATTCTTTTAGTGCATGATATCTTGGCTCTATAATGAAAGTTATGGCTCAATGATGCTAATAATTATTAATTGTGCTAACTTATGTTTTGCATCCTATGGTCAAAAGAATGCATCCTACGAAGCTGACATTCACTACTACTTGAACTACCTTGGGAAAAATGGTGACTCTCTTGGTGGGAACTGGATGGAGCATGGGTGAGTTTAGTTGGGATGTCAAGTATGCTAAAGTTTAGACACTTGTGGCTAGGGTAATAATTCATGAACTGAACTATGCTACTTAATTTGCTTCTTTAGAAATATGATACATTTTGAAAATCACATGTCAATATGAACTTCATTGTATGACAATTTTTCAATCAAACACCTCAACCATTTAACAAGTGCATGATTAATTGGTTTGTCTATTTCATTGCAGTTCTTAATGCAAGGGAAAGTTGGTGGTTATGCATCAGTCTTTGAGAGGTACCAGGAGAAGGCAGAATCCTTTATGTGAGACCCTTTAAACATTAGTACATCATGTTGTTTTGCATTGAAATAGAATAATATTAAGATTATGATTATGATCATGCATGGTTCTTGTACTGATTCATTTCTCTTCTTCTTCTTCCTTTTTTTTTTCCCCTTTATCTAGTTAAAATACTATGTTCCTTTATGTTAATGTGAAAATGTCTACATAAGTTTCAAGAATGAAGAATTTAGTAACTTGGAAAGCTAATTGAATTTTGATTTGATATTTGTGTTTTGGTATAATATAAATTTTTAAATATGTGGTTCTTTAAAGTCTATGTGCATGGATGTGGGTTTTTATTATTATAGAAAAACCTTATTTTGAGGGTTAGAAGACCCTCAAAAAAAGGTTATTATTCTTTTATCCTTTTTAAATTTTTCAAAAGTTGCTAATTCTCGATAAAGATAAAATATTGTTTCGAGGGTCATGTAGGCTGTTGAAATTTTAGTTTCAAGGGTCACAAAGGATGGAGGTGGATGGAGGTAGAGAGCAAAGTGGGTGTTGGATGTAAAAAGGATAGAGAGAAGAAAAGGTGAGGAGAAGAGAGGAGAGAGGTAGAAATAGATTTGAGAGAGAGTGCGTGAAGAGAGAGAAAAAGTAATTAAAAAAAAGATAGTTAGAAGAAAGAGACAATAAAATAAAATATTCTAGTTTTAGCCTCTAGCTATAGTAGGTTTTATATACACAAACTCACTGTGCATGGTTGCTAATTTCTTGTAGCAACACACCCGAATAAAGCTCAATTTGAATGGGGGATGAAAAAAAAATATATATCTATTTTATATCCTCAAAACTTTATTTATTTTACCATTCAATTTTACAACTCATCTAACATCTCAGTTTCTATTTTAACATACAGCTTATTAAAATAATATAAACTACACAATCAAATAATGTAAAAAACTAATTATCAAAAGAAAGAGAGAGAGTGTGAAAGATTAAAAATAAAAAAAATTCTTTACAACCCCATGAATAGTAAGTCGTATAAATACAAACTTCTTGTTCATGATTGCTAAAAAATGTTAGCAACCCATACCTGGATAAAGCTCAAATTGAGCGGGTGGGTTGCTAAAATATCAACTAGGGGGTTTTTACACTCCCAATGCTAATGCTTAGCAATGTTGGATCTTAGTGAGCAAGCAATAAGGTTCTTTATTATTAACTCAATTTTGGATCCTTGAGAGACACATGATTTGATTTTTTTTTTTTAAACTAATGATCTTTGTATTTTGATAAACAAGTTTACCTATAAGACATCATAGATCACGAAAAATGACTTTTAAATATGAAACTTTACCATTGTAATCATAATATAGTTTAACATTTTAATTTCAAAATTTTATTAAATAAATTTATGAATTACGCCAATAGCTTGTATGAACTAACAAATCAACACCTTGCTAACTCGTTTATATAGTCGCTATTGATGTGCTTACTATTCTAGTTTCTACTACAATTATGGAATGAGCATTTTCAAACATATATATTGTTAAAACTAAGTTTCCCAACAAAACATGAAATGATTTTATAACAGAAGCTTTGATTTAGTAAATTAAAAGGGAAATTACTATGAAATTTAGTACAAAACCAATCATAAATACTTTTTTGGATTAAAAAAAGTCGAGTTCTTTTTGATTAATTATAGATGATGAAATTGAAATATATTAAAAATATTGTAATTTTGTGCTTTTTGATTTATATATTTCTAATATTGAAAATAAGCTAAATTGATCTTTTATGTATTTATTTATTTTGATTCTCAGTATATTATTTTTATTCTTGATAGATCAAAATTAATTATTCATGCTTTGGACCCATAAAGATAAAATCATGGTTTTGTTCATGAGAAGACAAGAGGTTAGTAGTTATTCCTTATAGGCTTATCCTTGTTTGGATGTCTTAAAATGGATGAGAGAAAATGATAAGAGGACATCATATAAATTGGCAATTATAGAATGAGACCTCCTCTTATTCTCTCCAATTTTTATTTAAATATAAGACATGTGTCATTTAAAAATCAAACATATGCAACTTATCTTACATATGACTAAAAATGAGAGGGAATTGGAGGGAATACTTTTCCGGAAATTACTTCTATTTAGAAAATAAAAATATATACAAAAAAAAAGTAGAAGAAGACAAAGAAGGTCAATAATTTTCTTTTTATGATATAGAAAGATTAGAATAGTTTACGTCAAAAATAATAATAAAGATAAATAATAGTAAAGCCAATAATACGTAAAATAAAAATTCGGACAGCCCAAAAATTCGACTACTTTTAGGAATCATTCGGGGAAGTCTGCACTAGAAAAAAATAGCTGGTTGCTTTTTCACTTGAGAGTTGACGCTTAGAATTTACCTTTTAAAAAGTGTACTCTTTAACAACTAACTGTAAAATTGATCCCAAAAACTGTGCACGTGCATTGTGTTACACGTACAGAAGAAATACAAAACTAATAATTTTGCACTATTTTTAAGAAACATATCTTTAAAAATGAAAATTAAATGTCACATATATACTGTCACAGTAGTGAGTATTTTGGTTTTGATTCAGTGATAAATTATTAAATCCATATAATCCTTTATGTAATAATACTCCTAAACATCTTGTACTTGAGATATCATAAAAAAATATTTCAGAATGAAAAAAAAAAAAAATTGGAGTACTTCCTCCAATTTGAGTACTGTTGTCATTTGATTGTAAACAGAAAAAAAAAAAAAAAAATGATAGTTTTCCAGATAGTGTAGTTGAGAAATTATGTGTGACATTTAGTAGGAAATCAAAGTCAATTTATGAACTTATCAATAAAACAAAAAATAAAAGATAAAAATAAATCTAATTTGAGAGCTTACAAAACTTACAAATTAAGATTCATTTAACTGTTAGAAAGTGTAATTTTGTATAGATTTTTAATAAGATAAAGTTTAACTACAAAATTGGTTGTAGTTTATGGTCACAACTAGGGACGGAGTCAGAACTTGAGTTAGAGGGGTGACTTTATTGTTGGTTGTGTGCGACAGTTTTAACTTCTCACTTTGCTACTATTTCAGCTTAACTATTAGTTTTTTTTTTTTTTTTTTGGTGGGTAAGAACAATTTTTTTTTTTTTTTTTAGAATTTTTTAAAGGACAGGGTTGTTTATTTTGGATAAAATTGGTTAGTTGAGCTTTTTTAAAAAAAAATTTACTATTGATAATTTTTGTTGTTGAGCTATTTTTTAGTTTTACATGCTATTTTATAAATTATTGATATAATAAGTGGTTACTGGTAAGTAAAAAAATAATATGAGTGGTGGGTCCATTATACAAACCAATAAGAATTTGCAACAAAACAGTTTATAAAAATATTGTAAAAAAATTTATGAGTATAACATTACGTTTAAAAGAATCAATGATATTTTTTAAGGGAAACAAAATGTAATTTTATAGAACAAAATTCTCAAAATTAGTAAACATATATATAATAATATTTTTTTAAAAAAATTGGGAGGGCCATCTAGTCCTATGATACCTCTATCCCTAGCTATAACCTTACTCAATAAAATAAATATTACTACATGTTCTGAAAATTTAACAGTTGAATTAGATGTTCTTTGTGCTCTTAATACATATGTCAAATTTTGTGTCAATTGGATATTATTTACTATATGATCTATAAGCTTATATGTCAATCGGATATTATTTACTATATGATCTATAAGTTTATATTTATGCCTACTTTTAAAATACAAAAACTTACAATTTAAAAAATTTATTGATGACATAGTTATTGATATTTAATTTTCTAGAAATTTTGCGAGTATAGAGAATATAAGAAGAAGATTTCATCCAAAGGTGGATTTGTCAAAATTTACCTCCACTGAAAAGATATTGAGTAAGATTGTAACATAAGGTTACAAACAATTTTATAGCTAGATTTTGTCCTATTTAATACGAGAGCATAGCAATTTAATATAAGAGTATAGCAAGCCAACCCAAAAAAAAAAAAAAAACTGTATCAGACCATGAGACTTTGACAACATAAAGAATCTTTGGATACCATAATCAAATAGACAATCCTTGTCAGACTAATATATGAATATCCTTATATCTTTTTAAATGGTCATTTTCTTTCCCGAATGAATCAAAAATACGGGAAAGTCGTTTGATACACCTTCGTTTAATTTGTGTAATTGCAAAGCACTTTACTAATTAGAGTAATTGAATGAATTT
This sequence comes from Castanea mollissima, assembly GCA_014183005.1. Taxonomy (NCBI): domain Eukaryota; kingdom Viridiplantae; phylum Streptophyta; class Magnoliopsida; order Fagales; family Fagaceae; genus Castanea; species Castanea mollissima. The sequence goes on from JACAVU010000003.1 coordinate 43,912,140, forward strand.
TACCTTTTAGTATTTAACATCAACAACAATGAATTCAATTCTTTTTTAAACTCACTGGGAAAACCCTAGTATTTTAAGCATGAATTTACTTCTTTTTTAAACTCATTGGAAAAACCCTAGTATTGTAAGCTTATGAAATGAACGTAAGGTAATAAGTAGAGGTGTTCAAAAGTTGATATGGACCAAGTCACTAAGCCGAAGCCAAGCTAATGAAACTGCCAAAGGAGGCTGCTGGCAACAAAAAAGACAGTGGTAGATGGCATTGATGGTTGGCTGGTACCAGCGTGAAGTTATCAGCAGAAGATTTTAGTTTCCAAAAATGATTGCACTGACGATGAGTGAGTCATGATGATCCAGTTGAATCAACCCAACATCAACATAGAATTTCTTCAATCAAATCAACTCAAATTTTCTTCTCTTTTGCTCCTCAAACTCCAATGACAAGTGAGTCTCAAGTCCTCACTCCTCGTTTGGATTGGGAGGTGGGTTTTGATATTTAGAAATTTAGATCTTAGGTTTTGGGTTTGATTGTGGTTGATTTGTTATATGGGTAATGTGTTTAATCCTTGGAAGTTCTAGATCTCTTGTTCCAAATCAATCTCTCTCTCTCTTATTTGACGGTGGCCACCAACTACTGAACTTAGGCCTATCCAACAAAACCACAAACCTAACCCACCTGGAAAAACCGATCAAACCTGAACCAGCCGCCGCCCGACCTGACCACCTGGCAGTCGACAGCAGGTCCCTACCTTCCCAACCCACTTCCGGCGGGTCAATTGGTGGGTCTTCCCTTTGAAAACCCAATCCACCCGACCCGACCATGATATTATAACCCACCACTTTTACAATCTCCAATTCAGACGAATCGGACCCTCACAGCCTCACCCTTAGTTTCTCTCTGTTCCCTCATTCTCTTTCAATCTCTAGATCTCTCGCACTTCCTCAATCTCAATCTCTCTACAGCCAACACCTCTAGTTCAGAATCTTCCGATCTGTGAAACTCCACCATCGCCGATCTTCAATTCTCCTCCATTGCCAAACTGCAATCATCTCCACCATCGCCGATCTTCGTTTCAGTCACTTGCTTGTGGGCTACTGGTATTTAGGTTTGTAGATTTGTGAGCTATTTCTTTGTTTCAGTCTCTTTATTTCTTCATTTTAATCTCTTCAAATCTGTTATCATCGCTTTCTATTTCTGTTTGTGTTCTTCGGATTTGTGGTCAATTGGTGTTTGGGTTTGTTGATTTGCTCTTTAGTGTAGATTTGTGCTTTCAGATTTGTGAAATTTGTAACAAGCTTGGTCTTTGATTCTTCTGATTTGTGGGCGACTGGTGTTTGGGTTTGTTGATTTGTTCTTCAGTGTTGATTTGTTCTTTCAGACTTGTGAAATTTGTAACAAGTTTGGTGTTTGACCTGTCTTTCGATAGAAGTCGGATTTGACCTCCGTCCACCCAAGCCCGATCCGACTCGACCCGTAGTTTTTCGTAGTCGGTGGCAAGTTTGTCATTCGGCCACTCAACAGGATCAGGTTGATTCCAGGTTGAGCCCAAACTCGAACCGACCCGACCGGTAGACACCAAGCCAAAACCAACATTGCCAGAAAACCAATCTGACAATGTGACAATAGTTCATGTTTTTAGGAAACTAATGTCAACGATAGCCCAAAAATCCTTGTCAAAACTAGCCACACCGACAGATGAACACACCAAGTTATAAGCTAATTATTGCTCATCAGAAGGTTGTATCTCCTGTTTTCGTTGCATGTAGCAAGCCTCTCACAATTTGAGGGCTTGTCAAGGATGTATCTTTGATTAACTCCTGTAGTGGATAGAAACTTTTGCAACATTCCTAATTTGTTACTGATATTTGAATAGGAGCACGCTGTAAGTTTTGATGCATCTATGGTCTTGCATCTTTTTATTTAGAACCTACATTTGTTATGGTTGAATTGTCACTAAAAAAAAAGAGGTGAATATTACATTCCTTTAGAATGTAAATTGGGGGAATGTGGAACTAGGGCTTAAATACAAGTTCCAATTGGGTAAATTTTGTTTTTATCTTTAGAGTTTCAACATATACCATCTATTCATGATAAATACTTTTTATCAAATTCCAATTGGGTAGATTGATTGTGTAGTTTTTTTTCTTTTTTTTTTAAATCACTTTCACGTTATTAAAAATTGGCCACTTTATTACTTCATCGTTAGTCACGTACACAAACAAATTAATAGAAGTAGATAGAATAACCACTAAAGCCCAACTTTTAAACCCTATGACTAAAATTGCTTATTTGAAAGATTAAGGATTGAATAAGGTTAACATAAAAGACCACAGGCTGGTTACCAAAAAAAAAAAAAGAAAGAGACCACAGGTTATGAAAACTTTCGTTTAGAAACCATGGTTTTGAAATCCGGACTGTTCATTGAACCGTAAAAATGAGAGGTTCAAGGTTTTTGAGATCGAACCAAGGTTGAACCGGGGTCGAATTGTAATGATGTCATAATTAATTAAAGCCTAAATATAGATGTTCAATTTATAAAACTAACAAAATTGACTAATATATCTATATATGTAAGGGAAATTTAATGATTCTCAAGCATATATTTAATAATTAAATAAGAAAGTTAATAAAATAAAATAATAACCATGAAAACATTAAAATTTATGATTAATTTTTGAAGTAAAGTTGAATATTTTTGAAGGATTTTAATTATAATTTTTTTTTATTCCTTGTAAGAGATTGATAATTTAATTAAGTAAAATAAAATTGTGTTAAGTTGTTTTTATAAATAAATAAATTGCTAAAGGGTTGGACTGCACGGTTCTTGCCATTGGTTCTACATGAACCATGCGGTCCAACATCAGTTTTAAGGATTCACGGAATTAACAAAAAAAGTGTTACAAATATCAATTGCTCAAAGTGCATTAAGTTTCAATGTCACTAAATGTTACCCCTGAGGCCCTAACAAAATCGTAACCACATAATTTACATTATACATACACAATTTTTTCTGTCTATTTTTTTTTTAAATTGTTAAATCCTCTACATAATTCCAAAATGGATCAAAATAATAAGTTATTATAGGAAATGTAATTCTTGATGGTAAGGCATACCTGAAGACCCAAAAAAAAAAAAAAAAAAATGACAAAATAGGTTCGTGATTGAAGCGTAGGTCTAGAAGTTACAAAATTAGAATGTAAGAACATTGAGTTACAAAAACCTTAACCTACCTGCTCCAAAATCAGAATGTAAGAACGTTGTGTTACATGCACAGCATAGAAATACAAGATTAAGTTATAGCTTTTAAAAATAAAAAATAAGCTCGAAAATTAAACATCACACTGTTGCAGTAATATGTTTCAATTGCAATTTCGTGATACAATCAAAGTACATATTTTTGAGAGGGCAATTCTTTAGCCCATCTTGTTGTAGCCCAGTAGGCAGCTTTTGTAAATTGGTCTGGGCCGATTTCTATCTCCAATTTACCAGCTTATGTTGTTCAAGTCATGATTAGAGATGGGGCCAGGCTCGAGTCCTTTCGTTTCTCCCCTATTTTATCTCGTATAATTCGAAAATACGGAGAAGCCGCTTGGTACGTCTCCGTATTATTCATATTTCTCCAATGTTGTCTACCAATGTGTGGTGAGTCCCACCAAAGTTCTCTATAAATCAACACCAAGACACCAAAACACACACACAAAAAAACAAAACAGAGATCTCATAGAAACCAGTTCGTTTTCTTGCTCATAGTCAGAGACAGTCACCGAGATTATGGACGGCAATCCTTCCGAAAGGTTAGCTCAAACTACAAAGCTCTTCCATTTAGTTTTTGGTTTTACATTTTTCAGTTTGGTCATGGATTATAGTAGAGTTCTGATCAAGGCCACAGTTTTAGTACTATGTGTTTTTTTTTTTCATGAGTTTCATTTAATGTTTCACTAGAATCAATCTTCTCCATTGTGTATGTGTGTGTATTTCAAGGCCTTGATTCAGATTTCAGAGTGTAAAACTGCCTAATGCAGCTACAATTTTTTTTTCTTGGATGAATTAAGGCAACTACAGTTCATGATGCATGATATTAAGAGTGCATATGTTTGTCTAACTTTCATACACATCTGCTTAAGAGTGCTCTTTTTTTTATATATAATTTGATAGTTAGGAAATTACAGTGCTTAAGAGTCCTCATTAAGTTACAAATTTTTTTTTTTTTTTCTCTTGCATCTAAATGTAACTTTTACTAAAAATTTATTTGTTTATTGTTAAAAATTAGTTATAGTTAATAGAAAAACAATGAGTGTTAAAAAAGTTGTACATTCATTAAAAAAAAAAACTAAAAAGTTTGAAAAAAAAAGTTTTTGTCAAATACAGTATAAATTAACTTTGATTAGTAAAACATCTTTTGCAGTACTATTTTCTTTTTCTTTTTTTGGCTGAATGGCTGAGTTGTATTATACAACCAAACCAAAGGGGTCCTGACCATTGACCAAAACACAGTCTAAATATGAATATATTTCAATACACCCTTATGCCATGTTTAATGTAAAAGGAAGATTCTCACACCATTTATCGAAATTTCGTTGGACAAAATTTTTGCATTATTCAGTTCTTTACATTGCTATATATATTGTTTGCTATATGCATGTTAGTATTCTTTTTTTTTATATATATATGAATATCGATGTTTTATCAACGGATCTTCGATTTTTTATTTATTACCGAAATGCAGAGTATTTTCTTGTGCATAATATGAAATTCTTTATGCATATTTCTGCAAATTTAGAAAAACTTGTGATTTTAAAGGTAAAATCCTCTTCTTTTATATATATATATATATATATATATATATATATATATATATATATATATTGTTTGCTATATGTATGTTAGTATTCTTTTTTTATATATATGAATATCGATGTTTTATCAATGGATCTTCGATTTTTTATTTATTATTGAAATGCAGAGCATTTTCTTGTGCATAATTTGAAATTCTGTATGCATATTTCTGCAAATTTTGAAAAACTTGTGATTAAAGGTAAAATCCTCTTCTTATTTGTTTTTTTTTCTTCTCAATTTACTTTTACTTTTTTCTTTTCTTAAATTATGAAGCATTTGGTATATGAAAGTCACGATAGAAGATTAAATTATACCCATTTTTATAAAAAAAAATAAAAAATTATGATAATAGGTGAGAGAGGATTTGAATTATTATTATTATTATATTATTATTATTATTATTAATTAAAGCAATCTTCACATTGTTATGCATAGCAACACATGCCAAGTTACACATTACTAGCAACCTAGCCCCAAAAAACAAATGGAATGCGACAAATATTCATTTAATTTCTTATATTTGCACCCTTTAACTATATGTTGCACATAATCTGAGACATTTTATATTCTCTGTCTAGAATTGAGCAAGAATTCCGTTCCTTCATCGCATGGCTTGCTCTGGTTGGATTTACCTTTAGCAATCTGCTTATCCTCGTCAGATAAATGTATCAAGGTTCAGGTGCTGCCCTATTCCATGAACACAATGCAATCATGCTAGGCCTAATAATAGATGTAGTTACTTTCACTACAGCATTGGCAGCGTGGGTACTAGCCACTTGCAACAGAAATTCTCCCTTATTCTTCAAGAGAGAGTGTCTTATTTTGGGGGCTTTGGCCTGTGACTTACTCCTCTTCATCCTTGACCCAATCTTGCGGTGGGTCATTCTTGTGTTAGGTGCATCCACACTTGTATGTTTACTTTATGGCTTCTATAAACAGATTTTCGGGTCTTGCCGAGAAAATCTCCAATCAGTTTCAAACTGGTTCAGACAGAAAATCCAATTCCAATCAAGTGACACAGAAACAAGTGACTAAATTAGAGGAAGGCTTGACAGAAGGTTAAGCATAGCGAATGGAGGAGATTGTGTTCTTATTCTGCATTGATTTTTAATACAATAAGTCCAGTGACATTTTTTCTACAACATGTTAAAGTAATAGGTGATGAGTGATGGGAAAAAAAATGATACAGTATTAGTGTTTAGTCAATGTGAAAGTGACCTACAATTCACAAGTTGTTGTCTACTCTCAATAAGTTGTGAAATAAGTTATGATATAATTGTATTTGTAGTAGATCCTAAAAAGATAATTGGGCTTCAATTAAAAAGAAAAAAATTGTAATTGGCTTGGGCTTAAATCTTACAATGATGCGGCCCAAAGAATTCAAATTTAGGTCTATTCTAAGCAAAAATTAATTAAAGCGGGCTTTATGGGGACTTAATGCAAAACACCAAAAATGTGCCCATTCAAATAGCAAAATTGGTTCAGAAGATAAAAGACACCCAGCCCAAATAAGCTAGAAGACACCTAGTCCAAACCCATGTTAACAAGTTATTCAACAAGTTAACTAGTCCAAACCCATTATTTGCCCTTTTAGTTAACTTGGTGCATCATTTCCCTTTCTCTCCTCTCCTCCCCCTTTAACATATACTCTCCTTTCCTTTAAAACTCCTCAGCAGGTCAGGCTGGTCAGCTCAACCGTAAGGCCATTAAGGCAATAACCTAAGCCCCAAAATGGAAAAAGCTCCCCTAAAATATAAGAGAAATGATATGTCTACAATATTTTTACAACAAATCCTAAGTAGCAGGTTATTACTGGTTTTTATTGTTGGGACAAAAAAGTAATATTTGTATTTGGTTCAAATTTGAACCAATAACAACTAATCACCTATGATTTGTTGTGAAAATGATGTATAAATGTTGTGGACGTAGCATCTCTCAAAATATAATATATTATATCTATTTGTCCAATACCATTGCATAAAAATAATATTGTAATATAAAAGTAATCCTCTCACCTATAATAAAAAAAAAAAAAAAAAATTCTATTAATCAATAGAATACCTTGTTTTTTGGTCTAGCGATTTAAAAATTTTAATTAACCAAAAATTTAATAAATAAACATTATTTTTAAACTATTATATTTTTTTTTTTAATGTTCAAATTTTATTAATACGTTTTGCAATGTTTGCGATATTTTCAAAGTGTAAAAAATTTCAAACTCCCAAAAATTTCACCCTTCCTTTCTCTCTCTCTCTCTATCAAAATTAAAATTAGAATTAATAGTTTCGAGTCTCAAAACTAAAATCCAACATTGCCAAGAGAGACGGTGGGCATCTAAAATATGATCTTTATGCTAATACTAATGGTTTCGAAATTAAAAGTTTTTAATATAAATATATGAAAATAGTCCAATCAATGTATTAAATTATATAAAAAAAGATTGGAATATTTTTTCTAATTCATGTATCATTTATAAAATATTAAATAATAATATATTTTACATTTCTGTTTGGCCCAAAATGTGTTGAGTCAGCTCTATACGAGGCCCTATTTTTGCAAATCGTGAATTTGAGCAAGACTTGAAAAGAAGCTGTTTGAAACAAAATTTGAGGTATTCAATATATATGACACAATTTATAATTTGCAAGTTTTTTAACATTTTTATTTTATATTCAAAATACTCTACACATATGAAAAATTTGCATAGCAATGTGGCCATATTTTGCATGAAATGCATTCAACATGCCCATAACATTGTTAACATTTCATGATTTTGGCATTATCATAGTGGTATTAGTTTAAAGAAATCAATTCAATCGAGGTTAAAGTTGTAAAAAAAAAAAATCAAGTATCAAATTGATGGCTTTGCAAATGAGTATCCAACGAGTACTACAACTAGGGTATTGGAAGAAACTAATAAAAAGACCTTACTTTAAATTGTCACCGGACACAAAATGTGTAGAGCTGACTTGCTTCTCAACACATTGTAACTCAACCGATAACAATGAGTATATATGGTCACATCATCTCCTACACAAGCCAAATATAACTTTCGATCCCTTAACTCTTTAAAAATTTGCCATAATGGAACTAATATTTATGCATAGAGCTAAAAACCAATAAAAGCAAAACTGTTATTCAAAGTTCACAAGTACAGTATAATCTTTCTTCCTAACAAAATCTTCTTGGTAAGGTTATTCACTAATGCAACTATTATTATTTTACCATGTGTTTGGGAATTTAGATGGAGAGGAAAGTAGAGGGTGTAGGGGTAGTACTAGCTATACAAAAAATGGAATTATTGTCAAACTTGGATTTAATATAGCCAAAAGATGAATCCTGGCTTAACCAATCCCCTTTGTATAATCTATACAAGGCGAATGAATTTTACTCGTCATGTCTTTGATCAATCATCTATTGCCAATTTCCTTCGTAAAATTCCTGCAAGGAAAATGAATTATACTCGTCATATCTTTGATCAACCCTCTATTGTCAATCTCCTTCATATAATTGCTAATAAATTTTGATTGCTACATCATTGATCAACCATATGATATTGATATTAGATGCTTTTGATGATTAAGTAAGATGACAATAAGTTTATCAAGAAATTTCAACGAATTATGGGTTTGGATTTTTTTTTTTTTTTTTTTATTCCACTCTGCTGCATGGGTATTTATAAAGCTTTTGCAAGGGATAATTTTGTTAAAAACTTCTCAATTTGTCCTGTCACAACCTAGGAAGACTTCAACCTACAATCATTAAAGTTGATTGAGTTCAACTTTATCTATATTTGTTGGCAATTATAATTCCCAATTGATGAGCCTCTCGCTCTATTCTTTTATGTCTTGGTTCAAATATACCCAATAGTATATTTTAATTTTTAATAATTTAAATTTAAAATTTTATTTGCAAAGAATTTTTTGCATTGTCCTCAATATTGCAAAATTAGCCTTCTCAAATTTGGAAATTGTCCAAAGAACCCAAAAAAATAAAATATCACCTAGTTTATATATGTGGTTTGTGGTCTTTTCCCAAAGAGATCAAATTCTATAAGGATGAGGTGTAAAACCCATGTTTTACACCATTCAATAAGTGATTACTATATTATTATTTTACTTAAAATTCAATACATCTTACCACACCTAATAACATCTCGATAAATTCCCAATTTGTTGGATTTATATATAGGAATTAGAATTGATTAAGTGTGATTGTGTTTATTCGTTAATATGTGATAAGATGATGTGGCATATTGAGATTGGAGGGGTAAAACATGGATTTTACACCACATCCTTATAGAATTTAATCTCTTTTCCAAAACAATAAAAAACTTTGTTTGGAATAACAAAATAAAAACAAATACCTCTTAAAAAATATCACAACTAAGAGGAAAAAAAGCAAATGACTTTTGATTCATAATATTTTTAGAATGGCACTTTGAAAAAAAAAAACACCGAAAGTTAAAAGTTTTGGCTCTTTGAGATTTGAATTTAATAGTGATATTTAGCTCCTCCTTAATAATTGTTTGGGTGGGTTTTTTTTTTTTGGTCATTGATAACAATTAGATATTTTACATATTGCAATAAATTCTCAATTACAAGAATTAAATCATCGGTCTAGTGAGCGAGCAATGAGATATGTAGAATTTTTAGAATTGATGATATTTGTTTGTTGAAATTGGAACTTCACCGTTACAAACATAATTTAGTTCAACATCTAAATTCCAAACAAAATGTTAAATATTTATGAATTATGCAAATAGCTCGTAAGGACCAGAAAATCAACAACCTGCTAACTTATAGAGTGGTCTTGGTGTACTTACTATTCTAATTTCTATTGCAACTATGGAATGAGAAATTTCAAATATATATATATATATAAAACTAGGTTTCCCAACAAAATGGAAAATAATTGTATAAGATAAGCTCTGATTTCGTAAATAATAAAGGAAATTAATATGAAATTTAGTACATAATCGAGTACTTTTTGATATATTATAAATGATGAAGTTGAAATGTCTTAAAAAGAAGTAATTTGTATCTTTTGATTTACATATTTTTAGTATTTGAATTGAATATAGGCTAATTTTTTTTTTATGTATTTGTTTATTTTGATTTTCAATATATTATTTTTTGTATTCTTGATTTTAAAATAATAAAAAAAAGGAGAGAGAGAGAGAGAGTTATGCACGTGTTTTTGGCCCCCTAAAGATAAAATCATAAAATTATAATTCCATCCATGAGCAAATAGGGGGTAGTTATCCTCCCTGTTCTTGTTTGGATTTTGGATGTTTTAATTATAAGTAGGGAAAGATTGAGAATGGATATTTAAATATTAAAATGGAAATAAGAGAAAATGATAAGACAACATTATATAAATTCACAATTATATTTTTTATTTATCAATTTAAATAAATTGATATACATTGAAATAAAAAGGTTAATAACAGTTTTTTTTTTTTCTTCTTCTCTTGATTATGATATTAAAAGATAAGAAGAGTTTAGATCAGAAGGTAAAAGAAAAGAAAATTAGAAATGGCAATAATAGTACGGCATCCCAAACTAACACAAAAATTCGGCTTCTTTAAAACGACGGTGGTTTCGATGCGTGTAGGCAAGGCTAAGGAAACATCCAGGTGAGTCGCACTAGAAACGGAAAGCTAGAAAATTGGGTCAGCTTAAAAGTGAGAATGGAATAGCTGACTCTTTTTTATATTATTCGAGGCTTAGAATTTATTTTAAACAATTGTACCCTTTAACAACCAATACCAATCTTAACAAACCTGCCAAATTGATCCAAAGGCTGAATGTAAGAGCATTGTGTTACACCAAAGAAATTCAAAATTAAATTTGGATGCTATTTTTTTTTTTTAAAGAAAAGATCTTTAAAAATGAAAATTGAATGTAACGTAGTAGTGAGTTTTTTTGTTGTGATTTAGTGATAAATAATAAAATTCCAAGCAATTACTTATATTATAAGTAGCCTCTAAGTAGTCTCATTTATTTTTTTGGTAAAGATTAATAATTTGCATCTATTAATTTAAAAATATTTTTTTATTTTTCAAACAAATAAAAAATGATAAACTTTAGAAATAAGTAATAATTGTAATTTCTTTTTTAAACGTGAAGGGAAGAAATCCTAAATTTTAGGAATTCTCTTTTTTAATTCAAAATGAAATTTGTTATTTGATATTTATGACCCTATTTCTAAATGAATTTTTCCTTTATTAATGAGGGTATTTTTGAACCACATAAAAGTTCAGTTGAAAGAAGGGAATCCTTATATATAGTATAAATTAAGACTCTTAAACATTCCACATAATGTACTTTTTTTAAGGAGACATGTTTCTTGAGAAAATGAAAAATGTTATATCCACAACATTCTCACAACAAATTATAGGTGGTAAGTTGTTAATTTGTTATTGATTATAATTTGAATTTACAATTTAAATTACTTTTTTGTCAACTTATAACAACTAATAACAGTCTGCCACTCATGGACGGATCCATTCATGGACATTGCCCCCCTAATTTTTTTTTAAAAATAATATAATTATATAACTATATACTTAGGTACTAATTTTAGAAATTTCATTCAATAAAATTACATTTTCCCCCTTATTGATCATTATAAGAGAAAAACTACAGTTACAAACTTTTTTACAACATTTTTACAGACTATTGAGGTAGCAAATTCTTACTAGTTTGCATTTGGGTCTACCACTTACATCACTTTTTTACTTACTAATCACAACAAAAAATTCTTAAAAAAAATGTAGATCTAGTATTTTTCTCATTTTAAAGTCCATAAAAAATTTATAGATAAAAAATCTAAAATATATATATATACACACACACACACAACCCCAAAATATTAACCCAACAACAAAAAGTATCCATAGGCAATAGCAAAGCTAAAAAATAAAAATAAAAATTTTGAGACTAATCAACCAATTTTACCAAAAACAAACAACTTAGCCCTTTTCAAAATTTTAAACAAAATAATTTTGTCCTTATCAACAAAAGACACTCTACACACACATGAAAAAAAAATAAAAACCTTTGCCAGCTAAGCAATAGAACCGAAAGTTGAAGCTACTGCATATAACTAACAATAAAATTGCTCTCCCTAACTTCAAGTCCTGGCTTCATCCTTGCTACAACTTAAAATCTGTTGTGAAAATGTTATGGAAATAGCATTTGTTTAAGAGAATATAGGTGACATTTTGCATGAAATAAAAGTCAATTATGTAAATGTTCGAAATTTTGTGTAGATTTAATGTGAGAGAGTAGAGAGAGTAGCAGGAAAAAAAAAAAAAAAAAGCTGTGTATCAGACCATGAGACTTTGACATCATAAAGAATCACAGGATACCTTAAACAAATAGACAGTCATAGGAATGGTCCGTTTCTTTCCCGAATGACTCAAAAATACGGCGAATCCATTTGGTACACCCCCGTTCAATTCGGATTTTGTAATGTCTATGCAGACTATGCCTAATCAAATGGAATTTTCTATTGGTTTTCTTTGTGATGGTCCACCACATGACCAAGAAGCAATTTAAATACCAATTCTTTCAATTCAATGGAAGCAAAGCACAAAGGACCAGAACACAGAGCTGATAAACCATTTCCATTTTCCTCTCCCATCTCCCTCTGTTCCGAACATACCCGAATTCCTCACTCAGCTCAGGATGGACAGAAACAATTTGAGCAATCTTCTTTCAGAAAGGTTAGTACAAAGTTCTTTGCTTTAGTTTTTTGGTTCTACATTTCTCTGTTTAGCTATGAATTCCAGTAGTTCAAAGACTTGAAGCTCCATGGTTTAGTACTAATTTTTTAAAACAAACAAGACATTTTTAGCTCCTAAACCTACGTGATCATTTTTCCTTTTGAAGTGTTTTACTAAATAAGGTCGGTTGCTTATGTGCGTTCAATTAATGCTCATTAAATTGCACTCAATGATAGATATGGAAATGAAAGAGAAATTGGATGTGATTTTTTTATTGTTTTTTCAAGCATTGGATTGGAGCTTCCATGTTCAAGTATAAAGAAGCCTCTGGCGTATAATCAGCTACTTAAACTTCATCTCCTCTGTTGTGTTGTGTATGTGTGGACTGGGTGTGTTTCTAGGACTTGGAGTCAGTGTGTTCAACTACCCGGCAACCCAACCAAGCTACAACCCTGTAACACATGGTGCATAAACTATGATCATGATGTTTTGAAGTAAATAAGCTGGGAACTTGTAGTTTAATCTTATATATTCTGGCTTTTGATGGGTTAATGCCCTGATTTTCTTTTTTTGGGGTCATTTCCTTCGAAGTATTTTTCTTTTTGGTTCTTTCTTTATTTCCCTGTTTTAATTGTTAGGTTTGTAATTGTAAAAGTAAAAACTTTTGGGACTTTGCATAAAATCCAAAGATGTCACCTTTGGATGTTAAGCCGGGTTAAATTTTGAGAGTCAAGCCAAAGTATTATTAATGGTTCTATTTTCTTTTTCATTGCCTTGTTTCTGTCTCTTGACTTTTTTTGCTGTCGATCCAAAACAAATATTAGATTTTATTGTCGAATTTCTTATTTAAGATGCAGAGAATTTCCTTATGCACGTGATGGTTGGTAAAATCATCCCAATTTTTCAAGCAAATGGGATTTACTAAGCCAAGGGTTAGTTTAGACTTTTGGCACAACATTATAAGTAGCTAACATCTTTAAACATGGGATAAAGTTTTTTTGCAACTTTTGTCCAACTTTAGTTAAAAATTGAATCTATCTGGAGCCTATTATATACACCAAAACATTTCCCATGTTATACATATCAAAACATGTCATGTTGGCACACTCGTTACTTGTTAGCAACCAAGCCCCACACACACACACACACAAATTGGAATCTGACAAATGTTCATTTAATTCTTATCAGCCTTTAACAATATGACGCATATTATTTATAAAAAAAAAAAAAAAAAAAACTATCTTTTGTACATAATATAAGGCATTTTAATGTTTTTATGTCTAGATCTGAGCAAGAACTCCGTTTCTTCAAGCAATTTCTTGCTGTGTTCGGATTTTCCTTTAGTTTTTTGCTCGCCCTCGTGGATTGAAGTATCAAAACTCAGATGGTGCTCTATTCCACGAACACAGTGTGATCATGGTGCTATTAATAATAGATGTTTGTACCGGCACTATAGCATTGGCAATGGTGACACTACCAAATTCCCACAATAGTTCTCTCCTTATAGTTGAATTTGTGTGTCTTATTTGTGGAGCTATTGCTTGTGACTTGCTCATTTTGATACTTGTCCCTCCCTTTGGATGGTTTATGTTCATTATATGTGCATTTGGTTTTGTATGTGTACTTTATAGCTCGTACCCACAAATCCTCGAATCAATATGGCAAGCACCTTCCCAAATGGCCAATGGATCTCCCATAACTCCCAACGAGGCAGAGACACAAATGGCGGAAACGGCATAATGTTTAATAGTTGATTCACCATTATTTGTCCTCTCATGAACACTAAATGGATGGAGATTATGTCTTTATTTTGCATAGATATGTAATTTGGTGTTAGTGCTTTTTGACTCAATCAACAAAGCTAAAATATTTATGAGATTGTAAAATTTGTAATGTGTGTATCAATAGAATATGAATAACCTTGGTTTGAAGATATAACCAATTGGATCTGAACTGATTTGTCTCTTTCATTGAGTTGATTTTGTATTTCTCTGCGTTTAGATTGGATGAGTTTAAGCTTTATCCATCATGAATGTTAATACAGACTCTAATGCAATTCAATTTCTCGTAATTAGTCTGCTGGCCCCAAAAAAAAATTACTGAATAAGAGAAAATTGGGCTTCTTTTAAGCAAATCAGTCAGACTCCAGGAAAAAATATTAATGCTTAGTTTGGGCTTTAAGTCTTATTGTGATGCGGAATAAAGAATTCATGCATATTGTGGCCTAGCAAATTAGACTTACGCGATTCAATGCAAAACAACCAAAAAATAACATGTCCATTCGAATTGGAAAGTTGGTTCAAATTCAAAAGAAAGTATATATAAGAAGGGATTGAGATCAGAATTGTACAACATCCACATGCAATAGCTTCTATTTTTCTCAGAATAATTTTTACCTTTTAACTTTTCACATTTTAACTTTTGCTAAAATTTTTCATTCAAATGTTGAGATTAATTTTTTTTTTTTTTTTAACGCTCAATCTTAGTCATTAAAAGTTATTGTATGGTCAAGTATCAACTGAAAAAAAAAAAAAAAAAAAAAAAAAAAAAGAGGTCAAGCTTAGGTCCAGTGTTCAGTAACACTGGATCCGTTGAGATGATGACATGTGTCTACTTTTAAACACATGTCACCATTTGATCAGATTCAATGCGCTAGATACACTGGACCTAAACTTAATCCAAAAAAGAATCCAAAAAAGAGTCCTTTTAATAGTAAACTCAGAAACCCATATGCCTAGCCAAGACCCTCAAAAGCCAATATATATCAACAGCCAGCCGCTAGTAAACATAATTATTGCAATAGGCTGAAAATTTCACAATTTGATCAATATAGTTGCTTAGTGATAATGCATGAACGAATAGTAATTAATAGGAACATCTTTTAGCTTATTTGACAAGAAAGTTAGAAAAAAAAAAAACATTTCTATTTAGAGAAACATTATATTCATAATATTTTTACAACAAATCTTAAGGGGCAGGTTGTTGCCAGCTGTTATTATTGGAGGCAAAAAAGTAATTTCAGTGGTAGATTCAAATTTAAACCAATAACAACTAACCATTTATGATTTGTTGTAAAAATATTGTGGACATAGCATTTCTCTTTCATTTGTTTGAAAATGTTACCATAAGTTGTTGAAACTTGAAACTATGCTTTCTTTTTTGTTCAATAAAAAAGAACTACACAATTTATAAGGAAATGTTCGGTTCTCTCATCCACTAACTCAGAATATTAATCACTTGCATCAAGTCCTACAGAACTCTACTGACTTTGTGTGACAATACCAATACAATAGCTTTAGCTTCCAATCCAATATTTCACGACCGCACAAAGGATTTGTTACTATAGTCATTAGGTAGTTATTTAAGAGTTATAAGTGTTTGTGTATACTATTCATTTATAAGTCTGGTTAACAGATGCTCTTAGGGCATTTGTTAATAGATCTTTTAAGAAAGTTTTGATACCACTTTTATGAAAAATATAAAAAAGTTGTCAAAAAATCAATTACTTTTTTCTTTTCCAAGAAAAAACTTCTTAAAATATTCCTAAACCAATGCCCTTAAAGCATTTATTAATTTTGCCCTTCATTTATAAGTAGCTGAGATCATTTTTGGTAATGTCGACCTGATTAGACAGAGATGTTTTCCCATTCCTCTTTATCTTTTTTTTTTTTTTTGGTATTTCTTGTTCCTGTATTATTTATGTTTTGCTTTCATGTTAACAGTTTTTGTGAAAGTTTAGGTTTGGTTTTAATTCCTCGATAATAGTGGATTTTGATTAGTGGTATCTGTAAGCTTAGAATTAGCCAAACCAAAACAAATTTTATTTGTTGTAAATTTGTAATACATGCTATTGTATTATTTTGTAAGTATTTTTACAGCAATGGGATTCTCAAATATTTATTAGACAAAATTGAAACCTACATTTACAAATGAAAGATATCCGTACGTTTTCTCAAGTGAATGGCACACAATGAATTTGGAAATTTTGACTGTGTAACTTTACTGAGGTTTAATTCGTATTAAACGTCCAAAAGTTTGTAAAAGTTCCTTTCATTGATATTTCCCCAACTAACACCCTAAAGCAGTAAAGCTGTCTACATCCCTTTTTTGTTTTTTAATTTGCCTCCAATTTGAACGTATAGAATGAGTCATCCTAAATGCCCCCTCTATCCTTTCAATCTGACGTAAAGAACTTTATATCATGGTTCATCAAGTAAAAGTGATGCTACAGGAACAAAATATCGAACAATTTTTTTCACCTGTTAAGTTAGCATATTTTTATCAATTTTCATCTAAGTTAGTCTCTGGTATTACTTTTTTATCTACCACAAATAATCTACTATAAAGACTAGAAGCTATATAGTTAAATTAATTATTATATTATAATATATTTAATAAAAATGTTCAAGATTCAAAACACATCTCTTAATTATTAAGTTGTTAAAATTAAACAAAAAAAACGCCAATGGTAATTGACAGAGAAGCAAGAATATACATTAAAAATTCAAATATACTGTTCTATCTTTCAATCCCAAAATAATAATAATAATAATAATAAATGTGTATTGAAGTTTGAAATTCATTGTTTTCTACTATTTTTGTTTTGTTAAAAAAAAAAAAAAAAACGTACAGATAGAAAGAGTAGTGGAGGAAGAATAAAACGACGTCCCAAGTCCCAACCTAAAAGAAAATTTCGGGAGCCGTATTATACCCTTCCGTTTTAGAGGCATGAGTGGTGGGAAGGAAACGTCAGAGAAATCACCATAGAAAAGGACACCTATGAAGCTGGCTAGCTTGACACGTGGCACTTGAAAGTATGAAACTGGAATACGCGCTATTTTGTGATTTAACTATCCAGGTTTATTTTTAGTGTGGCAATGGACGGGTGGATTCAAAGGATAGGATCTTCGCCCTGCCTTGCAAGATTTTATTTTGCTCTATTTCTGTCTTACTTCACATGATGAGAAAAAGTTTTTTGCCCTATATCCGTCCCTTGGAGTCCAGCGAAGTCCCGCCTCATCTTGTAAAACTCAATTTTTTGTTAATTTGCTCTACAATTTTTTTAATGAAATTTATTTCATTAATAAAAATATACTTGAAATTACAACTAAATTTATTCCATCAAATCAAATCAATTTTTAGAAAAAATAGAATAATATATTCAAGTGTTTAACAAAACAATCATTAAAAAAAAATCTCATAGTATAATACATGACAAAATAAAACTAGAGAACCACATTGAGTAGAATAAAATAAACTAATATTAATATGTTTGTTTAAATAATAGGGTTTTAGGGTATGAAAAATTTACAATTATAACTTTTAGCAATGTAGGGCGGGGCTGGGTGGGGTGGGGTAGGTCTAAAAAGTCTAAACCCATCCTCACTCCACCACCTTTGCGGGGCGGAGAAAACCCGAGCGGGGCGAAGCGAGTTAAGCGGGACGGGGAAAAATTGACATTCCTACTTGTTTTATTTAAAAAATACGCACTATTTAACAACAAATCAAATGTCTCAACCTTCTGTTTATCTCTTAGCTGTTTTTGTATCTTAAACTCTTTAATCTCTAAGATGATTTTTTTTTTTTTAAACCCAGAACTTCTTGCAAAATCGATCCCAAATTATCCAAAGAAATACAAAATCAACAATTCGATTTAGTTACATAATAATGGAAATAGAGATTAAGTTTAGATGTTATTGATTTAAAAATAGGATATAGTTTAGCTACAAAATAGGTTGTAGCCTTATTTAATAAAATAAATATTATTATATATTTTGAAAATCTAACCATTGAATTGCATGTTCCATATGCTCATAATACACATGTTACTATATGATCTAACCATTGTGTCAATCTAATATTATTTACTATATGATCTATAAGCATAATATTTTATGCATAATTTTAAACTTCAAAAACTTGAAATTTAAAAAATTTATTGATGATATAGCTATTGATCTTTAATTTCCTAGAAATTTAGCAAGCATGGAGGATACAAGAAGAAAATGTAGTCCAACAATAGATTTGTCAAAATTCACTTTCAATAAAAAGATATTGAATAAGGTTATAACTTATTATTACAATCAATTTTGTAACTAAACTTTGTCCTTAAAAATATATCTTTAGGATAGAGAGTTAATTTATCACTGACAAAACTTGGGTCTAGTACTCTAATTTACTAGAACCGACATAATACAGACAAATAACAAATTTTGGATGTGTTCACATCCAAACAAGTTCAGTGCACCGGAGGTTGGAACACTAAACCCAAACTGTATTTGAATGTCACATACATATGCTTTTGCTATCTAGAAATACAATCACTTAAGTTATAACTTAGTTTAACGTTTGTACTTTAGTAAGGCAATGCCTTGGGATACATTCAAAGAAAAAAGAAAGAACCAATTCTTAATTGAGATATTGTTGCCATTTTCATCGGGAAAATTTTGTGATTCTTGAGTTCATGCTCCTATTTGATAAATTGATCAGATGGTGTACTTTAGAATATATAGGTGACATTTGCTTGAAATCAAAGACAATTAGTAAAGCTGCCACTTAGCCAAAAAATAGAAGATAAAAACAAACAAAGATATCTTAGAACATTCAAAGTTGGGTTTGCCAAAAAAAAAAAAATTATTTTAACACCTAAAAGTTCCTTAATCAACTTTAAAACATCATTTAACAACTCACATAACATCCTATTTATTATTTTTCACATCACATTCAATACTATTCAATTTTTTATTTATTTTACTCTCTTTATCTCTCTTCCTCGTCGTCTCCCTCTTCATCGATAGCAATTTCTCTCTCTTCCTCTCTTCACCCACAGTTCAAACTAGCTACCTCCACTACAATCAATACCCATCCCAAAATCAAACCCCATAGCAAAAAATAAAAATACCCAATCACGGAAGCCATCACCCCCACAGCCCACCACCACTGGGAATCTACCACCACCACAACCATCAACAGCCAATGAAAACACAAACCCATACCTAGAAACCCAAATTAAAAAGACAAAACACAAAAAACAAAAACAAAAACAAAACAAACCAATCCAAACCAAATTGGAACCGCAACCCACTTCCACCACCACCATCACAACTCACAACCACACCAAACCGACTCACCGCTGCCATCCACCACCACACATATTGGAACCCACCATTGCACGACCTAGTAATCACAAAATCAACCAAAACCCAAATCTGCCAACCCAAATCCAAATTCAAAATCATTGACCAAAACCATTGCCATGACCGTCGATATATACCTTGGAGGATGTGGTGGCAAGGAGAGAGAGAGAGAGAGAGAGAGAGAGAGAGAGAGCATGTGAATAAATAACCCCCTAAAACCTTTCTTTCCTTTTCTTTTTTCTTTTTTTGTTCGAGAAACATAACCCCCTAAAACTTGCTATGGTGACTTCTTATAAAAAAAATTTAGGTATAGACACTCAAATTTGGGTGTTTAAATACATAAATGCTAATGCTCTTATTGAGATTTAATGATTACTTCCCAACAACAAAGAATGGATTAGCTTACTCACTGGTGTAAGTTGTATACGCTGTTATGCTTAAAAACATAACCCAAAAAAAAAAAAAAAAGAGAGAGAGAGAGAGAGGTATAAACTGACCAATAAATCAAAATTATTCAATTATAAAACTAATGTATTAAGAGTTTTGTATCTCAGTAATATAATATGACTTTCTTTATTAAGATTTAAGACAACTAGGATTCAAATCTCACATTGTTATAACTTTTGAATTATTAAAAAAAAAAAAGTGATATATAGAGAGAGAAAGAGAGACTTACAAGTTAATGCCGTTAGACAATCGACCCTTGCTGTTCTAATGTGAATACTGAATAGGTAATGTTTATTAAGTGGGTCCTTTCTTTTGACGAGTACTTTATCTAGCTTTCTCCTTCTGAGTTCTGACTAGTTGACATTAGTAACGTAAGTTCCCTTAGCCGAATCATTCAAAAATTCGGCCAAGCCGATCAATTCGGTCCGTATCATTGGCTTTGCCAAATTGCCACCAGTGTTTGTTACTTTAAAGAAAGTCTCTAAAGTCTAAAGATACATTAATATATTCCACACTTCAACTCTGTTCTCTATAAATGAGTGCCATTTCCAGATACTCTGCATAAGCAATAAGAACAAAACACAGAGAGCAAAGAGCTGCAAAGTGCTACAACTTCATTTCCCCTTAGAAGAATGGACATGAACAACTTCGCTGATCTTCGCCCCGATGGGTAAATAGCTATCTCTTTTCTTTAGTTTTTTGTTCTAAGTTTGTCATGAATTCTACTCATAGCTCAAGTCCATTTTTGTGCTAACAGACCAAGGTTAAACAAGAACTTTTTGGTGCTTTACTTACATATGCATTGCTTACGTGCCTTAATCATTTACTTACTTTGGTGCTTTAGTAATTAACAACTGCTTATGTGCCTTCAATTAATGTTCCATTTATCTTGCATATCCGAGTACAGTTTGGTGGGAAGTTTTTTAAAGTTATATAGCCAAGGAGATTGTGGCACTAAGTATAGAATCCATCTTTAATCTTTTGTTTGTCTGTAGGACATTAGGACCTGTTCAATGCATCGATTTCAGATAACCAAAAAAATGATTTGAGTCATTTTTTGGTTTGGATTTGTTTGAAATTTTGACACATATATTGGTTTGTCTAAATTTTATTGTCCGAACTTTCTACCATGTCATTTTGTGTTCGGTGTAATATTTGGGTTTTGCTTTTACCCAATATAATCCGACCCTGCTCACTGTCTCTCTCTTTTATGGAAACTTTTAGTTTAAGGGCCAATAAAGGTGATAGACGTGGAACTTTTATTTAAGGTGCCAATAAAGATTATGGACATTATTTATTTATTGATTCATTCTGTCTTTTACCTCACCTACTGTTCTTTCATTTTTGTTTTCCATCATTTCTATTTTTGGCATCGTATTTTTATTTTCTAAAATTTGAGCCTCTGTAGTTTATAATCTTTGGATTTTTTTTTTTTTAGTTCACCAAATTTGTATTATCATATTGTGAATGTTTCATAATAGAAATTGTATTAATTAAAAAAAAAATTGAAGTGACTAGTCGTCGCAGTTGATACTGATAAAATGAGGCCACTCTTTAACAACAACACAACAAACTATATTAATATTTATAAAAAATATTATAAAAAATAAAATATTGTGCCCCTATAATTATTATTTTTTTTTAAAGATTTGATACCCCTCTCAAAGCATTTTCTATTTAAGGTGAGAGAATATTTTGACTCTTGGGTTGTATAGATTTTCCTCTCTCTCTCTCTCTGTGTCAACGTGTCTTCCGCGCACCCATTTTTGTCTGGACTCATTTTTTTCAAGTTCAAGACCAGTCTCTTCCTCATTCCACTCTCTTTATTGTCCATTCCCAAACTGTTCTCTCTTCAATATCCCACACCACACTTCAACCCCTCTGATAGATTCATGAAGAGCAGTGCAGCTGGCTCTCATCCAAAATCATCTGTGTGTAAACTTCTGTTTAGGCTTCCAAGAAGTTGAGGATAAGAATTGAAGGAAAATCTTTGATCTCGTAAAAGATTTTTGTTTTCTTAGCTGAGAAATAGTTAAAATTTGGGATTGATCAAATTATGGATGATTCTTTGAGGGTCAACCCTTCAAAAGTTTGTAACTTTGTTGATTCTTTGAGTTTCTGATTATTTTATCTATATTGTCAATCCAAGCATCCAACAAATCTTAGTTTAAATGAATTTAACTTAACTAATAATAAATTTAAACTTTTAAGTCAAAAATTAAATTAAATGAAAAATTAATGCATGAATTCAATGCAACTCATGATTGAAGGTATCATTACCCCAATATTACTTAGGAATATGTGATTCACTTCACTACTTCTGGTACAATTATGAGATAAGTTAGCTGCATTTTTAAGCATAAGACAAATATCTGGTTAGTCCATTTCAAGTCCAACTTTGTTGAGAATTGAGACAATTAGTATCTTCACTGTCTTAATACATGCCGAAATTGCAAATGCTCTGTGACATAGGTTGATTTAATTTCATTTTAAACTGTATTGTGTATCACGTATGTATTCTGAAGCAATTTGTATTCTATTTTTAGAAATGAGCAAGAACTCCATTCATACACCAAATGGCTTGCTGTTTTTGGCTTTATGCTTGGATCTTTGCTTACCTTTCTTGGATGGAAGTATCAAAGCCCAGATGTATCTCTATTCGACATACATAGTGCAATCATGTTGCTCTTAATAATAGATGTATGTATCTTCACTATATCAATGGCAGTGACCATACTACCGAATTTCAACAGAATCCATCTCCCCTTCTTCAGGGGCGTGTTTCTCATTTCTGGATTTCTTGCCTGTGACTTAATTTTGTTGATGCTTGCTCCTCCTTTTGGGTGGTTCATCTTCACTATATGTGCATCTATTATGGTATTGTCACTTTACCGATCACGCATAGAGATTCTCCAACGCTGTCAAGAAATTCTTGAACCAATGTGGCAGTCCACTTCTAAGGCATTTCACAGTTTATGTGATTGGGTTCAACAGAATTTCCACGGTTTATGTGATTGGTTTCGACAGAGTTTCCAATCAATCTGGACAGCACCTTCCCAAGCATCCAATGGATCCTCAATGCCTACTCCCAACATGAAGGAGAAACATGTGCGGGGGTCGGAAAATAATGTCTAGAGAGATCATATGTTTCTAATTAAGTACATTTGGTATATTAGTACTACTATACTACGGTCTACGGTTGACTCTATTTATGGGGTCCATCCTTATGTGAGCAGGAAGCATGGTATATCAGATGTACAAAATAAATTTCTCTCCTATAGATAGATTTAAAATATGGTATCACATATAGAGGCAAAGGAATAATAGAATTTGTCTCAAAGTAGCAGTTGGTTAAAGCCATCTTGAATGATGTCGGGTGGATACAGAGAGCTTTGAGATTCGAGCGGGTTCTTCAGCTGCTTAACTTATCTTGGTCTTCATCTGTAAGCTTTGAGATAAATTGTAGTTAAGGAGTCAAGTTGGTAGGCTCGGTTGTGGATGGAGATTGACCTTGGTTGTGTATGGTATCAGCCAATAGGGTTCTAGGACTGCATAGTCCTTTTGTGTGGGTTGAACTTTGTTTGTAGCTTTGTTGCTAGGTGCTGCTGAGTTTTGAGTTCTTTGTATTTTCTTTTTGGTTTAATGACAATATCTTTTTCATTCAAAAATATTTTTGTAAAGTTGTTTTTGTGTTTAATTTGGCTTCAAATCCTCAAACGCAATTACTTAAAGAGATTATTGATAAAAACACATGGATTTAAATACGCAATCTATTGACATTTTACTATATCATGACCCTAAAAAAGAGAAACTGGCCTTAAATAAAGAAGTTATTTGGTTTCTTTCTAAAAAGAAAAATAAACACATGGATTGGGCCCAAATCATATAGTGATGGGTCCAAAAAATTCAAATGTACTCTTATTACAATCAAGTAACTTCAAAACTAGGTCTGATGGATTTACATGGACAACACCGAAAAGTCAGTCGCTCAAGCTGCAAAGTTGGTACATTAATAAGCCCAAAAGAATATGCAGAACAAAACCCACGTTGCTGAACTAGCTCAACAAAGTTAACTTGGTTTGTTTAAGACAGCCATGATTTATGAGTATGGTCACTCCCTATCTTTCGCTGGCCAAATCTAGCTTCAATCCCATCATTACTCTTCCAAAATGATGGCTCTACCGCGCATTAATTTTCTCATACAACTATAAATAAATGGCTGCAAAACTTTCAATCCACATTTTTCAAACAGGTACGGCCTGTTTCAGGTTTTGACATCATAAATCTTTCTTCCTAGCAAGCAAGCTTCAAAGTGAATTTAGTGCAACCATTGTTACGCTAGATGTGACTCATATGAGACACATGCATTAAAAAAAATTCATTATTCATTTATTTTGTTTGTTTGGTTTACATAGATTTAAAAAAAAATAAATAAATATCAGGTCTCAAATTTAGTTAAAACATGGGCGGCCAACATAATTTGGGGCTTAATGAAAAAAAAAAAAAAAAAAACCATGCTGTGCATTTTACATGAAAATATTAATAAAATAAAATAATTTAATACTAAGCAAATCAAGGTTAATTTGATACATTAAATACGTAGTTTGATGAATAATACCAACTTAACTAATGTTAATTTTATACATAATTTGATGAATAATACCAACTAAACTAATTTTAATTTTATATAAAGAATTTAATATCAACGTTGAACCATAAATTTTAATGCATTTGAAACTTTTTTTTTTGAAACATTTTAGGGTTTCAATTGGGTTATGATACTATTGCTATCGTATTTTGGGAAGTCTTGATAAAAATGAAAAGGGAAAACACATTAAATTATTACAAAATGTTCACAATATGATATGATAATGACTATGATCTATAAACTTCAACAACCTAATTATTGAATGTTTAAATTTCTTTTTTATGATTGATGACAAGTCAATTTGTAATCCTATACTAAAATTTATGTTATCCTTAGCATCACTACTAAAAAAAAGTGCACAACTATTTTAAGGGATAATTTTTTTTTTGGTCTAGTGGGGGCCTTAGGCCTAGGCCTTGAGGCAACCATGGTTAAAAATTGGAAAGAATTGGATTATAAAATTTTGGTTAATGAAGCAGACTTGTTAATGAAGCAGGTTGACAGGACCTGACTCGCTTGATACATTTAATAAATGGGTCGTGTTGGGTTAAGATGGATGTGGTACAACCCATTTCAACCTACTTAAAATTAAATATAACATCTATATAAAAATAAGTTTTTTACATCCCGAAAGTAATGCATACACTTTAAGTCTTCAACCCATATTCGAAACAACATAGTTCAACAAAAATATAACATCCATTTAGAAATAAGTTATTTACACTCCAAAAGAGTGCATACACTTTAACCTAAATTCAAAATAACATAGTTTAACAAACAGAACTTGCCAAATGCTAAGTATCAATATTGAAGAGTTGGTGCAAACAATATATTGATCATGACTAGGTTTATAAAGTTTCAATTTCCAATTATATCACTTGTAAGCTTTTGTAATTACTTACTTTTGTTTTTAAGTTTAAAATATAAGTTTGATATAAAAGGTATTTGACAAATTTAAAATAAAATGAATACTCATTTGTTATATAAGTTAAATGGGTTGTGTTAAATAGGTCATTTTAGATTGATACAAATAAATTGGCGTGTCAAACATGTCTATTATGGGTCATGTGGGTTGACCTTCTTATGACACATTTTTAATCGAATCGCTTTCAGGTTGACCTGTTTATGACCCAAACCTGCTAAAGTTTCCCTAACCCGCAAAAACCCATGTCATGTTTGCGGGTTGGGTTAAACATTGATGCCCCTAGTCCTAACTCCTAAGCACATTATTGATAAAAAAATTGTAATGTTTACATCAATAGAATATGAATGGGTGAAACTTGTGTCATTTGAACACATGTCCAATTTTGGACAAGTGTAACATGTCCAGTGCAAAAAGCATTGAACATAAGCCGTATTCAGTATGAATAACCTTGGCTTGAAGATATGGCCCAAGTGGATGTGAGCCAATTTGTCTTTCACATTGACATGATTTGTATTTCCACGGTTTTTAGATTTGACAAGTTTGAGCTTTAAACATTCATGGATGCTCAAATTGATTCAAATACACACTCTAATGCAGTTCAATTTCTCATAATGAGTTTGCTCTCTCTCTCTCTCTCTCTCTCTCTCTCTCTCTCTATATATATATATATATATATAATGGGCTTAATTAAACAAATCAATCCAGCGCTTGAAAAAAAGATAAGCACTTGGTTTGACCTTAAATCTTATTTAGATCAATGCAGTACAAAGAATTCATTTTTGGGCCTATTCTAAGCAAAATATAGCATTAGAGGTTTTTTTTTTTTTTTTTTTTTTTTTTTTACAGGATTTAATCAAAACACCCAAAAAAAAAAAATTAATTCAAATTGCAAAATTGGTTCAAAGAGAAAGCATAAATAAGGT
Organism: Castanea mollissima; assembly: GCA_014183005.1. NCBI lineage: Eukaryota > Viridiplantae > Streptophyta > Magnoliopsida > Fagales > Fagaceae > Castanea > Castanea mollissima. The sequence goes on from JACAVU010000003.1 coordinate 43,938,788, forward strand.
AAATGACACCCAACTAGTTGAAAATTATAAAATACTCTAGGAGTATTGTTGAGATGTTTTTTCATCATCAATGACAATTCGATATTTCCTAAAATGCAGAAATATGATAATGGGGTTGAGTAGTGGCATGTCCTGTTGTGCGCTTGTGGTATCTATTAGGATTATATTTTCTATGTATTGGCTTATCTTTTGACAAAATGCAATTTACTTGTAATTGGGTAGATTTAAGTTAGGTTTAATGTATCAAGAAGTATATTGCTCAAATATAACAAATGGTATCGTTAAAGACATGAAGATTGATCTAAGAAACAAGTGAAGAAAAGTTGATTTAGTGAAGCTTGACAATAGCATCTATCGAGGTTTAATGAAAAAGCTTGACACAAGCTCAATACAAGATTGATCTATCAAAATCTACGATTTCAGAATTCTCAGATCTTATAATGATCAGTCCATGATGACTTGGATAATTAGGGTTTCTCTCTCTACAGCCCTAGACCATATAAAAGGCTTATTTTAGAAGTCATCAAAGACATAGAGACTCAATTAGAGAACTCATACACTCTGTGAGAAACTACTACGTTTTGTGCGCCTTAAGGTTTTGTAACCTAGTGCTTTCAAATCTTCAATGTGCTTTGGAGTAAAAAACTTTGCAGCCAACAACAATCATTCTATTGCATGGTGTTAGTCACTTGGTGGGGGTTTTGCGTTGCAAGAGATTTTCCATATTCTTCAACAAATCACCATGTCTATTTATTTTTTGTTGCACTTAGTTTATTTGATGATTTGTTGGTGCTTGCATGATTTTCATGTAATTTGACCTAATTAATCAACTTGGGTAACTGAATTAATAAACTAGGGTCAATCTATAACCCCACAAGTGGTATTATAGTGAGCACACTCTAATTAGGTTTTAATCACTGTACTGTGATCTATCGACCCCCATTTTCATAGAAACCATTGATTGTTTTGACTTGCATGATCTTGTGTTGAATGATGATGTTGATATTTAAGATGCCTATTGTAAACTTTATAAATTTTGTATGAAATCTCTTAAAATTTCTGCAAAATTAAAAGCTAAATTTAAAAAGGTCAAACTTGAAAAAAATGAATCAATTGCTAAATTTGATGTAGCAAATAACAGTGGTGTAATTTTTTGCTGATGAAGAAGAAAAGTGCAAGGAAAAATAACTTTATTTCGCTGTCAATGGCAAAGTAAGCCAGAGTCTTAGAAAGAAGGTTTATTTAGCAAAATAAAAGGTAAAGAAGTGATATCAGTTGTGAGTTCAAATAAAAACCAATTATATCTTTACTGTTGTCAAAATATAGTGAAAGTAGCATTATGATAATTACATTTAAGCTTATTTTAGTTGGGTTTAAACAAAATTTAGGGTTAAAGTGTTTAAATTTTTATTTTAGGGGGTCATAATAAAATAAAATAAAATAATTATATATATATATATATATATATATATATATATATATATATATATATTATATATATATAATTGGGCTTAATTAAACAAATCAATCCAGCGCTTGAAAAAAAGATAAGCACTTGGTTTGACCTTAAATCTTATTTAGATCAATGCAGTACAAAGAATTCATTTTTGGGCCTATTCTAAGCAAAATATAGCATTAGAGGTTTTTTTTTTTTTTTTTTTTTTTTTTTTTTTACAGGATTTAATCAAAACACCCAAAAAAAAAAATTAATTCAAATTGCAAAATTGGTTCAAAGAGAAAGCATAAATAAGGTAAATGACACCCAACTAGTTGAAAATTATAAAATACTCTAGGAGTATTGTTTGAGATGTTTTTTCATCATCAATGACAATTCGATATTTCCTAAAATGCAGAAATATGATAATGGGGTTGAGTAGTGGCATGTCCTGTTGTGCGCTTGTGGTATCTATTAGGATTATATTTTCTATGTATTGGCTTATCTTTTGACAAAATGCAATTTACTTGTAATTGGGTAGATCTAAGTTAGGTTTAATGTATCAAGAAGTATATTGCTCAAATATAACAAATGGTATCGTTAAAGACATGAAGATTTATCTAAGAAACAAGTGAAGAAAAGTTGATTTAGTGAAGCTTGACAATAGCATCTATCGAGGTTTAATGAAAAAGCTTGACACAAGCTCAATACAAGATTGATCTATCAAAATCTACGATTTCAGAATTCTCAGATCTTATAATGATCAGTCCATGATGACTTGGATAATTAGGGTTTCTCTCTCTACAGCCCTAGACCATATAAAAGGCTTATTTTAGAAGTCATCAAAGACATAGAGACTCAATTAGAGAACTCATACACTCTGTGAGAAACTACTACGTTTTGTGCGCCTTAAGGTTTTGTAACCTAGTGCTTTCAAATCTTCAATGTGCTTTGGAGTAAAAAACTTTGCAGCCAACAACAATCATTCTATTGCATGGTGTTAGTCACTTGGTGGGGGTTTTGCGTTGCAAGAGATTTTCCATATTCTTCAACAAATCACCATGTCTATTTATTTTTTGTTGCACTTAGTTTATTTGATGATTTGTTGGTGCTTGCATGATTTTCATGTAATTTGACCTAATTAATCAACTTGGGTAACTGAATTAATAAACTAGGGTCAATCTATAACCCCACAAGTGGTATTATAGTGAGCACACTCTAATTAGGTTTTAATCACTGTACTGTGATCTATCGACCCCCATTTTCATAGAAACCATTGATTGTTTTGACTTGCATGATCTTGTGTTGAATGATGATGTTGATATTTAAGATGCCTATTGTAAACTTTATAAATTTTGTATGAAATCTCTTAAAATTTCTGCAAAATTAAAAGCTAAATTTAAAAAGGTCAAACTTGAAAAAAATGAATCAATTGCTAAATTTGATGTAGCAAATAACAGTGGTGTAATTTTTTGCTGATGAAGAAGAAAAGTGCAAGGAAAAATAACTTTATTTCGCTGTCAATGGCAAAGTAAGCCAGAGTCTTAGAAAGAAGGTTTATTTAGCAAAATAAAAGGTAAAGAAGTGATATCAGTTGTGAGTTCAAATAAAAACCAATTATATCTTTACTGTTGTCAAAATATAGTGAAAGTAGCATTATGATAATACATTTAAGCTTATTTTAGTTGGGTTTAAACAAAATTTAGGGTTAAAGTGTTTAAATTTTTATTTTAGGGGGTCATAATAAAATAAAATAAAATAATTATATATATATATATATATATATATATATATATATATATATATATATATATATAAATTGGCCAGTAGAGATTATCAATCATAACATAGTTAGTTTTTTTTTTTTATGTTACAAAGTGATCGATTTGATGTGAACTCTAAATAAGCTTTATATATTTCATTTCATATATATATTTACTTATTTTAACAATATTGTCTCCTTTAATTTTCAGATGTGCAACCACTTGTACGTGCCACTCACGGGCCAAGCAAGTACTTGGATGTTTGGGATCTTACCGACGACCAAGTAATTCAGTTGCCGCTAAATAGTATGCATCAGCCAGTTGATGAAGGGGTGAGGGCTTTTACTAGTTTCTTGGGGACAATTGCGCGGAAACCCCACATGTGCCTAATAAGATATCTAAGTTGGAAGGACATGCCAGAATAACTTAAAGAAGAATGTTGGCGTCTTGTAGAGGTAAACCAAGAACTTATAATACTTATAATTATGACATTTTGTACTAGGTTATACATAAGCATTTGAGCATGAAAAAATGTGTAATTTGCTAACTCAACTACTTGATTGTAGCGAAAATACGTAGTCCCTACTAATCCTACTGCATATGCGGTTTTGAAGACATTTACCTTACCAAAAATTGGAAAGGCTTGGAGGGATCATAAGTTTAGGCTGAAAACGGCTCATTACAGACCACATCCAAGAAATAAAGCACATGTGAGCAACCGACCCAAGGGATGTATACCAGAAGAATAAGATGTTCTTATTGACCATTGGTATACTAAGGTTGCAGTCGTATGTTTGTTCTCTCTCTCTCTCTCTCTCTCTCTCTCTCTCTCTCTCTTCATTTTTTAATATTAGTATCCTTACAACTTATGGTAATTCCTTTGAAGATCATAATATGCATTTTGAAGATTTGAAAATATGACTTTGAGTTGAACTTTTAACATTTGGAATAGAATGATATTTCAAGTTTTTCTTTGTAATCTTAGTTTGAATTGAGAGTTTCATATTTGGATGAAGTTCGAGAGAATGACTTTGCATGGCTGTTCATATGACCTTAGTTTTTTCTTCTTCTTTTTTTCTCCCATCAATTCTACTCATATGCAAATAACAAATGGTATATTCTTTTAAGGTGTAATTTTTTGTTTGTCTTGTAAATGAAGTTATTCCATGTGTAAAATGTTGATATATTTTGTAATTCCATAATTTTGTAGATAGAGTCAGAGAAGAATAGGGACCGTCATTCTAAACAGGAGGACTTACATACCGCCGGTTCATGCAGCTTTGCCATGCACACTGCAAAGAAGGTAATAAGTATTATAACTAATTTTTAAATGATTTAACTTATCTTAAGTTTATGTGGAACCAATATTCATCACTACACAAAAATGCTGTTCATATTACAGGCAAAAGCAAATGGATGTCCTATAGAGCGTTCAACATTACATTCAATATTGCATACTCGTAAAGATGGATTTGCAATTAATGAAGTAGTGCAAGCAAAAATGGTAAATAATCCATTTGTGGTTTCATTTTCATTGTCAATCATTGCATTTGCTTCAATAGAGTGGTTTCACAATTACCATACTGTTTAGCATGCTTGTTGCAGTTCTAATTCTATGGAATAAATGCCTATGAATGACCATAGTTAAGGATATGTATTGTTGCTTCAATATGTCAAGAAACTACTGAGGTTGGTTATTGTGAAATAATGAACCCAATTAGCTTTTATATCAAGACTGTAACTCAATACTTCTAAGTTGCAATAATGACACATATAATCAGCTCCAAGAATTTTATAATTTATCATAAAATCAGTAAACTTTGTCTATGTTTTTGTTTAGTGTTGAATATTTGTTCATAGATGGTCCCAAACCTAAAAAATTTTATTCACCTTATTGTGAATGGATCCACTAGAATTTCAATTATGGGGGTAACAAAGAGTATGAATTTTGTAGTTTTCTATTGGGACTAAGGCTTGGTTGTCATTTTTGCGTTATTATAACACAAGTAGGTTTAAAATGCATTTGGAAGCATTTCAAAGACATTATAATGTGGTTATATTATGTGGTTCAGTGTTTTAGAAATGGGGCTATGCAATCTAAGTTTGCTTCGTTGGTTGGCAGTGTTTTGTCATGGTATTGCATTTGATTGGGTTATTAGATGATAAGTTGAATTGGGTTTCACATTTTTTATGTGTAACCTTCCCAAAAAAGAAGAAGTTCTAATCTTTTTTACCTTTATCTTGTTTGCCCATGTATACCCCTCGGTGCATTGCATAGTAATTTCTACTTTAGGGATTAATTTGGTTGTTGTAATGATGTGTTTCGTTAATTAGTTTTCCTCTTACATTGGGCTCGTGTCTTGATTCTATTACCAATAGATTGTGTCTTGATTCTCATAACATATAATAATAAATAAATAAATAAAAAACTATAGAATTACAATGCTGTCATTACAAGGCTACCTGAAGTTTCATTAAATGATAAACATGTAGCCATCTTGGCCCTCTAATTGCCTTCCAAGATTTTGGATGCATCTTATTGTATTCATTATATTTTGTATGCTTCTCAATATAATTTTTGTTGTCTTGAATCAAATGATGTTGCTAATTTTTAATTGTTTTGTTTTGTTCAAATCTAAATATCAAGATAAAATGAAGGAATTGTGTTGAACCTTTGAATCAATTGCATTCATCAAACACAAGTGGTAGTATTGTATGGGCACCGGATGATGTGTTTGCCAAAGTGATGGGTAAGGAGTGCAAAGGTCGTATTCATGGGGTAGGATTTGGTCCAAGCCCAAGTGGCTGAAGTAGCGAGAGTGCTCTCACAGACTTTCAAATACGATCAAGTGAATCAAGGGATGACGAAGTTGCACAATTGAAGGCTTCCTGGCTGAGATGCAGGAGAAATTGTCCTCTTTTGATGAAATGAAGGAAAGACGTAGCCAATTTGAAGAGATGGAGCAAAGAATGGCTCGCATGCTTCAACAAACGTAACAAATTACTTCACAATGCAGTCAGGTTGGCATTAATGTTTGTTTGATTCCTTTGATTGGTTATTTTGGTATGCATAAAGATTTCTATCTTTAAATGTAGGTTTCGGAGTTTGGTTACAATTCTTTGGTTTGGTTAGTTCTCAAGTTATAGAATTCTATGGTGTAATATGTTTGCAATTTGAGTTCTTTGATTAAAGCAGTCAATGATGAGTGTACTATAAGTTTAAGTTCCTTGTTTTTGTTATAAATAAGTAAACAACTTGGTGAGTGAACTTAATATGCTAATCTTCCTGAAATCGATTGCATGCTCATTACACAAAGCCTTGATGATCACTGCCACTTGAATACCTTGAGACTACTCTCTATAAAGTTCCCAAATCTTAAAGTCTTAGCAACTCCAAATGCTAGGCCACTGCTAGATACCCTTTTCAGCAATGTACGTATATATCGTAGCTTGGACCTTTTGCTGATATTGTCTTCAATTTTCATATTTTGTTTAATTCATGTATGAACAATTGAAACATTCTTCATGGATGCCCAAAGATAAATTAGCACATCAACATTGGCATAATGGTTCTTGGTAAAAATTTTACACTTAATCGGTACTTATATCATATTGGAATTCATTGAACTCGTTTGTATCTAGGGTGTGTCTTGAACTCTACTCTTTTTTTTGCTTTGTTTTGTAGCAGACCTGGTAGTATATATAGAAACTGTTTCCCATTTTTTAGTGTTATTGCATAATGTCCCTAAAACTTGGTTGGTTGATGTTTACTTCTTTGTGAATTTTGGCATTAGCATATTCAGACTTTCAGTGTTGAAAAACTATACTCTTTTGAGGTTAACAACCAAATATTAAAAGATAGCTACATGAATGTTGGCATATGGAATAATTATGTTAACTACAAATAGCATCAAGTATTTGGCTGCACTGCATTGCACTTGAACATGTCTAGGTTCTTTCACTTGTATTTGAAGGACTTGCTCTATCACATTTCATTGTCATGGCACTTGTATTTTGTTAGGTTCTAAGACCTTAGGGACTAATGTATTAGAACTTCAATATGTATTGTGTTGGCAAACCACGATCAAAACATTTAGTCTAGATTTAAACTTGCTCAAAGTTTGATTTAATGTAAGTTTGGAATCGAGTAGTTGCAGGAAATTACCGTTCTATTTCTGCACGGCTCGATCGATCTAAGAATAGACTCAACTAATCAAGAATCGTGTATCAGGAATTTTCTGCAGAATTTTAAGTCGGCCCAAACAGTAGTTCTAACCCATTAAGGATTAGGTTTCAAATCTACTTCTCCCACTATATAAAGGAAACTCTAAGCACGTTTTTAAAGGCTTCTAAGAGAAAGAAGAGTGTGCCTCTTTTTGAATTTAGGGTTTGTACTCAAAAGCTCTTTAGAGTCTTTGTTGCTCATATTGCTATTTGTGTGAATCTTTTGTGAGATCTAAGAGGTGCTTGCCTTTACACAAACTTAGGATTGTCAAGAAGGAGATTACTTCAAGAACTTGATGATTGTTCAGTTGCTGCCATAAGAGCTTAAAGATACACAAGCGAGAGTGTTTGTACTTGCTGGAGAATCCAAGAAAGAAGGAGTCCGTGGTCTCGGAGTTTGCACGTGGTCGTGTCAATAAGTTCTATTGGTGGGTAGCAATAGGATGTTAATGGTCTAAGTCGCTATTGTACACTTCGATTCTTTCATAGTGGATTCAAGTTTACCTTAAAGGTAGCTAGGTTAAATCCTCCCTAGGTTTTTTACCGGTTTGGTTTTCCTAGGTCATCATTTTTTTGTGTTTTTATATTCCGCACTTTGCATTGATATAATTATATGATTGTATTAACCTAGATCTAGAATTTGAAGTAAGTAATAACTTGGCTTGTTAACTAAGTTAATCCAATTGCGTGTTTAAGGGGTCTAAACAAACTCTACAAGTGGTATCAGAGCAAGTAGCTCTTTTATTGTAGATCTTTTGATCTATGAGCTAATTCTTGACCCCTGTTATCATGGATAATTTGAAGTGTCTTTTTGCTCATGTTTGTGATGATTTGAATAAAAAGGACTCTATTGTTTCTCTTTATCTTTTTGATGTTTGTGAAACTCTTCGTAAGGAATTATCTAAATCTTTGAAAATTGCTAGAAATTCAAGGAAGAGTTAAAATTGGCTAATCTTGAAAAAGAGGAATTGATTATTAGATTAGATAAATCTAATAAAAAGAATAATTTTTTGAGAAATCAAATTTCCTCTCAAAATGAGAAGATGAAAAGCTTGGAACAAGAGTTAGTTGAATCTAAGGCTAAAATTGAAAATTTGACTAGTACCAAGCTTGCTGTTTATAACAGAAGTGTTTTTGTTTCTCTTAAGCCTAAAACTAAGAAAGTGTATATCCCTTCTTTTAAAAGGAATAATAAAGAAAAGACTTATTTTGTTAGGTTAGACAAAGGTAAAAATTCTGATGTAGAATTTTTGTGTCTAAACCTATTGCTTGTGCATAAGAAATATGTTTTTGTGTCTACCTGTCACCATTGTGGTGTTGTTGGTCATATTAAACCAAACTGTTCTTTGTTGAGGCAAAAACCAAAATTTGAGACTAGATTTGCTGTTAGGAATACTGATGTTCCTAAATTTGTTCATGTTTGTCACTTTTGTGATGTCTCCGGTTACATTCGTCCTAACTATCATAAATTGAAATTTAAAAATTCTGTGTTTCAATCTAGAATATGTGATGATATTTCTCCTGCCATGAGTCAAAATAAATTGTTTCATATACTTTTGAAAAGTTTAAGCTTGTTGGCTTGTGAAAGGAATTTGCAGGATTTCAGTCTTTCTCAGAAAATTGGTGTAATCCCTCAAATACACTCTAGGTCTCATGGTTTTTTACCTACAAAGCCGAAGACTCGCGCTATATGGGTGAGAAAAGATTCTCTAAGGTGAGCGTTTTTTACTTGTCCTTGATTTAATTCTTTCAATAAATTGTGGACATGTTTTCTTTTAGTTTTTGGTTTTTTTTTTTTATTAAAACAAAAGATCCAAAAACATTGAAAAATTGCAAAAAGACAAATTTTTTTTAGTCTTGTTTTATTTTTCTTGAGGATTACATGAATTATGATATCTCTCTCTTGATTTAGAACATGCTTGACATTGTGGAGAAACTTGAATAGTATGTGTTATATAAGTGCTAAGCTATTTCTGATTTTTTGTGAGAGTGTACTAGTTTGTACATGTGCTCATGCGTTAATTAAAAAATTGATATTTCATGTTTGTGTACCCTCTATAACTTAGTTTTGCATTGTCATGCATTTTTGCATTTTAATCATTTATCATAGTGTGTACTTTTAGTTTTGGTCATAAATTTTTTTTAACCATAAAGATTTTTGTGTTTTGTATTACACATCATGAATTTGTCATCAAGGTTGGCCATAGTATTTTTACATAACTTGTTTATGTACTTTGTTTAGCTTAGATGAACTTATTCTATTGCACTTTACTAGTTTGAGCTTTTTGGTGCATGTTGTGTGGGAAGATGTTTATAGTTTTTTATCACTTTGTCTTGATCTTGAAGTCACATGCTTTTGATTGTCGGACTTGATCTTAATGAAAAAGGCATAAATAACCATCTCACTACTGTTTATTAGTCAATCATAAACACCTTAGTGCATTTCATAAGATTTTGTGCTCGAGAAAGTGTAGCACATGCACAAAAAGAACATAAGATGTAGCCTCGGTTTAAATGCTTAAAATTGGTGTGTACATTATTGGACTATAATTTTTTCAATCAAATAACATTGGTGTGTACATTATCCCGTCTATTTTTAATGAGTTTCTAAACAATTAAAATTTGTGTGTACATTATGAGGCAAATTCAAGAAACTTACATGATTGCAAGCTTTTATTCTAGGAGATGTGAGAGTTATATGATGTAACTCTTTAAGGGATAGTCTCTTTGAAATTTATGTGATGGATTTTGTAGAAATTATGATTGATTACTATCTACTTATCACCTCACATGTATCTCAAGTTTTTGCTAGTTGTAGACACTACACAAGTTACTCTTTGTTAAACTTGGTACATGTTATTGTGTGTGATCTTGTTGTGGTCATCCAAGATTAATTTTTCTATGATGTTGATACAATATATGTTCTTTGATTTTGATGCAAAATGTGTTTAAAGTTTGTGTTTTGAGGACAAATTGGTTAAAAATCTTTGTTTTTAAAGATCTGGGTTGAATATAAGTGTTTTTGAAAAACTTTTGATCTCATACTTATGCATTTTATTCATAAAATACAATGTTTTAAGGAGTTTCTGCATAACATTGCTCTATTTTTCAAAAATTTAAGTTTTTCAGATTTTTGATCGATCAAAGCTGTTTCTCGACCGGTCGAAATTGCAATGAAAATTTTGGTTTGAATCTGCCTGACTCGATTGGTATTCGATCGATGCTCGATCGATCGAAACTGAAAAATTTTCAGTTTCTATGTTTTTCACCAAATTTTTTTTTCATGCATCATTTGTGTTTAGAATAAACCCTATAGCGGCACTTAATGCCCGCCGCTAAAGGTTGTCACATATAGCGGAGGGTCTATCCCGCCGCTAAAAGGTCACTGGACCCGAATGGTAACCTCATATGACAGCGTTTTTCTACCCACCACAATAGGCCAAAAGCACTGCTAAATGGCCAATCTATTTCAGCATTTTTTGTTACCACCACAATAGAGCTATTGCGGTAGCGCAAGGTTGGCGGGTGGAACCACCGCAATAGCCCCTGCCACAATAGGCCAAATGGACCTTTAGTGGCTTTTTTTTGGCCTTTAGTGGTGGTTTTTTGGGCTTTTGTGGCGGCTTTGGCCCGCTGCAATAGTCCAGTTTTTTTGTAGTGTGTTTGAAATTTTTTTTGTAAGCCATTACACGTTTAAGTAATAACTTCTTCATAAAATTGTAATAGAAATTAAAGTTATACAACAACAAATAATGCAATAGTATAGTTTCTTAATCAATTTAAGATTTTATAAAATTATTTTAGTCTACCTCACAAATAGGTAGGTTCCCGTGTATAGCACGGGTTAGCGACTAGTATGATACTATATCCAAATTAGTTTTTGGGAGCCTTTAAATTGGATGGAAAGTTGGAAACCTCTCAATTGAGGGCAAAGTTTTAGTTTAGTTCAATTATCATTTCTTAAAATATGATAATTAATTAATGAAAGAAAATATATTGTCTCACTTATAAAAGTGCTTAAACTATATATTTTTTTATTCTTTATCATCAAGCTGTTTTTTATTTATGTAAGTGAGATTCTAAGTTTGAACACAATTTTTATTTCACAATATAAAAAAAAAATGTATTGATTGAGTTAACTAGAATACACTTCCTTACGCTATCATGAATTTTTGTTTTCGATAAAGTTTGACCGATTCTTCTTTTGAAAAATTAATTATCAAAAAGAAAGTATTGACGTTGACTATGAACTCCATGTCGACATGCATGTTGGAATAGTGCATATTCTAGATGCGATTTTGTACAGTCCTAGACATTTTGGGGCCTTAGGCGAGAATAAAAAATAGGGCATTTTTTATACTTATATATTAATTAAATTAATGTTTATTTAATATTTTTATATTATAATATATTTCATTTAAAATCTATTATAATATATTATCAAAATTTGTTGTATTGCAAAATTGAACATCATTGCTATCTTGCAATTGTATCATTTCATTATCTTCTATCTCTTTTTGGTTAAATTGTTGCTCATTTATGATATTTTCATCTAAATTTTGTGTTATATTTTGTTTATGAGTAAACATTGCGTCCGGAGGTGGCGTAAAAGCAGTGTTTTACGCCACCCACTAACATTAGGACACCTGGACATTTAATTAGGAGCAACAAACCCTCTCCAGGTCACCAAACACACGCCATTCACCTCAGAAAAAATAGAGAAAACAGAAGAAAGCTCACTCCCTCCTCTGCTTCCTTCCACCACCGCCACACCTATCGCCGGAGCGCCCTCAGACAAAAGCTCACGCCTTCACCTCTGCTTCCTTCACGCAAAATTTCTGGATTCCTCTGCTTCCTCCCTCTCCCTCTTCCATCTCACTTCCTCTTGCCCAAATCTCCACCACACCACCACCGAAGCATACCGCCACACAAGTCACCGGATTCTTTCCTAGAGCTTGTGAACATGCCGGAGCCACACAAAGGTTTGTTTTTCTGTTTTCCCTTTTCCCTAATTTGGATTTCGAATTTTTGATGGGTTTTTCTGTTTTCTCTGTTTATGGGTTTTTTCTGGAGCCTCATGAAATGTTTGTGGGTTTTTTTTCTTGTATTTTGGTATCTTTATGGGTTTTGATTAGATTCCTAAGTGTTAGGGTTCAACCCGTATATTGATGGGTTTTGATTAGATTTTTTTTGCTTAGCTTTTGTTATTTTTGTTTGTTATTCCTAAGTGTTTATAAATTGGATGTGTTTATAAATTTTTGCCTAATTCTAATATAATAATACTGTTGCCTAATTTGGATGTGTTTTATTTTTGCCTAATTCTAATATAAATCCTGAACATCCAACTAAAGTGCCTCAGTTTCAAGAATTATGCAAAAGAGAGCTGGACTCAATTGGAGGGTCATATAATTGACATAAATGAATATACACAGGTGTTCAAACATGCCCTAATCTATCTATCTACTTACACTAGTAAATGCCAAATAACAGGTTAACTTCATTGTAATCCTAATCTATCTACTAAAGGGGTTCTTTATAAACATAGAATCTTTAAGGTGAGAATCAATTGTGCATATTTGAACCATCCATGCAGTGGACTTCACTGCTGTGCATAAATGTATGGCACCAGAGATTTTATTTTTCTTTTATGTAATTTTATTTTTTGGTTATTAAGTAAAGGTTCGAAAATGTGTTACTATAGTAGTTTTTTTTTTTTTTTTCTTAGATAGTCTAGTAGCATGTAAATCATTTAAAGATGAAGGCAAAAAATTTCACATATCTAAAAAATCCCAAAAAGAAAAGGCAAACCATCATAAGTCTCAATTCACAAAAATTGACATTTTAAATATAGATGACAAGTTTAATCCCACTCAGGGAATGTATTATATTTATGGCACCAAAGAATAAGAATTCAATATAATCATAGGTTAAGTTTCTTTCTTTATTTCTGCATACACCATATTCAGGCATTAAAAATAAAAAATAAAATAAAAAGATTGCATTGCTCTAGTGCCTATAAAATAGCTGTCCTTGGATATTAACACCTTCACAACCTTGAAGTGCAAACCACTTGACGACTAACAAAGAGGAAAGAGACACCATAGTTCCCTAGCAATGTAGCACAGAAGAAACAGATGGTCAACTGCCTTCTGGCTTGATGGCACCCTGCTCTCATTTGTCCAGGATGAAGGTTGTTTTAACGGTCTAAATTTCAGGTTTATCTTAGGTTGTGTTTGGATGACAACATTTGGATTTCAATTTGGATTTGAAACCCATTGATTTGAAATACATTTTAATTAGCTACTTTCATTACTAGCTTCCTTCTGCTCAGTCTAATCCGTGCATACCATATGTGGACAAAATCTGAATTGTTTCCTTTCTTTTCTTTTCTTTTCTTCAAGACATTAATAACACCCTGCTCTCTCTCTCTCTCTCTCTCTCTCTCTCTCTCTCTCCCTCTCTCTCTCTCTCTATATATATATATATATATATATATGTAATATATAAGGGTAAACTATCATAATAACACATTTTAGCATAATATTACAAAGATGCTCATCTTATCATTTAATTTCCATATTCTTTAACATTTAGATTTACACTAACACGATTTTCCCAAAACAATTCAAAATAGAACCCAACAAAATCCTGTTAGAGTAATTTGCACAAGTTACTTAACCTTCTCCCCTTCAATCTCATTGCCAGCCTCAATTTTAATTAGAACCTCCTGCCTTTCACCACATTCATCTTCTATCATGCTTGGCAAATTTGCCTGTTTCTCATTTGCACTATGATTCTCATAGTTCACCTCAGGGGCAGATTGATTTTCACCTCTAACTGGTGAACTCATCATCTCGTTTTCATTTGCATTTTGTCTAGTTTCAGCCTAGTCATCAACAACAGCTCCTTCAGCACTATCATCTGTCTTCATGTTCAAAGAAAATTAGATTGGAAATCAATTACTGCATGCTGGATTGGAAGTAATGTAAAGAATGAAGTTGTTTAAGCATTGTATCTACTAGGTTGTTTATGCTGTCCTGTGGCTCTTCTATGGCAGCTTAATGCTCAAGTCCATGGCATAAGGTGTTTCCTGTTTCTTGCTAATTATATATATAGTGTCCTGTTTGTTTATGATGTCCTGTTTGTTGTGTATGTCTCTTGCGCTCTTTGCTCTTGCATGAGGTAGATTTTTTTAAAAAATTGTATGTTTGATCCATAAAAGATTCCGATAAAGATGATGAACTCAATTTGCTAAAACATGTTTTAGCAAATTGTTTAGATGCATGATTGGCTATTTTAGTACATCTAATGCTAAATTTGCCATATGGTTCATTGGTGTCTTTAAAAGAACTTCACGTAAATTTTTATTTAATGATTGGCTAAATTTGCCATATGGTTCATTGGTGTCTTGTACTACTATGTCTTTGTCCTATTAGAGTTTATTAAGTTTTTCTTTCCTTGTACTATTATAATTATTCTTATTTCTAGTGTTTTTTCCTTATAGTTTTCAATTTTCCTAAGCATATGATGCTTGACAAGTGGCATGTATTCTATTGTCCCTATTAGAGTTTATTTATGATTTTTTTTCCAGTTCTATTTGTTATTCTGCTTGACTTATTCCTAAAAGTTCTCATTTCAATTTCTTAGGATGTGGAAGACCAAGAGCAGCTGGCAAATGTTTGGCAAAGGACTAGAGATCTTGGTGTCTACGGCTATTAAATAGTTCTCTCTTTTGAAATTTATAATCATTTTGGCTAAGATTACTGCCTGGTTTGGAACAAGGTCTCAGATTGGTTTCTAAAACAGTCGTGGCCTCGTCTTAAGCTTTGAGACAATTTCACATCTGATTATGTAGTAATAGTAATAAAAAGCTGCTCTAATCTTTTGTCATGTGTGTGATTAATGTATGTATGTTGGAGGTAATTTTGTTACCTTGGCTGGGCTGTTAAAAAGTTATAGAGAACTGTTGGAATAATTTTCAAATTGGGATTTGGAAATGAATGGATTACTTTGAGAAATATTTTATGTATAAAGTTTATTTTAGCTTTTAAAATAGAGTTACAAATGCAAGATTTTAGATTTCAATTTTTCAAGTTCTAATACGGGAAAAAGGGAAGCTGATTTTTGTTTGCTCAAATAGAGTGATGACCGACGTCCTGTGCAAGTAGAGCTAATGCTATTTTGTGGGCGGGCTGTACATTTATCTTTACTGCAAGGCTTATAAACTTAAAGAGTAAAAATAACATCTTAGGCTCTATAGACAGTCATGAATTTTCAAATAATTCAAGTCAACTAATGCTCCTCTACCATACAAACTAAAATACATCTAAAATAAAACCTGTCACAATTTTTTCTATAAAAGTTTCTAATTGAGAATACATTTAGCTGAAATAAAACCTGTTACAATTTTTTCTATAAGAGTTTCTAATTAAGAATACATTCAACTGAATAAAACTTGTCACAATTTTTTCTATAACAGTTTCTAATCGAGAATACATTCACCTGGATAAAACCTGTCACAATTTTTTCTATAACAGTTTCTAATGGAAAATACATTCACCTGAAATAAAACTTGTCACAATTTTTTCTATAAGAGTTTCTAATTGAGAATACATTCACTTGAAATAAAAACCTGTCCACAATTCAATTCATAAAGATCATATGATTGACCATACATCTTGAAATAAATTTGTCACAATTCTTTTGAGAAATTTCTAATTGAGAATACATTCATCTAGAATAAACCTGTCATAGTTCAATATACAAAAAAAGGACCGTACGTTGGAAATACAAAAAAGAAGATAGTTCTATGTCTATCCACCACAATTTAAATATTATATAACCAAAAATATTTGCTTTACAATCCACTCTCTTGGACACAAAACTTGTTTGTACGTCAACTTTCTTGAAATTGTTGTAATAGATCCTGCATAAAAGAATGTACAACAAAATACAAAAAATAAAATTAGAATGAACACAGTTAAAAAAAATTCAATTTATTCTAATTAAACGCTAAGTGATCATACCGTAAATGATGACGGATTGGGATGTATATGCATAGTAGATGATGTAGAAGGATATGTCATAGTTGGCAAAAAGTCCTAAAGATGATTGATAAATAAAAAAATGAATAAATAACAAAAACGTCTATTACAAACAATTTATACTAAGTAAAAAAAATCAATACATCATATACCTGTACAAAACTTGTGGAGCACAATGTATTTGCTATGACTAACGGGTTCAACCTTGCCATCGAAGACTCCTAATTTAAAAAAGTAAAGGTTTATTTTTTAAAATATCAGCAAATGTATGTATTATCTTGAAACTGAATATATTGTAATTACATAACCTCAGTTTGACTTTGTTGTTGATGCACTGACTCCGAATGTGGTGTCAAGCTTGTATTTGTAACATCCCTACAAGAAGTAAGTTTATAAACCACAAAATTTAAATAATAAATTAATAATACAACTTAATAAAGTCATGTAATTACCTGGAATGTTTATGTGTTGGACAATTGGATCTCACATGACCTGTTTCTTTGCAAATGCTACATTTTCTCTTCTTCATCAATTGTTTTTCTTTTGGATGCTTTTGTCTCAAAGCTTTAGGCCTTCCCTTTGATGGAACATGTGGAGGGTCTCGCAAAGTCATTGGAAGATTTGATAATACTTGACTATTTAATATAGTATTATCAAGACTTCCTAAATCATCAACATCCTGAACATCTTGCATGGCTAGAAGCTCCTCATGAACTTTTCGTAAAGTTTGTCCAAGATGCTTGTATTGCTTCTCTGATTGTGACCCTACCTCTGCAACTTCCAAAAATTGAAGCATCAAACTATTTCTCATCATGGTAGAAGAAACTTGAGGCTCCACCTGTACTACATCACTAGATATGTCATGCACAATATGCTTCTTGGCATTAATGGTCCATCTTTCTAAAATATAATGGTGATGGAAGAAAATGCACAAGAGATTTCTTCACAAAAACAGCTGGATATGCCTACAAATAATACCAACAAACTCAAACATATGACATGTACAAATAGCTTTTGTCTCAACAATATCAAGAGACACTTCATAAAATGGACTTTCTCTCCCATGAGCTACCACCTTGATTATCTTCTTCATCCCTTCATGATAATTGGATGCCTTGTATTTATTTACTACAAAATAACTCTTCTTGAAACTTCATAAACATCTTTCGTGTATAAACTTTTGCTGCTCTGCTTCCAGCTTATAACATGTTTTCAAAATTGGCACTGAATTTGTCTTTACATCTTGCTCTTTCTCTTTAAGATAACGTGCATTCAAAGCTAGGCTCATATTGATATACAAAATCACTTATCGTTGTACTCGAAACGAACATAATCTTTAAAAAATTTATTCATGCTTCATCCTTTGAGTTGTAGACATCCCGGCACAAAATGAGCTTCGTAAGTAAGCTGGAACCCATCTTTCACCCTCGCATATAAAAGATTACCCAACCAATCATTACCCCCAATCCATATTTCTCCATAATCTTACTCCATTCAACTCAAACTCTTCAATAGTGATTGTATCATGGATGCAATGGTAAAATTCTTCCTGAAAATGTGGATATTTATTATATACATGGGACAATGTTCTGGAACTTTTTGTAAAAGATGCCAACATACACAATCTATGAGTGCATTTGGCAATATTTGCAATTGCTTAGCCATAGCCTTGTCATCATTGTATGATTGTAGAAGGAGGATTTCAGGCAATGCATTAAGCCAAGTCTTCAACAACCATGTATAAGATTCTGCTGTTTCATTGATAAGCAAAGCACATCCAAACATCACAGATTGATGATGGTGGTTAACCCTGTGAAAGGAACAAAAGGCATCTTATAACGATTTGTTTGGTATGTAGCGTCAAAGGTAACGACATCTCCAAAATATTGGTATGCCATTCTTGACCTAGCATCTGCCCAAAAGCAAAAGCAATTACCATGTCCATATTCATCAACTTCAATTGCTAAACAAAACCTGGATTTTTACATTGACTCTCAATAAAATATTTGTAATTCCCTGACTCATTGAGTGTATCTATAAGATTCTTTTGGGCACTTGTATCACTCTATGCCACGAAGCAAACTTGTACTCTTAGGGGTAAGAAGCTCATGATTATGACTCTCCACAAATTTACATACAATCCATGTATCATCAACTTTCTTTAAACCTATCATTGCTTTGCATCCCACTTGTTTCGCACGCTCTGGACTTGTTTTTTTATTGTCTTCATTACATTGAGCCGGAATCCTTCCTTCGAACAAAAACATATTCAATTCCAACCCTTTTTTATCTTTATTATTCGAGTAGGTTTACTCGTATACTAAAACCCTTGCCTTGCATATGCATATAATATGCATGAGCAGCCTCTAAGTTTTCAAATACCATATCAAGATGTGGTTCTGAATGCCTATTGCATGCAAAAGGTTGATTTGAGTAATCCAATGACAAGTCTACATTATTTTGATCTTCGTTTATTTCTGACTCATCATGTACTAAATCATCCACCATATCACAAAGTGAGACTGTTCAGGTTCTTTGTTGTTCGCACTCATTTTTTCAATTCAAGTAATTTATATTCAATATGACCTAAAAAAACAAAAGAAAAGAAAAATTCATAAGCAACAATTAAGAATAAATTTAAAATTTGTACTATTACAATACTAAACTTGCCCAATTTGGCAAACTTGTTCTATTACAAAAATGAAAGTTTAATTGGAAATTTTACGCTAATATTACAATTATCAGTTCAATAGGAGAAAAATTGACATTGGTACATATAGCTCCAAGTACATAAAACAGCTATCAAATAGCTCCCAAGTACATTAAACAGCTATAAATAGCTCCAAGTGGTACATATAGCTCCACTCAATAAACTTTATTACATAAAAAAGCTCCAAGTACATCCTTATTTGCACTTCGGTACATATAGAAAGCAAAATTGACATGACAAGTAGGAGCAAATTGACATTACACGTAGGAGAAAATTGACATTACAAATAGGGAGAAAATGACATTACAAGTAGGAGTAAATTATATTGAAACTAAAAATATTTTAATGGACTATCAAATAAATGATACCAGCTGTTGTCCCAGAGGTTGAAGTTGACAGCGAAGAATTCAATTGTGTAAACTTGTCGGAAAGGCACCTGTAAGAAGCAAAATTGAAAGAAATACAAATCCAAGAAAAAGAAAGGAAAACAATTCAGATTTTGTCCACATATGGTATGCACGGATTAGACTGAGCAGAAGGAAGCTAGTAATGAAAGTAGCTAATTAAATGTATTTCAAATCAAGGGTTTCAAATCCAAATTGAAATCCAAATGTTGTCATCCAAACACAACCTAGATAAACCTGAAATTTAGACCGTTAAAACAACCTTCATCCTGGACAAATGAGAGCAGGGTGCCATCAAGCCAGAAGGCAGTTGACCATTTGTTTCTTCTGTGCTACATTGCTAGGGAACTATGGTGTCTCTTTCCTCTGTTTAGTCGTCAAGTGGTTTGCACTTCAAGGTGGTGAAGGTGTTAAATCCAAGGACAGCTATTTTATAGGCACTAGAGCAATGCAATCTTTTTTATTATTTATTTATTTTTTAATGCCTGAATAGGTGTATGCAGAAATAAAGAAAGAAATACTTAACCTATGATTATATTGAATTCTTATTCTTTGGTGCCCTAAATATAATACATTCCCTGAGTGGATTAAACTTGTCATCTCATATTTAAAATGTCAATTTTTGTGAATTGAGACTTATGTGGTTTGCCTTTTCTTTTTGGGATTTTTTAGATATGTGAATATTTTTGCCTTCATCTTTAAATGATTTACATGCTACTAGAGTATCTCAAAGGAAAAAAAAAAACTACTATAGTAACACATTTTCTAACCTTTACTTAATAACCAAAAAATAAAATTACATAAAAGAAAAATAAAATCTCTGGTGCCATACATTTATGCACAGCAGTGAAGTCCACTGCATGGATGGTTCAAATATGCACAATTGATTCTCACCTTAAAGATTCTATGTTTATAAAGAACCCCTTTAGTAGATAGATTAGGATTACAATGAAGTTAACCTGTTATTTGGCATTTATAGGTAAGTAGATAGATAGATTAGGGCATGTTTGAACACCTGTGTATATTCATTTATGTCAATTATATGACCCTCCAATTGAGTCCAGCTCTCTTGCATGCATATTCTTGAAACTGAGGCACTTTAGTTGGATGTTCAGGATTTATATTAGAATTAGGCAAAAATAAAACACATCCAAATTAGGCAACAGTATTATTATATTAGAATTAGGCAAAAATTTATAAACACATCCAATTTATAAACAATTAGGAATAACAAACAAAAAAATACAAAAGCTAAGCAAAAAAAATCTAATCAAAACCCATCAATATACGGGTTGAACCCTAACACTTAGGAATCTAATCAAAACCCATAAAGATACCAAAATACAAGAAAAAAAAACCCACAAAATATTCATGAGGCTCCAGAAAAAACCATAAACAGAGAAAACAGAAAAAAACCCATCAAAAATTCGAAAATCCAAATTGGGGAAAAGGGAAAACAGAAAAAAACAAACCTTTGTGTGCTCCGGCATGTTCACAAGCTCAGGAAAGAATCCGGTGATTGTGTGGCGGTATGCTTCGGTGTGTGGTGTGGTGGAGATTTGGGCAAGAGGAAGTAGAAGATGGAGGGGAGGAAGCAGAGGAATCCAGAAATTTTGCGTGAAGGAAGCAGAGGTGAAGGCGTGAGCTTTTGTCTGAGGGCGGCTCCGGCGATCAGGCTGTGTGGCGGCGGTGGTGGAAGGAAGCGAGGCGTGAGTGAGCTTCTTCTGTTTTCTCTGTTTTTTCTGAGGTGAATGGCGTGTGTTTGGGTGACCTGGAGAGGGTTTTGTTGCTCCTAATTAAATTGTCCAGGTGTCCTAATGTTAGTGGGTGGCGTAAAACATTGCTTTTACGCCACCTCCGGACGCAATGTTTACTCTTTGTTTATTACTAATAACAAATTTATCCATTGATCCTTTTTGAGACTCAATTAACTTTTCTTCTTTTTTTCTTTTTTTAAGTTTTTCATATCCAGATGCATATTTTCTAATAGACATTTATAATGAAAATAAATATTTATAAAGACTAAAAGAAAAAATAACTTTCAAGTGTAGAGCAAATGAGAAATAGAACATGATTTATATAAAAAATATTGTTAAAGTTTCACCGAACAATAACAAGTTTTTAGCAATCTCAACTTGTATAAATAAAGACTTATTCAATATATTACCACTAACTAAAATATATATATAAACACAAGATTAAAATTTTTAAAAAAAAAAATTAAGCACAAGCATAACAAAAATTTAAGCATAGCCATAACACAAGACTTATTAATAAGACCCACCTAAAAAAAACACAAAACAAATCATATCTAATATCTATCACCCAAAAAAAAAAAAAAAAACATACGCAGGCTTTATAAAAAAAAAAAAAAAAATGAAGGCCCAAACAGAATGAAACGTCCAGGAAGAGGCAGTGGCCCAATCTTTTTTATCTTAAGTCAAGACTCAAGTCTAAGCAAATAAAATGTAGAGAAAGTCTAAAACTTTACTAAAGCCAAGCACCCTTTCATCAAAAAAAAAAGAGAAGCCAAGCGCCCAAATAGAAATAATACCTGCTAGCAGACCAGAGATGAGAGAAAAGGCTAGAGGCAGAGCAGAGGCACAAAGGCTAGAGCAGAGGCGCAGAGGCAAGCTTGCTTGAGATGAAAACTTGAGAAGGATTAGGAATCAAAGAGGCAGAGAATTTTAGGGATTTAAGGGAACGGGAAAACTAAAATTTTTAGGGATTTGAGTTGTTTTATTTGTTTTGATTTGTGATTGTTTTGTGGTTAATCTTTTAGACCGGATTTGTAGTTTATTTTGTTGATTTTTGGTTTTTCTAGAGGATAATAATGTTATTTTTTAGCAATAATTTTGTTTAAAATCAATTTTAACCGGATCTACCAAAATTTTTGTTTTTTGGTAAAAAGGATGTGCTGAAAATATGACTTTATTTGAAAAAAAAAAAAAAAAATATATATTATATATAATATATCTATAATATAATATTTTGCCCCTACTACCCATTTTTTTCTAAAATTTTGGGGCCTCCCTTCCACTTGCACTACTAATCCAATATTTTTCTTTACACGTTCAAACCAGAGCTACTTCATAGGTCTTAACAGTTGAAGAGTTTTTGGAGTCAACAATACAAAGGGATCCATATATCTTGATCTATTAGAAGACTTGGTGTGTGTTTAAATACCGCTTGTTTTGTTAAAATTGAAAATAGCTGAAAGTACTGTAAATAAAAATAAAAGTTAGTTAAAATAGTACAATAAGGTCTATAAATAATGTCAAAAAATACAGTGAAATCCATAAATAATAGCAAAAATAAACTGAATTGTAAAATAATTTTAATTTTTAATCATAATTCAGATGCACACAATTAGTCTTTCAATTTTTGGCCTTAATTATGGAGATTATGACAATTGCTAATGGACTAGGAGAAATTGTTGTGTACTCTCGGAGTACCACAAATGCGTATTTTTTTCTCTCACATGAACGGTAGGTCCCACTAATTAAATTTATGGTGGGACCCACTGTTCATGTGAGAGGAGGGAGTACGCATTTATGGTACTCTGAGAGTACCTAATAATTTTCCATTGACTAGACTTTTAGTGTTTGCTTGAAAGAAGGAGTTGAAGACTAAGTATCTATTAGGATACTAAGTTTTGCGCGTTTGCGTTTTGCTTTTTTTTTTTTTTTTTTTTTTAAGTGTTTCAGCCCTTTTAGTGGTTCTGTGCACTGTTCACGAGATCTACAAATCTCTTTTTTAATCAAATTTTTCATTAAAAATAGGTCTCATGGTACTATTTACACAATTAAAAATTATTTTGTTATAATGTTTTCAATTTTCAACAAAATAACACAGTATCTAAACGCACTTGACACTTTATATTGATGACAATTTTGACACAAAAGTTTGAGACCACTTGGTTCGTGTGAAGCTCTCATTGCTAAATTGGCTTTTGCAAGGTTAAATTTTAACACAACTACCTCCAAATATGCTAAATTGTCAGAGGATTTTGATCTTTGATTGATGTGTGCTAATAAAAGGGAGCACGTGATTCTCACGCTATACGCTTTAGCTGCCGCGATAAGAGAACTACTATTTAAGCTAAAACGCTAGCTATTAATTACTTGACAAGACATTCTCAAAAAAATAATAATAATAATTACTTCACAAGCCCACACAAATTATTGGCTTGGAATTTTTTCAATCCTCTCTGCTTCACGTGCACGGTTGTCTATAAGCTTTTTAGGAGGGAAATTTTGTGAAGGAAGAAGCCTTAGTTACAGAGTTTAGATGCTATTTTTTAGTTTTTTTTTTTAATATATATATAAATATTTGTTAAGTAAATTTTTTCTCATGAAATGAAAGTATATTTTTTAGTAAAATAGTCATATAATTAAATTTTAAGAAGAGAATTTAAAGTATAATACCTAAAGTATTGTACTTAAATTTTGTCTTTTATGTAAAAAGTGTTCTGTAAAGGAGGAAGACTTTGGTACAGTGTTTAAATGCTATTTTTTAGATTTTTTTTTATAAATATTTGTTAAATGGATTTTTTCTCATAAAATGGAAGTATATTTTTTAGTAAAACAATCACATAATTGAATTTTAAAAAGATAATTTAAAATATAACACCTAAAATATTGTATTTAAATTTTGTCTTTTGTGTAAAAAGTGTTCTCCTCAGATGTTATAGACCTGGCCACTGGTGGCTCAATGTAGAGTGCAAGGTGGTCACAGGATCACCCTGACTCGAAAAAGAAAATTATTATATGTAAATCTTAAAAATTTTATGATTTTTTATCCTTAAAAAATATTTGGGACCATCCTAAATTTTTTAAGGCTCAACATAATTATACTTTGAACAAAATTTAGTAATAAACTTGGTTGTAGATTAAGACTACAACTCCACTCAATCTTTTTTTTTTTTTTTTTTGTTTTATTGTATGTGAATTTTGGTAAATCCACCATTGGATTACATTTATTTCCTAAATTCTCCATACTTGCAAAATTTCAGAAAGATCAAATATCAATAGCTTTGTCATCACTCAAATCTTTAAATTTTAAATATTTGTTGTCTAAAATTATACATGTAAAAATAAGACTAAATAGTAAATAACTTCTAATTGACATGAAATTTAACATCTGTTTTAAGAACATAAGAAAAATACAATTTAACATTTAAATTTTCAAAATATTTAGCCATGTTAATTTGTTTAGTGAGAGTTGTAGCAAAAGCCCAAGAAAATTTTTTATGAAATTAAGAAAAAGATATAATTTACAGTATTGATAATGAGACTATTATGCAAAAATTTCAAAATAAGAAAATTCAAAAAGGAAATAGTAAGACTCATGTCTTGTGGTGTGTGTGTTTTTTTTTTTTTTTTTTTTTTTTTTTTTTTTTTTTTTATGGTCAATATATGAAGTTCTATTTTTATTAAATTTTGTATAATTTAAATTTCTTAATGACCATCCTAAAAAATATTCCTGAAATCGCCACTGGACCTGACTTCAACCTACATTAATTGAGTTTCGACTTTATCCATCTTTGTTGGCTAATGATCATTGAGTTTCGGCTTTATCCATGCGTTACTTTGAGTCTATTTGGGAAAATCGCCCAAAGAACCCAAAAAAATAAAATGGTCACCTAGCTCATGTCTGAGGTTGGTGTCCTTTCCCCAAAACAAAAACGAAACTCTCTTTGGAATAACAAAATAAAAACAAATCTCTCAACAACAAAAAAATCAAGTAAGAGAAAAAGAATAAAAAAAAAAAAAAAAAAACAAATGACTTCTAATTATAATAGAGTTTCACATGGAACGTTGATTTTTTTTTTTTACCAAAAATTAAAAGTTTAGCTGATCTGGATTTGGATTTTACTGTGGCATTAAAGTGTTTGATTTTTTTTTTAACATTACTGTAATTTAAGATTAAAAAATATATATCACATCACCTTAACCATACTACATTCTTAAAAGGGATGATATTACATTACTTATTGGCGTGGAGATAATAATTTATTGAATCGACAAAATTGCCCATACTAAAAAAATTTATTTTAATCATGAGAATTACTAAAATATTAAAACAACTCTAAAATACCCCCCAAAACTCGTAAAATGACCAAAATACCCTTGAAACCTCTTAAATTACCAAAATGCCACCAAAACCTCTAAAATAACCAAAATACCCCCAAAATCTTTAAAATGACGTAAAATGTCTTGAAACCTCAAAAATGACAAAACAATATCTCGAAACCTCTAAAATGACCAAATACTCATGAAACCATTAGAATGACCAAAATACCCAAAAACCTCTAAAATGACCCAAAAAAAAAAAAACCAAAACCATTAAAATGACCAAAATACCCCCCAAAACTTCAAAACAACCAAATACTTTAAAACCTCTTGAATTACCAAAATAACCTCAAAAACCTCTAAAATGACCTAAAATAACTTGAAACCTATAAAATGACCAAAATAGCCTGTAAAATGATTAATAAATATCCCCAAAATCATAAAAATGACCAAAATGACCTCAAATATTCTAGAATGAGCAAAAAAAAAACCTGAAACCTCTAAAATTAGCAAAATAACCCAAAACCATCTAAATGACTAAACTACCCTGAAACTTTTAAACTGGCCTAAAATACCCAAAACCTTTGAAAAAAACCATAAGTTTTAGGTTATTTTATATCATTTAGTGGTTTCAGGGGTATGTATTTTGGTCATTTTTAAGGTTTCGAGATTTTTGGTGTGTGTGTGTGTGGGTGTGTGGTGTGTGTGTGTGTGTGTGGCCATCTTGGAGGTTAAAGATGATTTTGGCAATTTTAAATATTTTAGAATATTTTGGTCATTTTAAAGGTTTCAAGGGAATTTTAGTCATTTTAGAGGTTTTAGGGGTATTTTCTTCAATTTGTGGTTACAGGGGTAGTATGGTCATTTTTGAGATTTTAGGAGTATTTAGGTCATTTTAGAGGTTTCAAATTTTTTTGCTCATTCTTGATGATTTGGGGGCATTTTGTTCAGTTTAGCGATTTTAGGGGTGTATTTTAATCATTTGAGATGTTTTGGAGTATTTTGGTCATTTTAGAGGTTTTGGGGTTTTTTTACTCATTCTAGCAGTTTTAGGGTTATTTCGGTCATTTGAGAGGTTTCAAGATTATTTTGGTCATTTGAGATTCTGGGGCTATTTTGGTCATATAAGAGATTTCATGGTATTTTTTTGTCGTTTTGAGGGTATTTTGATAATTTTCGAGATTTTGAGAGTATTTTGGCCATTCTATTGATTTTAGGGGTATTTTAGTCATTTTAGAGATTTCAAGTCTATTTTGGTCATTTTGACGTTTTGTAGGGTATTTAGGTCATTTTCATTATATTTAGCGTATTTTTGGTAGTTTTAGAGGTTACATAGGTATTTTGGTCATTTTTTAGATTTTAAGTGTTTTTTTTTATAAAATGTTTTAGGGGTAATTGGTCATTTTTGGTCTTTCAAGGATATTTTTTTGGTTCAAGGGTAATATTAGTATGTTTTGGTGTTGAGGCTATTTACAATCAATTTGTTATTATAATAATTTCTAAAATTTTTTATGAATCAATTATATGAATGTTAGATTTTTGGATTATGATTGGAATGTAATTTAATAAAGTAATGTGATTACATGAATCAAATTTACAATAATGCAACATTACACATTGATGTAACATCAAGCGAATCAAACACCCCCTATAAGTATTGTTTGGGTGTCCTTTTGTCATTAATAAGAGTTAAATATCTTCTATGTTGCAATAAATTCTCAATTATATGAATTAAATAATCTATTTCATGAGCAAGCAATGAAGCTGTTTGTTCTTAACTCAACTTTGGGTGAATATTTTTAGAATAGATGATATTTGTTTGTTGTTAAACAAATTTTATGCGTTAGAATTTATAGATCATGAAAACAACCATTGAAAATGGAACTTAACCATTATAAAAAATAATTTAGTTCCACATCTGGATTTCAAAAAAAAAAAAAAAAAACTGTTAAATATTCATATATCATGCCAATAGTTGGTAAGGACCAAAATCAACCATCTGTTAACTTATGTATAGAGTGGTTATTGGTGTACTTACGATTCTAATTTCTGCTGCAACTATAGAATGGGCATTTTCAACCATAAAGATTGTCAAAACTAAGTTTCCCAACAAAATGAAATGATTTTATAACAAAAGTTTTGATTTAGTAAACTAAAATGGAAATTACTGTGATATTTAGTATATGACTAATCATAAATAATTTTTTTGTATTCAAGAGAAAAAAGAAATCATGCTCTTTATATGTATTATAGATGATTAAGTTGAAATGTATTAAAAACAATAATTTTGTGACTTTTGATATGTGTGTGTGTGTATATATATATATATTTAATATTGGATATAGGCTCATTTTACTTTTTATATAATTTATTTATTTTTACGTTTAGTGTATTTTTATTTTTTATTGATTAAATAAATTTAGTCATGTTTGAAGATAAAATCAAGGCTCCATCCATGTAGATGGTTATTTTTCACCCTTATTTGGATGTTTTAAAATTAAAATGGAAATGAGAGAAAATGATATGACATCATCATATAAATTGGATATTATACCTCTTGTTTGTTCCTTTAAAAAATATATATCTGTATATATAAATTGAAATAAAAATAAATTCAATAATATATTTTTTTTCTTGATTATGATATAAAAATATTAGAAGTGTTTGCACTAAAAAAAAGAAGAAGATAGAAGACAAATTGTATCCTTTAAGGGGGTGTTTGGTTTGCCATGATATTAAATTATACTATAATATTACATTATTGTAATCTTACATTAATATAATCTCAATACAAGAATACAACAGTATATTGTTTAGAAAGATGATGAGATTAAGGTGTTGTGATATATTTTATAATTTTATATTATGGCAATGTTAGAAAAAATAAACTAAACCAAAACCTTAATGTCACATCATCATAATGTGCATCACATCAAGAACACATCAAAGCAAATCAAATAGCCTTTAAAGTTTGACTAAAAGTCATTTTAGTTTTTTAACTTTACTTTCGTTTAATTGAGTCTTCTAAGTTTTAAATTTATTCAATATAAACTTTCTATTAAATTTTGTTAAAAAATTGCATTAAAAAAATTGTTTTCACATGAAAAAAAAAACTATAAAATTAATATAAATATTTTACGTGTGTTTTTTTTTTCAAATTTTTTTTCATTAGTTATTTGCATACTTAAAGGGATTTAAAAAAATAATAAAATTGGGCAATAAAATGAATTTAATAAATTTGAAATATGACAAAATTTAGCTACAAAATTTGTTGTATCTTAAGACTACAATCTTACTCAATAAAATAAACATTATTGCATATTTTGTAAATCTAACTGTTGAATTGCATGTTCTTTACACTAAATACACATGTCAAATTTTGTGTCAATCGAATATCATTTACTATATGATCTATAAGTTTATATTTTATGCATAATTTTAAACTACAAAAACTAATAATTAAAAAAATTTATTGATAGCATAAGTATTGATTTTTAATTTTCTTAAAATTTTGCAAGTATGGAGGACATAAGAAGAAAATGTAATCTAATAGTGGAATTCTCAAAATTCACCTAAAAAAAAAAGATATTGAGTAAGGTTGTAACCTTAAATTACAATTAATTTTGTAATTAAATTTTGTCCGTCAAAATATAAATGACTTAATTAAATGAAAGTAAAATCAAACTTAACACAAATTTTTAGCCTAAAAAAAGAAAATAGAAGTGCTAAAAACTTTTAGATCTTAATTCAATAAACTTTTAGATCTTAATTCATGTGAATTTTTGTTTTTAATTTTGTTTTTAATTTTTTATTTAGTTAAAATTAATAAATTAATTTTTTAAATTTGTATGGCGACGTGGCATGGGTGATGTGGCATTTTTATAATATTTTAATTCCTCCGTCAGTCACGTCAGCATTTGCTGTTAGTTGAGTGACGGCAAGGACTTAAATGTCACGTGTTAATTGGTTTAGGGACTAAAAGTGGTAAAAATAAAATATAGGGACCAAAATAGAAATCGAGTCAAAATGTAGGGACTAAAAGTGCATTTACGCTTTTTATTTATAATATAATTTTTATGTTATATTACTCTCATCTAAACATACTTTAATTTTTTTTTTTGAGAGAGTTTCAATCTATGCGTCCGATCTTAATGATAACCTTTTATCACCAGATCAAGACATTAATCAATTTCTCCACAGTTACACGCATATTTATTCGTTTAAGCTGGTGTTTTTTATTTATAGTATAATTTTTATATTATATTACTATCATCTAAACATTCTTTAAAATCTTTTTTATTTTTTTTTAATTTTTAAGAGAGTTTCAATTTATGACGTCCGCTCTTGATAATAGCTTTTTATCACCAGACCAACACACAAGTCAGTTTTTGGTATAGACGAGAATTAAATCCTAGATTTCCTATTTAACCATTAGAGACTTTATCAATTGAGCTAACTAGAATCTATATACTTTAAAATCACACCATCTAAATATACTAAAATTCATTAATTTATTAATGTTTCTATTGTGCCCCTATTTTATTTCCAAAACCATTTCAGATTTTTAGTATTCTAATTTTTTGATAAATTTATTTAAAGTTAGTTATGGAAACTTATATTTCTTTATATAATATATAAGATAATAAATGATGTTCCCTTAAAAAGTCGGATTTTTAAAACTAGACAAATAAATTGGGACGGAGAGAATATATCATTAGTGACAGAGTCCAATATAAGAGATGGAAAATGCCTCCACCCAACACCTCACCCTAACCAACCTCGCTCAAGTTTTCCCTTTTGTAAATTATGAATGAGACCCTCATAACTTGATTTGAATTCAAGTATATACTATATCCCATTTTTTTGTTACACTTTATATTCTACCAATTGTGGTATACCATGTGTCTATTATTTTCTTCTCCATTTTAAACATTTTTTTTTATTTTATAAGAAAAATTAATTGAACACATGACAAGTAATTACGATTGATAGAGTATAACGTGGAATACAAAAAGTGAGACATGTTATTTATAATTTTGTATTCAATCTAATCTCACCCCATATTATTGCCATCCCTATTTGACATGTCCAATTCATGCAGTGACGGGTCCAAAAATTTTGTTTAGAGAGTTCATTAAAAATTTGTAATAAAAAGAGAATTTGAATATATCGAGTTATCGACAAAAAATATAATAATAATATGTAAAGTTTTACAATTTTATTCTACAAGTTTTCACATTTTGAATGTTACATGATAGTTCATTATAAGTATCTATTGCCAATGTGGGTAGCTATGATCCTATGACTATTTTATTTTGTTAAGTTTGTCTAACATTTTTATCTTTATAAAGTTGTTATTATCTATTTGACTTTGTTTTTATAAGAAGATTTTAGACTAAATGACTAATTTCAACTCATTGACTCCATATTAATCATTGATGCACACAATCACACTCTTTAAACATAAAATTATATACTTTGTGTCTACTTAATTAATCAGATGCTTGAACAATCACTAACTTTACCATTTTTTTCTTGAATTTTACTAACTTTATAACCAAAAGTTATTATAACATGATAACAATATACACGCATGTCAAAAAATCCTCTTTATTTCCTAATTATTTATATTGTACACAATCATCCACACACATCATAATTTATACAAATAATATTATAACAAAATGTAATAGACACAATCAATATTACACACTCATACAAATATAATGTAAACTTATAAAAAAAAATTACACTTCCAATTCACAAATACTCACTCTTTAATTTTAGAGATGAAAATACTTGCAATAAGGGTGAGTAAAATTTAAGTCAAGGTGTGCAAAAATATATTTTTAAGAATAAATTAAAGTATTAACCTAACAAAAAATATATTTTATATATATATATAATTTTATTTTTTTTGAAGTCAGGGGTTCATTTGAACCCCCTAAATAGGCTATAACGGCGCCCCTGAATTCATGATAGAAGGTAAAATTACCCCCAATTTTTTAAAGAAAATGAGATTCACTCAATTAAGTGCCTTCTTAATTTATTGTACCCTGACTTTTGGCACATCAAAAGATTTTATGCATAAAGTAGCTAGCATCTTTTAATATAGGATAAGTTTTCTACAATTTTTGTCCAACTTTATTTAAAATTGAGGCCATCTTCATTGTGTTATATATACATACCAAAACATGTCAAGTTACAGACTTGTTAGTAACCAATCCCCAAAAATCAAGTGGAATATCACGAATATTCATTTAATTCTTATGTTTGCACCCTATAAATATATGTTGCACAAAATCTTATGCTTTTTTGTGTGTGTGTGTGTGTGAGCCAGAACTCCGATCCTTCACCGCATTGCTTGCTCTATTTGGCTTTTTATTTACTTTTCTACTTGCTCTTCTCGGATTGAAGTATCAAAGCTCAGATGTTGCTTTATTCCACGAACATGGTGCAATCATGTTACTCTTAACAATTGATGTATGTACCTGTACTATAGCATTGGCAGCAGCAATGCTACGAACTTCCAACCCTAGATATATGCCTTTCTTCAAAAGTGTGTCTTATTTCTGGAGCTTTTGCGTCTGCCTTGCTGCTTTTGATCCTTGTCCCTCCCTTTGGGTGGTTTGTCTTTATTATGTGTATTTATCCTCATATGTTTAGTTTATGGCTCGTACGAACAGATTCGATCAACTGCAGTCAAGAACTTCTTGAGTCAATCTCAAATTGCACTTCTCATGCCATCCACATTTTATATAACTGGTTCCGAGAGAATATTCAATTCCAAACATCCAATGGATCTCTCAACGAGATAGAGACACAAGTGGCTGACTCCCAACGAGATAGAGATGCAAGCGGCTAAAATGACATAATGTTTAACTTAATTTCTTCTCACACGCACACTAAATGGATGGAGTTCATGTATTTGTTATGTTTGCTTTAACAGAATTTAGAGTAAACATTGCGTCCGGAGGTGGCGTAAAAGCAGTGTTTTACGCCACCCACTAACATTAGGACACCTGGACAATTTAATTAGGAGCAACAAAACCCTCTCCAGGTCACCCAAACACACGCCATTCACCTCAGAAAAAACAGAGAAAACAGAAGAAAGCTCACTCACGCCTCTGCTTCCTTCCACCACCGCCACAGCCTGATCGCCGGAGCCTGATCGCCGGAGCCGCCCTCAGACAAAAGCTCACGCCTTCACCTCTGCTTCCTTCACGCAAAAATTTCTGGATTCCTCTGCTTCCTCCCTCTTCCATCTTCTACTTCCTCTTGCCCAAATCTCCACCACACCACACACCGAAGCATACCGCCACACAAGTCACCGGATTCTTTCCTAGAGCTTGTGAACATGCCGGAGCCACACAAAGGTTTGTTTTTCTGTTTTCCCTTTTCCCCAATTTGGATTTCGAATTTTTGATGGGTTTTTCTGTTTTCTCTGTTTATGGGTTTTTTCTGGAGCCTCATGAAATATTTGTGGGTTTTTTTTCTTGTATTTGGTATCTTTATGGGTTTGATTAGATTCCTAAGTGTTAGGGTTCAACCCGTATATTGATGGGTTTTGATTAGATTTTTTTTGCTTAGCTTTTGTTATTTTTGTTTGTTATTCCTAAGTGTTTATAAATTGGATGTGTTTATAAATTTTGCTAATTCTAATATAATAATACTGTTGCCTAATTTGGATGTGTTTATTTTTGCCTAATTCTAATATAAATCCTGAACATCCAACTAAAGTGCCTCAGTTCAAGAATTATGCAAAAGAGAGCTGGACTCAATTGGAGGGTCATATAATTGACATAAATGAATATACACAGGTGGTTCAAACATGCCCTAATCTATCTATCTACTTACACTAGTAAATGCCAAATAACAGGTTAACTTCATTGTAATCCTAATCTATCTACTAAAGGGGTTCTTTATAAAACATAGAATCTTTAAGGTGAGAATCAAATGTGCATATTTGAAACCATCCATGCAGTGGACTTCACTGCTGTGCATAAATGTATGGCACCAGAGATTTTATTTTTCTTTTATGAATTTTATTTTTTGGTTATTAAGTAAAGGTTAGAAAATGTGTTACTATAGTAGTTTTTTTTTTCCTTTGAGATACTCTAGTAGCATGTAAATCATTTAAAGATGAAGGCAAAAAATATTCACATATCTAAAAAATCCCAAAAAGAAAAGCAAACCATCATAAGTCTCAATTCACAAAAATTGACATTTTAAATATGAGATGACAAGTTTAATCCCACTCAGGGAATGTATTATATTATGGCACCAAAGAATAAGAATTCAATATAATCATAGGTTAAGTATTCTTTCTTTATTTCTGCATACACCATATTCAGGCATTAAAAATAAAAAAATAAAAAAAAAAGATTGCATTGCTCTAGTGCCTATAAAATAGCTGTCCTTGGATATTAACCTTCACAACCTTGAAGTGCAAACCACTTGACGACTAACAAAGAGGAAAGAGACACCATAGTTCCCTAGCAATGTAGCACAGAAGAAAACAGATGGTCAACTGCCTTCTGGCTTGATGGCACCCTACTCTCATTTGTCCAGGATGAAGGTTGTTTTAACGGTAAAATTTCAGGTTTATCTTAGGTTGTGTTGGATGACAACATTTGGATTTCAATTTGGATTTGAAACCCATTGATTTGAAATACATTTTTAATTAGCTACTTTCATTACTAGCTTCCTTCTGCTCAGTCTAATCGTGCATACCATGTGGACAAAATCTGAATGTTTCCTTCTTTTTCTTGGATTTGTATTTCTTTCAATTGCTTCTTACAGGTGCCTTTCCGACAAGTTTACACAATTGAATTCTTCGCTGTCAACTTCAACCTCTGGGACACAGCTGGTATCATTTATTGATAGTCATTAAAATATTTAGTTTCAAATATAATTTACTCCTACTTGTAATGTCAATTTTCTCCTATTTGTAATGTCAATTTTCTCCTACGTGTAATGTCAATTTGCTCCTACTTGTCATGTCAATTTGCTTTCTATATGTACCGAAGTGCAAATAAGGATGTACTTGGAGCTTTTTTATGTAATAAAGTTTATTGAGTGGAGCTATATGTACCACTGGAGCTATTTAATAGCTGTTTAATGTACTTGGAGCTATTGATAGCTGTTTTATGTACTTGGAGCTATATGTACAATGTCAATTTTTCTCCTATTGACAATGATAATTGTAATATTAGCGTTAAATTTTCCAATTAAACTTTCATTTGTGTAATAGAACAAGTTTGCCAAATTGGGCAGTTTAGTATTGTAATAGTACAAATTTTAAATTTATTCTTAATTGTTGCTTATGAATTTTTCTTTTCTTTTGTTTTTTATAGGTCATATTGAAATATAAAATTACTTGAATTGAAAAAATGAGTGCGAACAACAAAGAACCTGAAACAGTCTCACTTTGTGATATGGTGGATGATTTAGTACATGATGAGTCAGAAATAAACGAAGATCAAAATAATGTAGACTTGTCATTGGATGACTCAAATCAACCCTTTGCATGCAATAGGCATTCAGAACCACATCTTGATATGGTATTTGAAAAATAGAGGCTGCTCATGCATATTATAATGCATATGCAAGGCGAAAGGGTTTTAGTATACGAGTAAATCATACTCGAAAGAATAAAGATAAAATAAGGGTTGGAATTGAATATGTTGTTCGAAGGAAGGATTCCGGCGTCAATGTAATGAAGACAATAAAAAAACAGGTCCAGAGCGTGCAGAGCGTGCAGAAACAAGAGTGGGATGCAAAGCAATGATAGGTTTAAAGAAAGTTGATGATACATGGATTGTATGTAAATTTGTGGAGAGTCATAATCATGAGCTTCTTACCCCTAAGAGTACAAGTTTGCTTCGGGGGCCAGAGTGATAACAAGTGCCCAAAAGAATCTTATAGATACACTCAATGAGTCAGGTATAGCCCAAGCAAGATAATGTCTGTGTTAAGTAAAGAATCTGGCGGTGATTATAATGATGTATTCAGTTGATATTCAAAATTATTTGGGTAGTAAAGAAGAAAGTTGCTTCAATATGGAGATGCTCAGGGAATGTACAAATATTTTATTGAGAGTCAATGTAAAAATCCAGGTTTTTTTATGCAATTGAAGTTGATGAATATGGATGCATGGGGTAATTGCTTTTGGGCAGATGCTAGGTCAAGAATGGCATACCAATATTTTGGAGATGTCGTTACCTTTGACGCTACATACCAAACAAATCGTTATAAGATGCCTTTTGTTCCTTTCACAGGGGTTAACCACCATCATCAATCTGTGATGTTTGGATGTGTGCTTTGCTTATCAATGAAACAGCAGAATCTTATACATGGTTGTTGAAGACTTGGCTTATGCAATGCTTGGAAATCCTCTTCTACAATCATAAACAGATGATGACAAGGCTATGGCTAAGGCAATTGCAGATGTATTGCCAAATGCAACTCATAGATTGTGTATGTGGCATCTTTTACAAAAAGTTCCAGAACAGTTGTCCCGTATATATATAAATATCCACATTTTCAGGAAGAATTTTACCATTGCATCCATGATACAATCACTATTGAAGAGTTGAGTGGAATGGAGTAAGATTATGGAGAAATATGGATTGGGGATAATGATTGGTTGGGAAATCTTATGCGGCGTGTGAAAGATGGGTTCCAGCTTACTTACGAAGCTCATTTTGTGCCGGGATGTCTACAACTCAAAGGAGTGAAAGCATGAATAAATTTTTTAAAGATTATGTTCGTTCGAGTACAACGATAAGTGATTTTTATATCAATATGAGCTAGCTTTGAATGCACGTTATTTAAAGAGAAAGAGCAAGATGTAAAGACAAAAAATTCAGTGCCAATTTTGAAAACATGTATAAGCTGGAAGCAGAGGCAGCAAAAGTTTATACAAGAAAGATGTTTATGAAGTTTCAAGAAGAGTTATTTTGTAGTAAAAAATACAAGGCATCCAGTATCATGAAGAAGGAAGTGAAGAAGATATACAAGGTGGTAGCTCATGGGAGAGAAAGTCCATTTATGAAGTGTCTCTTGATATGTTGAGACAAAAGCTATTTGTACATGTCATATGTTGAGTTTGTTGGTATTATTGTAGGCATATCCTAGCTGTTTTTGTGAAGAAATCTCTTGTGCATTTCTTCCATCACAATATATTTTAGAAAGATGGACAATTAATGCCAAGAAGCATATTGTGCAGATATCTAGTGATGTAGTACAGGTGGAGCCTCAAGTTTCTCTACCATGATGAGAAATAGTTTGATGCTTCAATTTTTGGAAGTTGCAGAGGTAGGGTCACAATCAGAGAAGCAATACAAGCATCTTGGACAACTTTACGAAAAGTTCATGAGGAGCTTCTAGCCATGCAAGATGTTCAGGATGTTGATGATTTAGGAAGTCTTGATAATACTATATTAAATAGTCAAGTATTATCAAATCTTCCAAGGACTTTGCGAGACCCTCCACATGTTCCATCAAAAGGGAAGGCTAAAAGCTTTGAGACAAAAGCATCCAAAAGAAAACCAATTGAGAAGAAGAGAAAATGTAGCATTTGCAAAGAAACGGGTCAGTGAGATCCAATGTCCAACACATAAACATTCCAGGTAATTACATGACTTTATTAAGTTGTATATTAATTTAGTATTTAAATTTTGTGGTTTATAAACTTAATTCTTGTAGGGATGTTACAAATACAAGCTTGACACCACATTCGGGAGTCAGTGCATCAACAACAAAGTCAAACTGAGGTTATGTAATTACAAATATTCAGTTTCAAGATAATACATAATTTGCTGATAATTTAAAAAATAAAACCTTTACTTTTTTAAATTAGGAGTCTTCGATGGCAAGGTTGAACCCGTTAGTCATAGCAAATACATTGTGCTCCACAAGTTTTGTACAGGATATGATGTATTTGATTTTTTTACTTAGTATAAATTGTTTTGTAATAGACGTTTTTGTTATTTATTTCATTTTTTTTATTATCAATCATCTTTAGGACTTTTTGCCAACTATGGACATATCCTTCTACATCATCATCTACTATGCATATAATCCCAATCGTCATCATTTACGGTATGATCACTTAGCGTTAATTAGAATAAATTGAATTTTTTTAACTGTGTTCATTTAATTTATTTTTTTGTATTTGTTGTACATTCTTTTATGCAGGATCTATTACAACAATTCCAAGAAAGTTGACGTACAAACAAGTTTTGTGTCCAAGAGAGGGATTGTAAAGCAAATATTTTTTGGTTAATATATTTTAATTGTGGGGATAGACATAGAACTATCTCTTTTTTGTATTTCCAACGTACGGTCCTCTTTTTGTATATTGAACTATGACAGGTTTATTCTAGATGAATGTATTCTCAATTAGAAATTTCTCAAAAGAATTGTGACAAATTTTATTTCAAGATGTATGGTCAATCATATGATCTTTTGAATTGAATTGTGACAGGTTTTTATTCAAGTGAATGTATTCTCAATTAGAAACTCTTATAGAAAAAATTGTGACAAGTTTTATTTCAGGTGAATGTATTTTCCATTAGAAACTGTTATAGAAAAAAATGTGACAGGTTTTATCCAGGTGAATGTATTCTCGATTAGAAACGTTATAGAAAAAAATGTGACAAGTTTTATTCAGTTGAATGTATTCTTAATTAGAAACTCTTATAGAAAAAAATTGTAACAGGTTTTATTTCAGCTAAATGTATTCTCATTAGAAACTTTTATAGAAAAAATTGTGACAGGTTTATTTTAGATGTATTTAGTTTGTATGGTAGAGGAGCATTAGTTGACTTGAATTATTTGAAATTCATGACTGTCTATAGAGCCTAAGATGTTATTTTACTCTTTAAGTTTATAAGCCTTGCAGTAAAGATAAATGTACAGCCCGCCCACAAAATAGCATTAGCTCTACTTGCACAGGACGTCGGTCATCACTCTATTTGAGCAAACAAAAATCAGCTTCCCTTTTCCCGTATTAGAACTTGAAAAATTGAAATCTAAATCTTGCATTTGTAACTCTATTTAAAAACTAAAATAAACTTTATACATAAAATATTTCTCAAAGTAATCCATTCATTTCCAAATCCCAATTTGAAAATTATTCCAACAGTTCTCTATAACTTTTTAACAGCCCAGCCAAGGTAACAAAATTACCTCCAACATACATACATTAATCACACACATGACAAAAGATTAGAGCAGCTTTTTATTACTATACTACATAATCAGATGTGAAATTGTCTCAAAGCTTAAGACGAGGCCACGACTGTTTTAGAAACCAATCTGAGACCTTGTTCCAAACCAGGCAGTAATCTTAGCCAAAATGATTATAAATTTCAAAAGAGAGAACTATTTAATAGCTGTAGACACCAAGATCTCTAGTCCTTTGCCAAACATTTGCCAGCTGCTCTTGGTCTTCCACATCCTAAGAAATTGAAATGAGAACTTTTAGGAATAAGTCAAGCAGAATAACAAATAGAACTGGAAAAAAAAATCATAAATAAACTCTAATAGGGACAATAGAATACATGCCACTTGTCAAGCATCATATGCTTAGGAAAATTGAAAAACTATAAGGAAAAACACTAGAAATAAGAATAATTATAATAGTACAAGGAAAGAAAAACTTAATAAACTCTAATAGGACAAAGACATAGTAGTACAAGACACCAATGAACCATATGGCAAATTTAGCCAATTCATTAAATAAAAATTTACGTGAAGTTCTTTTAAAGACACCAATGAACCATATGGCAAATTTAGCATTAGATGTACTAAAATAGCCAATCATGCATCTAAACAAATTTGCTAAAACATTTTAGCAAATATTGAGTTCATCATCTTTATCGGAATCTTTTATACACAACAAACAGGACAGCATAACAAACAGGACACTATTATATATAATTAGCAAGAAACAGGACAGCATACACCTTATGCCATGGACTTGAGCATTAAGCTGCCAAGAAGAGCCACAGGACAGCATAAACAACCTAGTAGATACAATGCTTAAACAACTTCATTCTTTACATTACTTCCATTCCAATCCGCATGCAGTAATTGATTTCCAATCTAATTTTCTTTGAACATGAAGACAGATGATAGTGCTGAAGAGCTGTTGTTGATGACCAGGCTGAAACTAGACAAAATGCAAATGAAACGAGATGAGTTCACCAGTTAGAGGTGAAAATCAATATGCCCCTGAGGTGAACTATGAGAATCATAGTGCAATGAGAAACAGGCAAATTTGCCAAGCATGATAGAAGATGAATGTGGTGAAAGGCAGGAGGTTCTAATTAAAATTGAGGCTGGCAATGAGATTGAAGGGGAGAAGGTTAGTTACTTGTGCAAATTACTCTAACGGATTTTGTTGGTTCTATTTTGAATTGTTTTGGGAAATCGTGTTAGTGTAAATCTAAATGTTAAAGAATATGGAAATTAATGATAAGATGAGCATCTTTGTAATATTATGCTAAAATGTGTTATTATGATAGTTTACCTATATATATATATATATATATATATATATATATAGAGAGAGAGAGAGAGAGAGAGAGAGAGAGAGAGAGAGAGAGAGAGAGCAGGTGTTATTAATGTCTTGAAGAAAAAAAGAAAAGAAAGGAAACAATTCAGATTTTGTCCACATATGGTATGCACGGATTAGACTGAGCAGAAGGAAGCTAGTAATGAAAGTAGCTAATTAAAATGTATTTCAAATCAATGGGTTCAAATCCAATTGAAATCCAAATGTTGTCATCCAAACACAACCTAAGATAAACCTGAAATTTAGACCGTTAAAACAACCTTCATCCTGGACAAATCAGAGTAGGGTGCCATCAAGCCAGAAGGCAGTTGACCATCTGTTTCTTCTGTGCTACATTGCTAGGGAACTATGGTGTCTCTTTCCTCTTTGTTAGTCGTCAAGTGGTTTGCACTTCAAGGTTGTGAAGGTGTTAATATCCAAGGACAGCTATTTTATAGGCACTAGAGCAATGCAATCTTTTTTTTTTTATTTTTTATTTTTAATGCCTGAATATGGTGTATGCAGAAATAAAGAAAGAAATACTTAACCTATGATTATATTGA
This sequence comes from Castanea mollissima, assembly GCA_014183005.1. Lineage (NCBI taxonomy): Eukaryota > Viridiplantae > Streptophyta > Magnoliopsida > Fagales > Fagaceae > Castanea > Castanea mollissima. Next base: position 43,979,568 of record JACAVU010000003.1, read on the forward strand.
ATTCTTATTCTTTGGTGCCATAAATATAATACATTCCCTGAGTGGGATTAAACTTGTCATCTCATATTTAAAATGTCAATTTTTGTGAATTGAGACTTATGATGGTTTGCCTTTTCTTTTTGGGATTTTTTAGATATGTGAATATTTTTTGCCTTCATCTTTAAATGATTTACATGCTACTAGAGTATCTCAAAGGAAAAAAAAAAAACTACTATAGTAACACATTTTCTAACCTTTACTTAATAACCAAAAAATAAAATTACATAAAAGAAAAATAAAATCTCTGGTGCCATACATTTATGCACAGCAGTGAAGTCCACTGCATGGATGGTTCAAATATGCACAATTGATTCTCACCTTAAAGATTCTATGTTTATAAAGAACCCCTTTAGTAGATAGATTAGGATTACAATGAAGTTAACCTGTTATTTGGCATTTACTAGTGTAAGTAGATAGATAGATTAGGGCATGTTTGAACACCTGTGTATATTCATTTATGTCAATTATATGACCCTCCAATTGAGTCCAGCTCTCTTTTGCATAATTCTTGAAACTGAGGCACTTTAGTTGGATGTTCAGGATTTATATTAGAATTAGGCAAAAATAAAACACATCCAAATTAGGCAACAGTATTATTATATTAGAATTAGGCAAAAATTTATAAACACATCCAATTTATAAACACTTAGGAATAACAAACAAAAATAACAAAAGCTAAGCAAAAAAAATCTAATCAAAACCCATCAATATACGGGTTGAACCCTAACACTTAGGAATCTAATCAAAACCCATAAAGATACCAAAATACAAGAAAAAAAACCCACAAATATTTCATGAGGCTCCAGAAAAAACCCATAAACAGAGAAAACAGAAAAACCCATCAAAAATTCGAAATCCAAATTGGGGAAAAGGGAAAACAGAAAAACAAACCTTTGTGTGGCTCCGGCATGTTCACAAGCTCTAGGAAAGAATCCGGTGACTTGTGTGGCGGTATGCTTCGGTGTGTGGTGTGGTGGAGATTTGGGCAAGAGGAAGTAGAAGATGGAAGAGGGAGGAAGCAGAGGAATCCAGAAATTTTTGCGTGAAGGAAGCAGAGGTGAAGGCGTGAGCTTTTGTCTGAGGGCGGCTCCGGCGATCAGGCTGTGGCGGTGGTGGAAGGAAGCAGAGGCGTGAGTGAGCTTTCTTCTGTTTTCTCTGTTTTTTCTGAGGTGAATGGCGTGTGTTTGGGTGACCTGGAGAGGGTTTTGTTGCTCCTAATTAAATTGTCCAGGTGTCCTAATGTTAGTGGGTGGCGTAAAACACTGCTTTTACGCCACCTCCGGACGCAATGTTTACTCTAAATAAAACTGCAGGTGGATAAGATGGTTAAAGAAGCTGAGAAGTTTGCAAAGGAAGACAAGGAACAAAGGGATGCCATAGACACAAAGAACCAAGCAGACTCAATTTTGTACCAAACTGAGAAGCAACTTAAAGAGCTGGGAGACAAAGTTCCTGGCCCAGTCAAGGAGAAAGTAGAGGCTAAAGTGAAAGAGCTCAAGGATGCAATCTTTGGTGGATCAACCCAAGCCATTAAAGATGCAATGGCTGCACTAAATCAAGAAGTTATGCAACTAGGACAGTCAATCTATAGCCAGCCTGGCCAACCGAATGCTGATCCTGCTTCTGCTAGTGCACCAGGGTCATCAAGATCAACTAGGAAAACAGCTGATGGTGATGATGTGATTGAAGCAGATTTTACTAATAGCAAGTAAATCACATAACTTGGTGGTGGCAAAATTTCAACCATGCATACTTGGTTTATTTTCTATGTTAGTTTGTACGGCTTGGTTGGCTGTGGTTTTGTTAGCTATGATGTACATCATGACTCTTGCCAGCCCAGTTCTTCATTGTGATCAATGTGATTTAGACAATGGGTAGTTAGTCAAGGCATAAAACTTGGAAGGTGGTTTAGTCTCTTCCATGGCTAGTTAATATCAAGAGGATTCCTTTTTTCAGTATCTCACAATGTTTGTATTTGAAATTTTTTTTACAATGTAAGTGTGTGTGTGTGTGTGTGTTTTCTTGGTAATATAGAATGTATGTTACTACTAGAACAGTCTTTATTTTAGCACTTCCCCCCCCCCCCCCCCCCGCCCTAAAAAAATCTCTTTGAGAACTTGTATCGCGGAGTTGAATAAAAATTCCTACAATACAAGTTGTAAATAAACATTTTCCTACATATGATTGGTTTTATGAATCTTCATTCAGAGCTCTCTTAGCACTTTTTTTATTATAGAAAAAGCTCTTTGAGCACTTGATTATTATTCCGTGTATTTAGACAAGGCTAAAATCACATACAAAGAAAGATTTTTACAAAAATTGTCTAGAGGAATTTATCATATGTATTGCTTAAAGTACAAGGTTTATATCAAATTTGGGCTGCAAGAATTTTTATTCAATTCAACACATGGTTATTTATAAGACTATTCACGTATATTAAATAATCAAATCATATAATTCATAAAAAATGTTGTTAACTATAAGTATACATGGATAGTTTTTCAATTACCACATATTCGATTGCATAAAAATTCTTGCAACTCAATTTTCATATAAACTTTTTTTTTGTTTAAACAAGTCGTATAACTTGTTAAAAATGTTATGTGATTTAAATTATATATGAATGACCTCTTTAATTGTTATATGGTTGGTTGAAATAAAATAACTTTAAGCATGTTAGTAGCTAAACTCTTTGCAAATATGTTTTTATCAATCATCACACAATTAATTGTAGAAATTTCCTTCTAAAAAAATTGTAGAAATTTAAATGGGAATTTGAATTAGTAAGGCTTGGTTGGTGCAATTCTCCGGTTCCCAACTCCTGGACTTAATGTGAAATTGATGATACAACTGGCCCATTAATTTCCAACTAGGTAAGAAAACTCCAACTAATCCTCTGTCCCACACATTTTCTTTCGGTGCAGAAGGGGCCCAAGGCCTTATATTCACGTTGAAATAAAATAGGGGTTCATAGACATTGATTGCTGTCATCTCTTTATGATTGGTTTAACATTATTTTAATACGAACTCACCACTAACACAAATTTTTTCACATAGCAAGTTGTGAAATTGTATGAGCCAATTAGTGTTAGCATTGGTGCTCATATTAAAGTGATGTTAGATTAGGAAGTCTTTTGATTGTGGGGGGAATAAATATGTATCCTCTTGTTGAGTTAAATTTAAATACAAAAGCATTATTGATACATTCATTCAAAAGGAGTATTTTGAAATCAATTTAATTTTACAATCTCTAGAAGACTGGTTTAGGCCGGCTAGAATGGGTGCCTAATCCATTTGCATTTCCATAGCCTAGCCGCCAAATTTAGATTATTGGTTCTAGACTTCTTCTCAAAAGTAAAAAAAGTTATAGACTAGTTTGGTTCATTTTATTTTATTTTTAATAACTTTTAATTTAAATCCTATGATTTAAGGTGGTTTGATTTCAAAATTTGGTTTATAATTTTTAAAATTTTAAACTAAAACTATTTAATTCCAGAAGTCTCAAATTACCCATTGAAAGTTTAAGATAGATAGGGACAACAAGTTCAATTTCATAGTTTTGTTAGTTTCAAATAGAGTTCTGAAAAAAAAAGAAAAAGAAAAAAGAAAAAGAGTTGAACTCGAGTATTAACACTCGATTTCCATCAGTGGAACTCGAGTATTAGACACTCGATTTATATTCCATACTCGAGTTCAATAACAGCGAGTACGCCAGGCAGAGAATTCAAAAATATTTACGGCCAACTGCCACTGAAAAAATTCCCAATGGAAATCGAGTCTCTGAAACTCGATTTCCATTTCAGTGGTTTTTGGGTAAATAAGTCCTATACAAATCGAGTTACAAAGACTCGATTTGTACTAGCAGTATTTAACATTATGCCATCCGATTAGAAATCGAGTTTTAGAGACTTGATTCCTACTAGGTTTTTTTTTGTTTTTTTTTTTTGTTTTTGTTTTTTTTTTTGTTACACTCTTCCCCTACAGCAGTATACCAAAATTTTTTTTTCTTCCCCTGCAATTGTAAACCAGATCCAGAACACATCACATGGGCAATGTATACAAACATTGACTGAAGAGTCCATTGAATTCAAGAAACTGGATTAAAATAGTTACTGGGCATGGGCAGTATAGTTGCCCTCTTAGCTACAGACCATACAAATTTAACCAGAGTACATCCGGCATACAATCTGATTACTAGCTATCATTGCTTCAAACAAGGCCCCTATGGTTGAACTTGCCGAAGTAAGTGCTACTAATGCCAAAGTACTACGGTTGTTGGCATAGCTATAGCAAAAGCTGCACAACACAATGTAATGTAATGAGTACAATGATAGCTACTAGTTCAATTACAACAACATTCAGCAATAAACAAAATAACAACTAAGTCGATACAACATAGTCTACATAGTCGCCTAACACTTGTCCATACTGATACAACATGGTCGCCTAGCACTTATCCATACCAAAGATAACCACAACTCCCACATACAATGCCATTCCAAAATCGAGCCTCCGCTCGCCTGAAAAATATTAAAATGCGGTTGTTAGTTCCTAAATGCGAAGAACAAAAACCAAATCAGATTCTGAGCATATTATATCAAAACAGCAAAGGCACTTGCCTAGTTTATAGCACTATCGCCTATCGAAGCCCCACGGGAACCGCTTGTTGAAGCCCCAAGGGAATTGGGACATCTTCTGCGGTTATGCCCTTCTTCATGACACACTCCGCATCGCTGCCTCGGTTGAATCTCCCTCAAGTTCGAATCTGGGTTCCGGCTTCCCTATTTTAGCCTTCATGAATGCCCCAACGTACCACTTGCAGTTGGTGTCAATGCACGCAGCGCACAATTTAGTTTTGGTCGACCTTCGGATTATAAAATTTCTATTATCCTTTGCTGCGTATATTATCAATGCACGCTTCACTGCCTCTTTATTTGCAAAAGTCAACCCTTTATTAAAATGCATCCTATCTTCCCAAGTAGAAACAAATGGTATCTGACGAAGTGAAGGATCAACCATATTTTCCCAAGTATTTGCGGAGAATGACTCGGCAGGAGGTGTGTAGGCAGTGGTCGTATTTGTAACATGGTGGACGCCAATATCATCGTCCGCATCACCTTCATCATGGCACTCCATATTTTCCTCTTCAAAATTGGAAGCAAGTTCATGGTCATCCACATCCTTCTCAAAGTCGCCTCACTCAATCCTCTCTTCGTACTCATCCATATCATTGAGATTTTTATCATTATTCGCAAAATGATCTTCGTCCTCCACCCCTAAATATGTCTTTTGAGGTTGAAGTGTTTCACCAGTATTGGCAACGTAATCTTGAGATGGGAATGTGTAACCTCCCATTGTAATGCATCCATCGTCTAAGGCTGTAAATTGCAAAGATGTAGTTGTCTGTTACTACAACTCCTCGACATCAACTTCTGCAAGCAGCTCGGAACTTACGTACAACTCAGCAGCATTTACTTGGGGTATTTTATGGATCCTATTAAACATGACATTTACATGTTTATCTTCTTTGATCGCCATTTACTTGTAATTTATCCGTTCATGAAGGACTTCTTGTGGGTAACGATAAATAATATTTATGTCATAACAAGTAGGGCTCAAACTCAGTTCTTTCATTATTTTCATCTTCAAATCATTCAATGTCTTCAACTTACGACGTATCATCATGTAATAGCATTCGATACTCGGCTCTTGAAATGGGAATCCATCAATCTGTTTAGGATTGAAAAGGGGTCCACCGTAGTATACATTTATGTCAATATTCTTCAGAGATTGTGAACCTATTAGAGTCAAGGGTAATATGTTAGTGACATTTTAACACAATTACAAAACATTTTATTATGTACTCAAAGTACAAAAATTACAACTTCTTACATCAAACACACCCCACATTTGCTTATACTCACTCCACATCACATACAAACACACTCAATCATTATCGTTTCATACTCAAACAAATAAAAAATCTAAAGACAACACTTACCCCCACTACAAAATTTCAAATCATTCTAACAAAAAAATAATAAAAAATATTAAACCAAACAATAACAAAAATAGCCATGATAAAAGCCTAACAATACAAATATATCTTAAATATTTTTTACTTCTTATAAAAATAAATAAAAAATAAAAAAGCCTAGCATATATACACTAACTTGTTACATCATATGCATGTACAAACCCCACATTAACATATATACTCAATCATTACCATTTGTTTCTAAACAAAAAAAAAAAAAAAAAAAAAATCATTAATCATACTCAAATAAAAAAAACAAAAAAAAAAACTAAACACACAAATATTCAAATCATTCTATCAAAAATATAAAGAAAAATAACAAACCAAACAAAAAAACTAATGATACATACCCATAAAAAACCTAACATTACATATATGTAACTAACAACTACCCATAAAAAAACCCTAACATTACATATATGTAACTAACAACTATTCAAAAAAAAAAACTAACAATTAGAGAGAGTGTATAAAAGCCTTACTTGACATGAGAATGTGTAAATGGAGGGTGAGTTGGATTTGAAGTTTTTTATGAGAGTGAGAGAGGAAGAGAGAGCTGCTAGATTTTTTGGTGTGGCAAATGGCAGAACCCAGAAAATAGGTATTGTATGATAAAAAGCAGCTGCCCTAACCACATGGAGTAAAGTGGACCAACCATTGCAAATCGAGTCTCTGAGACTTGATTTCCCTTTTTAAAAACCAAGTCTATAAGACTCGATATCTACTTGGAGTCCCCGTTGATCCAACTGACAACATAAATAGTATTTAATTCTTCACATGTAAATCGACTCTCTAAGGGTCGATTTCCAGGTGGCCGCCACGTGGAAAAGTGTCACTTCAGATCTGATCAGCACACACAAATCGAGTATCTAAGAGACGATTTGTAGGCTCAAAATCGACTAGAGTCGAGATGTTAGTATTATATATTTTTCCAGAACAGTGCCTACTAACTATATTCTTGAGCAATTATGGCTAATGGGCCATTTTCCCCTTCCACGCCTCCTCCCTTCCAAAACAGCCACAAGAAACCTAAATGGCAACTAAACAAAACCCTCTCTATCTACGCTTCTTCTCTTCCAAATCAGCCACAATAAACCTAGATGGCTATGAAACAAAACCCTAAGGAAGACTCACAAAAGAAGAAATTGAGTCTTTCAATTCCAGTCATTCTCTAGCCGGCAACAATATTAGTGCATTGAATCCGTCAAACAGGTTTCTCTTTCTCTATTTCTCCTATTATAATTCGATTTTAGTCTACTTGATAAAAGTTTGATTTTGGGCCAAGAAAGTAACGAGAGAATTTTTGTGGTTACCTGACTATTTTTTTCTATACCCAATATTGAAGAAATCTGATATTTGCTTTACTTTGATCGATAAAGAATTTGTGGCTACTTAGTCTATTCAAAAGATATTTGCTTTACTTTAATTAAATTAATTGAACTAGGTGTTAGGATTAGTGCCCTTAAATCCTATTGTATGATACTATGTATGATATTATGTATGACATGATGTATGACTTAATATCGTGATTGATAAAGTTATTTTATTATTATCTAAAATAATGGTAACATGAATATGAGACATTATCATATAGTCCATGAGATGCATTGTATGTGATTTATGTGAAAAGTCACAGAAGATGTAAATCACAAGTTCTTTATAAACTTAGAATTTATAGTTCGTAGTCGGTGATGAAATTGGGCATTTCATCTGTGAAGACTATAACGTATCAACTAAGATGATTTGTCTTGATCATGGAAGTGGAGATTTCTAGTTGATATGTTGATATGTTTTAAGAGTTAAGACATATTGAACAAGACCGCTGTGAGATTTATTATTCTCCTAACGACTGTCAAATGAATAATAAATCTCACGACTTCTATTTGCATGAACTCTTAATCCTAAGAGAATAATGGACTTGATCATGAGGTGTAGGTTGCTTTGATATAATAGGAGTGAGATCTAAAGCGACGGTCAAAACCTCAGTATGTTGGGCAGCCACATTTAGTGTTGATGGAACATATATTCTCAAGATGGAATTCATAATCTTTTGATTGAGATATAAAATATTCCCTTGAGATAAGTTTAATGGGTTCAGTTATTCAGAGAGTTAGGTCTAACCACTTTAGTAAGAAATTACTAAAGTATATATATTTATAAAATTGGATTTCATAAATATATAAGGAATAACTTTAAAGGATTAAACCAGGTACTCAAGGATAAGATGTAGTAATTTACAAAGTGGCAGTCTATATTTATGACTTTGTGTTACTATGAATATTTTATTAAGGGGTTGTATGTATAATAAAGTCTTGAGATATAATTTATTAATAAGACCTAGAGTGCAATTATATTTATATAGTGGTATTAAATATAATTAATGTTTGGACTTGTCAAGAGTTGACGGAAGAACCCAAGGCCCATTGGAGCTAGTGTCTTATTGATCCCTTTTGGTCCCACTCCAAGCCACACACTAAAGCCTAATTGGAAAGGCCCAATAGGCCAGCCCAATTAGATAATCAGTTAGTTATAAAGGGAGAAGCATACAAAATTTTTATCAGTGAAAAAAAGAAAAATAAGAAGCAGTGTGTGAGAGAGTGTGAGACACACTTTCATTCTCCCTTTGAAAAACTGATTGAGAGACCACACATCTTAGGCGTAAAGTGGAATTGGAGTGAAGATTAAAAGTGTTCCCAAGTACTTCTAATCTTTGTTTTGAATTTCTCCACACCAAGGTACGCTATCTTGTTCTTAAATTCTGAATTTTACATAGTGCATGTTATCAATCATGAATGAAATAGATCCTTATTTGTTGCTTCTGCTATGTGTTTTGTATGAGATACAAAACCAAAATTTTTCCTTCACTAGGTAGGTGTGTATCTTAAGTTATATGGCCTCAATTGTATAGTCCTCACACTTGCCTATGTTTTGTGGCTATATAGATAATGTGCTGCTGGTTTCATACCTTTTAATATATATATATATATATAGTTCTTACATGCTAAGTAATGAGTAGAGAAAATTAGTTTCTCGATATTGAATTTGTAATTCTGAAGGATGAGGAAAGGGTACCAGCAAAAACATTTCTTGTTTGCATGCTTCACTCTTGCTAGGATTGCTTGTAATTGTTATATTTCTTCAATGCCTAAGTGGGAAAAGGGAAAATGTCTTTGCAAACGTAATAGGTGAATGGCACAGCTACCTTTATAGGATTGGTTGCAAGTTGCAACATGGTTATCAATGTGTGGTTCTCTATGTGATCTAATACCTTTGCATCTGGTTTAGTTCTAGCCACCAAAAATTCGTAGTGTGGAGAAAGTCTAAACATTCTAATCTATTGCTATTGGTTGTTGTCATTTTATTTTATTTTTTTTAACAGTTTTCATATTTCAGGCATGATTGCGGCATGTATGTTATTAAACACATGTATACACATATTTTCAACACCAATTTACCTTTTTTGGTAATATATTTCTTGGAAGTAAATTTTATAGTTGTCACATAATTTGTTTAAACTGCTTCTTTATCAATAGTGTCTAATTTTTGTAGGAGAACTGGTCGGAACGTTTGCAATACAAGTTGGCATCAAATTTAGTGCTTTCAACGGAGAAGGAACAATGTTCCAAAATTATAGAAAATGCTTCAATGCAGAAGGAACAACGTTCCAAAATTATAGAAAATGCTAAAAAGATTCCACCACATGATTATTTTCGATCACCCAAATGACAGTGATTTGTATAAGATGATGAATGAGAGATTGTTTATGATTTTGTGAATTGTCTATTTTTTTTTCAATGGATGAGAGACTGTTGATAAATCAAACCCTAGTCTACCTATCCAAAAATCTATTCAAGAATGCATTCATGGTTTCACAACATTGTGTAGTCTTATACCTAAAAAAAATGACTTCTCATGTAAGAAAATCTTTTGCATGGATGTGCATGATTTTCCATAATATCTAGATCAATTATGATTGTCCTCTCCATTGATAATAATTATGATGGAACAATAAAAATTATTTTTAGTTATATGATAAATTCATAATTTGCAAGTCCAATTTGTTACTAATAGCAAATTATTAGTTGTCTATATGGCACTAGCCGTTTAAACTTTAAAGATCAAAAGGGTTATAATAAAAAAAAAGTACTAATGAAAAAGCTTTAAATAAAAAAGAACATTATAAATTGAGTAATTATTCTAAATATGATTTTAGGATCCTCTAACTTTTCATTTTTCTTCTCTTTTTTTTTTTTTTTTCTTTTCGAAATTTACAAAAGTTTTTCAACATTTTCTATTTTAGGAGTTCTCTCTCCTTTTAGAGCACAGAGATAATGTTTTGATAGACAATAGATAAATTTGATTACAAAAAATAATGTACCTTAAAGATATGTGTTATAGATAATTAAGTTGTGTTTATTTTGTGATTCTTTCACAAAATAAAATGCTCTGTTTGTTATCCAATGCCTTTTTTTTAATCAATTATCCAATACTTGTTTTTATAAGTCTAATTGTTTTTAATTGAAAATTATCATATATAATATAATTAGTAAGTCATATGATAAAAGCCAACTGAATAACATGCAACACACATATAGAACCATTTTTCAATTTTTAAGGACCCAACTTTTGTTAAAATTCTCTCAAAAAAAAAAAAAATTAAAAGTATATGATTTGATTTTTTTTTTTAATAATTGATTTGGCCCTATATAAAGTCACCCAAAGGTAAATATTTTTTTAATTATCAAATGAGGAAGGCTAGTCCTAGCAACTAGAAGTCTCATTTAGGCTCATGTAAGGTGTATATATATATATATATATTGCCCTACTTCATTATTATCATAAAGACAAATATTTTATAATTAATTTGTTTGGTGTGTTTACTATTGTGGAGGAACGAATCTCTCCCTTAGAAGGTATTGTCTGTTTTGGGAATGAGCTCATGCTTATAAGCTGCGAGTGGGAGGCGTCTCTCCCCGATGTGGGATTGAGCAAATCCATGCGGGTGGTATCGGCCTTCTCGGCCTATTCCCAAAGTGGACAATACCTTCTAAGGGAGAGATTCGTTCCTCCACAACTATCATGTTCACCAACCTCTTTATCCAGAACCTATAATAGCAAGACATATTAATAAGTTGAAACTTGAAACTTGTGAATTAGAATATGCTTTAAGTACTAAGTTGTGAAAGAGGTGGGGTTCAAGTGATAAGTTTAATTGTAACGGTATCTTTTGTGGTATTTTTTGTTTGTTGCTCAAACCACATTTCCTCTTATCCACTATTTACCAATAAATTTTTTTTATCTTGAGAAGAGATTGTGAATTTTTATTTATGTAAAATTATAAATTTGTGCATGAATATATGCTTTTATGGCCAGTGGTTCTACCAACTTTAACTGAAACTTTTCACCAAGACTGGCTGCATAAAGTTTGAGGGAAAACTATGTATTTTATTTTTTTGAATATCATTTAAATAATATTTATTTAATTTTTTATATTATAATTTTTTTAATTGAAGTCATTTTTCATACTTTTTGAAGTACAAAATTACTAGTTAATATATTTTTTTCAAAAACCAATTAATATTTTATATTTAAGTTTTGTTAACATCTACTTTTCAATTGATAATATAATTAAGGTCACCGTTTATAGATTATTAAAAAATTATTATAGGATGTCATTTTCATTTTTTTAATAATCGTGGTCACCTTCCAATTACTTCACCTACCAACTTTGCTATTCCTTACTTCTCAATGTTGGGTTACTTCAGAATTTTAGTAGCCAAATAAAAGTAAATTCAGAGGGTCTTGTTTTAATTAAATATATATAGTATTTTTTTTATTAAGTATTTTTTCAAAAAACACAGCCCTCAACTTTTATTATATTCAAATTAAAAAGAAAAGTTTCTAACACACCAATAGCGTAGGTGAAAAAGATAGTTTCATTTTAACTTATTTGGAGAATTGATAGGCATGTGAGTTTGACAGTGGGAGTACAATTTTATTGACCATGTTAAATTTCTCAATTATATCTATTGTGTTCTTAATTTTTAGATTTTTTAATTACTTTCAATTAAGTATAATGTAATTTTGTGGAAGTGTATACATTATACAAAAGTAGGATCCAAATTTTTTTATTCCAACTAAATATTGTGATCTACCCCCTTTACACGGGCGTGTGTTTAGAGTATTTCTTTTATTTTACTTTAAAAATAAATATATAAAATTAATTGATATAAAAAGGTTATCCAATAAAAATTGACAGCCCAATTTCTTTTGGAAAATGTTTGGTACCAATAAAAAAAATTAAATGTGTCATGTCTTGTGTAACACACGACTCATTTTATTGGTTGGTTTGAGTCAAGTGTATTGCACATGATAGAGACAAATGATATCTTCTTATTAGTAATTGGAGTCCAAAACTCCAAACATTTCTTTAAAACATAAGCTTTAGATTGGCAAAGTCTATGACAACTTAATAATCACTAAGTCAAAACATTAAATCTGCAGAAGCAAACAAAATACATGTTAAACAAAGCACAAATCCAAATGGTTGTCTATAGTACGCATCAAATTTACAATGTAAAATGCATAAACTCATAACTTTTCCCAAAACTGCACATACAATTCCATATCTATACACAAAACCCAGATCCAGATTCTTTTATATACAAGTATAATTGTTTCTTGTCAAAAAAAAAAAGATATAATTGTTGGTGTTATGAAAGTATTTCTTCTAGGATTGACATAAATTTGGTTTCAAATTTCTCCCATAATGTGCTATGAACGAAAGCAATATCTCAAAGGTATTATACGAGAAATTGGGATGTAGCATGTAGCATCCATCATTGAACCTAATTTCTGAGGAAAATGTCTTCTCAAATCCTGTCTGCTACTTACATATATGTCAATACCCAATAGTAAATGAGACAGCATGAGACTGAAATCTTCTTCCGCTCAAAGCATCTTTTTGGATAGGATAGACATTACAAGACCATAAGCTAAGTGCAGTAGCTTTATATCCTTCGAATGGACCTTCATTGTCCAAGTCATTTGACCTCCATAAATTGATTGTGTAATCCCAAGAACCTGAAAAAAAAGAAAAAGAAAAAAGAAACATAAGCATATCGAACCAAAACAAACCTTAGCTAAACTATAAACCTCAATTTACAAGCATAATTTTATTTTATTTTTATTTTTTTTAGCTATAGTTACTAGGAAATAAACCCCAAACACTGAACCACCACAAACGTGGACATGCCATCATTCTTCATCAAATTTTAGCTTTCAGAAATTTGCCAAGTTCAGATGGTACAAAGAATTAGAACAAACATCCAATTAAAAAAAAAAAAAAATTATTCACAGTTTAGAATGAAAAAAAGAAAAAAAGAAAAAAAGAAAAGCAACAAATTGGTCCACTCTATGCTTATACTGTCATGTGCTCATTTCCACACTTTTCTCTTTTCCTTTTTGTTTAATTATGTATGCAGAGGATGATTTCTAGCAAGGTCTCCTGCTACATTCCCTTCTAAGCCATGTAGATGAGGTGTGATATCCAACAAGCTTTATATAAAAAAATCATGGATGAATATACCATTACGCATAAGTTTTGGTTAATAACTACCAAACAGCCAAGGATGCTGTTTGGATATATGTGTTTCACTTGTTTAGGACATATGTCATTCTTTTATGTAATTGACTAATCTTTTGACAAAACGCACTTTACTTGTAATTGGGTAGATTTAGGATGAGTTTTATGCTTCAAAAAACTATGTTTCAAGATTAAATGTTGAAGTCATCAAGTCTGTCCAAGAAACAAGCTGAAAAGTGCAAGTTTATTAAAACTCGACACCTAGCATGTGTCGAGGTTTAAAGAGCTGTTCTAGCCTTGTGGCTCGACAGCTTCTCGACAACATCTCGACACCTCTATCTATTAAGGTTTAAGAAAAATAGATTTTGAGTTCTGTTTTGATTCCAATCCGTGGATGTGTTTTTGGGCCTTCTTTTCTCCTAACTCTAGACATATGAAATGATTATTTTAAGGGCCATCAAAGAGTACACAAGTTGCACAAGCATTGAGAAATCCTTGTTCAAGCAAGTTGTGACTTGAGACAAAGTTTTTGCCCTAGTTCATCTCTCTTGTGAAGAAGTTGCTGTGTAATGTGCACCGTAGGGTTTTGTAACCAAGCATCTTCTTGATTTTCATCATGTGGATGAATTGAAGAACTTTGCAGCCAACAATCTTCTCTAGTTGGTGATTGAAGTTGCGTATTAGGATCCACGCAATTGGTTAGTCACGTACTTGGGAGTCATGCATTGAAATGAGAAATTGTCACTACAAAACAAGTCTAATTGGATATTGGGGTAAGGGTTCAACTGTAGGTTCGTAAGTTATTTGAGATTCCTTTACTTGTAATTGATGGAAATATGCATGTGCGTAGCGGAAAAACAACGGATCTACTTCATTCATAAAAGTTAACATGTACTATACAAGTTTCAGAATTTGAGAACAAAAAAGCGTACCTTGGAGCGGTGAATTTCAAAACCGAAGATGAGAAGCACTTGGGAATACTTTTAATCTTCACTCCAATTCCACTAATGCCCAAGATATGCGGTCTCTCAATCAGTTCCAAAAGGAGAAACGTCAAAGTGTCTAACACTTTTTACACCATTTCACAATAGTGTTCTTCAAATCCTCTACAGCAAAAATTCTGCATCTTTCTCTCTTTGTGTCAAACCGATTATTTAATTGGGCTAGCCTTTTGCGCATTTCCAATTGGGCTTAAGTGTGTGCCTTGGAGTGGGACCAAAATGGACCAATAAGACACTAGCTCCAATGGGCCTTGGGCTTTTTTGTCAATTCTTGACAAGTCCAAAGTTATCATTAACTATATTTAACACCACTATATAAATATAGTTGCACTCTAGGCTTTATTTATAAATTATATCCCAAGATTTTATTGTACATGCAACCCCTTCATAAAATATTCGTAGTAACACAAAGTCATGAATGTAGACTACCACTTTGTAAATTACTACATATTATCCTTGAGTACCCGGTTTAATCCTTTTAAAGTTATTCATCATATATTTATGAAATCTAATTCCATAAACATATACTTTAGTAACTCCTTACTAAAGTGGTTAGGCCTAACTCTCTGAATAAAAAACCCATTAAACTTATCTCAAGGGAATATTTTATATCTTCGTTAAAAGACTATGGATTCCATCTTGAAAATATATGTTTCATCAACACTAAATGTAGTTGCCCAACATACTGAGGTTTTGACCGTACCTTTATATTTCACTCTTGATATATCAAAGTAACTTACACCTCATGATCAAGTCTATTATTCTCTCAGGATTAAGAGTTCATGCAAATATAAGTCGTGAGTTTATTATTCATTTGACAGTTGTTAGGAGAATAATAAATCTCACACTGGTCCAGTTCAATATGTTTTAACTCTTAAAAGATATCAACTAAAAATCTCCATTTCCACGACCAAGACAAATCATCTTAGTTGATATGTTATAGTTTTCACAGATGAAATGCCCAATTTTCATCATCGACTACAAACTACATTTTGAGTTTACAAGGAACTTGTGATTTATATCTTCTGTGACTAAATCACATAAATCACATACAATGCATCTCATGGACTATATGATAATGTCTCAATATTCATGTTACCATTATTTTTAGATAATAATAAAACAACTTTATTAAACACAACATTAAGTCATACATAATGTCATAAATAATAACATACATAGCATCATACAATAGGATTTAAGGGCACTAATCCTAACAATCTCCCACTTGCCCTAAAGACTATTGTGCACTAATCTAACTCCTATCTCCTCCAAATGTGACTCGAAAGTCCTTTGGGGCAAGGCTTTAGTAAAGGGATCCGCTATATTCTTTGTACTATCAATCTTTGCTACAACCACATCTCCACGAGCAACAATGTCTCGAATGATGTGATACTTTCTCTCTATGTGCTTTCCTTTCTTGTGATTCCTTGGATCCTTGGATTGTGCAACTGCTCCACTATTGTCACAGAACAATGTAATAGGAACTTGCTCAATTCTCACAACACCAAGATCAGAAAGGAATTTGTTGAGCCAAATAGCCTCCTTTGCTGCCTCACAAGTAGCAACATATTCAGCTTCCATGGTAGAGTCCGCAATACAAGATTGCTTAATACTCCTCCAACTTATGGCTCCACCTCCCAAGGTAAAAACACATCCCGACGTGGATTTTTGCAATCTAGATCCAACTAGAAATCCGAATCTGTATAGCCAATGGGAATCAAATCCTCACAACGGTAAACAAGCATATAATCTCTTGTTCTCCATAGATACTTGAGAATATGTTTTACAGCTTGCCAATGTTTTGGTCTTGGATTTAATTGATATCGGCTGACCATGCCAACTAAATAACAAATATCCAGTCTAGTACATAGCATGGCATACATGAGACTTCCCACAGTAGAAGCATAGGGAATTTGTCTCATCATATTTTCCTCCTCTTGAGTCTTAGACCTTTGGTCATCATACAAAGGAACTCCATGTCTAAAAGGAAGTAATCCTTTCTTGGAGTTTTGCATGCTAAACCGTTCTAGAACCTTATCTATATATCCAGCTTGTGACAAACCTAACATCCTATTCTTTCGATCTCGCCAAAGCTTGATCCCTAGGATATAGTTAACTTCGCCCAAGTCCTTCATATCAAATTGGCTTGACAATCAAACTTCAACTGATGACATTACCCCTACATCATTTCCAATGAGTAGAATGTCATCTACATAAAGCACTAGGAACATTACTACTTTATTTTGATGTCTTTTGTACACACATGGTTCATCAAGATTTTGTTCAAAACCAAAAGACTTGATTTCTTGATCAAATCTGATGTTCCATGACTTAGTTGCTTGCTTAAGTCCATAAATGGACCTTTTCAACTTGCATACCAGTTGCTCTTGGTTCTTTGCTATGAAACCTTCCGGTTGCAACATGTAGATTTCTTCTTCAAGATTGTCATTAAGAAAACAGTCTTGACATCCATTTGTCAAATCTCATAATCATAATGAGCAGCAATGGATAAGAGAATTCTGATAGATTTAAGCATGGCTACTGGCGAAAAAGTTTCATCATAGTCAATGCCCTCTTTTTATGTATACCCTTTCGCCACTAGTCTTGCTTTAAAGGTTTCAACCTTTCCATCTATCCATCTCTTCCTCTTGTAAACCCATTTGCAACCAACAGGTTTAATGCCGTTAGGCGCCTCTACAAGATCCCATACATGATTGAAATACATAGAATCCAATTCAGATTTCATAGCTTGGACCCAATGATATGCATCTATATCATTTAATGCTTCATCATAAGTGTAAGGATTCGATTCAGCTTCTTTTGAGATAGCTTCATAAGTTTCTCCCAAACCTATGAATCTCACAGGAGGTCGAACAATTCTCCCACTATGATGAGGCAACTGTGTATTAGACAACTCATGAGTAATATCTTGTGGTGTATCCAATGCAACCACATCATTCCTAGTTTTATCCAATGGTTGTTGATTTACAAATTCATTCATTTCAGCAAATACAACTCTACGTCTAGGAGTAAAATTATTCATATAGTCATTTTCCAAAAATCTAGCATTTGTACTAACAAAAACTTTGTTATCATTTCGAATATAAAATAAATAACCTCCAGTTTCTTTTGGATAACCCACAAGCAAACATACTTCTGATTTTGGTTCCAACTTATTAGGCTTCCCCTTTAGCACATGTGCTGGACAACCCCAAATGTGGAGATACCTCATACTAGGCTTACGCCCACTCCACAATTCCATGGGTGTTTTGGGAACAGATTTTGATGGAACTAAATTCAAAAGATGTATTGCTGTATCTAAAGCATACCCCTAAAAAGAAATTGGTAAAGTTGAATAACTCATCATGGACCTAACTATTTCCAAAAAAGTCCTATTCCTTCTCTCCGCTACACCATTTTGTTGAGGAGTTCTAGGTATAGTCAATTGGGATATAATCCCATTTTGAATTAGGTAATCCTTGAAATCCCCAAGAAGGTATTTGCCACCTCGATCAGATTGAATGGCCTTTATGCGTTTGCCTAATTGATTCTCAACTTCAGCCCTAAACTCTTTGAACTTTTCAAAGGCTTCGGACTTCCATCTCATTAGGTACACATAACCATATCTTGAGTAACCATCCGTAAAAGTGATGAAATACTCATAACCTCCTTTTGCTTGTGTTGACATAGAACCACATACATCTGTATGAACTAATTCAGGCAACTTTTGGGTTCGTCTACCTTTTACATTAAAAGGTCGTTTGGTCATTTTGCCTTCCAAACAAGATTCATAAAATGGAAATTCATCAAAGTCTATGAGCTCTAGGAGTCCATCTTTGATCAGTCTTTGAATTCTATTTGAATTACTATGACCTAAATGCAAGTGCCAAAGATATGCATCACTAAAAGGAAACTTTCTCTTTAATGATTTTACATGAGAGTTATCATCTAATTCAAAATTATGTAATTCATGCTTATAAAGAGTTAAAATATAAAGACCATCCACAACATTGCCAAAACAGATAAACATTTAATCCTTCTTTATTACAACATTGTCTTTTAGGATAATACAATACCCATGTTTACCCAAATAAGTTGCAGAAATTAAATTCCTACGAATATTAGGTACAAACAGACAGTCTTGTATATTAAAACCCTAGACTCAAAACACAAATTAACAACTTCAATTGGAATTCTGCTCCCATCAGCCAAAGTAAGAAACAATTCCCTTTCACTCAGCTTTCTAGTCTCCTGAAACCCCTACAAAGAATTGCAGATATGATTAGTGCAACTTGAATCCACACATCAGGAATCCGTGGGATTCTATACCAAACATATTTCAAGAAGAAAGGAAGTTTTCATACCCTTGTTCTTGGCAGCCTTAAACTTTGGACAATTTCTCTTCCAATGTCCTTTCTCACCACAATGGAAACACTTTCTTTTGAGCTTCTTTCCTTTATTGGCAGCCCCTAAGGCAATTTGCTTACCCTTTTGCTTAGTGAAGTCCTTCTTCTTTTTCTTCTTCTTCTTACCCTTGCCTTTCGACTTGGGTTGAGAAGTAGAAGTTCCACTCACATTGGCTTCAACACTAGAAGTACCAAGGATGCCTTCCGCCGCCACTAACTCATTCATTAATTCAGACAAGGAATAAACCTTTTTGTTCATATTGTAATTGATGCTGAATTCTTTGAATGATTCCGGTAGTGATTGGAGTATCATATCCACTTGGGATTCTCCATTAATGTCGGCACCTACAACCTCTAATGTATTCAGATTAGAGATCATTCTAAGACAATGCTCTCTCACTGAAGTTCCTTAAGCCATTTTGGTATTATAAATTTGCCTCATGGTTTCTTGCCTTGCTGTACGCCCTTGCTCACCAAACATCTCCTTCAGACTATGCATAATGTTCGAAGTAAGTTCTACATCCTGCATTTGATGTTGTAGAACATTTAAGATGGATGCTAGGATGTTGCACTTGGCCATTTCATTAGATTTCTGCCAACGATCGTATGCCTGTTTTTCCTCAAGAGGAGCATCTAATGAAGGAAAGCTAGGACATGGTTGAGTAAGCACAAATTTGTGCTCTTCAGCTGTTAAAACAATGTCCAAATTTCTTTTCCAGTCAACATAGTTAGACCCAGTCAGTTTGTTTTGATTAAGAATAGAAACAAGTGGGCTAAAAGATGCCATGTTTAAATTTTAAAATAATAAACATGAATATAATAAGTAAATTGGACATTATCAATTTATGGAACCTTAACAAAACCATAAAATAATATATGCAACGACAACCCAATCCCATGTTTAAAATTCCTTGGAAGCAAGTAAATTATAAACACTATGATTGATTGGGAACTATTCTCATTATTAGTGATATCATAATAACTCTTATCAAACATTAATAATATGTCGTTCTTCCTTTAGCCTCTAAGTAATAATGACATAGCTCCGAAGGGAGGTTAACATTAAACTTAGTCTAGTGTACACCATTGACTGAATTCTATGTGAGTCATTAAGTAACTCCATGGTAGCGTGGTTATTCTTAATGTAAAAACACATATTATTTACCATTAAGAAGTTTAACCTGTAGTACCATGAATTAAACACCCTCCGAAGGGAGCAAGGCATATACACCAAGGTGAGGTGCTTAATCACACTACTATAAACCATCAATGGAGGCCGTGAGATCCAACCTTTGTATCTCTCTCCCACTAGATGTTTTAAAATAAAGGTTTTTAAATTTAAAACATGCATAAACTAATTACACATTGCCTTGCTCTTTATATATGTAAAAACACATAGAAAAATTATGAATCCACAGTCCTTGATCGATCGAGGATGTACCTCGATTGATCGAGGATGTACCTCGATCGATCGAGAAAAGTTTGGTGGCCCGATCGATCCTCAATAGATTCTCGATCAATCGAGAAAAAGTTCTACGAAGCTCGATTGATTCTCGACAGATACTCGATTGATCGAGAAAGCTTCTGTCAGCTCGTTAGATGCTCGACAGATCCTCGATCGATCGAGCGTCGTGAATTTCAAATTTTTCAGAATTTTTCTAAAACAGTTTTTATATGTTTTCATGTACAAAACAACCAACATACGATCATAATGAACATAAATTGATATCAAAACTGAATTACATTGATGCTATAGCCTTAAAGTTCAGTTTAACATACATAAACTAAATTTTTAAACAACATCATAACATTAAAATAAGTTTTTATCAATCAATAATTTGAAGAACTATGCAGAAAACAAATTTCTAACAACATGAAACTATTTTCTGTACTTCCAAAACTATAAACATGTTAAACAAATATGAAATGAAGACCGATCTGATACCATTTAATGGAAATATACATGTGCGCAGCGGAAAAATAACGGATCTACTTCATTCATAAAAGTTAACATATACTATACAAGTTTCAGAATTTGAGAACAAGAGATGTACCTTAGAGCGGTGAATTTCAAAACCGAAGATGAAAAGCACTTGGGAATACTTTTAATCTTCACTCTAATTCCACTGACGCCTAAGATGTGTGGTCTCTCAATCAGTTCCAAAAGGAGAAATGTCAAAGTGTCTAACACTTCTAACTAATTATCTAATTAGGCTAGCTTTTTGGACCTTTCCAATTGGGCTTAAGTTTGTGGCTTGGAGTGGGACCAAAAGGGACCAATAAGAGACTTGCCCCAATGGGCCTTGGGTTTTTCCGTCAACTCTTGACAAGTACAAAGTTACCATTAACTATATTTAACGTCACTATATAAATATAGTTGCACTCTAGGCCTTATTTATAAATTATATCCCAAGACTTTATTGTATATGCAACCCCTTCATAAAATATTTGTAGTAACACAAAGTCATGAATGTAGACTGCTACTTTGTAAATTACTACATATTATCCTTGAGTACCCGATTTAATCTTTTTAAAGTTATTCATCATATATTTATGAAATCCAATTCCATAAACATATACTTTAGTAACTTCTTACTAAAGTGGTTGGGCCCAATACTCTGAATAACCAAACTCATTAAACTTATCTCAAGGGAATATTTTATATCTTCGTTAAAAGACTATGAATTCCATCTTGAAAATATATGTTCCATTAACACTAAATGTGGTTGCCCAACATACTGAGATTTTGACTGTACCTTTAGATCTCACTCCTGATATATCAAAGGAACCTACACCTCATAATCAAGTCCATTATTCTCTCAGGATTAAGAGTTCATGCAAATATAAGTCGTGAGTTTATTATTTATTTGACAGTCATTAGAAGAATAATAAATCTCACACTAGTCCAGTTCAATATGTTTTAACTCTTAAAACATATCAACATATCAACTAGAAACCTCCATTTCCATGATCAAGACAAATCATCTTAGTTGATATGTTATAGTCTTCGTAGATGAAATGCCCAATTTTCATCACCGACTACAAACTACATTTTGAGTTTACAAGGAATTTGTGATTTATATCTTCAATGACTAAATCACATAAATCACATATAATGCATCTTATGGATTATATGATAATGTTCCAATATTCATGTTACCATTATTTTTAGATAATAATAAAACAACTTTATTAAACACAACATTAAGTCATACATAATGTCATAAATAATGACATACATAGCATTATACAATAGGATTTAAGGGCACTAATCCTAACAGTAACCGCTTGTTGTGATAATAGTGGAATTTCGGGAGTGGTGACCTTAAAATCACCCGATGGGATTTTTGCTGTGTAAATTTTCCCCATTCGTAAACAAATTACTGTGTCATTTAATTTCCGCTGCATACTTAGTTTAATTGGTGATTTGTTTGTACTACCACGCAATTTGCATGTTAATTTGATTAATTAATAACTTGGCTAATTAATCAACTTAATTCACCACAAGGGGTCAATACGTTTTTGGCCTATCAAGTGGTATCAGAGTGGGCACACTCTGATTAGGGTTAATCTTTGTGTGTGATCCACTGACCCCTGTTGTCATGACTGTAACCGGCTTGAAGAGATCTTTGTTTTTAAATACATCTTGTTTTTCTAATCTCTATTTGTTTGAGTGTCTCAGAAAATACAAGTCTAAAAGTTATTTGAATTCTCTTATGATGACTATTGGAAAGATCTCAATTTGAACAAGAAGAAACTGGACTGTCTCAGAATGAAAATGTGCAAAGGAGTTTGTCTGAGAAGAGTGAAAATTAAAGGCCTAGCTCAAAAAAGGTAAATTAGAGAAAATACCATTCCCACTGATCTGTCATCTAAGCATGAGGTGTGTTTTATGATGAAGTCCGTATTTAAAGTTATGGACACGTGTTTGTGGTACCTAGACAATACATGCTCAAGACACATGACTGGAGACCAATCTCTCTTCAAGATCTTTGAGTCTAAGAAAGGTGGCAATGTCACTTTTGGTGATGGGAGCAAATCACAGATAAAAGGGAAAGGAATTATCTCTCTACCTGGATTACTGGACATTGCAAATGTTCTTTATGTGGAAGGCCTGAGGGTGAACCTACTGAGTATAAGTTAGATATGTGATCAAGACTTCATGGTGCTATTCTCCAAGGGAAAGTGTCTTGTCATGGATGGGTCTGGAAAGAAACTCATAAGTGGTGTTCACACTCTAGACAACTGTTAGGGATTGGTTCCTGATGTTGACATTGTGTGCAATAGCATTCGGTTTCCAAATGAAGATCTATGGCATCAACAGATGGGACATGCTAGTTACAACCATCTTTCTATTGTATCTAAGCATGAATCAGTTTTAGGGATACCAAAGCTTAGTAGAATGAGCAATGTGGTGTGTGGACCATGTCAGCTTGGGAAACAAACGAAAACTAAGCATCCAAGCACTTAGACATCAGCTACATCTAGACCATTGGAGCTACTACATTTGGATTTTATGGGTCCAACTAGAGCTGAGTCTCTTGGAGGTAAGAGATACATCATGTTTGTGGTAGATGACTTCACTAGGTACACTTGGGTCATTCTTCTATGATCCAAGTTTGATGCTCCTGAGCATATTGAAGCTTTGTGCACAAGACTACAAAATGAAAAGAGACTGAAAATTGACAGAATTCAAAGTGACCATGGTAAAGAATTCGAGAACTCGTATATGGAGTCCTTTTGCACAAGATCAGGTATATCTCAAGAATTCTCTGCTCCTATTACTTCTCAACAGAATGGTGTAGTAGAAAGAAAGAACAGGGTTGTTCAGGAGATGGCTAGAAACTTATGCGGAGAAGTTATTAACACTGCATGTCATACAATTAATAGAGTGTATTTTAGACCCGGTACCAAAAAGACCACAAATGAGTTATGGAAAGGAAGAAAGCCGAATGTGAAATATTTCAGAATCTTTGGAAGTACTTGTTTTATCCTAAAGGACAGAGAGAATGTGGGAAAGTTTGATTGCAGAAGCGATGAAGGGATATTTCTGGGATACTTCTCTACAAGCAAGGCTTATCGACTATATAACAAAAGAACTATGAAGGTTATGGAAATAGTGAATGTTGTTATTGATGAGTCTTTAGATTCTTGTTCTGAGAAAATAAATGAGGAACTTCCTAAAGAAATTCTTCCTTCTGAACCTCGGGAATTTCAAGAAATCTTTGAACAAGAGCCCACATCTCTAAGTACTCCCGGTACTCCAAGTGTTGTGGAAAAGTTAGCAGATATGCCTACTTCACCAGATTATGAATCTCATGAAGAAAAAGGACCTTCCTCCAGGATCAAATCAAATCATCCTCTAGAAGTCATTGTGGGAAATATGAATGAACTCACATTAAGAAAACGTACAGTTGACAAATGCGTTGCTAACTTTGTGTCTTATTCTTGTTATTTGTCACAAGTTGAACCCACTAAAGTTGAGGAAGCTCTTTAGGATGAAAATTGGGTTGAAGCAATGCATGATGAACTACTTCAGTTTCAGAGGAATGATGTCTGGACTTTAGTTCCTAGACTGGAGGGCGAGCACGTCATTGGCACAAAGTGGATATTCTGCAATAAAACTGATGAGGAGGGAAATGTGATCCGCAACAAGGCTCGACTTGTAGCTCAAGGATACTCATAAATGGAGGGAGTTAACTATGATGAAATATTTGCCCCAGTTGCTTGTATGGAGTCCATCATAATTCTCCTTGCCTTAGCATGTCACTTAAAGTTCAAGCTTTACCAGATAGATGTAAAGACTGCTTTCTTAAATGGACTACTTAAAGAAGATGTCTATGTGGCTCAACCAAAAGGATTCATTGATCCACACTTTTCGGACCATGTGTTGTACCTCAAGAAGGCATTGTACGGATTAAAGCAAGCACCTAGAGCCTGGTATGATTAGCTAACTCAATACTTGGTGTCACATGGGTTCAAAAGAGGAAAGGCTGATCAAACTCTCTTCATCAAGAGGGAAGATGGCGAGCTGATGGTTGCTTAAGTCTATGTTGATGACATCATCTTGGGATCAACTAAGGATGAACTTGCTCATGGCTTCTCAAAACTCATGCAGGCCGAGTTCAAGATTAGCATGATTGGAGAGCTATCTCACTTCCTTAGATTATAGATTCGCCAACAAGATTCAAGTATATTCCTCTCTCAATCTAAATATGCTAAGAATCTTGTGAAAAAGTTTGATTTAGAATTTGCTAGTTCTGTTAGAACCCTTATGAGCCCAAATGTTAAACTCACTGTGGACTTGTTAGGTAAAAGTGTAGGCTTATCACTTTATCGAAGCATGATAGGTAGTCTTCTTTACCTTACTGCTAGTAGACCTAACATTAGTTAGAGTATGGGAGCGTGTGCTAGATATCAGGCTAATCCCAAAGAGTCACATATGATTGCTTTGAAAAGAATCATAAAGTATGTCAAAGCTACTGCAAACTTTGGTGTGTGGTACAGCAAGGACACAAATGATGTCTTAGCTGGATATTTTGACGCTGATTGGGCTGGGAATGTTGATGATAGAAAAAGTACATCGGGGGGTTGTTTCTATGTGGGTAATAATCTTGTCTCCTACATGAGCAAAAAGCAAAACTCCATCTCTTTATCCACTACTGAAGCTGAGTACATTGCTGCTGGTAGTTGTTGCACCCAACTCCTATGGATGCAAAAACTCCTCCATGATTATGGTATTTGTCAAGAGCATCTTTCCATCTACTGTGACAATACCAGTGCCATCAACATCTCTAAAAATCCGGTTCAACATTCTTGAACTAAACGCATAGAGATTCGACATCGCTTCATTAGGGAGCTTGTCAAATATGGTACTCTCACCCTTGGTTTTATTCACACTGATGATCAGAAGGCTGATTTGTTCACCAAACCTCTAGATAGTAAACGTTTTGAATTCCTTCGTCAAAACATCGGTGTTATCTCCATGGATTAATCTCCTTCTCCCTTCCTTCCTCTTCATGCATCTGTGTCCAGTTTTGTGCATTGTTTTGCTTTATTTAACATGTTTTTGTTCGCTTACTTTCAGTTTTTGTTTTATTGTGTTTGTTTTAAAAAAAGAAAAAAAAATTGAAAAATATAAAAAATAGTGTGTGTATGTGTACATTGGTTCTTGTGAACCTTAAAATGGCCATTGAAATAGAGTTTTCTAAACTTTGTATCTCTTGTAGCTTAGATAAGCATCTTTATACACAACTAAGCAAGTGAGCTTTGTGACTCTTTGTTTGTGATGAGTAAGGTTAAGTGATCTCTTATACTTAACACTCGTATCACTTTTTTTTATGGGTAGGACTAGAAAATCCTAAGAGAAAGGCATAAATAACCATCTCACCACTATTGCCCGTCAATCATGAAATGACATCTGTATGCTTCAGCATAGCAAAAGTGCAATGTCAATGACATTTGTATGCTTCGGCATAGCAAAAGTCCAATGTCAAAAGCTTAACATAATTGGGTATTTCTTCTTTCTCCTTTGTATACCCATGCATGGTTTGCTTAATAAAAAGAAAATATGCAAAGAAAATAAAAGCAAAATAAAAAAAAAATGCTTTAAATATGATTGCAAACGTGTTTTCTAGAAGATGTGGGAGTTATAGGGTATACCTTAAATGTGATAGTCCCCATCAAACAATTATGATTGTGTGTGAGCAAAAGTGATTTTCTCATATCTCAAATCGTCATAACATAGAGACACTTATGCAATCTTGTGATGTTTTTCACATACAACACGCAATATTCTTTGCTACTTTTGATACATGTGCAGGTACAATGTGATTTGGCCATCACAAGGTTTGCATGTGTTGATGTATACTTACTAAACTGTCTTGATTTGTTTTTGAAATATAAAATCGGTTAGACATGTTTAGTGTGTGTGTGTGTTTTGGGATCCATGTGCTTAAATTGTTGTTGAGAGATGGTTTTGAGAGTCTTATATGTTGATTGGATTATTTGTTGAGTTGCATGCGTGATTGCATTCATGTCTGTGTTTTTCCTAACGTGGAACCAGGGGCAAAGCTAGTAGTACAGCCCATGCGGACCTTCCATCCTGATGTCAAAGCTCAGATTATTCAAGAAGTTCAAAAACTCCTGATGGCTGGGTTCATCAAGCCTATCATGCACCCAAAGTAGCTTTCAAATATTGTACCGGTCAAGAAGAACAGAAAAATACAATGCTGCATTGACTTCCAGAATCTTAATAAAGCATGTCCTAAAGATGAGTTTCCAATTCCAAATATGGATATGCTCATTGATTTAGCTGTTGGGCATGCTATGTTCTCATTCATGGACAGTTTCAGCAGTTACAATCAAATCAAAATGTTATCCAAAGATGCAGCCAAAACAGCCCTCCGAACTCTTATTGCCAACTTTTACTACACTATCATGCCCTTCGATCTTAAAAATGCTGGAGCCACATATCAAAGGGCTATGACCACAGTCTTTCATGACTTGATTCATAAAGAAATTGAGGACTATGTGGACGACATTGTTGTGAAGTTAAAGACAAGAGGAGATCATCTTGCTATCTTACGAAAGGTCTTTGAAAGGTGTTGACTTTACAAGCTTTGCATGAATCCACTCAAATGTGCCTTTGGAGTTACGACTGGAAAATTTCTAGGATTTCTTGTCCACCAAAGAGGCGTAGATGTTGATTCTAGCAAAGTACAAGTCATTGCTACTATGAAGCCACCTACTACACTCACACAGCTTAAAAGTTTCCTTGGTAAACTCTCATACATCCGGCAGTTCATTCTAGGTTTCGCTGCCCTTACAACGGTCTCTACACCACTGCTGAAAAAAAGAAGACCCTTTCGCTGGGATTCCAAATGCCAGCAAACATTCCTCTAACTGTAGTAGCTTATGACTAGACTGCCAACCGTATATGCACCCATACCAGGGAAACCACTCAAGCTATATTTGGCTACCAATGATAAGGCAATTGGGGAACTTATAGCCCAAGATGATCAAGAAGAAATAGAGCGACCGGTTTATTATGTTAGCAAAAAATTAAAAGAAGATGAAACCCATTACCCAAGGGTTGAAAGGGCTTGTCTTACTCTAATATATGCTGCCAGCGACTACGTCAATAGTTGCTAGCTCACACGGTACAACTCTTAACAAAATCTCATCCAATCCACTCACTCTTGAGGCTACTGGTTTCTTTCCGGAAGGCTAGCACAATGGCTCTTACAATTATCTGAGTTTGAGATCATAACAATCAACCCAACAGCTGTAAGGGGTCAACCCATCGCTGATTTACTATCAAACTTTCCCAGTGAAGACAGTTGGGACATTACTGATGATGTACCTGGAAAGCTGCCAGCAGTTGCACTGATGGAAGTAGCTAGGGCTGTTTGGACTTTACATTTTGATGGATCCTCTACCACTTCTGAAGGAGGGGTTGGAATAATCCTATCCTAAAATACCAAAGAAACAATAGCTATGTCATTCAAGCTTGATTTTCCATTCACGAACAATATGGCTGAATATGAGGCATATCTTACGGGCCTAGCGGTGGCTTGTGAAATGGGTATCAAACATCTTCAAGTAATTGGATATTCAAATCTGGTTGTTTGCCAAGCTAAAGGAGATTTTGCACTCAAGGAACCATCTTTAACTCCATATAGAGCTATAGCTCAAAAGTTGGAGGACTCTTTTGAAGAATTCAATATTAAGCACTCTCAAAGGTCCAACAATTGCTTTGTCGATGCTCTAGCCACCTTGGGGTCAAAGGTCAAATTTGAAGGTGCAACTACAGATGTTACTATTGTGAAAAGGCCTATCCCTGTCGTACGAATGTTGAAGGAAGAATTCTTTGATTAACCGCTGGGTTAGACAGATTGGCGGTCTCCCCTTAAAGAAGCACTATTATCATCGAATGAGAAAGATCACTTGAAGGTGCTCAAAGATTATGCAATAATGGCAAGAGAGCTATACAAAAAACTTCCTAGAGGAGTTCTAGATAGATGCTTGAGCCCTGGTGAGTCCACTAAGAGATTGAAAGAAGTTCATGAAAAATCCTGGGGTACCAGCAGTTCTGTCAGTCTCTACAAACGCCTCAGCAGTTGGGTTATTACTGCCCAGAAATGAGCAAACAAGCTGCCACTATCCAAGAACAATGCACCAGCTGCCATTACGCTTTTAATCAAATGGATTCATGTGCAGCCTTTACCACTAGTGATTGGTGTATACCCTTCCTTGAGTATCTCATAGAGAACATCTTGCTTGACAATCATGAAAAGGCCTACCGCTTGAAAAAGTTGGCTACTTGCTATTTTATGGAAGAGGGTATTCTTTTCTAGAAAGGGTTCAATGAGGAGCCTTTGAGATGCCTAGGGACCCCCGAAGCACAATCGGTTATGCAAGAGATACATGCGGGAGAGTTTGGTGACCATTAAGGCAAAGGACGACTTCTCCATTAAACAAGATGCAGCAAAATGTGTGAAGACTTGCCATACTTGCCAAGTCCATGGGAATCTCATACATACTTACCCCACCAACCTCCAAAACATGATGACACTTTGGCCATTCCATACTTGGGGGCTTGATCTAATAAGCCCAATCAATCCAACATCCAAGGGTCATATTTGGATACTAGTGGCTACCAAGTACTTCACAAAGTTGGTCGAAGCCATTTTCCTAAAGAAGGCTACAGGCCCAGCCGTTGCAAATTTTATCCGAGCGCATATAATCTGCAGATTTGGCATGCCTTACAAGATTGTTATTGATAATGGCACTTCTTTTGTCAACAAAGACATCTGAAAATTACTTGACCATTGCCACATCAAGCACCGCAAGTCCATTCCTTATTATCCACAAGGCAATGGTCAAGCGGAAGCTACCAACCGGGTGCTATTAAGAATTCTCAGCAAGATGGTGCATGAATATGAGGGTGGCTGGACTGAACACCTGCTGGAAACCTTATGGGCATACCGAAGTTCAAGCAAAACAGCCACCGGTCTATCACCATTCCCTCTTGTATATGGTATCAAGGCTATATCTCCAGTTAAGTTATTGGTTCCTACCCCAAGGGTTGTTCATGGACAAGAAATAGACGTGGATGCTGCTACTTGTGCAGAAATCAGAACTGTGGAGCTTGAAACCTTGGAGGAAACATGAAATCTTGCCTACAATCGTACCCAACGGTATCAGCAACAAATGGCTAACGCTTACAACAAGGCCATGAAATCCAAGATTTTTGTCAAGGGACAAATGGTTCTAAAGGCAGCAAATCATGTAAGGAGGAATCTCTCAGCACCCTCCAAGTTTGCCCCAAGTTGGGAGGGGCCCTATCTCATAAGGGAGGCCAGTGACAGTGGTTATTATCTTCTAGCTATGGTAGAAGGTCAAAGTCTCACAGAACCTATCAGCGGCAAGTGGCTTAAGTTATACTATGCTTAACTCAACTTTCAAGTATGTACCAAGTAACTCTCTTTTGACCACTACTACGTGAATAAGAATTAAGCTTTGCATTTTGCCTCAAATATGAACTTCTTATATTTTCAAGTACTCTAATATTACTTTATATACATAAGCATGCATATTCAAAACTATGAATAACGCTACAGCCCTAACAGCTGGGCATCTTGAACGAAAATAGTCATGAACACAACGAGTATTTTCAAAATAATGTATATTATTTCCATTGCTATATTTTGGCCTAAATATACTATTTTTTGATAAATAAAGCATTTTTCACAAAATAAATTCATGTACTTGTGCATAAACAAAACACAGCATGCATAGCTGGGGAAATATCAAACTACCACATAAGGTTCACATGGCTGGTGCACCTTTGCACAAAACACAACCTACATAGCTAAATAAACCCAGAATACATTACATGATTCATTACGTCATAATTCAAAAACAACTGTCCAAAATACCAAGCTACTAATAATAATGAAAGAAAAGCTAGTTAAATAAGCCATCGCCGAAGGTTTCTGCTGAAGAAGAAGCACCTCCAGCTGACGAAGACCGCACCATTTCATCTCTCTGACTCAACAAAAGTGAAAGCTCAGCTCTCTTTGCTGCAATTTCTTTCTCAAGATCAGCTATCTTCACTATAAGCTCATCATCTCGGGCAATACAAGCCTCAGCAGTAGCCCAAATTTTATCAAGAATGAATTGGACTCCAAACTTCATGAATAACAAGTCCTTGAGAGCATTCTTCCACTCAAGTGTTTTCTTCAAATTTGAACTCTCAAGCTTTGTATGCTGCATATCTAGCAGTACAACAACAAGCAATTGAAGTCTGGATTTCCTCAATGAAACACCTGGCTTGCATCCAGTTATGAAGTGTGGGTGTTTCCTTATTATTGCTGCTAATAGTGGCTGACCTTCTACAGGAATTTCAAACCACTGGAACATGACAGTATCACTTGGAAGGGGATGGAAGTCAGCTGCCACTTTCTCATTCTCCTCATCCTCTACAAATTTCTCCAAGAATTCTTCAAGGCTCATTCCCTTGGTAGCAACACCAGAAGATTCAATCTACAGCTCTACAAAAAGAAGCATGATTATATCCCTAGTAGTAACAGAAAAGCATTCATACAGCCAAGTATCATTGAACAATAAACTCACTTTATTGAATATGAACAACTCAAAAACATCATACCTAATTGCTTTGGTGAACGTCATGAACAGTCGAAGAAACAACATGTCTTTGGCTGGGCACATCAGCAAAAACTTCCCCAGCAGTATTTGTAACATCAGGGTCCTTGCCAACAGGCTCTTCACTAGACTCCCTAGCAATAGCTTTCCAGCAATCACAAACTCCTCATCAGATAGCCGTAGCTCTAATGGGTTCATGTCTCCCATGCTAGGTAGCAAACAGATCCTTTCTACGTCTTCAAGGGTGACCGTAGTCTCAACCTAATGAAAAAAGAAAGTGTGGGTATCAGTATTCCAGCGGCACACCAGAAAGTGAAGTGCTCTCGCATCTTTGCATATGTTCCACCCACGGGATAAAACCACCGCTTCAAAAATCTTAGCATCCTTCAAAATCTGACAAAATCCTTCATCGGCAACCTCTTGCTCCACCTAATCCGACCAGCCAATGGTTGTGCCATAATGACATAAAAACTGAATAGGAGCTGGCAGAAGCTCTTTTTGCTAAAACCTCTCCAAGTTTCAGCTAATTCTAAAATCACTGAAAGCTATCGAGTTTAATTAATGTTGTCCAAGCTTGTGTAGACTTCAGGTTAGGTCATCCAATAACTCAAACACCTAACAAGCTAAGCTAGTAGATATTTGTTGGGGTTTATGCCCTAAAAATCCAATTTATTGGCATGTCATAAATAATTAAATTGTTTAATTATATGAGACTATCTATAAATGAACTAATGAGACATTATCTTAGTTCATGAGATGCATTGTATATGATTTATGTGATTTAGTCACAGAAGATGTAAATCTCAAGTTCCTTGTAAACTCAAAATGTAGTTCGTAGTTGGTGATGAAATTGGGCATTTCATCTGCGAAGACTATAACATATCAACTAAGATGATTTGACTTGATCATGGAAGTGGAGACTTCTAGTTGTTATGTTGATATGTTTTAAGAGTTAAGACATATTGAACTAGACTGCTATGAGATTTGTTATTCTCTTAACGACTGTCAAATGAATAATAAATCTCATGACTTCTATTTACATCAACTCTATATCCAGAGAGAATAATGGACATGATCATGAAATGTAGGTTGCTTTAATATATCAGGAGTGAGATCTATTAGTCACGGTCAAAACCTCAGTATGTTGAGTAGCCACATTTAGTGTTGATGGAACATATATTCTCAAGATGGAATTCATAATCTCTTAACGGAAATATAAAATATTTCCTTAAGATAAGTTTAATGGGTTTGGTTATTCAGAGTATTGTGCCCAACCACTTTAGTAAGGAGTTACTAAAGTATATATTTATGGAATTGGATTTCATAAATATATGATGAATAACATAAAGAATTAAACCAGGTACTCAAGGATTAAGATGTAGTAATCTTCAAAGTGGCAGTCTATATTCATGACTTTGTATTACTACAAATATTTTAATGAAGGGATTGCATGTATAATAAAGCCTTGGGATATAATTTATTAATAAGGCTTAGAGTGAAACTATATTTATATAGTGGTATTAAATATAGTTAATGGTAACTTTGGACTTGTTAAGAGTTGACAGAAAAGCCCAAAGCCCATTGGAGCTAGAGTCTTATTTGTTCCCTTTTGGTCCCACTCCAAACCACATACTAGAGTCCAATTGGAATGGCTCAAAAGGCTAGCCCAATTAGATAATAATTTATACATAAGGAGGGAGACATACAGGTTTTTCATAATTTTTTTTCATAAGTGTTTTCAAAAGGATCATCTAGGTATGAAATTGTTTATATGTGAGTGTTGGACACTCTCCTATTCTCTCATTGAAAACTGATTGAGAGACACTTCTTGGGCATTAAGTGGAATTGGAGTGAAGATTGAAAGTGTTCTGAAGTATTTCTATTCAGATTGTTTTGAATATCACCGCTCCAAGGTACGCTTCTTTGTTCTTAAATTTTGAGTTTTAAATATCACCGCTCCAAGGTACGCTTTCTTGCTCTTAAATTTTGAAACTTACATAGCACATGTTATCAATTGTGAATGAAGTAGATCCGTTAATTTTCTGCTGTATATGTTTTGTATGCGATACAAACATGTATTTTCCAACAAATGGTATCAGAGCGGTCTTCAATTTCGAATCTGTATATCATGTTTTGTGATTTTTGGAATTAGAGATAATAGTTTCATGATGTTAGAAGATTATATATGTATTTAATTTTTTTCATGATTGTTGAAACTATGGCTTGATAAAAACTAATTTTGATGTTATGATGTTTTTTAAATATGAATTTAAGTATGTTAAATTGATCTTTAAGACTATAGCATTACTGGAATTCAGTTTTGATATCAATCTCTGTTTATCATGTTCATATGATGGTTGTTTGTTCATGAAAAACTGTTGAAAAACTATCTAAATCTGCTCTTTAAAAACTGAAAACACAGGTTTTTTGCGGGTTGCCTTCCCACAAAGTTGCTCGCGAAAAACGTCTCTGAAGCACAAAATTTTTCACGGGTAAGGATTACTCGCGAGATAGTCGCGAAAGCTTCTGTCTGAATTTTGTGTTTTCACAAAAAAATTTTGCGAGTAAGCTTTACTTGCGAGACAGTTGCGAAAGTTTCTGTTTGAATTTTGTGTTTTCACTATTTCCTTTAACTCATTTTCTCGGGAAGAGCTTAGTCTCGAGATAATCGAGAAAATGCCACCGAAGGGAATTTTGAAATTTTTCTAAGTGTTTTCAAATGTATAAAGTGCAAGGCAATGTGTGATTAGATTACACATGTTTCTAACTAAAAGACCTAATGAGATCAAAGATATTAGTTAAATAGAACTCTTAGTCTTAAATAGTTTGGGACTTGTCTTTTTGTAAACATTCTAATGAGATTGGAATTGTTGTATGATTGAAAGTCCTTAATTTATTTTAATTAGAGGTTTTTTTATTGAGATTAAAATTCTAATTAAAGTTATATAGTTTATAATGAGATTAGAATACTTTATCTAGTAAATTAAGGATAGAGTTCTGTGTAACTAATTTTTGATTCATTAATGTTTAAGGAATCCTAAATAATTTAGGAATTTCATTTTAGTTAGTGATTCTAATAAGATTAGAGTCTTCAACAAGTGCAAGGTTATTAGTTGTGATGGGATCACAATTATTTAAGAAAAACCCAAATGACTAGTGGTAGTGCTGAAATAACCCTTTTGTTAAGTTTATTGTAATGTGAATAGATACCTTGTCTTGACTTCGAGTCTTGCATTCCATGCGGAGGGTATTTACTTCACGGATTACAAGGTTAAACTTCTTTGTGATTGCATGAATGTTCGTTACACTATTGTGACGCGACTTAGCTACATCACATTGAAATTAAACAATTAAACACATTTGATGTGTAGGGTTAAAATTGTGATGAGTTCACAATGATTTCAGAACAATCCACTTGTTTTAAAATTTCTAGTGGGAGAGAGATACAAGGGTTGGATCTCACAGGCTCCATTATCGGTTCATAGTAGTGTGGGTAAGCACCTTGTCTTGGCGTATATGCCTCGCAATCCCAAAGGAGGTTGTTAACTTCATAGTACTACAAGATTGAACTTACCCATTTAAAGTAGTGTGAACAAGCACCTCGTCTTGGAGTATATGTCTTGCGATCCTAAAGGAGGGTGTTTTGTTTCATGGTACTACAAGTTTAAACACTATAAAGGAAGATGAAATGTGGCTATACATGATTCTAGATAATGGTGTACACTAAACTAAGTGTAATGTTAACCTCCCAAAGGAGCTATGTCATTATTACTTAAAGGCTGAAGCAAAAGCGGCAAATTATTTTTGTTTGGTAAGAGTTACCATGATAGCATTAATAATAAGAATATTTCTCGCCTGATCATAGTGATGGGTATAAACTCGCTATCGAGGAATATTAATTACTGGATTAGGTTGTCGTTGCACTTAATATAGTATGGTTTTCGGGTTCCATATTATATGGTTATGGATGCAAAATATAATGTCCCTGTAATTATGTTCATAGTCTCAAAATAAAGTTGTCATAAATTTTGTTTTCTAGCTACTATTTTTTATTGAATCACATTGACTAAGAAATAATTTTGGACATGATGCTTAAAGGAGCTGAAGTACATATTTATGTTTCAATTCAGCATTGTCATAATTTCCTATGCATGATGCATTGATGGAAGATAGCTTATGATATGATCATTGTCTCCATTGAAATGCTAATATGTTACATTGGCTTCTATCTCAATTATGCTACAGCGTGAGATACAAGAGTTAGTACTAGACTTAGATTTTATATTAAGTCTAAATGAGATGTTTGGTATGGAATGTCATGCTACTAGACAATATTCAATATAAATCATATTTAGTGCCAAGGAAAGCTTAATGAGTTCCAATTCTATATCATTTTATGAAAATATTTTCATTTTAAAATGAATTGGAATTCTTGGATGTTGAGATTAAATGTTAATCTCATATGGATATGATCCACAAGTCCTGGTTAGAATCATTTGATCAATTCAGATTGTTTTGAAAATAAATAAATTTTTTTTATATTGTCTGAATTTATGAGTAAGTTCTACGCTACGGAAGACATCCTAAAAGCTAAGGCTAGGATCAATATGATTTAATTCAAATTCTTAGCCTAGACCGAAAGGAAAAGGTTGTAAGAAAAGGAATTAAAATACCAAATAGTTGGACAAGATAGTTGCCCAAGTAGTTTCCAAAAGGAAATTAGACTCAAAAGTATGACCAAAAGGAAAGTGTTTCTGTTTTGGTAAAGTTAAGCATTGTCCATGATTATTTTCTAGATGGAAATTTACATGTTTTACTTTTAAAAGAGAAAGTTTCCATCCTTTGATATTGTATGTTTTGGCACTTATGTCTAGATCTTATTAATCTAAATGATATTCAAGATTGGTGAAAGATGGGCTTTTAGAACCATTGTTTTTGTTATATTCCCAATCTGTGAATTCTATTTAGTGGATAATATGATCTAGGGTTCCTTTATTGTAAAGGAATATAGTTTCAATGACTTCTTTTAAGTGAGTGTATACATGAAAGAAGGAATAAGAATCTTTTAGAAATAGTAAAGTACATGATTAGTATTTCCATTTGCTTATTTCTTTTGGAGATATACTCTAATAATTACCATACATTTTCTAAAATTGATTTCAAAAGCTTGTTCCCAGGACATTTGTCAAATTGTGAATTGGGTGAAAACCTAGTATTTGATACTTCCACTTTTGGAGATATCCAGCACTTGTGCTAGATAGGAAGTCTAACAAATTGAAATCAAAAGGTAGAAAAATATGTGTTTATGATGGGTATCCAAAAGGAATTGCAGAAGATTGTTTTTGTAGTCATAAAGAAGACAAGATGTTTGTAAAGTACAATTGCAAAGTTCTTGATGATGACTACGTGAATAATCTTAAAGCTAAACATAGAATTGTTTTAGAAGAAAAATGTTAGAATTTGTTGAAAGACAACTATAAAATACATTTAGAAATGAGATGGTTGTATTAGATACACCACAAGACATTATTCTAGATATATAGCTAATACACCGATACAATATCTTAGTGGGAGGATTATCAATTATCAAATAAATTCATACTTTTGGAATAAACTTTTGAAGTCATTCCACAAGGATATGAATTTGATCCTCAGTCCTACGTAGCGGCAATAGAAGATATGAGTATGGATTATTGGATCAAGGTTATGTGAATAGAATTAGATTCTATTTGAAGTCTAGAATTTGTAGAGGCGCCTAATGGAATTAAGCCTATTGTTCTCATATAGGTCTACAAGAAAAATGAGATTGATAGATCTGAAGGTGCAAACCTTCAAAGTCAAGACTAGTGGCGAAAAGATTTATTCAGAAAGAAATGGTTCGACTATTAATAAATTTTTCACCAATAGTCATGTTTGACTCTATCTAGATTCTCTTATCCGTTATATTTCATTTGGATGAAATATGACAATGGATATTAAAAAAGCTTCTCTTAGTAGCAATCTTAAGGAAGACTTCTATATGATGTAACTAGACTTGAACATAGCGAAGAATCAGTAGTGTTTAGTATGCAAGTTGCTGAAATTCCATTTATGGACTAAAGCAAGCATCTAAATCATAAAATATCATCTTTGATCAAGAAATCAAATTGTTTGTTTTTGATCAAGTATTAAAAGGCCTTATGTGTGTAAAAGCTATATAGAATAATAAATTTCTCAATGTATGTTGATGACATTTTAATCATTCAAAATGATGTAAAGTTATTGTCATCAATAGAGTTTTTGTTGTCTAATCCAAATTGATATAAAGTAATTGGGAAAGACTAGTTATCCTAAGAATTTAACTTTGTTAAAATTTAGAAATTAGGATGTTAGGTCTATCTAAACTACTTAAATAGATTAGATTTTAGCCAAGTATAGCATGTAATGCTTCAAGAAAGGATTCTTTCCTTTTTAAGATTGAAGTTCCTTTATATAAGACTATAGTCCTAAGACATATAAAAGGAATAGCATATTAAGATGGTTCCTTATATCAAATCGATAGGAAGTCTTTATGCTATGATAAATACTGGGCTAAATATCTATTTTGTGGTGGGCATGGTAAGCGAATATCAATTGAATCAAAGATCACTTAATTTAGTAGGAGTAAAGTATATACTCAAATATCTTAGGAGAATGAAGGATTATATGCTTGTCCACATAAGTGAAGTTTTGATAATTACTGGATGTGCAAATACTGACTTATAGTTTGATTGTGATTCATGAAGTTAGACTTCAAGATATGTATTCATCCTAGGCAGTGAAGATACACATTAAGTGTAAGTATTATCTCATTAGAGAGAAGTAGTACTAGAACAGATAATTTATGCAATAAATCTCACTGAAACTTGTTTCCAAACGTTGCCTTAGAGTGACTGTGTAACTCTAAACGGAGATAAATGTCAGATATATGATAAATTGTCTTTGAGGGCAAGTGGAAGATTGTTGGGGTTTATGCCCTAAAAATCCAATTTATTGGCATGTCATAAATAATTAAATTGTTTAATTATATAAGACTATCTATAAATGAACTAATGGGACATTATCTTTATCCATGTGATGCATTGTATGTGATTTATGTGATTTAGTTACAGAAGATGTAAATCACAAATTCCTTGTAAACTCAAAATATAGTTCGTAGTTGGTGATAAAATTGGGCATTTCATCTGCGAAAACTATAACATATCAACTAAGATGATTTGTCTTAATCATGGAAGTGGAGACTTCTAGTTGGTATGTTGATATGTTTTAAGACTTAAGACTTATTGAACTGGAATGCTGTGAGATTTATTATTCTCCTAACGAATGTCAAATGAATAATAAATTTCACAACTTCTATTTACATCAACTCTAAATCCTGAGAGAATAATGGACCTGATCATGAGATGTAGGTTGTTTTGATAGATCACGAGTGAGATCTATTAGTCACGGTCAAAACCTCAGTATGTTGGGCAACCGCATTTACTATTGATGGAACATATATTCTCAAGATGAAATTCATAATCTCTCAACGGAGATATAAAATACTCTTTTGAGATAAGTTTAATGAGTTTGGTTATTCAGAGTGTTGACCCAACCACTTTAGTAAGGAGTTACTAAAGTATATATTTATGGAATTGGATTTCATAAATATATGATGAATAAAATAAAAGATTAAACCGGGTACTCAAGGATTAAGATGTAGTAATCTTCAAAGTGGCAGTCTATATTCATGATTTTGTATTACTACGAATATTTTAATGAAGGGGTTGCATGTATAATAAAGTCTTGGGGTATAATTTATTAATAAGGCCTAGAGTGCAACTATATTTATATAGTGGTATTAAATATAGTTAATGGTAACTTTGGACTTGTCAAGAGTTGACAGAAAAGCCCAAAGCCCATTGGAGCTAGAGTCTTATTTGTTCCCTTTGGTCCCACTCCAAGCCACATATCAGAGCCCAATTGGAATGGCCCAAAAGGCTAGCCTAATTAGATAATCAGTTATATATAAGGAGAGAAACATACAGGTTTTTCATAAGTCTTTTTCATAAGTGTTTTCAAAAGGATCATGCTAGGTATGAAATGGTTTGTATGTGAATGTTGGACACTCTCCTATTCTCTCCTTGAAAACTGATTGAGAGACCACACTTCTTGAGCATTAAGTGGAATTGGAGTGAAGATTGAAAGTGTTCCCAAGTATTTCTATTCAAATTGTTTTGAATTTCACCACTCCAAGGTACACTTTCTTGTTATTAAATTCTGAAACTTACATAGCACATGTTATCAATTGCGAATGAAGTAGATCTGTTAATTTTCCACTGCATATGTTTTGTGTGCGATACAAACATGTATTTTCCAACAATATCTTCTATTCACTATTGTCTTTTAATCTTTCAAAAGAATAGATAGGCTTAGACCAACAAAGATTAACTTAAAACCAATTTGGAGGAATCTCCTCCAACCCACTCCGTGGAGATTTATAAAACTAAACAAGTCACATGACATGATCAGAAAGTCATGTGACTAAAACTACAATTGAAGGGTCTCTTCAATCACCGCATAATAGGTTAGGGGAAGATAGCCCCCAAACCGGTTTGGAACCAAACTGGTACACAGCCCAGGACATTGATAATTAATGTTATGTCAAAGCTAGAAACCATTATAACTCCAAGCCAACAACATCAACACATTTCCAAGCAAGTTTCAAGAGGAACACAACTCTAGTTTCATAATATGATAAAAAGAATAAATTTGAGTACCATTATAATTGAACTGCCTTCGCTTGCTTTCTCAACTACTTACCACATATATAAATATATATATATATATATATATATATTTACGGTCTAAATTAAATAATAATGTCCATTACCCATAGTAAGGAGAACCATTATTTGAATTCATTTTCCCATCATTGTAATTATCAATACATTGAATGGACATCAGCTGGCAAGGGGGAAAGCCCTGACTTTTGCTGACCCTCCCTCCCTTTCCCTGACTTTTTCATCTGCCCCATTTGAATATTTTATAATATCCAATACTTTTTATTAATTTTATTATTATTTATTTGCATTTATCTCTATTTGAGCTCTATTTTTTAAATCTTTTAATACTCTAACTAATAATTGTTATTTGGGATTATAAATGTTTGGAAATTCGTATATGTCTCATGTAATTTATCAATTCATAAACTTATAGTATCACTTAATTATGATGCAATTGTTCCAACATCATGTTTGCACCTGCCTTTCATAAGATTTTTTTTTCTCATTTATTTTATGATATATATATATATATGTATATATAGATGAGACTTAAATATACATATATTATCTTTAAATCAAAGAAAGAAAAATGATACTTAAGATTTACTTTGGAAATCTACATAAACTAGAGGGAAAAACCTGTTTCAAACTTTCAGTGATAATCTAGAATTATTGTCATGATATCTGGGATGCAAAGCACAATCTACTGAAGAATGCACCAATCACAGGCTGACACCTACTCAAGAAACAGGAGTCATATGAACAACTCAATCGTCAAAGTAGCTTGATCCTATTATCTTTTTGCCAGACTTGGTGTGAAATGTATCATCGTTGTTTAAAGTTCAATCTTGACAAAATATATGAGTGAAAAAACAATGGAATTAGTATTCTACAAATTATGAAAATTTCCAAGTAGTGGAATTCCTTCTACCGTGAAATCATCTATGATATCCCTAAATCCGGTTGTTAATGCGATTTTAAAATCACTATACAAAATTAGTAGATTATGTTCTAATAAATTACATATAAGATTACCTATCTCCTTCACAAAAAAGAAATAATAAGGGATTCTTCAGTGTATATGTGTGTAACACCAGTAGAATCAATAGACTTCAACATTCCATTGCTCTGCCTTCTTCAATTGTCTCTTGTATTCAAGCCAATTGATGCCTGCAAGAGATAGGTATAAAGTATTATGCTGTATTCTATATTCATTTCAAGAGTTTGCTTCATTTAAATTTATTATGAGATTACCAACTTTAGCAGCCAAAGAGGCCATTATGTCAGCAATTCCCTTCTCCATTCTTTTTTGAGTAACTCCCATAGCTCCTTTGCATACTGTGCCATGAAACAGCCCAAGTTTGCCTCTCCTCTTCCTAACTATACAATTGAATATTGCCATTGTAACCAAGTGTCAATCTTCTATAAACCATTGATCCATAGACATTTGACATAAAATTAAAATTGTCAGATGAACTGAAGTTCCCTAAGGAATTTAGGACAAAAATTTTACTATTGTTAAACGAGGTTCTTTTGGCCTCCCAACTTACAAGCTATGGGTCAGGCCAGTCCTACTTGTACTAGTAGTCTAGGGTTTAGTCGTCTATATATACTCATGTTAGGGTTCATTATAACATATGTTATTGTACTACACTCTTACATAATAAAGATGTAGCCCTTAAGGGATTCCTTTGTGGATGTAGGCCGACAAGGGTGAACCACGAAACACTCATGTTCTTGATGTTCCTATTCTATATTTCCCCTTTTGCATCCACTCTAGCATATACAACATGGTATAACACATCACGTTCCTTATAATATATTTAACATGGTATCAGAGCCAAACTTCGTTCTTGGCATCAAACAAAACATCTCTAGCAAGCAAAGAAGAATATCACGTACACACCACCATCAAAAGTCACACATGCGTCTCTACTGGATCTAGACTCCATGACATCTCGCAGCCACCGTGGCTCATTATTGTGTCCAGATCCTCAAGCCCAAGCAATCAGTGCCTCTCCCTATCAGATATGCACATCAAGCCTTCACCTAATGAAAACAACAAGACAGACGTGCTCCACGGCATATCACGACCAAAACCTAGGAACCCGGCCTCAAATTGCCACCGTACGTGCCA
Source organism: Castanea mollissima (assembly GCA_014183005.1). Taxonomy (NCBI): domain Eukaryota; kingdom Viridiplantae; phylum Streptophyta; class Magnoliopsida; order Fagales; family Fagaceae; genus Castanea; species Castanea mollissima. Next base: position 44,022,228 of record JACAVU010000003.1, read on the forward strand.
CCACATGCAGACAACGGCTCCTAGAACTTTAACAAGCGTCGCAGAAGGTTCTTGGCTCTCAGCTCAGATCTTAGCCACAAGCCCTGCGATGATAGCCTTGTCTTCCCTTGATCTACTTAGCCCAAGAATCTAGTCCTCATACAATATCACAAGCGCTCACACGCGCTGCTTGGGTTTCTGTCTTGCCACCACACGCCGGTACAAGCCATCATGCGCCTTCCACGTACCGAAGAACTCCTGCTGATGTCATCTGACATCACCGGATGATGTCATTACTCCATGTCAGCATGCCATGTCATTAGCCATGCAAACCCTAGTCCACATCAGTGACACGTCATAGTATGACATCAGCGTCTTTGTTGCCCAATCTGTGACTTGACCCGGACCATGTATCCGTTGACTTTAACCCTAGACTAGTTGACTTTAACCAAAAGTCAAATTTTTTGAAAGGGGCTATCTTGCTTAGTTTTTCATGTAGATTCCAATTTTGGACTCCGTTTCTTCATTTGAAACACCGAAATTGGTCAATTGGCACATCCTTCATTGTGGTTTCTTTAAAGGTATTGTTCATTGCATCTTCAAGTGATCTTCTCATGCTTATCCAACCTTAAGCCTTCATCGAACTTCTGCCTTGAGTTTGAGGGAAGGTGTTAGAGATATATTAGACATATTAGCCCTATGTAATAGGCCCAAGCCCAATCCTACTTGTACTAGTATTCTAGGGTTTAGTTTTCTATATATACTCATGTTATGGTTCATTATAACATAGGTTATTGTACTACACTCTTATACAATAAAGATATAGCCCTTAAGGGATTCCTTTGTGGATGTAGGCCGACAAGGTTGAACCACGTAATCATTGTGTTCTTGATGTTCTCATTCTATCCTTCCCCTTCTGCATTTACTCTAGCATATACAACATGGTATAACAAATCACATTGCTAATAATATATTTAACAGAAAAGAAGGCAAAGAAGGTTATCGTTATCATAGAAAAGCTTATAGAAACCAGAGGAATAGTTGGTGTGGCTTCTTGAGGAGACAAGCTTTATGTTTCTAGTGAGTTGTTGTTGAGGAAGAAGGGTATCTATAGGAAAGTCTGACTTTCCCACAAAACAACACCTTCTAAATTACGTAAAACAAGATTACCAGTGTTGTAGAGAGATAATTGTACTGAGGAGAGTGTGAGAGTTGTTAGGACATATGTGATTGGATGCTAGGAACATATGTCAACATTTTATGTAATTGGCTAATCCTTTGACAAAACGGACTTTACTTGTAATTGGGTAGATCTAGGATGTGTTTAATACTTCAAGGAACAAGAGCTCAAGTCCAAGTATTGAAGCCATAAGTCTGTCCAAGATTCAAGTGTGAAAAGTGCTATTCATTAAAGCTTGATAGCTAGCATCTATCGAGATTTAAAAGAGCTGTTCTAGCTCATGGCTCGACAGCAGCTCGACAGCTAGGGCATTTGTCGAGGTTTGTGAAATTCAGTTTTTCTAGACTATTTTTCATCCAATCTGTGATTATGTGTTTGGGCTTTCTTTTCTCAAAACCCTAAACATATATAAGGATTATTTTAAGGGCTGTATTCAGTTATACAACTGAGAGCACAATTGAACAAGAGCATATTTCACAAATGTGACCAGAAACCTAGTTTTGCCCTAGTTCTTGAAGAAGCTACTATGTTTGTACACCATAGGGTTTTGTGACCAAGCAACTTCACAATCTTCATCTGTTGAAGAGAAGAAGAACTTTGTAGCCAACATCTTCCTCAAGTTGGTGATCAAGTTGTGTACTATGATCTGCACATCTTTTGGTTAGTCACGTACTAGGAGCCGTGCAATACAAGGAGAGATCGTCACTACAGAACAAACCCAATTGGGTATTAGGGTAAGGGTTCAACTATATGTTGGTATAAGGTATTGGGATTCCTTTACTTGTAACCACTTGTTTTGATAATAGTGGATTCTCAAGAGTGATGACCTTAAAATCACCTAGTGAGATTTTTGCCGTGGAGGTTTTCCCCATTCGTAAACAAATCACCGTGTCAAATTTATTTTCTGCTGCGTTTAGTTGTTTGGTGATTTGTTTGTACTACCATGAGTTTGCATGTTAATTTGATTAATTAATAAACTTGACTAATTAATCAATCAATTTATCACAAGGGGTCAATACGTTTTTGGCCTATCAAATGGTATCAGAGCAGATACACTCTGATTAGGGTTTAATCTTTGTTGTGAAATCCATTGACCCCTGTTTGTCATGGATATAGGACAGTCTCTTATTGTACCTCCTTTATTTGATGGAACTAACTATACATACTAGAAAGTACGCATGAGAGCTTTCTTGTAGTCCTTAGATGAAAAAGTGTGGCAAGCTATAGAGATAGGCTGGACCAAGCCAAAGGAAGCGCCAGCTGATTGGGATGATGCAAAGATCAAGGCGGCTAACTTCAACAGCAGAGCATTATATGCCTTATTCAGTGCGGTCACAAATGAGGAGTTCAAGAAGATTTCCTCTACTGAAACAGCTAAGGAGACATGGACCATTCTCCAGACAACCTATGAAAGAATTAAGGCTATCAAAGATTCGAAACTTCAGAGGCTCACTACTAGCTTCAAAGAAATCAAGATGGAGGAGGATGAGTCGTTTGATGAGTTCTATGTGAGACAAAAGACATAGTAAACTCAGCTTTCAATCTTGGAGAAACCATTCCCAAACCCAAGATTATGAGAAAAGTGCTTAGATCTCTGCTCGAGAGATTCCATGCTAAGATCACAGCGATTGAGGAATCAAAGGACATTGATAAAATTCCATTGATAGAGCTTGTTGGAAATTTGCAGACCTATGAGTTGGGTTTGTCTAGACTAGGGAAGTCAAGCAAGAGCAAGAGCAAGAGCATGGCATTGAAGGCCAAGAACAGCGATACTGATGAGTCTTCTGATGATGAAGATTAAAAAATGAAGTTCTATATCACCTGGCAGTTCAAGAAGTTCATGAAGAATTTCAATGCAAAGGGCTTCGACAAGGACCGTAGGCAATCAAATCCTTCACAGTCTAAGAGCCAAGACAAAGGGAAGAAGGATGTTAAGGATGGCGGTCAATATACTGTTTCCTCAGGACCAAGTGCTTTAGGTGTCAAGGCTTCGGTCACATGAAACAAGAATGCCCCACTTATCTCAAGTCGATTGGGAAAAGCAAGGCACTTGCTGCTACCTTGAGTGACATCGAACCTAAAAATGATTCTGACAATAAGGATGATGGAATTCTAAATGCTTTCACTACTACTCTTAATCTTACTAAAGGGATTGTTGAAGATGTGGATGAAGAAGAGGAATTAGTAGAGTCCAAGTTTAAGAAGATGGATGAGCAAGATGGCATCCACACTGCTTATGCAAAGTTGTACAAGGTCTCAGAAAAGCATGAGAAATTGTATAGGTTGACCTCCAAGAAGCTAAGTGATGTAGAGCTTGAGCATGAAGAGCTTTCCACAAAGTTTAATGAAGCAAATTAGACTATTGGAGTACTGAGGTTTGAAAACAACTTCCTGACTGAGAAGATCAAGAAGCTTGAGGCAGAATTGTTCCAAGTTAGAGCTCAATTGGAAAGGACTTCAAGCGCTAAGCTCAATGAGATGCTCAGTCTTCAGAAATCTGCTTCTGATCGAACCGGTTAAGGGTATGATTTCTCTACCTCTAACATTGCTTCTACTAGTACTACTTTTTTTATTCCTCCTAGTAATAATGTTGAAATTGAGAACACTAATGTCAAAACTGATTTAGCTAGTAAGAACATAGACAAGGGTAAGTCCATCTTAGGAGCACCCCCTAGGCAGGATAAGAAAGAAGCTAAAAATCCTAAGGCTAAGAAGGTTAAATATCAAAAGCCTAAACAGAAGAAGCAGCAGCTCTGTCATCACTGTGGCGCAGCTGGTAATACTCGACCAAATTGCTATAAGTGGCTAGCCACTCAACAAAGCAATGGTATGGTCGCATCGGGAAACCTGAATCAACTTTCATCCTCTTTTGCTCCTCTTGGAGATCTTCTCAAAGCCCTTATGTTCCTTTCAAACTTGAATGATTTCAATTCTTCCCCCTCACCCCTGGTTGAAGGGTTTACGCAGAGGAAAGGTTCTTTCAAGGTGTAGAAGGAAAAGGGCTCCAAGTGATTTAGTCACATTTTCTCACTCTCCTTTTTTTTGATATGTTTGCATTACTTGTGTGTTTTGCTTTTGTGTGTCTGAGTCAGTCTAGTTTTATGCTTTGCATTGTTTTGTTTTACATGTTTTTGTTTATCTTTTGATTTCTTTTTTATTTTGTTTTTCATCCATAAAAATAAAAATAAAAATTTGAAAAATCAGAAAAATACAAAAACAGTGTGTGTTTGTGTACATTGGTTCTTGTGAACCTTAAAATGGCCATTGAAATAAAGTTCTTTAAACTTTGTATCTCTTGTAGCTTAGATGAACATCTCTATACACAGCTAAGCAAGTGAGCTTTGTGGTTCTTTGTTTGTGATGAGTAAGGTTAAGTGATCTCTTGTACTTAACACTTGTATCACTGTTTTTGACGGGAAGGACTAGAAAATCCTTAGAGAAAGGCATAAATAACCATCTCACCACTGTTACTCACCAATCATGACATGACATCTGTATGCTTTGGCATAGCAAAAGTGGAATGCCAATGACATCCTCCATCAACACTAAATGTGGCTGCCCAACATACTAAGGTTTTGACCGTCACTTCAGGTCTCACTCCTGATATATCAAAGCAACCTACACTTCATGATCAGGTCCATTATTCTCTTAGGATTAAGAGTTCATGCAAATAGAAGTCGTGAGATTTATTATTCATTTGACAGTTGTTAGAAGAATAATAAATCTCACAGCGGTCCTGTTCAATATGTTTTAACTCTTAAAACATATTAACATATCAACTAGAAGCTTTCACTTCCATGATCAAGACAAATCATCTTAGTTGACACGTTATAGTCTTCGTAGATGAAATGCCCAATTTCATCACCGACTACAAACTATTAATTCTGAGTTTACAAAGAATTTGTGATTTACATCTTCTGTGACTTTTCACATAAATCACATACAATGCATCTCATGGACTATATGATAATGTCCCATATTCATGTTACCATTATTTTAGATAATAATAAAATAACTTTATCAATCACAATATAAAGTCATACATCATGTCTTACATAATGTCATGCATAATATCATACATAGCATCATACAATAGGATTTAAGGGCATTAATCCTAACACAACATGCATGGATTAGATTCTTCAGTACCTCAATTTTCTACTCGCATTCAAGGTACGCACATTGTGGTCACTCTAGCTCTTACAAGCGACGTGCTCCATGTCCCTAGGGTAGCGCATCCTGACTACCCTAGTTGTGAGCATCTTAAGACTGTGTCTAAAGACAAGCTTATTTCCACTTTTTATGAGCGACCTTCTGAGTGGGTTGTTCGTTAGTTCACTTCTTGCTCCCCTTTTGCTAAAGGCCCTTGGTTTATTAACATGGTTATGACTTTTGTTTTGCATCCTCTTTCTCACTGTAACTCTATTACAGAGCCTTGTGCTTGATTTCTTTTGTCCCTCATTGAGCATCTTACCATTGACTTTCCCTCTCGTTTTATCAATTCCATCATAGATGTGTATAAGAATACGACAACTTGTGATAAGCTCATTTTCCCTTCTGCTATCACGAGGATCTTATGCCACTTCTCTATTCCCTCTCCTGTTTCCAACCCCTTTCATGTCTCTTGTGCCATAGACGCCATTACCGTTAAATGGAGCGAGGCGCAACTACGTTCGAGGCGATCTGGATCAATGGCTCCTTCAGCTCCTACTGCACCATCTACATCCGCTCCATCTTCTTCTACGAGCAGTGTGACTCTCGAGGACATCGTGGCATAGCTTGTGCGCATGGATGCTCACCTTGACGCACACAGTGATGAGTTATGCTAGGTGAACACTTGTGTTGGTCGTATTGCATGATGATAAAAGATCATGGGTGGCTTCATATCTTCACCTCCTCCTACTCCAAAGGCTTTTGAGGATGAGGATGATGATGGTGATGCTAATGCATCTGGTGGTGATAAAGATGATGCTAGCTCTTCTAGTGCTGACGAGATGTCTACTTGACACTCTTATCCTTTGTCACTCGTGACAAAAAGGGGGAGTAGTTTTGGTCATAAGAGTAGTCATTGTTAGGGGAAGAGTTAGTATAGGAGATTTTTGTTAGGGGGAGTGTTGTTTTTGAGGGATGTAGTGAGGATTTTGATGTATCTTTTTTTCTTTTCTTTATTTCTTAGATACATTGTTCTTGTACCTTAGGTCTTGTGACCGTTTGACATACATTGTACTCATATTTGCTTTGTCTATATATTGATGTATGTTTTTCACCCATCTCTACATGTGTTGTTTCTTATATTTTGTATGCAATCTATTATTTCTATTTCACACAAAGATGCCTTCATGTGTTTTGTTTAAGTCTTTCAGAAATACAGGTTGTCAAAGTCTATTTGCCATGAACTCTCTTTTAGCAAAGTTTTTCAAGAGTTTGTGTTAGGATAGATTTTATTGTACTTAACAAGTGAGTATGAGTTGAGTGATTTATGACTCCTCTCATATGTTCATTTGTTGTTGTGGTTTTTTCACGGATTGCCAAAGGGGGAGATTGTTAGGAAATGTGTGATTGAATGTTAGGAACATATGTCAACATTTTATGTAATTGGCTAATCCTTTGACAAAATGCACTTTACTTGTAATTAGGTAGATCTAGCATGTGTTTAATACTTCAAGGAACAAGAGTTTAAGTCCAAGTATTGAAGCCATGCAAGTCTATCCAAGATTCAAGTGTGAAAAGTACTACTCATTAAAGCTCGACAACTAGCATCTATTAAGATTTAAAAGAGCTGTTCTAGCCTGTGGCTCACAACAGCTCAACAACTAGGGTATCTGTCGAGGTTTATGAAACTCAATTTTTTTGGACTGTTTTTCATCAAATCCGTGATTATGTGTTTGGGTTTTCTTTTCTCACAACCCTAAACATATATAAGGATTATTTTAGGGGCCGTATCTGGTTACATAGCTGAGAGCACAATTGCACAAGAGCATATTTCACAAGTGTGACCGGAAACCTAGTTTTGCCCTAGTTCTTGAAGAAGCTGTTATGTTTGTACACCGTAAGGTTTTGTGACCAAGCAACTTCATGATCTTCATCTATTGAAAAGAAGAAAAACTTTGCACCTAACATTCTCCTCAAGTTGGTGATCAAGTTGCGTACTGAGATCCACATATCTTTTGGTTAGTCACGTACTAGGAGCCATGCAATATAAGGAGATATTGTCACTACAGAACAAGTCCAATTGGGTATTGGGGTAAGGGTTTAACTGTAAATTGGTGTAACATACCGGGATTCCTTTACTTGTAACCGCTTTTTTTGATAATATTGGATTCTAGGGAGTGGTGACCTTAAAATCACCCGGTGGAGTTTTTGCCGTGGAGGTTTTTCCCATTCATAAGCAAATCACCGTGTCAAATTTATTTTCCACTGCATTTAGTTGTTTGGTGATTCGTTTGTGCTACCACGCGTTTGCATGTTAATTTGATTAATTAATAAACTTGACTAATTAATTAATCAATTTATCATAAGGGGTCAACACGTTTTTGGCCTATCAAGAGTGTTTGTGGTCCAAACAATGAACTTTTGGTCATCAGTTAAGATTCAATTGCCATATTTTTGGAGGGAGAGCTTTGAGTGTTTTCCATTTACAAGCTGGTCATGCTTTGCCATCCAAACTATGGTTCGTGAGTTGCTAAACCAAATGGCAAAGCAAAAAGCATTATCACCCAAAGGGTAAAAGCCAATAGAGAAAACACCATTTAGTGATATTAAAACTTCTGGTTTCTCTATGGAAAGGGATGTGCCTTTACTCATAGCATCTAGTGTTGAAGATAAAAGTGGGAAAGAAAAGGCTAAAGAGAGCATAAGATACAAAACAGGTGAAGCCATGGACTTCATAAAAGCTACAACAAGATATGGACTCGGGCAACTTAATTATCATATATAAACAAATATGGAGTGTATAAGAAAACTAGTCTGGAAAGGGGCGTGAATAAATGTGAATATAAATGAGAATAAAAAAGAACAATAAATTTGAACATAGAAATCAGAAGCATATAAAGATATTGATGAAGTAGGAATTTGCCTCATTAGTATGCCCCTCGTCAGTATGATGGATGACCTGTAAATGTATCACCAGAAGCACTCAATAGATAAGGGCACTAGTTTTGGGCCTACCAAAGACCCTCTGATGCTTAAGTTAGCTTATTCTCTCTGAAAAAATTATGATTTATGTAGCAGTTGTGTGTTCATGTCCTTTTACCTATTTTTCTTGTCTTTATATAGCCTTAGGCTGAGTTAATACTCAGTATACCGTTATGTTGTAGCTAGGTAATCAATGCTTAATGATTGCAAATTAACTCCAATGTGTTCTGTTCATAACCGGTGCTTAATTCTGCATTATTGGATGATGGTAATGGTTTTGTGCTATTCATTGCTCAGTCATTAATTGCTGCCTAGAGTTAATACACATATGTTCATCCATACCCTTACTTGTCATTGTAATGGACGATTTGCAAGTAATGGATGACTGTTTACATGCTACTCGTCAGTTGCCCCCCTTATTCCTCTATTGTCTATTGTTTGGACGAGCTAAGGAATATGGAAATTTTGTTTTGGGCGGATCACTTGATACGTGCCCTGAGATTCTTGTCCCATCATATTTATTGTGGGGCGACATTTTTGTCAGCTAATCGCCACATTCCATGTTTGTGTTGGCTGCACGTGTGAGTTTTCCTTAAGTTTCCCATGCATTGAAATCATTTCCTTTTTATCAAAAAGCCTTCTCATATTCTTCTTCTTCTTCGTTATACATGAAGCTTGAAGTATGAAACTAAAAGAGAGTTCCTACACCTTCTGTACGGTAAGACTCCTTTCCCTCCCTTAATGGTTGATTTTGATTTCTCTAAGAAGGAAACTCCCTTAGTTTCGTTCTTCTTTGCTAGGCTAGGAGTGTTTCTTGAGTCTTCTAGTGGTCGCCGACCCCACGTTGGTTTATTTGTGCCTCGAGACTGTGGGGCTTTTAGGCCGATTTTGATTAGCCTTTACCCTCTACTTTGTCAATCTTTAGTTTCCTATCATCTAGAGATGACTGCCATAGACTACAGAGACAGCGATGTTAGGTCCAATAAGTTAGAAACTGGTTTGTCATCAAGTGGCGAGTCCTCTAATAAGGATTTTGAAATTGTAGTGCCAAAACCCCCCATCATCCTCAAAACCCTCCTCTTCTTCAAAATCCCTCTCTCCTTCAAAGTTCCTTTGCCTTCAATCCCCTTTCATGCTCTCTTTGAGTCTTGTCTTTTAGAGTCGAGACATTTGAAATCTATCCGTAAGAGGTGTCAATTCCTTGAAAGGGGTAGCTACAAGATTACCTCGTCCAAATGAAAAAGGGTGCATCTTTGCTCACTGCGAGGTGCGTTTTTATGAAGCTACCTTTTCATGTGGCCTTCATTTTCCTGTTCATCTATTTATCATGCAGCTCCTTTCTATTCTTAATGTTGCACCTGGTCAGTTCATCCCTAACGCATGGAGGACGATTATTGGTTATATGTCGATCTGGGTATCTGTCCATGATGGGGACATGATTACCCTAAATGAATTTCTTTATCTCTATCGTTTAAAACCTTCCACCCACTATGGGTACTTTGAACTTTTACCTTGGAATAGGGAATCTAGAATTGTTCGTAGTTTCCCTACATCCTTTCATGACTGGAAGTCACAAATTTCTTCATTTTTGGCTTTGGATGGGAAACCATGTCTGACGAACTGTGGAGTAAGGTCCTATGGTTGCTACGGAAATGGGAAATCCCTTCTTTTGGTAGGTCTCTCTTTCCTCTTCATCAAACTGGCTATTTCAAATTTACTATTCTTCTAATCTCTCTCTCTCTCTCTCTCTCTCTCTTTTTAATTGCTCCTCTATTGGAGGAACACTACCAAGGATGAATTAAGGTTTCCTTTGAGTTTGCCCTTATAGTTGACAATTTCGACGAGCTGGTTGATTCTCATCGTCTGTAAGAGTGTTGCATCAAAGAAACATAAGCTAGATGAAGGGAAGGATGAGACTCTTTCCCCCTATCACTTTTTAGTGCTCCCTCTTCTCCCACACCTTCTCTCGAGATGATGACCTTTAGTCCTTCGACCTCACGCTCAAAAGGGAAGGCCAAGGTTGGCAAGAGCATTTGGGAAAACCCTGCTACTACCCTTAGACGAGCTCAAAATGTCATTACTAATGACGAGCTTAAGAGTCTCTCATCCATCCCTTCTCTTGAACTAGTCAGCTATCATATTCACAAACTAGTGTAGGTATTTTACTCAACATCTGTTCATTACTTGATAAGCAGTTACACCTGTTAAAAATTACTAACCCTTCCATTTTTTCCATTTTCTTGGTGAGTCCCTTCGTTTAACGACGGACTACTTAAACAGTGAGGAAAAGGTAGTGAAGGCCAATTATAATGTCGATTTTGTTGAGGTCGGAAGCTCAAGGTTGAGGAAGGATCTGATTGAAGCTATGTACCAATCAACCAAGGCCAAGGAAAACGTGAAAGAACTGAAGGAAGCACTGAAGGTTGAGAAAAAGCTCATCATTCAGAAGGACAAGGAAGTTCAAGCTGCCCTCCTGAGAACGAACGAGGAACGTGAGAAGGTGATTGCCAGGTTCTTGGAGTCTGATCGCTTCTCCGACATGAAGTTTGAGCAGTACTTCAAGGGCTTCGAGCTTCTTCGTTAGTGGATGATGAAGCACCATAGCCATGTAGTTGATTTTGCAAATCTGGACTTTGAACCTATTAATACTGAGATTCTTGCTGACGAGGCTAATGAGAAGGAAGGTGAGACCATTGTTGAAGCTACCGATGTTTTTGAAGGTGAAGGTGCTGCTGTAAGAGAAGCTACTGACAAGGCTCCGATAGAGACGGGCTGTGTTGAGGAGATCGTTAGTGCTCCTTGAAATAAAAGTTTAAGTAATTGTTTTTTGTTCCAATTTATAGACAATGGATGCCTCCTGTTTTGAGGCTTTTAATTTTAGAAAAAATGGGTGCCTCCTATTTTAAGGCTTTTGTTTGAGAAACAATGGGTGCCTCCTATTTTGAGGCTTTTATTTTAGAAACAACGCATTTATCTTGTTTTGAACTTTAAAGTTCTTCTGCTTATGATTTATGCTTGCTCTTTTATTACCTTGCTCATCATTTGAGTTTCCACCATGTTCTATGATTTTTACCACGCTTATGATTTTTACTCTATGCTGTGATTTTAACTCATCTTGCAAGTTTTTACCATGTTTATGATTTTTAACTTGTCATTTTGAGTTTTTACCATATGTTGTGATACAACTCATCTTGTGAGTTTTTTTTTTTTTTACTACATTTATGAATTTAACTTGTGATTTTAACTCATCTTGTGAGTTTTTACCACATTTATGATTTTAACGCGTCATTTTGAGCTTTTACCATATTTTGTGATTTTGACTCTTCTTTTGAGTTTTTACCACACTAATGATTTTCACTCGCCATTCGAGCTTTTACCATTCGTGTTCTTATCACATTTGTGATTTGAACTTGTTACTAGATTTCAGATACTTCCTTTTCATCATTGAACTTAGCTTTGACACTCTGTCAAACTTTATTGAAAAAAAGGAATGGGTGAACAAGCCTTATTATTTCATATATTCCTTATATATGAGGGAAATACAAGGAAACAACAAACTGAAAATAGCTTTATCAAAATACTTGAAGGAAAAGAAATACTTAGAAAAAACAATTAAATCTCGCTTATCTGATGTGTCGTTAGGCGAGGTGCTTTTAGAAACAGAGCTTCTTAGACCAAGCAATAGTTTTTACTGATAGTACTTCTTGAGATGTTCCATGTTCCAAGGATGAGGAAGTGGATTTCCTTCCAAATCCTTCAAGTAATAGCTTCCTCGTCTAGAGTAATAGACGACCTTGTATTGGCCTTCCCAAGTAGGCCCTAACTTCCCTTGCGCTGGATCCCTAGTAGCTTGTGAGACTTTTCGCAGCACCATGTCATCAGGGTTGAACCTTCTGAGCTTTACCCTCTGATTATAGTACTTCTACAACTTTTGCTAGTATTGAGCCATTCTCAAGGCTGCCTCGTCTCTGACTTAATCCAAACAATCCAAGCTGAGCTTCAGTTTAACATTGTTTGCACCTTCGTCATAATGAGTTTGCCTAAGACTGGAGACACCTACCTCAGCTGGAATAACTACTTTAGTGCCGAAGGCCAACTTGAATGGAGTTTCTCCTGTTGGTGTTTGCGTTGTTGTCCTATAAGCCCACAATACCCCAGGCAACTCTTTAGGCCATGCACCCTTTTCCCCCTCAAGTCGTGCTTTAATGAGTTTGAGCAAAGTACGATTTATAACTTCTGTTTGCCCATTAGCTTGTGGGTGTCCGGGTGACGAATAGTGATTTTGTATCCTTAGCTCTACGCAAAACTCCTTAAATTTTCATCTATCAAAATATCAACCATTATCAGATATAATCATCCTAGGGATCCCAAACCTACAGATAATGTTCTTCTAGACGAAGGTCTGTATCTTCTCTTCAGTAATTACCGCTTATGGTTCTACTTTGACCCACTTGGTAAAGTAATCAATGGCTATGAGCAAAAACTTCACTTGCCTCTTTCCCAAAGGGAGCGGACTGACAACATCTATACCCCATGTGGAGAATGGCCATAAGCTGTCCACTGTTCCCATTGGTGGTATTTGGCAATTGGAATTGGAGAAATCTAGCATTAGTGGACATAATAGGCTTAGAGGTTGGCATGACATAGACGCTACTATTCATTGAACAATGATGTTTCGTGTGTATATACGGACCGTTTGGCAAACCACATGCGCCAACAGACATCACTATTCAGCCAAGTCATGTTCACAGTTTTGCATGTGTTGCTCAACAACTCGACACTATTTCACCCTATACAGCCACATCATCAACACTCATATAAATACACAGATATGCAACCTTTTGCAATGCACTATTTTGAAGGATGCAGAGGATCCCTGAAAAGTTTATGAAAAATTTTGGGATGGCCTATCCACTGTTGCTACACTGATGTTCGTAGTTCTGCATGTGCTGCTTAATAGCTTAACATTGTTTCACCCTGTCCAGTCATATCATCCACACTCACGTGAATACATAGATATACAACCTTTTGCAATGCACTATTTTGATGGATGCAAAGGATCCCTGAAAAGTTTATGAAAAATTTTGGGGATATGTTGTTCACCATTGTTACACTGATGTTCGCAGTTCTGCATGTGTTGCTCAACAGCTCGGAATTGTTTCACCCTGTCTAGTCATATCATCCATAGTCACGTGAATACATAGATATGCAACCTTTTGCAATGCACTTTTTTTATGGATACAGAGGATCCCTGAAAAGTTTGTGAAAATTTTTGGGAATAAGTTGTTCACCATTGCTACACTAATGTTCACAGTTTTGCATGTGCTACTCAATAGCTCAACACTGTTTCACCCTGTCCAGTCATATCATCCATAGTCACGTGAGTACACAGATATGCAACTTTTGCAATGCACTATTTTGAAGGATGCATAGGATCCTTGAAAAGTTTATAAGAAATTTTAGGGATGAGATGTCCACTGTTGCTACACTAATGCTCGCAGTTTTGCATGTATTGCTCAATAGCTCGTCACTATTTCAGCCTGTCCAGTCATATCATCCATAGTCACATGAATACATAGATATGCAACCTTTTGCAATGCACTTTTTTGAAAGATGAAGAGGATCCCAGAAAAGCTTATGAAAAATTTTGGGGATGAGTTATCTACCGTTGCTACACTGATATTCACAATTCTGCATGTGCTGCTCAACAGCTTGGCACTGTTTCACCTTGTCCAATTATATCATCCACACTTACATGAATACACGGATATGCAACCTTTTGCAATGCACTGCTTTAAAGGGTGCAGATGATCCCTGAAAAGTTTATGAAAAATTTAACAGCTTGGCACTGTTTCGTCAAGTCAAGTCAGATGAAACACGGGATGCTAAATAATCTTCACATGAATAAATACGCAACCTTGTTTGTAGTACACATCACTAGCTCACTGCTGTAGCACCAACTGTAGCCATATCAAACCCCTTCAATGAACCACATGCGTCAACAGATGCCACTGCTCAGCCAAGTTATGTTTGCAATTTTGCATGTGCTGCTCAACTGCTCGGCACTGTTTCACACACTATCTTATCATATCATCCACATTCACGTGAATACTTACCCTTGCAAAACTCCTATATATAGCCACATTTACATATACTTGTGTGAACATTTACGTGAATACTTACGCTTACATATAGTCATATTCACGTGAATACTTGCCCTTGCAAAAATCCTATATATAGTCACATTTACATATACCCTTGCAAAACATCTACATATACCGATATGAAATCACATTTTGCAATGTCAATGCACAATTGGCTACTACCTTATTTTCTAGATAACTATAGGAGGGAGAGAGATTCCGATGAAAGGGAATACTATACCAACTGAGGCAAAAGTGAGACTTTCTCATGAACGAGTCCAACGCTCTGCACGATGATCTAGTGCGACTCAGAGTGCCTCTTGTCGACCATATCTCGCTCACACTGCCACGGAAAAAAACGGACCAATATAGGCATGTAGTGGCTAAAATCCAAAAGAAGAACAATCTTATGCTACTCCGTCGGTGCAGGTATCACATGTTGCAACTTGCGAAAGAGTTGGTTGCCGCAACCAACAGGCAACTCATTCTAGCGAAACGTAATAATGTCCTCAACTATGAGGACTATTTGTCAGAATGAATACCTATGTACGACATCACCTACATGGGTTCTATGTGGTGTGTGTATTATGTCTAAGATTAAGTTAATAATTTTAGTACTGTTAGTGTTCGATATGCAGTGCATGCATATTGTTGGCATCGTGTGTAATAATATTTAAGTTTTCTATATTATGCGTATAATAAATTGGTCCGATATGCCGTACATGCATATTGAAAAACATCTTGTTTGGGAATATTCAAGATTACAAATAACGTGCATGATTTTCACAATCAATAATAAGGTTTACATTGTCCCTTGAAAGTAGAAATTGTTCCCTAAATAGTACAAAAACAACAGCAGTTACACATGTTGGAAAATCTGGTTTTGTATCTCATACAAAACACACAGCGGAAGCAACAAAATTGGATCTATTTCATTCATAATTGATAACATGCAATATGTAAATTTCAAAATTTAAGAACAAGATAGCGTACCTTGGTGTGGTGAAATTCAAAACAAAAGATCAAAAGTACTTGGGAACACTTTTAATCTTCACTCCAATTCCACTTTATACCCAAGAAGTGTGGTCTCTTAATCAGTTTCTAAGGGAGAATTATCGAGTGGCTTTTCTCACACATACACACCATTTCACAATGATGTCTCTATTTTTCTTTTCTTTTTTCTTATAAAAAATTATGTATGTTTCTCTCTTTATAACTAACCAATTATCTAATTGGGCTGACCTATTGGGTCTTTCCAATTGGGCTTTAATGTGTGGCTTGGAGTGGGACCAAAAGGGACCAGTAAGACACAAGCTCCAATGGGCCTTGGGCTTTTCCGTCAACTGTTAACAAGTTCAAAATTACCATTAATTATATTTAATACCACTATATAAATATAATTGCACTCTAGGCCTTATTAATAAATTATATCCCAAGACTTTATTATACATGCAACCCCTTCATAAAATATTCGTAGTAATACAAAGTCATGAATATAGACTGTCACTTTGTAAATTACTACATCTTATCATTATTTACCAGGTTTAATCCTTTAAAGTTATTCATCATATATTCATGAAATCCAATTTCATAAATATATACTTTAGTAACTTCTTACCAAAGTGGTTAGGCCTAACTCTCTGAATAACTAAACCCATTAAACTTATCTCAAGGGAATATTTTATATCTCCGTTAAGAGACTGTGAATTTCATCTTGAGAATATATGTTCCATCAACACTAAATGTGGCTTCCCAACATACTGAGCTTTTGACCGTTACTTTAGATCTCACTCCTGATATATCAAAGCAACCTACATTTCATGATCAGGTTCATTATCCTCTCAGGATTAAGAGTTCATGTAAATAGAAGTTGTGAGATTTATTATTCATTTGATAGTCGTTAGGAGAATAATAAATCTCACAGTGGTCCTATGTCTTAACTCTTAAAACATATCAACATATCAACTAGAAGTCTCAACTTCCATGATCAAGACAAATCATCTTAGTTGATATGTTATAGTCTTCGCAGATGAAATGCCCAATTTCCTCATTGACTACGAACTAAAATTTTGAGTTTACAAAGAACTTGTGATTTATATCTTCTGTGACCTTTTACTTGAATTACATACTATGCATCTCATGGACTATATGATAATGTCTTATGTTCATGTTACCATTGTTTTAGATAATAATAAAAACAACTTTATTAATCACAATATTAAGTCATACACAATGTCATATATAATATCATACATAGCATCATACAATAGGATTGAAGGGCACTAATCCTAACAATCTCCCACTTGCCCTAAAAACTATTGTGCACTAATCTAACTCTCATTCCCTCCAAATGTGACTCAAAAGTCCTTTGAGGCAAGGCTTTGGTAAAGGGATTTGCTAGATTATTTGCACTTTCAATCTTTGCTACCACTACATCTCCACGAGCAACAATGTCTTGGATGATGTGATACTTTCTCTTAATGTGCTTTCCTTTGTTGTGATTTCTTGGATCTTTGTATTGTGCATCTGCTCTGCTATTGTTACAGAACAAAGTAATAGATACTTGCTCAATTCTCACAATACCAAGATTAGAAAGGAATTTCTTGAGCCAAACAACCTCCTTTGCCGCCTCACAAGCAGCAATATATTCAGCTTCCATGGTGGAGTCTGCAATACAAGATCACTTAACACTCCTCCAAGTTATGGCTCCACCTCCCACAGTGAAAACACATCCTAAAGTGGATTTTCTAAAATCTAGATCTGATTGAAAGTTTGAATCTGTATAGCCAATGGGAATCAAATCCTCACACTTGTAAACAAGCATATAATCTCTTGTTCTCCTAAGATATTTGAGAATATGCTTTACAGCTTACCAATGTTTTGGTTTTGGATTTGATTGATATCGGCTGACCATGCCAATTGAATAACAGATATCTGGTCTAGTACAAAGCATGGCATACATAAGACTTCCCACTACAGAAGCATAAGGAACTTGTCTCATTATATTTTCTTCGTCTTGAGTCTTAGGCCTTTGGTCGTCAGACAGAGGAACTCCATGTCTAAAAGAAAGCAAACCTTTCTTGGAGTTTTGTATGCTAAATTGTTTTAGAACCTTATCTATATACCCAGTTTATGATTAAACTAACATCTTATTCTTGCGATCTCACCAAAGCTTGATCCTTAGAATAAAGTTAGCCTCACCCAAGTCCTTCATATCAAATTGGCTTGACAACCAAACTTTATCCGATGACATTACCCCTATATCATTTCCAATGAGTAGAATATCATCAACATAAAGCACTAGGAACATTACTACTTTATCTCGATGTCTTTTGTACATACATGGTTCATCAAGATTTTGTTCAAAACCAAATGACTTGATTGCTTGATCAAATCTGATGTTCCATGACCTATATGCGTGCTTAAGCCCATAAATGGACATTTTCAACTTGCATACCATATGCTCTTGGTTCTTTGCTATGAAACCTTCCGGCTGCATCATATAGATTTTTTCTTCAAGATTGCCATTGAGAAACGTAGTCTTGACATCTATTTACCAAATCTCATAATCACAATGAGCAGCAATGGATAAGAAAATTCTGATAGATTTAATCATTGCTACTGGTGAAAAGATTTCTTCATAATCAATACGTTCTTTTTTAGTATACCCTTTCGCCACTAGCCGTGCTTTAAAGGTTTCAACCTTTCCATCTATCCCTCACTTCCTCTTGTAAACCTATTTGCAACCAACATATTTAATGTCGTTAGGCGCCTCTACATGATCCCAAACTTGATTAGAATACATAGAATCTAATTCAGATTTCATAGCTTGAACCCAATGATGTGCATCTATATCATTCATTGCCTCCTCATAAGTGTAAGGATCCGATTCAGCCTCTTCTGAGATAGCTTCATAAGTTTCTCCCAAACCTATAAATCTTATAAGAGGCCGAACAATTCTCCCACTACGACGTGGCACCTATGTACTAGACATCTCATGGGCAGTATCTTGTGGTGTATCTAATATAGCCACATCATCCCTAGTTTCATCCATTGGTTGTTTAACTATAGGTTCATTCATTTAAGCCAAAACAACTCTACTTCTAGGAGTAAAATTATTCATATAGTCATTTTTCAAGAATTTGGCATTTGTTCTAACAAACACTTTATTATCCTTATAACTATAGAATAAACCTCCAATAGTTCCTTTTGGATACCCTACAAAAAATACCACTTCTGTTTTAGACTGTAACTTGTCAGACTTTCCTTTCAACATATGTGCTGGACAACCCCAAATGTAGAGATGTCTCATACTAGGCTTACGCCCATTCCACAACTTTACAGGTGTTTTAGGAACAGACTTTGAAGGTACTAAATTCAGAAGATACATTGCAGTATTTAAGGCATATCCCCAAAAGGAAATTGGTAGAGTCGAATAACTCATCATGGATCTAACCATATCTAAAAGAGTCTTATTCCTTCTTTCTGCTACATCATTTTGTTGTGGAGTTCCAGGTGCAGCCAACTGGGATATTATCCCATTTTTAGTCAAGTAATCCTTGAAATCCCCAAGAAGGTATTCGCCAACTTGATTAGATCGAATAGCCTTTATGTGTTTACCTAATTAATTCTTAACTTTAGCCCTTTTCAAATGCTTCGGACTTCTGTTTCATTAAGTACACATAACCAAATCTAGAGTAATCATCAGTAAAAGTAATGAAATAGTCATAGCCACCTCTTGCTTGGATTGACATAGGACCACATACATCTAAATGTACTGTTTCTAGCAACTCTTTGGCTCTTCTACTTTTTGCATTAAAAGGTCATTTGGTCATTTTGCCCTCCAAATAAGATTCACAAACTGGAAAACCATCAAAGTCCATGGGCTGTAAGAGTCCATCTTTGATAAGTCTTTAAATTCTGTTTAAATTAATATGACTCAAACGCAAGTGCCAAAGATATGCATCACTAGTAGAAGGAAACTTTCTCTTTAATGATTTCATATGTGAATTATTATCTAATTCAGAATTGTATACTTCATGCTTATCAGGAGTTAAAATATAAAAACCATCCACAATATTGCCAGAACAGATAAACACTTTGCCCTTCTTTATTACAACGTTGTCTTTAAGGATAACACAATATCCATGTTTACCTAAATAAGTTGCAGAAATTAAATTCCTACGAACATTAGGTACATAAAGGTAGTCTTCCAATATTAAAATCCTAAACTCAAAGCATAAATTAACAACTCTAATAGCTACAACCGGATTCCTGCTCCTATCCGCTAAGGTAAGAAACAATTCCCCTTCATTTAACTTTCTGGTCTCTTGGAACCCCTGCAAAGAATTGCAGATATGATTAGGACAACCTGAATCCACACACTAGGAATTTCTAGGATTTTGTACTAAACATATTTCAAGGAGGAATGAACTTATCGTACCCTTATTATTGGCAGCTTTGAATTTTGGACAATTTCTCTTCCAATATCCTTTCTCACCACAATGAAAACACTTTCATTTGATTTTCTTTCCTTTGTCGGCAACCCCTAAGGCAATTTGTTTACCATCTTTCTTAGTAAAGTCCTTCTTCTTCTTCTTCTTCTTCTTCTTACCCTTACCTTTCGACTTAGTTTGAGAAGTAGAAGCTTCACCCATATTGGTTTTAACACTAGAAATACCAAGGATGCCTTTCGCAACTCATTCATTAATTCAGACAATGAATAAATCTTTTTGTTCATATTATAATTAAGTTTGAATTCCTTGAATGATTCTGGTGACTAGAGTATCATATCTACTTGGGATTCTCCATCAATATTGGCACCTAAAACGTCCAATGTGTTCAGATTAGAGATCATCCTAATACTATGCTCCCTCACTGAACTACCTTCAACCATTTTGGTATCATAAATTTGTCTCATGGTTTCTTGCCTTGCCGAACGGCCTTTCTCACCAAACATCTCCTTTAGACTTAGCATTATGTCCGAAGCTAGTTCTACATTCTACATTTGATGTTGTAGAACATTTGAGATAGATGCTAGGATATAGCACTTGGCCATCTCATTAGATTTCTGCCAATGATCATATTGTAGTTTTTCCTCAAGAGAAGCATCAAATGATGGAAAGCTAGAACATAGTTGAGTAAGCATATATTTGTGCTCTTCAATTGTAAGAACAATGTCCAAATTTCTTTTCAAGTCAACATAGTTGGATCCAGTCAGTTTGTTTTGGTTAAGAATAGTAACAAGTGGGCTAAAAGATGCCATGTTCAAATATGAAAACAATAAATATGAATATAATAAGTAAATAGGACATTATCAATTTAGTATATAAACATATAGTATGGAACTTTAATAAAACCATAACATAATATATGCAACGACAACCCAATCCCATATTCAATATCCCTCAACATAGAGTGAACATTAAATACTTTGATTGATTGAGAACTATTCTCATTATTGGTGCTATCATGATAACTCTTATCAAACACTAATAATATGCAGTTTTACATTTAGCCTCTAAGTAATAATAGTAAGAACTCAGCATAGAGGATACTATAATACTTAGTCTAGTGTATACCATTGTCTAGAATCGTGTGTAGCCACATTTCATCCCTTCAACAGGCTTATTTTGTAGTACCATGATAAAAACACCCTCCGCATGGAATGCTAAGACAAGGTGTTTCATCAAACCACTATAAATCAGGAAATTCAATCTTGTAGGACCATGAAATAAATACTCTCTGCATGAAATGCTAAGCTTGAAGCAAAGACAAAGTATATATTTCACACTACTATGAACCAACAATGGAGGCCGTGAGATGCAACCCTTGTATCTCTCTCCCATTAGATATTTTAAATTAAAGGTTTCTAAGATCAAGAACCATAATAATGCTAGAAACTTTGAAAACATAATCCTAATCTCATTAGGAATAAATTTCATAATCCTAGCATTAATATATAGCATATATATAAACCAAGGCACAATAATGCTACGTTCATCATGAATCCTATATAAACAATTTGCATATAAACAATTCATGAAGAAACCTTGAATGCATATGAACCGATATAAAATTATATATATAATATAATATATATGGATTGGATGAATCCTTATATCTAATATAAACCCATATATATATATATATATAAAATAATATACCAAGGCACATGACAGTTATTTTATGCAATAAAGGACAAGCGATGCATTAACATTCAAGCCATGTAATCCGTATATAAAGCATTCAATACATTAGAGAAAGTAGTTATTGATGGCCAAGCAACACATGTAATTATCATGCAAGTAGTTATTGATGTATATCAAGCCAAGCGGTGCAAAACAAAGTGCATGCGCATAACTACCCTCCACTTTAATAACTATATCCAATTGAATACTAAGACACGGCACAATTCAATAAACCAACAAGTTCATTCAAAGAAATGTAATGGCTTAATTGTGCCGACTTGCAATGATTTTATGGGATTGAATATGCAATCATGGGCCATTGTGTTTCACGTGAACCAAAACTATGAAAACACAAAGATAACGGTTTTCTTAAATTCTAAAACTCAATCACATGTTATACAAACATGATATGAAAACCTGGCTCTGATACCAATTGTTGGAAAATCTGGTTTTGTATATCATACAAAACACACAGCGGAAGTAACAAAATTGGATCTATTTCATTCATGATTGATAACATGCACTATGTAAATTTTAGAATTTAAGAACAAGATAGCGTACCTTGGTGTGGTGAAATTCAAAACAAAAGATCGAAAGTACTTGGGAACACTTTTAATCTTCACTCCAATTCCACTTTATACCCAAGAAGTGTGGTCTCTCAATCAGTTTCTAAGGGAGAATTATCGAGTGGCTTCACTCACACATACACACCATTTTACAATGATGTCTCTCTTTTTCTTATAAAGAATTCTGTATGTTTCTTCCTTTATAACAAACTAATTATCTAATTGGGCTAGCCTATTGGGCCTTTCCAATTGGGCTTTAGTGTGTGGCTTGGAGTGGGACCAAAATGGACCAATAAGACACTAGCTCTAATGGTCCTTGGGCTTTTCCGTCAACTCTTGACAAGTCCAAAGTTACCATTAATTATATTTAATACCACTATATAAATATAATTACACTCTAGGCCTTATTAATAAATTATATCCCAAGACTTTATTATACATGCAACCCTTCATAAAATATTTGTAATAATACAAAGTTATGAATGTAGACTGCCACTTTGTAAATTACTACATCTTATCATTGAGTATCCGGTTTAATCCTTTAAAGTTATTCATCATATATTTATGAAATCCAATTTCATAAATATATACTTCAGTAACTTCTTACCAAAGTGGTTAGCCCTAACTCTCTGAATAACTAAATCCATTAAACTTATCTCAAGGGAATATTTTATATCTCCGTTAAGAGACTATGAATTTCATCTTGAAAATGTATGTTCCATCAACAATAAATGTGGCTGCCCAACATACTGAGGTTTTGATTGTTACTTTAGATCTCACTCCTGATATATCAAAGCAACCTACACTTTATGATCAGGCCCATTATCCTCTCAAGATTAAGAGTTCATGTAAATAGAAGTCATGAGATTTATTATTCATTTGATAGTCATTAGGAGAATAATAAATCTCACAGCGGTCCAGTTCAATATATTTTAACTCTTAAAACATATCAACACATCAACTAGAAGTCTCCACTTCCATGATCAAGACAAATCATCCTAGTTAATATGTTATAGTCTTCGCAGATGAAATGCCCAATTTCATCACCGACTACGAACTAAAATTCTGAGTTTACAAAGAACTTGTGATTTATATCTTTTGTGACTTTTCACATAAATCACATACTATGCATCTCATGGACTATATGATAATGTCCCATATTCATGTTACCATTATTTTAGATAATAATAAAACAACTTTATTAATCACAATATAAAGTCATACAAAATGTCATACATAATATCATACATAGCATCATACAATAGGATTTAAGGGCACTAATCCTAACAACACACATACATCTAAAACATAGTTAAGGAAAATAGTTCTCCAACAAAGTCCAATTAGACCACTACACGATTACTCTTTATCTGACATCTCCATGTTCGACTGATAAATGTTTGCTGCAAGAAGTGATTGTATGTGTCATGCTTGCTCGTACAACTTATGTTCCACTAACTCTCGAATCTTGACTTTGGTCCTATATCGATTAAGACTTATCTTCATTCGATTACTTTCTTCTCTTATGCGGTTCAATGCTCTACGAAGTTCGTTGATCTTTTCTCTTGGCATATGCGATGCAAGTCACAGAGGCACCGACAACTTATAACCGACCAACTCATCTTAAAACATTTCCTGTTCACGGAGTAACCAAGCCCATTCCTGCCTTATGGTATTGTGAACCTTTGCACTATTTCACAAATTTGGATCAATTGGATAGTTGAACTCATCTTCCAATGCTCAGCAACGACCCATCGCAATGAACACATCACGAGGCCTATAGATGAACGGGTTGCCAAAACTAGACATTAACGCTGAATACCATAACATCAAATGATCGAGTTAACAATATGCATCAACTATTGGAAAATAATGTATAGCTGCATAAGATGGTACACGACAAAGACATTCATAAATTTATGTACTATTACATGCTAAAAATTAAATGCTAACACTCACATTTGACCATAATGTAAATATATGAATAATTGTACCCTGATGCATAGCATTGTGTCAATTAAAGATGATGCTTTGTTCAAGTACACTGCAACTACTACCCACATGTTGAAATATCGCTGTAGCATTGGGAACATGGATAATCCTGTTCATATATTGTTTTTCCAGCCTATATTGACATGACAAACCCTAATAACTGATATTATAATGCTTGGACCATGAAATGAGGTTATAAATGCACCACAATAATGATCTTATTTCTACCCCACTAACTTCTTAGATTGACTAAGCTATGAGTTGTAATGCCTTAACATCAAATCAGTGCGAAACAAGTTTGGATCTACTTCAACAAATGGATCATCACAAGTTCCAACAACAAACTAACAACTACAAACATACATAGACCACTATGGAGGGAAATGGGTTGGAAAGAAGTGAGATTTCGTTAGTATTCCAATATACACGTACGAGAGTATTAGAAGCGTTGGACACATCATGGTTGGCAAACCTACAAAACTAAGTAAAGATACCACCGCAATAGAGTTCACCGCAATAGAACCACCATGGTCAAGCCTATACGAGAAGAAGTGTGAGTTGGAGGTGTATTGTTGATGGCACGGGATATATGCAAGATATCAGCATTTGTTTTACACATATATGGTTCTTGTTTTCCATTTAAAAAAAAAAAAAATTAAACTCTAGTTATGGTTTATTCATTTTGAAAACCAATCCATTTCAACAAAAATTTTAGTTTAAGGGCTTTCCATTTTAGAAACCTATCTTTTTTGAAGATTAAATTTGGTTCTAGTTTATCCATGTTCAGTAAAATTTTCGGTTTAAAGGTTTTCTTTTTCAGCAAATAAGATCACCAAGGATGTCCTCGTTTGTGTGATCTCTTAGTTTAAACCTCATTAATAGATGGATAACATTATTAACCACAAAATAATGGGATCCTAATAATGGCCATGATTTTCCCCAAAACATGACTACAATAGGCAACATTGAGATTTCTAGTTTATCTCGACTTTAGCCTTTATCAGTCATTGTTTTTTTTTTTTTTTTTTCCAAATTTTTTTCAAACTAAAACCATTTCCTTTTTTCCTTTAAAGCAAAACCATTGATATCATGGGATATATGCCCCCAAGACTAGGCAAGTTGTTTATATTGCAAAACCTTTTTTTTTCTAAAGGGATGATAAAAAATAGGTATCGATTATGGTTGGGCATTGTGAGGTGTCTAACATCTTCCCTACACATAACCAAACCCCAAATATGTTTCCTGGTTCTAAACACAATTTTATCTTATTTAGGCTTAGAGGAACTAAATTGCAAAAAAATCACTCTTTTTTTTTAACAAAATTAGGTGACCAATCATATTTTTAAGAAATTCAAATGATTTGGTGGCAACTCCATACTCTCTCAAACACTCAACACCCACATACAACTACCACAAGCACAAATAGTGTAAGTGACACACCCACAAGATGCACCATGCAAGGAGAGGGTTTGTCATCCTATCTCTCTCACACACACACTATCTCACTGAGTCATCATTAACCCCCCAAGGTTTGTTGTCGGGACTCCCTTACATTAGGAGAGAAATTCTCCATGAGAAGAAGGTTAGGAAATTGTGGTTATCTCATAAGTTTATTTTTAGAAAGTATTCGAGAGATTTAGTATGATTAATGTGAAACCTATTAATATATTGTATGTTTCCCATTTTAAATTGTCCTAATAGTTACATCCGAGTTCATATGAGGAGTCAGAGTATATGTCTAACATTCCATACGCTAACATAGTTGAGTGTCTCATGAGCTTGATGGTTTGCACCAAGTCTGATGTTAATGCAATCCAGCTTTTGCCCTTTTCAAAAAAACAATCCAGCATTTTGCCCTCTTTTCCAAACTAATTAGGGAAATGCCCATCTTTTGAAACTCGATTTTCTCAAAATCGAGTTAAGCCCTATAGCGATGTTTTAAGGAGCCTATAGTGACATTTTTAAGGACTTATAGCTGCGTTTTGTAACTCAATCTCCATGAAGTCGAGTTATAAGTAAAAAAAAGAAGAAAAACTTGCATGTAACTTGATTTCAAGGAGGACGAGTTACAAAACGCCGCTATAGGTCCTTAAAATGTCACTATAGGCTCCTTAAAATGTCGCTATAGGGCTCCAGATTTTTTATTTTTATTTTTGAAACTTGATTTTCTCAAAATCGAGTTTCAAAAGAAGGACATTTCCCTAATTAGTTTGAGAAATGGGGCATTTGCCTTTTTTTTTTTGTGCTTCGCCTAATTTTATTAGATTGAACATCCAAATGAGAGCAATAAATATTGAATTCGCTTCTATTTTATTTATTTCATTCTATTCCTCTATAAACTACAAGTGTTGAGTTGAAAAATCTAGCCGATCTATCATCATCCCTAGACGCATTTAATCTTGTACTAAAAGAGATTTGATTTGATTTGATTTTTTTCTTTGAAGGAAAGAGATTTGATTCTTCAGTAGTTATTTCACAGCCGCATTGCCATTTGGGACTCCAAAAATATCAAATATACACCCAACAAAGTAGTCTTTCTCACCTACGGGCTTTTCTTATCCAAAGGCTAGTTTTTTACGGCGAGAATAGTTCGTTTTTTTCAGGTAAGTAAAAATGGAAATGATACAGGAACGTAAGGATTAATATACTTTCACATTTTTTTTCCTTTTTTCTTTGTAGTCATGTTGATCATCATGCCTTAGTCATGAAACAACACGACCGGTATAACGGTCATAAAGTGTACCAGCTTCTAATTCCCTGTTTTAGGCGAAATTGTCGGTGTTCTCTCTATAATTCAAAAGAGAAAGGTACGTAATAGCTAGAAGCCTAGAACCCCTAGAATTCTAATTCCATGCTTGCATTTTTTTTCCCCTCTTTCATAATTATTTCTTCCTCTTTTTATTTTTTGGATAAAATTATGTGTCTTCCCTGTCGACTTTACTTTAAATCTTGATATGCAGGATTACATTACATTAGGAAACAAAGTTAGTTCAATATCCACCATGATCAGATTTCTCTAATCTTCTGAATGGTGGGTCATTTGTGTTATATATATACTTTTTTACTATTAATTTCTCTTTCTACTACTTTTAACTCACCATTCATCATTATCTATCTAGATAGTCATTCATCTGGCCTGTTTGCAAGAAAACATTTTTTCCCCTGTTGGTCGGTTTTAATTGGGTTTTAGAGATATATATCATCTTAATTTTTCATTCTTTTGAAAGTTTAATTACTTTTGCACGATGCAACAAAACAAGGTATTTCCGAGATGATTTCTTCTTTACTTCATTTTTTGGATAAATGTTTGATGAGTCTTTTTCCACTTTCTTTAGGGATGTGATCAAAGAATAATTATAATAGGTCAGTTCATGTAACATCCCAAGTTTTCTTCTTTAATTATGTGTATATTTTTTTAGTGAGGGCATTTTTGTAAAATTAGCCAACAAAATATTTGTTGTGTCCATAAGTTCCCCATCTATCAACGCACTTGAACCCCCCCATCTTCATTCCCATGGCCCCTCTCTCCCTCCTTTCTCTTATTCCCTCCTCTTCTCCCTCCCTTAAGACCGAATCCTCAAGCCCCATGTCTCCTTCGTCATTTTTCCTTTCTCAAATCAAGACCTCCAAGAAAGTGAGGAGTTCTCTCCATTAGTCTTCCTAGTAACCAAACTCCATGAGACTTTGCAGTGGATCAAACCCAAGGTAAAAATATGAATCTTCTCTCCATTTCTTCCATGAAATACTTTGGGTTTTGTTATTTTATGATGTTTATGGTGTATACTTGATGGGTTTGGTGAGTATTGGAAGATTAAAGAGTTATGATGATTTGGGCAGCAAGAGTTTTATTAAATCTGAAAATTTCAAACTATTTGGGGCTGTTTGCTTTAATGGGGTGTTTTGGTTGTCTATTTTACCAATGAGTACTTGAGGTTTGGTTTCCTAGAGCAGCTATATGGGTTTTGTTGTTGCATGAGTTGATTCCAAAGTGTTTCCTTTGCATTTGAATGGCTTTGACATATGTGAATGTGGGCATGTGCTTGTTGCATGTCAAGTGTTTGGCATATTGCCTCTATGAGTTTTGGGGTTGGATTTCCATGATTTGTTTTCATGATAATTGTTATATGAGATTTTGGGTTTGATTACCTGTTTTTAATATGCTTTAAATCTTGTGGTGGTTTTAATGGAAGTGATTCTCAAATAATTTGTGCTAGTCTTAAAACTATAACAATTTTCTAAAGCTGTCAGGGATAGATTTAAGTCAGCTGCTATACATGATTTTTAATAAATTATAAAAAAATATTTTTGATCTGAATTTTTGGTGGTACATACTAGACATATAAAAGCTTCTCCCTATTTAAATTCAAGATTTTTGGAAAACCCTAAGTGGACCAAACGAATTTTATAAAAAGGATTGACCTGTTGGAAGTTATCTAATAGTGTGATTAGGATGCTAAGACTTTCAGGAATTTACTCCAAGCTTTTATTGTGTGGTTTAGCTTGTAAGTTCATATGTGCTTTCTTTGACAAGTGTTTTACTTTGGCTAATTTTATCATGGTTTGATAGCGACATACTTTGTATCAAGTTGGTAAATATTGTTTGCGGTAGGGAAAATAAAAGTTTTGGTTGTATTATGGTCTTATGAGTTTCTTGTATGCTTGTTTGGTTCCCATTTGGGTAGGGGTACTTGTCTTGGGATGGTCAACCTAAGCTTTAGGGCCTTAGGTTTTTTTGGGGGAATCCTTTCCGATTTATGGAGACAAATTTGATAGCGTAATTTTGTAGTAGGCAATGTTATTAATAGGCTTGATGCTTGTGTTTCTAGGTTCCAAGGTACTTGATGATGGACCTAGTGATAAGATTGGTTGATTTCATGGTGCCTGATTGAGGTAAAATTGGTTGGCATCCCAATGTAAGTAGCTTTTTAATAGGATTTTTGGAAAATAACCATGTTGCATAAACGTTATTTTTGGGTTAAACACATTTTGGAAAATTATTTGTGGGATTATGTTTTCTTTAAAAGTATTGTGTTGTGACCTTGTCGTATGTGACTATTTATGAAACATGCGTCATATTTGGTAATGCAAATGGGGAATGCATGATTTGTTAGATTGGAAATGATAAGCATTTTTTATTAAATTCTTGGGAATGGATTTTATGCATTTATTGCATTATTTACAAATTCTAAAGATGTTTTATCTTGACTTGTGATATTCGGAAAATTGATAGAAAATCTTATTGGCAAGAAATGATTTTGGAAAACTTGAGAACCTTGTGAATATATTGGATACTTCAAAGGTTTTTGTGAAAGTACTCGGAAATGATCTATGTTTTGAATTCATGTAATCTGTGAGCTCTTTATGTTTTACCCTTGTGTCGTGACGTGTGATTACTTGGTGATTACCTAGCTAGATACTATAGTCTGTGTGACATTGGTATCTTAGCACCCTTCTTTGTGACGGCATATTAGTTCCATCTTTGTGATGGCGTTGAATTCCGTCTTTGTAACGGCAGATTAGTTCTGATTGTGTGTCAACGATAAGTTCCGTCTTTGTGATGGCAGATGAGTTCCGTCTTTGTGACGGCATTGTCATGTGGCCTTGGGTTGGATTTTCAAGTTTTGGAATAGTGTTTTGATAGCTCACAGTAAATAGTATGTAGTTTCATGTTAAAATATT
The DNA here is from genome assembly GCA_014183005.1 of Castanea mollissima. Taxonomy (NCBI): domain Eukaryota; kingdom Viridiplantae; phylum Streptophyta; class Magnoliopsida; order Fagales; family Fagaceae; genus Castanea; species Castanea mollissima. The sequence continues at coordinate 44,052,091 of JACAVU010000003.1, forward strand.
TTGAGAAAGCTTAATGCTACATTGTTTAAATCATTCTTGTCATTTTACAAATGAAAATGGATTTGCTTGATTTTCATGGAAATTCCCAAATTATAACATGTTTTGTAAAATGTTTATTATCATGAAACTTGCATTTCCTCCACTCTCATTAATTATTCTATTTACTGGGCTTTAGCTCATTCCACTCTCCAACTGTTTTACAGATAAATTAGCTATACGTCGGGCATGGAGCTTAGTTATTGATGGTGATTGGAGTACTATGCTAAGTGGGAGATTTGTGCTATAAATTGTTGGTGCTCAATTTACTAAATTATTCGAGGCCATAGCTAATTCTTCTAGAGGTTGGGTTGTTGAGGTTTGTTAGCCTTGGGCGTGATAGGCCTAGATTTTCTATTGAGGTTACGTACCTTAGAGAGGATCGTGATTTTGTGCTTATTTATTCGGAGCTTTGGATTTTCATGTATATTTTGAGACACATGATTTGTAGTTTATATTGTTTGTAAGTGTATCATAGAACTCTGACTTATATTGTGGAGAGTTCACAATATATTTATTTACTTTATCAATGGAAAGAAAAAAAAAATCGCTACAATACCTCTTGAAGGCTCAGTCTTTCATGTTTTGGACCCTATTGAGTTTGGGGTGTGACAGTTCATATGTGTAGGCAAAATTTTTTTTGACAAAAGTCATAAGAACATCAGAGTGAAAGTTATCCTTTAGGAAAATTTGGCTTAATTTCCAGGTTGGTTCACCTAATCTAGGTCGCATATGCAACTGTTTGAGCCCTATGGCCTTCAATTCTGTACATCCCTCAAAGTTTCAACCTTTTTTCTTTTTTTGTTTATAACGTAGTTGTCAAAAACTCTTTGAGCAATCTATTTCATTAGTTGTAGTGCTCCATTCCACACACACCAAATAATTACGGTCCCCAACATAAGGCATTATTGACTTCACTAGATCTTGGAAAAGACTAGACCAACCTCAATTCATAGTTTCAAAATTCTTTAGTTAATGAGGTACCCACTACCATAACTTTACAAGGAGTGAATCTCTATTT